>JASDDO010000028.1:40723194-41323194 GCA_030015575.1 Agapanthus africanus
CAAAGCCTTAAGCTACAGGGATCTAAACCAGTTCTTAAGCCGTCGTATCCCCCAAGTTGCCATACAGGCGGTCCGATATTGGCCCTTGTATACAATCCACAGGCACAAATAAACGTTTCCCCCACCAAGTTCCATCATTCACGAAGAATTTCCTCATATGGTGAATGACACTTGTAATTCATCTCGAATTATAAGGAGAAAATACTCTTATGAGATCCTTACGACTTATAAGAGAAAACACCACTCAGAAGTCCTCACGACTTCTAAGGAGAACATACACCTATGAGATCCTCAACACTTATATGGAGAAATACTTTTATGAGACCCTTACGGCTCATAAAGTCAAAAAGCCTTAATCGACAGGATACTTACCATGTTTGCTAAGCCACCTTTGTTCAAATCGACAAAGGCAAATGATGATTCGCTCCTGAAAATATCCCAGTTGAAGCAATGCTTATGCCTAAATCGGTATCAAATTCCAAGTCCCTTCATGGCAAATGATGATTCGCTCCTAGCAATATTCCAGTCGCAGCGGTGCTGATACCAAGATTGGTATCAGATCTCAAGTTCTATACTTACAACAAAAATTAGCGAGCAAAAAATGCATATGAAATAGCCGAAATGATGGGGCAACTCGCAATGAAAATCAGCGAGCAAAAAATGCATATGAAATAGCCGAAATGATAGGGCAACACGCAATAAAAATCAACGAGCAAAATATATGTATATGAAATAGCCGAAATGATTGGGCACCGTGATAAAAAACCGAAATGATTGGGCAATCGTGACTTTCGCGATATAAAAAGCTGAAATAATAGAGCATCGCGGAAAGAAATAAAAAAAATGAAACTTTTACCCTGCAGGTGAGTCTACACCGACCACTGTATACAATCTATGGGCATAAATGAAAAGAGAACCATATTTTCCCACCAGGCTCCGTCAAAGGGAGAGCCAAGTCTTGATGTTTCACAAAATAACCTAAAGAATATCCTCGACGCTCGTCTCGGTACAACAGACATAGTGTCAACAACGGCGTTTCTTCTCACTCCAGCGGGATGTAGACGCGACGTCAACAAGCGACCTCAGGGTCAAAACAAAGCGGAGCCAAGAAAAGTCCATAGTTCAAAGTCTCGACGGTTCAAAAACAACCTAGAGATCACCACGACACCCATCTCTCCTGTAGACATAGTGTCAACAACGGCGTTTCTTCTTACTCTAGCAGAATGCAGAATGCAGACGTGACGTCAACAAGCGACCCCAGGGTCAAAATAAAGCGGAGCCATGGCAAAGTCCCTAGTTCCAAGTCTCGACGGTTCACAAACAAGCTAGAGATCACCCCGACATTCGTCTCGTTACAGCAGACGCAATGTCAACAACAACGTTCCATCTCACTCCAACAGGATGCAGACGCGACGTCAATAAGGACCCCAGGGTCAAAACAAAGCGAAGCCGTGGCAAAGTCCTTATTTCCAGGTCTCGACGGTTCACAGACAGCCTAAAGACCACCTCGATACTCATCTCGTTACAGCAGACATAGTGTCAACAACGACGTTTCTTCTCACTCCAACAGGATGCAGACGCGACGTCAACAAAGACTCTAGGGTCAAAACAAAGCAGAGCCATAGCAAAGTCCCTAGTTCCAGGTCTCGATGATTCACAGACAATCTAGAGACCACCTCGACACTCGTTTCGTTACAGCAGACATAGTGTCAACAACGGCATTTCTTCTCACTCCAGCAGGATGCAGACGCGACGTCAACAAGCGACCCCAGGGTCAAAACAAAGCGGAGCCATGGCAAAGTCCATAGTTCCAAGTCTCGATGGTTCATAAATAACCTAGAGATAACCTCGACACTCGTCTCGGTATAGCAAACATAGTGTCAACATCGGCGTTTCTTCTCACTCCAGCAGGATACAAACACGACGTCAACAAGCGACCCCAAGGTCAAAACAAAGCGGAGCCATAGCAAAGTCCCTAGTTCCAAGTCTCGACGGTTCACAAACAACCTAGAGATCACCTCGACACTCATCTCGCCAGCAGACATAGTGTTAACAACGGCGTTTCTACTCACTCTAGCAATATGCAGACGAGACATCAACAAGTGACTCCAGGGTCAAAACAAAGCGGAGCTATGGAAAAGTCCCTATTTCCAAGTCTCGAAGGTTCAAAAAAACCTAGAGATCACCCCGACATTCACCTCGTTACAGCAGACGCAATGTCAACAATGGCGTTCTTTCTCACTCCAGCAGGATGCAAACGCAACGTCAACAAAGACTCCCGGGTCAAAACAAAGCGGAGCCATGGCAAAGTCTCTAGTTCCAGGTCTCGACGGTTCACAGACAACCTAGAGACCACCTCGACACTCGTCTCATTACAGCAGACGTAGTGTCAACAACGACGTTTCTTCTCACTCCAACAAGATGCAGACGCGACGTCAACAAAGACTCCAGGGTCAAAACAAAGCGGAGCAATGGAAAAGTCCCTAGTTCTAAGTCTCGATGGTTCATAGACAACCTAGAGACCACCTTGACACTCGTCTCTTTACAGCAGACATAGTGTCAACAACGGCGTTTCTTCTCACTCCAGCAGGATGCAAACGCGACGTCAACAAGAGACCTCAGGGTTAAAACAATGCGGAGCCATGGCAAAGTCCCTAGTTTGAGGTCTCGACGGCTCACAGACAACCTAGAGATCATCTCGACACTCGTCTCGGTATAGAAGACATAGTGTCAACAACGACGTTTCTTCTCACTCCAGCAGGATGCAGACGCAACGTCAACAAGCGACCCCAGGGTCAAAACAAAGCGGAACCATGGTAAAGTCCCTAGTTCCAAGTCTCGATGGTTCACAAAAAACCTAGAGATCACCTCGACACTCATCTCGCCAGCAGACACAGTGTCAACAACGGTGTTTCTTCTCACTCCTGCAGGATGCAGACGCGACGTCAACAAGCAACCCCAAGGTCAAAACAAAGCGGAGCCATGGCAAAGTCCCTAGTTCCAAGTCTTGACGGTTCACAAAAAAGCTAAAGACTATCCTCGACGCTCGTCTCAGTATAACAGACATAGTGTCAACAAAGGCGTTTCTTCTCACTCCAGCAGGATGCAGACGCAACGTCAACAAGCGACCCCAGGGTCGAAACAAAGAGGAGCCATGGCAAAGTACCTAGTTCCAAGTCTCAACGGTTCACAAACAACCTAGAGACCACCTCGACATTCGCCTCATTACAGCAGACGCGGCGTCGACAAAGGAAGCGAAGGCCAAATTCCTAGGCACTTAGGAGTCCTCACGACTTCTAAGGAGAAAATACATCTACAGGATCCTTACGACTCGTAGGGAGAAAAGTCTTTATGAGACCCTCTCGGCTCATAAAATTGAAAAGTCTTAGGCGGCAGATCCAAACCTGTTTCCTAAGCCATCGTTGCCCTATAAGAAGGACCAAACTGACTCTTGTACACTATCCACGGGTCACATTCGCCGATGAAATGAAGAAGCTACATACAGGTCCTCACGATTCGTAAGGAAAAAAATACCCGAGTGAGATCCTTACGACTCACGAAGGCGATGAACACTTAGAAATCCTCACGATTTCTAGGGAGAATATGCACATATGAGATCCTCTCGACTTGTAGGGAGAGAAACCTTCTTGAGACCCTTACGGCTCAGGTAGATGAAAAAGCTTTAGGCTACAAGGATCCTAAACTTGTCTCCTAAGCCAACAATTCTATGGCTATGTATAACTCTACACTACTTCACCCACGTACATACTTACGTGGGCAAAGTAGTGGGGGCATTTGTTTCCGCCAATTTTTTTGGCTAAAAGCTACTTGTTCCCTTATAAAAAAAGGGGGTCCTCAAAATTTGGCCTCACGTGTTAAACATGTGGGCACTCATATGCAAAGCATATGAGCGCTGAAAACAAACAACTAAGGGCCAAATATGCCTCACGTGAGTGCTCATATGCAAACTATATGAGCGCTGGACATAAATAACTAATGGCCAAACAGGCCTCACGTGCTAAACACGTGAGCGCTCATATGTAATGCATATGAGCGCTGAAAATAAACTAAATAAAACAACTAATGGCCAAACAGGCCTCACGTGCTAAACACGTGAGCACTCATATGTAAAGCATATGAGCACTGAAAATAAACAGGCTAAAACCTACAGTAGGAGTCACGTGTTAAACACGTGAGCTCTCTTGCTACTCATATGCAAAGCATGTAAGCGCCCCAATTTAAAATTCTCCAATTAAAATTAAATTCTATTTAGAAAATATTTTCCCTGATCTTTTTAATATGGAAAGATCTTTCTCTAACAGAGAATCTTGGATTTAAAATCCAATGGTGATAAAATATCACCAATTAAACCATCTGATAGAATTAAATTCTATATGGAAAATATTTCACTGATCTTCCTCAAACTAGAAAGATCTTCTCTGATCATCTGATGGAGTAAAATTCTATCGTAGGAAAATATTTTCCTAATCTTGTTAAACTAACAAGATATTCATATAATAGAATAAATAAGAAATCTTCTCTGTTAAACAGAGAGCCTTTGGATTAAAAATCCAACGGTGAATAAAATTCACCAGATCAATTGGACTGATTATGAAATCAATCATGATCTATCAATGAGGGATTTTCTTAACAAATTGATTCTTTTTCTTCTCATATAAATAGGAGAAAGGAGAGGAGAAAAGAGGCACAAAGAGAGCGAGGGGAAGAAAAATACAGAGAGAATTTAATTCTCTCAAAAAAAAAGAACCCCCTCCTAAAAAACCCTAGGTAAAAAGAAAATACATAGATCATTTTATCTCTCCTTCGCCTCTCTAAGAGTTTAACCCTTCATATAAGAACTTATTTCTTCCTCTGGTTGAGATCTGCAGAAGTATATCTCCCCACAAGTTGAGAATTTAATTCTCATCGAGGAGATTCTGTCATGCAGATTCAACGCCTGGAAGAAAGAACCGAGTTCAAAGAGTTTAACTCTTACAAAAAAAACATATGGGAATTTAATTCCTCTGAAACTAGGGTTTAACCCTATAAAAAGAATTTAATTCTTGCAAAGAACAAAAGGAGAAATTGATTACTCAGAACCACAGAAGAATAGCCTGGTGTTTCGTTAGTTTTTAATATTATAACTTGACCTCACGTGTTTCCCACGTGAGTGTTTCTAATGAACAAAAAGAAAACGGGTGAGACTGCCTCACGTGTTTCCTACGCGGGTGTTTAAAAGAGGAGCAAGGAATACTTCTCAGGACAGTCATGTGTTTTGCACGCTACCCTCAATCAAGTGCTTAGCACTTCTGTAAAAGGAAGAGGAAATAAGATAGGAGGGCATTGCCCCCATTTGGGGCATCTCACGTGTTTTACACGTGAGCGCTACGAGAACTAAGTGTTTAGCACTTACATAAAGGGAGAGCCAATAAAGCCAAGGGGCAAAACCCAATTTTGGGGCATCTCATGTGTTTTACACATGAGCGCCACAAGAATCAAGTGCTCAACACTTATATAAAAGGGAGAAATAATTAGGCAGCACCCATATTTGAGTGTCTCACGTATGTCACATGAGCGTCACACAACCCTAGTGTTTAACATTAATCAGGTGCCTCACGTGTGTCACGTGACCACCACAGAACTTTAGTGTTTAACACTACTTCAGTGTCCGCATGGAATGCACGTGAGCGTTGTATGCCTCAGCACTTAGTACTGTTGGGTAATTATGGAGACCCAAATCTAACCCAAATTGACTAATTTCTTCCAAAGTCAAAACCCCTCTGTGTTCATCATTCCCCAAATTGATCTTAATCGCAAACATAACTAATGATCTGTCAAATGATGATATCCAAAATAAGGTTCATCCCACATCCCCTAAGTTAATCTTAGTCTCCAAAAATGACTAACGATTCTTAGATGATCCACCACGATCTTTTCCCTCCGACACGGGAATTGGTTCAAGGGTACATCTCTCTACACCTCTGATACATGTCGTTGTAATTCTTCAACGTCTTCAGAGAGGTGGCGGGTCCTGACAATTAACTGCTTTTTGGTGCGCTTCCCAAATTGACGTGCACGTCCCAAACCAAACCACATCCCAGGATGGATGCATGCCACATCCTTGTCGCTCATCCCATCACGTAACAATTACACGTGCGCGCAAGATGAACAACGGACCGAAACGTCCTTAAACTACAACAGAACGAAATGTCCTCAAACACAACGTCGCCTCCAAAAAGGCGACAACGGACCGTAACGTCCTTAAACTAAAACCTTACCTCAAAAATGGTGATCTACAGACCTAAATGTCCTCAAACTACAATGTTGCCTCCAAAATGGCGACAATGGACCGTGGCGTTCTTAAACTATAACCCCACCTCAAAATTGGTGATCAACAGACCGAAATGTCCTCAAACTACAACGATTGCCTCCAAAATGGTGACAATGGACCGAAATATCCTTAAACTACAACAAACTGAAACGTCCTCAAACTAAACGTTGCCTCCAAAATGGAGACAGCAGACAGTAACGTCTTTAAACTATAACCTCGCCTCAAAAATGGTGATCTACAGACCGAAATGTCCCCAAACTACAATTTCGCCTCCAAAATGGCGATAAGGGACCGAGACATCCTTAAACTAAAACAACAGAGCCCAAGTGCTCTCTTGTTTGATCTGAAACAAAAATGATCCTAACACCCTGTTAAGTAGATCTTAGTGTCAAATTGGTATCCTTAACAAAAAACCAACCGAGCCCCCAACTGCTCGTATACATTTAAGTCGATCTTGATCTCAAAATAGATCACTGATCCTTAAATAAACCCAAATCTAAATCTAAGATATACGGATTTGGACTAATCCACGCCCAACGGGCGGCAACATAAATTAGTCTCCGTATACAATCCACGGGCAACCAAAAATAAAATAAACACGACACGAAGTGAAATTCTGGAGAAGGTGAAAGTCGTTATCGCGATGCGATAACGTAATTAACTACAGGGGCTTGCGCCTGCAGGGAAGAGCGTCCCCACAATCAAAAAAACCCTCACAAACGAGGGAGAATCTGATGAAGTCTGCTACAACGGCCGCATCCGTCCAAACCTCCGATATACGGTGCCATAAATCAACTTGGCATCTTCGGAGAGGTGGATGGATAAACCCAAATAGCATCTTCCCCCAAATTCAGGTAAGACGGCCTACACGGTTCGTCTCTGTTTTCGGCAATAAACAGTGCAGGGTTCCGATTGATTGATGGTACTGCGTACCCGGACTTTCGATCAGACAGTTGATAATAATAGCCGGCTAGAGTTTTGAGCCAGATTATTAAATCAGGTATTGATTTAATAATTTACATATATATATTTCGATATGTATATTCTAGTATTATGTTCTTTATGTTATTCTATCTCCTTAGGAATTCGTGTTTTTATGCGAATGCAGATTTGTATATACAGTAGACTGTAATCCGTATTTTATTACGGATGACATTCTAAAAGGTGGACACCTCATTGTGTATTTTTCCATTTATCTTTAAATGGAAATGAGGTGTAAAGTAAAGTGATGGGAGTATGGTGAGAACCATGCCTCAATAGTTGATAAATGAATTTTTAATTCATTTGTGGCAACTATTGAAGCATGGTTGATACTTTTTTATTTGTGGATATTGATATAAAAAACCATTGGGAGTTATTTTCTCTCACATGCTAGACTCATTATTCTAAAACTCACCATTTGCTTCACTCCTCTCATTTTCTCTTGTGCTCATCCACCTTCATCTCCATCCTCCTCTCTACCTTCTCATAAGTTGAGAATCAAGAGAGGGGGTGAGATAGAAGCACACATGGAACCTCAAACTACATTCTAGAGTTCTTAGATTAGCAATCTAAGTCCTCTAGTTGCTCCACTTGACACTTAGTATGGAGTTAGAGCCATAGACCACAAACCCCAGGTGAATCATCTTCGACAGAGGAAGACGGACGATCAAGCTTGATCATGGAGGCCACTAGGAGCTTATGAAGAGGAACAAAGACCGAAGGACACAGATTTCTTGGTGAGACTCTTCATCATAGTAGATAGCTCCTCTAATGTTAACTAGTTTAGGGTTTAGGGTAGATCCGGCTAGTGGGGTTCATTTAGCGCCAGTTTTAAACCCCGATAAAAAATTTGTTTCGCAAATGGCCACGGTTGATGGCCGGGGCGCTAGTGTAACCCAACATGGTATCAGAGCTAGCCCATAAAACCCATACTAGCAGTTTTAAACGATATTAAAGTATCGAAACCAAAACAACTCCGAAATACGAAACCCAAAACCCAAGTTTCTGTTAATTTTTGCAGAGTCTCTAAAATTTTTTTAAACAACTGCAGAGTACTCTTTATGCTATAACTAGAACCCCGAAGAAAAATGAGGCAATAATTCTCAAACTTGGCCGGCGAGATCATTATTTTTACCGGCCTTGCCGGTTTTCCTGTAGTGGAAAATGCTCGTTTTTGTTTGGTGCTCTATAACACTTGGATTTAGGGTTTCAGGATATGTTTGTTTTTGCCCTGGTTGTATATTCTGTTGTCTTTGTTATTGGGGCATTACGGAGTATTTCGAAGTCACTATTTTTTTAACACTGTTTAATAGTTTCAGTACATACATTAGTATATGCGACCGTGAATGTCATTTGAGCGGTATAACCCGTCTAATTGCTATATGTTCTTTTAGACGGATTTGCGAACATGACATTCACGTTGATGTTCTGTGATTGTGCTGATATTGTGGTTGGATTGTCATGGTGGATAGCCGGTGGTGCAATAGTGGTAGTACAGTTTATATTCATTTGTACATTTGTTATTGCGGGTCGAGTGTCCGACATGTGGACAGACGTTTGTGCCGTGTTGTATATTTTTTTATTGGAGCACGATCGGGTTGAGGTCGATGTCACCTTTGTACATGTTTTTTTTATTTTCTATACTAGGATTACCCCATGGTGGAGTACTCAAATAGCCGGGTTCTAGAGGGCAACAAGCTCACATCTCATGGCGTTGAGAAGAAGGAGGCTTCACTCTAGAATCGGCGGGCTATTCGCCGCACTCGTAGGGGGTAAAGGATGACCCACGGAGGGGCGCTCAAGTTACCGGATCCCGTGAAGTGCTGGGTGGTCCATTCACTTTGTTGATTGGGGCTGCCTCACTTTTGGGATTGGCAATAACTTGCCGCACTCGTAGGGGTCCAGGTTTTCATTGCACGGGCTATCCACATGACCGGAAACGTCGGGTTTTATTTCTGGCTCAAGTGAAACCCGAAGCTCCGAGATTATCCTCCATTCTGTGTTGCTTGCTGAGATTCTGTAATGTTGCTCATATCATGCATGGGACGAATGTTATATATATATACTAGTAGATGTTGTATATTTTTTGCACCCGCGCTAGTCCAGCCCCCGCTCTATCGTTAGTTAAGTAACCTAACGGTGCATGACGAGGCCACGTGGCGAATGCGGATGTCATATACGTACATTGTATTTTCGTTCTTTTCTGGTGTGGTAGGAATTAATTGATGGGACCGCATTAATTTTGTTTAATGCAAGAAAAGAAACCTAAAAAGATGTTGTTGGAACAAATTTCGAAAAACTATAGTTATACTCTTTCGCTTTGCATGGTGGCATTCGGTCATGAATATCCAGCACCTCATTCCAGGAGCAAGAGCCGAGATCCCTCCACGAGGAGTGACCTCTTGAGCAAAAGTTTAATACTGTAGATTACCGGGTTTCTTCAAAGCCACAAGTTTTCAAATGCGGAGCCTAAACCACTCCTTTTCAAAACTGCCCAGTTTCCTTCAATGATATCAAGTTCATTAGGTTAAAGGGTTTTTCGCCAAAAACTCAGTCATAGCCTTCCGACATTTCAGATAAGTAGCAGTTAGTATCCATGCTATGTACGTTGGTCTCTATCAAGGCATAGTGAACGGTAGCTAAATGTTACTTATCTGTTGCATTTTTGGATGCGATTAATTAGGACAGTCGCATAGCCACGTTGGTCTCTATCAAGGGCTTATGTGGGTCGGTCTAAGTTAATTCAGGACAATGACGGGTTAAGTTTGACTTGCGACTTATGGTACGTTGGTCTCTATCAAGACCATATGACGCTTGGGGCAAAAACCACATTGGGAGTTTCAAATATACAGGAAACTTGCTGGTGTTGCATACCTTCTGGAGTGTGGCGACTAGAGTGGATTCTATCTAGGTCATCACACAATGATAGTTGGATCCTGATCCCACTGATGAGTAGGATTACTCTTGGAAGATTTTTTCACTTAAAAATCAATGCTATAAACCAAGTAGGTGTCTAGAATAGTGTTAGCGAGGCCACGCCTCCAGGAAAAAGAGGTTATGTAATTAAGAAACTTCGCGAAAGCGGTTGAAAACCTCCCTCGAAGTACCAACAATTACTGGTCGATAGGTTAAGCAAATATTGTGACGTGCGATTAATCTTGACTAAGTTCTTCTTTTAAGGTTTGAAGAAGAATTCGAGGAAACATTGGGAGCCATCCTGATTAGATAAACTAATAACCAATCTAATCTTGCAAGACCACACGCTGAGTGTTTCTTTTCTCTCTCTCCAGGTAGCAACAATTTCACGTCCTAATCAAGATAATAAAATGTATCGCTTGACCGATCCGAATTCTTATTCGGGGCTGGGGAATGTCGGTTCAGCTCTAACTTATGACAGTAGTCATGGGTATAAGCAAGGGAAAGATGATTGCATGAATTCCATGATGAACCCATTGAAGAAGAAGTATATCATTGTGTCTCCTTCAGGTGTTCTTGTTATTGAGAACTTCTTTTCGGTCAGTCCTACCTCGTGGCTACTAGATACCGAATCGGATATAGACGTTACCATATTCGTATCATGGTTCGTCAGGGAAAATTATATGTTCGTCATGGAAAATTTTTAGCTTGCGACAACAATAATACATTTTAAGTTCGTCATGGAAATTACATTTTAACTTCTTTATGGAAATTCTTTAATCTACGGCAAACATCTTATTGCAGCTATATTAGGAAATCAACGCTTAATACAGTATTCATTTTGCTTTCAAATGCACAGATGGAAACTTCAGGGTTTTATGCTCTTTTTTTGTATTTAACGGATAATTATATGGAAGACCCATATTTTCAAAATTTTATCATGCTTGCAAAATGCCGCCACGTTGCAAAATTTCATAAACAAAATTCAATAATACACTTTATCTTCCTCATGAAAATTTTCTAGATTATGACAACTGTCTTGCTGCTGCTTTATTAGGAAATCGTCGCTTAATGCACAATTCATTTTCTTTTCAGTACACGGATGGAAACTTCGGTGTCCATGCGCTTGCGTAGGGGTTCTTTCTAGTTATTATTATTATTATATATAAAGCTATTCGAGGGAATATTCCCTCTTTAAGCTTTTTTTGTCCTCGTGCACGGAAAATTAGCTCAACCCCTTTAGTTTAAGAAAATCTGCATTTTAGTCACTTCTTGCAAGAAATTAATCCTTCGTCCCTTATGACTTAAGTTAATATGCATTTGTCCCATTCTAAATTTGTTTTCATATTCACGCAATATATTTTCGAATGAATTATCTGTATTTACTTCCATATGAGTTCTCACTATTCAATCTAGATTGTAGCATAATATATATGGAAAGTATCTTTTCTTTGGACACATGTGGATGGAAAATAAGATGAGGTATTTGATATCGTTTGAAAATTGCAATCAACCTGTCCCTTATTACTTTGAATACATACATGCATGGAAAATTATATTAGGCTCAGATATATTTTGAAAATTTTAATCAACACTTTCACTTTACTTTGTATACGTTCTCATTGATCGGATACGGATCGGATGTAGACGTTACCATATTCGTATCATGTGGTCATTGGAAAATACGAATATGGATATGGATAGTTTTAAGAAATAATAATCTATATATTATAGATCGATTACCAATAAGGTTATGAAGTATATATTAAAAGTTATATATATATATATATATTAAAAGTTATGAGTTGAATTATGTAATATGAAAATTATTAAGAGAAGCGTACATGATGATGTGAAGATAATCGTCGTCTGGAGGAGCATGGAGGTCGACGACAATCAATGATGATAGCAGGAAAATTCCGGAGAAAATCTTTCCAAATTTTAAATGCAAACAGTGTGATGACATGGGTTTTCGAATGCAATTTGTCATCCGTTGAATACGTGCAATATGTAGAAATGTGCAAAAAAAGATACTTTTATGGAATTGTTTTGATAGAAAATGAAGAAATTTTCTAAATCGAGAGAATTTAAGTCAAGCTTGAAAAATTTAAATGCAATGAAATTATAAAATTTATTTATGATTCGATCATTAATGCGATAGCATATTTTTTAGGCAACCCACGCTGGTGCATGGCATGGGAAACTTGCGAGTAAATAATAAAGCCGGATGATGTGGATCATATCCAGTAGATACCAAATGCATTACCTCCTTGAAAAATCAACACCAAACGCATGAAGCAGAAAGCAAATTAAATAAGGTTTTTTTATATACATCTCCCCTAAAACTTCCATATTTCTAAATTTCAACCCTAAAAATTCATATTTTCAAATTTCACCCATAAAACTTCTATGTTAACCAAAAAACTCATTTTATCTATATTCCATCTGAATTTAATTAGGATTAGATTGTTTTAATCATAGTTTGAGTTATAATTATGTTTCCTCTTTCTTTCCGCTTAAAAATCATGAGACTCCTTTCTCTTATTTCTCCATCTTCAACCTCTTTATTGGGTATCATCTTTTTCATAGAATTTAAAACTTAAGATCATTTTTATTTTTTGAAGTTATCAAAATTGGTAAAAAAGAGAAATATAATCTAGTCTATATATCTACAACAAATGAAGGTGTGAAGAGAAAAGGCTTAATTTTTTATGTAAAGAAAAGCCCTAATTTGAAATTGAAGAGAAACCCTGCTTTAACTCTAAATTGGAAAGGAAGAAGATGACTTTTAGGGTATTTTTGTTTATTAATAGTCACTTTACAGTATGTTAACTAGAGTACCAAAATATTCATATAAGATGCTTTGCAAAACCAACTAAGGGGAGATATATGAACAACTTCAAGGTTTCAGGGGTGAAATTTAGAAATATAAAATTTTAAGGATGAAATTTAGAAATATGGAAGTTTTGGAGGGTGAGATATAAAAAAGCCCAATTAAATAAAAAATGATGATGGCGATCTTAGTAAAAGATAAATATGGGATGAATTGAGAGTGGGTGCTGTTATGAGGATAATAAAACCCATGTTATTATCCTCAACGGTCCAGATTCATTTAAAATAGAGCTGAACGGCCGAGATTTGAGTGAAACATAAAGCCTTCGGTATTGGTGTATGTGTGATCAAGATGGGAGGAGAACACCTATGCTATTATTTGATAATAGCAGCCATTCTTTTTCCTAAGTGAAATGACCGCGGATCCTCATCAGCTTCCCAAAACCCCAAATTTTATCGGTGTCCCAATTATATAACGTCTGTTCCCACTTCTTTAAAATCGGGATAGTTTTTTATATTAAACCTTATTAAAATAATATTTTTTAAAATAAACCACTTTCAAAATGTATTACAAAAATAAGTCACTTTCTGCCCCGTAAGCGCCACGTCAGTGCCAGCTCAGCGCTGACACTGGCGTTAATAATTTTTTTAAGGGGAGCAGTTTGAAACTGTGCCCATTACAAATGTATGAGGCGCACTTTCAAACTGCGCCCCATACAAATGTACTGGGCACAGTTCTAAACCACGCGCCATATATTTTAGTGAAAAACAATGGGGCGTGCTTTCAAAGTGAGCCCCTTTCCCCTATATAAATAAATACGACTTATTTACTTTCCTCATTCCTCACTGTTCTCTCTGTCTCTCTCTCTTTCTTAGGTACTCTCTCTCTCTCTCTCTCTGCTCTCTCCCTCTCCCTCTCCCTCTCTCTCTGCTCTCTCCCTCTTTCTTGATCTCTTTTTCTCTCTCTTCCCCCCAAGACCTCTATTCCTCCCGACCTCCCCCCAAGACCTCTCTTCCCTCCTCCCGACGATCTCTCCCTCTCTGGTCTCTCTCTCTCATCTCTCTCCCTCTCCCTCTCATCTCTCTGTCTCACTCACGCTCTCTTGATCCTTCCCCTCTCTGTCATCTCTCGATCTCATATTCTCTCGCTTGTGCAGGTTTTTGGAAATTCACGGGCGAACAATCACCTTTATTCTCGCCATCGTCATTACTACTGTAAGCATCTAGAAAGTTAACTAAACCCTAATTTTATTTAAAAATAATTCATGCCACGCCCCGCTTCCCAGTGTATGGAAACGTTAATGTGGCGGGTCGCAACGTATTTACTAAGAAATAAATAAGTTAAGCGTAATTAAGCAATATATATATAAAATGCACAAGAAAGACAAGAGATATAAAATAAACATCAACTTTTATTAACATTCATCTTTACAATACAACTGGTTTGAAAAGAAAAGATACAATGATATAAAATAATGCCTAAACAGTGGCATACAAACTGAAAGTAAGTACAAGAGAGCTAGAAGTCCTGTTGCGTGGTGAGCTGGTCCACGTCCTCCTAGCTAGGCTCGATCTCTTGAGAGTTCGGTCCTCCTGACGAACATTCCAAAGAAAGAAAATAGACAGGAATGTCGTCAGTAAACTAGCGCTCGGTAAGTCCCAAAAGAAGGAATGGAATATAACAGTAATGAGAATTGAACTGGTAAGTTATACAAGTATATGTTTGTTATTCTAACGTAGTTGTTTGTAATTTGGTACCAAACGCATTTGTGTATACGAGAAGAGTCCATCTTACCCCGTGGACTATGGTAACATGTAGTACAAGGCCCCGTCAAAACCCATAGGACAACGGCACGAGAGTTCATGTAGGTGTCTTTTAATTGAACATCTCATGCCACGTTAATACATTCTGTAGAAATCTACCCCGTTATCCCCGCGTAATGTATTGTATAGAGTTATTTACAGGTCCTGCCGAAACTATGGATACAAGTTGCTCAAGTAGACAGGTTCATGATGTAATCTTGTATTCAAGAAGTCAGCTCAAGTTATAACCATGGTTCGGTCAAGTCAAGTTATACAGGTTTGATATTGATGTTTGAAGTTAGGTATTCAGGTTCATGTTCAAGTATACATGTTAAACTTTGGATTCGTGATTGAATTGGACTCTGATTTGAGTTTGGATTCAGATTTGGGTTAGAATCAGACTGAGTCAGACATTTGTAACTGATTTAAATCCTGAATTAGGTTCGGGAGTTATCGGTAACTGCTGCACGTGGACGGCAGGATTTGTGTCTTTTTCCAAGACAATTACCATTGATAACTCCGTTAAGTTTTCTACCTTAAATAGGCAAGCACTCACTTTCTCCGGCCCCCGGGGGTTCAACAGAATTGATCCCGCTTAAACTTATATTTACTAAAGTCCTTAAATATTGTTTTATATAACTCGAGGGGGTTTTATAAAAATATTTTTAATATAGTTTCAAAATAATCTCGAGAAGTTATTAATATTATTTAGGGTTTTCATGGATGTGAATTTTAAGGATTTGATGTATTTTAGTGATAATTACATAACTTGGAAAGTTCATGGTATTTTATTGTAAAACTTGTCTTTTGTTGGTATCTTGATAGTATTTTGGTGAAACCTGTAATTCTTTCATTTAAAAAAATGTAAGTTTATTATATTTTGAAAATATATGGATTTGTAATTTGTATATAATTATTATAAATTAAATTTTATTTAAGTAGAAAAAATGCGTTTTTCTTAAAAACCGTATTTAAAAACTTTCGAGACCGAATGCTCCGTGAGGAGGTCTGTATCTCGCTCTACTAGCCCAAGGATGTGCGATAATCTGCACCATCCAATAGCCGGTCCCCTAAAAAGGGTTGTAGAGGTATAATCGCAAAGGGATTTAAAATATAATTCAAAACAAAACCGGTTTTTATAGTAAATGGTATTTTCTTGTAAAGTTGTACTTGTAACAAAAATTCATACAAGGATATATCGTGCGATGAAACCATGTGTGTATGTGAGGGATAGGTTGTTACTCCATGACATTTTCCTAAATGTATGTTTAAGCATAAAGATGATATATCAAATTCATGGTATTTAAACGAAAAACTTAAATTATAGTTATTTTACATGATATTCTTGATTAAAATTTTATTCTAAATATTATGATTTAAGGTTACAAGTGATGGGTACAAGTTAGATTGAAAAAAATATTAAAGAGAAAGAGTTTTCTACGGTTTTGAAAAAGATATCGATATTAACTCCACTTACCGATATACATTTTGAAATGGAATTTTAAAGATGAGGAAAGAAGATTGGAAGGGGCATACTAGTTTATTAGTTTAAAGAAAGATAGAAGAGGAAAGGTTGAACTTCATGGCATCGCGAGATCGCCGGAATTGTTTTGATTCTTTGCCGGAAGTTGACCGCTTGCTAACTCCACTTGTACTTCACTTGTACTTAAGAAATTTTGAGAGTTTTGGCTAGAATTTTCAGAATGATGAAGGGCTAGGGCATGAGGTAGTATTTATAGTGTATATTTGGGATTTTGGAATTAAAACGATGGATTAAAATGCATTAAAAAGATGATAAACGATGAATTGAAGGGTCTCTGTTTGATTGCAGGGCAATCAAACAGTGCAGGGGAGTTAGGGGTAGGCCAAGAGTCGAGTGTGCAAAGCCCGGGAATCATTTGCCACTGTTGGACCGTCGGTACCGGCCCCAAAGGCATTTCCGCTGGCCGATCAAGGAGGTAAGGGCTCAGGATTTGTGCCACGTGTACAAGTTTGTGTTTAAACCCTTTTGCACATGTTTGATTTTTCTGACTTTTCGTTTTTATGTGTATTGTACGTGTAAACTTTTGGGCTTCCAAAAAGTTTTAAAAAATAAATCAGAAAAAAATAATGCATTTGATGGGATTCAAACACAGAGACTGCGTCACAGCAGTGCAAGAGCTTTACCAGTGAGCTACAAGTTGTTTCTTGCTGTTTTTAACAAAATTTACTTATAACTCATACTCAGACTTGTAAACTCATTTCTGTATATTAAACTGAAAAATTCCGTACAGTAAATTCAGATTCGTTACAACTCATAAAAAAAATTGGTTAAAATTTCGCATTAGAAAAGAAATCCGAACAAATTGGGTATATATTAGGGGTTTTCCCCGATTTTACTTGGGACGGATCAATGAGTAGGATACAAGTTCTTGCAACTTGTTACATGCTAGAAATATGGATTTTATTGTAATTTTATGTAATTAAGTGAGCATAAATGTGAAGATAAATAAGTAGTTTGTTTGATGAGAACTCTCAAAGTATGTGTCTATATTTCTGGCAGGTGGAAAAATGACGGATAATTATATCCATCTAGTTTGCTATTTCGGTGGCCAATTATCGATTGAAAAAAAATATTATTTCTAAATATGTCGGAGGAAAAACTAAGATGAGTAGAGTCAAGAAGTCTAGCACATACAATGAGCTGTGCCTAATAGTGTACAAAGTGAAGGTATGTCTTAGCACCACCACTAGGTTTCAAGAAGCATCAAGTATGCAATTTAAAAAAATCTAGAGTGCTAAGCCATACAATGCAAGAATCGAACTAGAGAATTAGGATTTGTAAGCAAGAAAACAATATCTACACTAAGTGAAGAGGGTTACAACCTTTGTAGACCAAGTCCTTCACTTCTAAAACTCCAAGTGGTAGTCCCTAGAACTCTTCTTGGCTCCACTTGAAGAAAGGATCGAGTTTGCTTTATAGTCTTTGAAGCCGAAGATGATCCACCTTGAAGTCTCTCTAACTCAAACTCACTCATCACTAATTAAGGTGTTAGTGAAGCAAACAACCTATACAAAAGGGCTATGATAATGTAGGTTGATGTAGTAGAAATTTTGTTCACTTTAGAAATCTTTTTCTCTTTCTTTTTTCAACTCAAGAAAAACCCTAGAGAGCTCTTGAGGAAGAAGATGAACTTGGGTGTGTGAGTGAATCAATGAGAGTGTGAACCATGAGCTAAAAATAAGGTTGAGATGAATAAATATCTAACAGTAAAATAAAAGGAAAGGATGAGTCATGGCTTCTCAATGCTTCTCCAAGCCATGACTCATTTCCACTCTTTTCTATTTTCCTTTTAAATTAATTCATTCCAATAATCTTTAGCCCTAGGTATGAGTCTCATACACCCATGTTCTATGTATCATCAACCATGATACAATTCCCATATATATATAAATACATATATCAAATATATATCATCATATATCAAGAGAAGAAAATCATTAGTGAGCATTAATATTAGTTAATATATAAATATATCAAATGTAAATATATCAAATATAAATATATATCAAATTATTAAATCAACACTTGATTCAATAATCCGGTTATATCATATATAACTGACTAATATCATATATATATGTATATCAAATTATCAAATCAACATTTGATTCAATAATCCGGTTATATCACATATAACCGACAATATTCAATACTAAATATTAAATCAACACTTGATTCAATAATCCAGTCATATTATATATAACCCGCCAATATCAAATATATATACATATAACAAATCATTAAATCAACACTTGATTCAATAATCCGGTTATATCACATATAACCTAACCGATATCAAATATCGCCAGATTAGAATACGGTATCACATACTCGTATTCAATCAAGCTCCCGCACATATCACCATATGTTCCCTACTTCGTTTCGCTTGAGCTAAGAAATCTCTGTGTGGGACTCTAAAGACTCGTCAATACGCCAGCAGTAGGTAATGATCACATCAGATACTTACAAGCCGTCAGCGGTACTAGCTGGACGTAACGGCTACCCAGGTATTAAGCAAATAGAAGATCAACAAACAAATTTATCCAAATTCCCGTGAAGCCTATAAGTAACACTTACCGTACAGTCCGGTCTCTTCGTCTGATATGTCACATATTGAGTCTAGGGGTAGAATCATTAGACCCCAGTAACTTGATAAGTCATACCGATGTGTGGCTTATAACCGTTCAAGAAACTACTGATAACACTTACCAGTAAATCTCATCAGCCCTGACCAGGGACTTGCTGTTATAGCCAATCGAGCATATCGCAACATCAACTCCCAATACCGGGAAAGACGAAACCCCTCCTATAGCTCACCGCCTCTATGTGATTCGGGATTGTACCCAAAATCCACCTGTTTGCACGACTCCTTTGAGTCGTGGTAGGAAGGAAATCAAAGCACAGTGGGAACCACACAAGACACTATGACGATCTCGGGTCTACAAACTAACCTGTAAAAGTGTCACCAGAGAACTGCTATCTAACGATAGGTATGGTACCATCTATGATTTCTCGGTGAGTCCTGTTCGGTATACCTATTCTCTAATGAGCACATGTGTACAATGTTTAATGTCAAACACCAATGGCTGTAGGATCAACCATCGCCCTATACAGGGTCAAGAAACGTACACTCTAGTCTACTCTGGAATATCGATGCCCTGTCTCGATACTCTCTCGACTAGGTGTTGGATATGTATGCCCTAGAGGCATCTATTGTATATGTAAACATGTGGATACTTGGACATATATATGTATAGGACAATCTTGCTTAATATGATAGTATGCTATCTGGTTTATCTTTATCTTAACATGTGCATATGTTTTTCTTATGTATCATTTATACATGTTGATAAAGCCCATAGGATCTTGTTTGACTACCAGCGTTATGATGGCGATCATACTTATGGGAGCTGGGCAGTCCATAAGCACATTCTTAAAGGTCCCAAGTCGTAGGAATATCGAGATCAGACATTGATACTCCAGAGTAGACTTGTGTATACATTTCTAGACCCCGACGAGGGGCGATGGTTGGTCCCACAACCGTTGGTGTGATCACCTAAGATTGTATACAAGTGCTCACTGGGGGTGAGTACACTGGACGGACTCGCCGAGAACTTCTAGATGGTATTATACCTATCGTCAGATGTAAGTTCTCAGGTGACATGAGTACAGATTAGTCTTCAGACCTGAGATCGTCATTTGTCTCGTATGAGTTCCCACCGTGCTTTGATCACTACTTTACTACGGCTCTACTGAGTCATGCAAACAGGTTTTGTTGGGTACAGTCCCGAGCCACATGGAGGCAGTGAATGATTGTTAGGGATTCGTCTCTCTCGGTATAGGGAGTCGATATCGCACTGTGTTCAATTAGTCGGGACCATAAGACCTTGGCCAAGGCAGTTGTGATTTATTGATAGGTTGATCAGTAGTTTCCCGGATTGGTCCTGAACCACATCAGCACGAATTATCGGGTTATTAGGGTCTAACGTTTACCACCCCTAGACCCGGTATGCGATACTCTCAGACAAAGAGACCGGACTGTACGGAGATTGTCACGGATAGGCTTAGTAGGTATTTAGATGAGTTTGCTCGTCGGCCTTCCTTTTCGACAGGTACCCGGGTAGCCGTTACGTACAGCTAGTGCCGCTGACGTGCTTGTGGTTATGGACTTATCTAGTAACTCACTGCCGGCGTACTGTCGATTCTTTAGAGTCCCATACAGAGGGTTTCCCTGGTTCAGACGAAATGATGTAGTAGCCGTATTGAATAGGTGCAGGGTTCCGATTGATTGATGGTACTGTGTACCTGGACTTTTGATCGGACAGTTGATAATACTAGCCGGTTAGGGTTTTGAGCCGGATTATTAAATCAGGTATTGATTTAATAATTTACATATATGTATTTCGATATGTATATTCTAGTATTATATTCTTTGTGTTATTCTATCTCCTTGGGCATTCGTGTTTTTATGCGAATGCAGGTATGTATATACAGTAGACTGTAATCCGTATTTTATTATGGATGACATTCTAGAAGGTGGACGCCTCATTGTATATTTTTCCATTTATCTTTAAATGGAAATGAGGTGTAAAGTAAAGTGATGGGAGTATGGTGAGAACCATACCTCAATAGTTGACAAATGAATTTTTAATTCATTTGTGGCAAGTATTGAAGTATGGTTGATGCTTTTTTATTTGTAGATATTGATATACAAAACCATTGTGAGTTATTTTCTCTCACATGCTATCCTCATTATTCTAAAACTCACCATTTTCTTCACTCCTCTCCTTTGCTCTTGTGCTCATCCACCTTCATCGTCATCCTCCTCTCTACATTCTCATGAGTTGAGAATCAAGAGAGGAGGTGAGATAGAAGCACACTTAGAACCTCACACTACATCATAGAGTTCTTCGATTAGCAATCCAAGTCCTCTAATTGCTCCACTTGACACTTAGTGTGGAGCTAGAACCATGGACCACAACCCCGGGTGGATCATCTTCGACGGAAAGAGATGGACGATCAAGATCGATCATGGAGGTCACTAGGAGCTTATGAAGAGGAACAAAGACCGAAGGACATGGATCTCTTAGTGAGACTCTTCATCATAGTAGATAGCTCCTCTAGTGTTAGCTAGTTTAGGATTTATGGTAGATCCGGTTAGTGGGTTTCATTTAGCGCCGGTTTTAAACCCCGATAAAAAATTTATTCTGCAAATGGCCACGGTTGATGGCCGGGGAGCTAGTGTAACCCAACACTAGGAACTGTTAAAGGATGTGCTTGTGGACTAAACAAGTACACAAGCCCCACTAGTATGATCTGCATCATATTGCTGGTAGTCAAGCCAACATCCTAACGGTTTTATCAACATGTATCAGAGAGACAATATAATAATAAAAGTGTACATGTTAAGATAAAGAGCAACCGGATAGCATACTATCATGTCGAGCAAGAAAGTCTTCTATATATATGTCCAAGCATCCTCTATATTATAAAATAATGGCCTTTGGGGCATACATATTCCTAACACAAAGCTACCAAAATCAACCCGTTAGAGTTCAATATTTTCTTAATATGCAAATGACCGACGGAGTATGAATATACCGCCATTGAAGTATCCGTTGACGAGAACACACAAGTTATGCTTGCATCGGAATCGAAATCGATTGAGCTATTTGTAAAGAAGGAGATATTGATGTCCGCTCACCTGCCCAAACTTTATTCTGAAGTACCTGATCCTTCATTTCGAGCATCCGAGCATTACCCGTAAGGAGAAATGACACGCAAGCTCAATATGAATGCTGATTCTATCGGTTTTATGTCTCTCACCAATGATAAGCAGTATAGAGATCAAAGTTACAAAGGTGAAGGCACATCAAGCGAAGCGCCAGTGAATTGGCAGTTTGCGAAGTAAGCATTACTTTGCATATCTTTATGTAACGACTCTGAAATCTTAGTACAGAAATTCTTCTGTTAAAATACAGAATAGAGTTTCACAGCCTGAGTACAAGTTATAAGTTAATTTTTTTTAAGAACATCAAGAAACAACTTGTAGCTCGCTGGTAAAACCTTGCACTGCTGTGACGTAACCCATGTGTTCGAATCCCATCAGACACATTATACTTTTTTGATTTTTTCTTTTAAACTTTTTGGAAGCCCAAAAGTTTACACGTGCAAAACACACAAAAATGAAAAGTCTGAAGAAATCAAACATGTGCATAATGGAGTTAACATAGGCATGAACACGTGGCAAGAATCCACCGGCCTCACCCCTCAAAATGATCAGCGGATCTTGCTATGGGGCCGACGCCGACGGTTCATTGGTGGCCAAGTGTTCCCGGGCTTTACACACATGACCTTTCCCCTACCCCTATCATCCCTGCACTGTCAAACAGAGACTTTTAATTTCACCTTTAAACCAAATTTTAATGCATTTTAATTCACTCTTTCAATTCCAAAACCCTAATTTCCGCACTATAAATACTACCCCATGCTCTAGCCCTTCATCATTCTGAAAATTCTAGCCAAAATTCTCAAAATTTCTCAAGTACAAGTGGAGTAGAAGAGGAGTTAGCAAGCGATCAAGTTCCGGCGAGGATCGAAGCAAATTCCGGCGATTACACGACGCCACGATGACAACCCCCTCTTCTTATACCTTCTCTTAACCTAACCAAGTGGTAAGTCCCTCCCAATCCCACTTTTTCTTCTTTAAAAGTTCATTTTCAAAACCTATGTCGGAAGTGGAGTTAAACCGACATCTTTTTCTAAAACTCTATAATTCCACTTTTTTTTACATATTCTTCATTCATATTCTTACACCATACTTGTTAACATAAAACCAATGCTTAGAACCAACTTTTAAATCAAAAATATCATGCAAAATAACTTTAAATTAACATTTACATTAAAATACCAAGAAGTTTGTATTTATCATTTTTATTTGTTTTGCTTAAGCATATCATTAGAAAAATTCACGGGGTAATGATCTATCCCTCACATACACACATGGTTTCATAGCACAATACTCTGTGAACGTATTTTTTTGTTACGAATAAAATATTACAAGAAAATACCATTTACTATAAAAACCGGGTTTCTTTTGAATTGTATTTTAGTTCCTTTGCAAATATGCCTTTACAACCCTTTTTAGGGGACCCGCTATTGGATGGTGTAGATTATCGCACATTCTTGGGCTAGTAAAGCGAGATGCAGATCTTCTCACGGAGCATTCGGCCTCGAAAGGTTTTAAATACGGTTTTTAAGAAAAAACGTATTTTTTCTACTTAAATAAGAATTTAATTTTTAAGAATTATATAAAATTACAAATCCATATATTTTCAAAATATAATAAACTTATATTTTGTACAATGAAAGAATTATAACTTTTCACCAAAATACCATCAAGATATCAATACAGGACAAGTGTTACAATAAAATACCATGAACTTTCCAAGTTATGCTATTATCACTAAAATACCTCAAATCCTTAAAATTCATATCCATGAAAAACCCTAAATAATATAAATAACTTCTCGAGGTTATTTTGAAACTATATTAAAATACTTTTCATAAAACACCCTCGAGTTATATAAAACTATACTTAAGGATTTAGTAAATGTAGGTTTAAGCGGGATCAATTCTCTTGAGTCTCAGGGAGCCGGAGAAAGCGAGTGCTTGCCTATTTAAGATAGAAAACTTAACGGTGTTATCAATGGTAATTGTCTTAAAAAAAGACACAAATCATGTCGTCCATATGCAGCAGTTACCAATAACTCCTGAACCTAATTCAGGATCCAAATCAGTTGCAAGTGTCTGACTCAAATCTGAGTCTAAATCAAACCTGAATCCAAACTCAAATCAAAATCCAACTCAAACATGAACTCAAAGACTAGCATGCATACTTGAACATGAAGCTGAATATCTGAATTCAAACACAGATATCAAACATGAACACAATACATGACTTGACTTGACTCGAACCATGAATACAACTTGTCATGAATACAAGAATACCTGACATGAATACTCGATATCGACATGAACTCAAACTTGATGTATTCATGGATTCGAGTAAGACTGGTAATTTTTTTAACTGTAACTTAGCATACACGGGGTGCTAGGATAGTTCATGCGTGAATCCAATGAAATCTCAGGAGTCCCACTAGATCATGAATTCATGTCTACTAACACAAGCAAGCTATCATGAGGGCCCGTGTTTTTTTGCTCCTGGATTACAGTCTGTTGAGTTTGGAATACTTCAACACTAGGTTGAAGTCCCGTTACTAACACTTGATTTGGGCCCGTGGTTCTTTACTCCTGGATTACAGCCTGTTGGGTTCGAGAACACTCTTGAGATTGGTTGACATTCACCCTTGAACTTACGTTAAATTAGTGTACCCAAGTAGAGACTTGTTAAGAGACTTACATTCACTGCATGTTCACTATACTTACACTACACGGCCATGTTACATTTATTTGCCATTCTCATGCTATGCTGTCATGCTTGTCTACTTGTCTTATATTACTATAGTTGTTCGTATATTACAATTTCCATTTATACTGTATTACATGTCATCTTGCATGACATGTTGAGACGCCATACCTCATAATCTATTGTTCATGATATACATTTTCTTTATCATTACACTTTATACTTCACTTCATTTTTTCTTGGGGACTTACCGAGCGAAAGTTCGCTGACGGGCATTCCACCCACCTTTATTTTCTTGAAATGTTCATCAGATACTGTGGAGACTGAAGAGGTAGACATCTCAGAGGAGGAGCACGATCACATCGCGACCCGGGCCTAGACCAGTTATCTTCTTCTCAGTTTATATATGCCACCTGTTTAGGCATTTCTATTCTTGTATTTTCCTTTCAGTTGATATCATGTATTGTAAATGAATCAAGTTGAATGTAATTAAAGTTGTTGAATTTTAAATCTCGTGTTAATTCTCTTGTCATTTTATATTGCTTATTTTACGCTTAGCGTATTTATTCCGGAAAATGACCTTCTCGAAATAAATATGTCGCGGGTTTGCCACGTCACCGTTTCCGGGCGTGACACTTTATACTGCATGTGCATTTAACAGAACATTATTTATTGAGAGTGGAGATATGCTATACTTACTATGTATTCATAAATCTGTATGCAGTTCTTATGTACCGCCGGTCGGTTATAACTGCATGTCATCGCCAAACTTCGGTTTTAATTGCATGTCAACGCTAGGCTTCGGCTTCAATATTCTGCCCCAAAATACCGAGCACATGCAATCATAAAATATGGGATACAATACGGGCTGGACACTGTCTGCAAACGATAGGTCGGGATTTCGTCCGTATGAAGTTGGAATATCAAGTGCCATGCAAGTTTCTAATGTTGGTTCTGCGCATCCAACTGATGTATTTGCTACGAATCCAGCGGTGTTGGAATATAATGGAGATGAAAGTGGTGGTGGTGGTGACGACGCTGGTGATGAGGATGAGATTCAAGCACAAGATAGCATGCAAATTGCACATTTCCCTGCAATGTACTCGATACTGCTATCAGAAAGAAGACCCATAGAATGAAAGAAGTGGAGACGGCGATTTACTTCCCTATGGTGGCCATAGGTTACTTCTTCAGGGGAAGACGGAAGCACATTCAATACGGATATCCGAGTTTGGACAGATATAAAGCACATGGGCTCGGTTGATTAGGAATTTGACCAACTTAGGCTCAGCCCACTGAGTCTCTGTCGTTTTCTCTTTCAATAAAGTGTTAGACACTTACTAGGACACAGTCCTTTCTCTGTGCGCATAATGCTAAAGCACATGGGCTCGGTCGATTTGGGGTTTGGCCAACCTTGGGCTTAGCCCACTTGATTACTTATTTGGACTTAAACCCTTTTGTTCAACAATGCTGAGCATTGACATGGGTTTTGTTGCCCACACTCTTTATGGCGCTAAGCTCTATTTACAGAGCGCTCTTTATTTCATCAGCGCCCACGTGAGAGGTACGTGGAGCGCTTGGCGCTGAGCGCCAAACTTGAAGCGCTTGGCGCTGAGCGCCAAACTTGGAGTGTTAAGCGCTTCTTATAAAATAGCGCCCACGTGGAGCGCTTGGCGCTGAGTACCAGACTTGGAAAGCTAAGCGCTTTTTATAAAATAGCACCCACGTGAGAAGCACGTAGAGCGCTCGGCGCTGAGCGCCAGACTTGGAAAGCTAAGCGCTTCTTATAAAATAGCGCTTACGTGAGAGGCACGTGAGGCGCTTGGCGCTGAGCGCCAACCACTGAGTGCTAAGCACTCTTTATTTTGCAGCGCTTGGCGCTAGGTTTTTTCTTTCTGTGTTATGTTGTGCAAAATTCAATTCTTTGTTCTTCCCCGGATCTTCAATCCCTAAGAACAAATTCATCTCCGTGAGAATTAAATTCTCATTTGTGGGAGACTTGTTTCATGGATCTCAGATCCGAGGAAAGAACTATGTTCTTTCTATAGGGGTTAAACCCTTGCAGATGAGATGTTCTGATCTCTCTTACCTTGAAGAAAATTCTTCTTCTTAAAACTTGCTCTTCTCTTTGAGATTGAAGTTTATGGGGGGGATTCTTTTGTATCAGACTTGAAGTCTTAGGTCCTTTATATATAGAGGAGGCTGATTTGTTGATTCAGTTAAGGAAATCTCTCATTGAGATATTTCTTAATTGATTTGAGAAATTTATCGACCGTTGGATCTTCGATCCCAGGACTTCTGTTTTACAGAAGACATTTCTCTTGTTTTTTAACAAGATTGGGAAAACATTTTCCCATACAGAGCTTATTTTGTATCTCGGTGATTTTTAATCACCATTGGATCTTTGATCCAACGGTGCTCTGATTTACAGAGCACAATCTTTCTCGTTTAGAATGATTGAGAAAATATTTTCCAAATAGGATTTGGATCCTTGTATTTAGAATTTAATTCTATCGGATCAGAAGGCATTTGAGATCTCTCGCGTGCAGCACGTGACCCTTCACAGAATTAACTTGGCTTGTTTGTATGCAGAAGTCCCAACAGAGGGAAGGCATTACGTGGTGACACGTGAGCTTTCTGCTCTTTGTTTGTTTTATAACCAGGTCCTACACGTTTTGTGTGAAAGACGATCACGTGCTTGCACGTGAGGCTTTAATTGCTGCTTACTAACTGGAGCCGCTTACTCTGTATACAGATGCATCACGTGCTTGCACGTGATGCTCTACTAGCGGGAAGTTTTTCCTTTCCCTCTCTGAGTCTCTTTATAAGGGATCGATGATCATGTGCTTACACTTAATACTTCTACTAGTGGGGAATTTTCCCTTCCCCATTTCTTTCTGAATTTTTATAAGGGAACAAATGCCCCCACAGCGTTGTTCTTACATGGCTTGCACGTAAGTGCAACGCTGTCACCTTTGTAGCCGTTGGATCTGCCTAGGGAACGGGGAAAATGAACCGTTCCCCATCATGTCTTATAAATGCAGGGTTCTCGTCTCTGCAACACCTCCGTTCCTTCATCTTCTTCCTTCTTTACTTTCTTTTGAGAATTTAATTCTCCTCTTCAGAGCTTAGTTCTCTGTCCATTGAAAATTTCCAGAGTTTAACTCTGCCAAAATAAACCCCATTTTAGGTAAAGCTCTTGAACATCAGAGAACCCTTTTCTTAAAGAAAGCCTCTGGATTTTAAATCCACCATGAGAGCTTTGCACTCCTCTAAAACCCATCTCTTAGAGATCCAAAGATGTGATTTTTGAGTAATAACTCTCAATGTTTTGGGCATGGCATTTGATTTTTCATTCCTCTTTATGGGGTTTCTGGAATTTAATTCCATTGCATAAAAGGAATTTAATTCCTCACTGAAGAGCTTAGCTCTGAAAGATCAAGAGGGCCCTTCGGGAATTTGATTCCCCAGTGTTCTTGAAAATCTTTTTAAGGGATTTTTCCTTTATTTTTTAATCCATTTGACAGAGTTTGTAATGGGTGTTCTTTTGTGAGGATGTCCCAAGTCGTTTAAACTCCATTGTGCATTTATTGAGAATCTCTTTTTTTTTATTCTCACAATGATATTCCTGCCTCGTGACTGGCGAGCCGTCATACTGATTTTGTGGGGTCCATTATTTTTGCAATCAGTGGTCCCATAGAATAAACTTCTTGTCGTTTTCTTCTGCTGTTTACACACACACACCAACACACACGTATAAGTCACATTAACAGTCTTTCCTCCCTTTATTTCAGGAACAATAGCTTCTCTTCCCTATTTTCCTTTTACTTGCTCAGACGCTGCTTTTCCACAATCGCCGTCGGACGAAGAAGCAATGGCGATGATCCGGGCTCATGACAGGGACTGTACCAGTTTGCTCTTGTGGGGAACTTGGTATGGACATATCATCCGGGGCCGCCGCAACTTTCTTTGCGAAGTACCAACAGAGCATCTTCGCCCAATTTTGCCAATGGAGCGTCCGCAGACTTCTTTTGCAGTGGAGGCGGCTGATTGGACTCCTATGGGCCGGCTTGAGCCGTCGATAACTGGGATAACCAACCAACCTTTGCTGGCCATAGACATTTTGGGGCGTCGCATTTGTCAGGGTGAAGCCGAACCCTAGGGACAAATTTATAAGATAGGGCTTACCCCTCGCCACCCAACGGGCTATCTTCCCTGGGCTCGATATGTTCTGTCCGCTCATCGTGCGTGATTGCAGAAGGTCGGGCTCTATCAGGCGGTGTATGCGTCCCTCTTTCATTATCAGTCCCCTCATTTCTGGTGGATTAAAGCTTTTGTGAACCAGTGGAATCTTCCCACCAACACCTTCTTGCTAGGGGATCGCGAGGTCTCTATTTCATTGAAAGAGTTTCGCGAGGTTTCGGGACTACCAATCAGGGGAGAGCATTATGAAGAGTTGCTACCTCCCGATGAGTATGTGTTTGAGACAATGCCAGCTTCGCTTGACGTCTTGATGACTGAAAACGCCGTCCGCCATAAGCACCCTAGCTTAATCAAGGTTTTGGTTATCTTATAGAAATTGTTTGCAGCGTCGAAAAGGCACGGCGTCACTTTTGAGAGCTTCATTGCCTGTTTTATCCGCAAAGATGCTTTGTCTAAGACGGCTCCAAAGTTTGCAAATATCGGCCACCCTTTTGGGTTTGGGCTAGACAAACTGCCGGCCAAAGCAGAAGATTTACCGCAGTTTTATATTCCGATCTTGCCGGCCGTGTCCTTTGATTCGATTGCGGCTCCCGGCATGGACGAAGAGACCTTCTTTGTCGGTTTTATCAGCCTTTGGCTTAGCTGGTTCGCCATTCCAACGCATCGTCGTTTCATGAGAGTTTCGGTCATCTATCCTACCCATTGCGTGGCTGAAGGGACACGATTGGCCGTGGGTATCGCGGGGCTATCGCACTTATACCATGGGATGAGCTTTGCGGCCAATACTTCGACCCCGGGTGTAGTTGTTATGAGTTTCTCCCTCCACTACTTTACGTCATGGATTAAGATGCATGTATGGGGGTGTTCGCAGCGCATCAGAGGCCAGATTTCTATGATGTTTACACCTTGCCCCGGCTCATGAAGTTGGTGGATGCTTTTGCTCCTGATCCAACTCAGCCAGGGGCCCTTCGTGTGTTGCTTAACCCGTATGCTAACAAAGGTGGGATGGTATTCAATGACCGAGTCCTCTCTGCTCCTTCAGGACCTGTTCAACAGCTATTCGATTTATCGAAAGGGGGATCACCATCCTTAAAGCCTAAGGAAATTATGCACTTGTATTCGATTAGGCCGGGTTATTTGGTGTTCCTTCGAAATGATACGGTTCTTTTCATGCGATATAATCCGCACCGCTTTGCTCGGCAATTGGGTTACAACCAGGGTGTTCCCTTTGAAGCATTTTTGGTGGAGCCCAGCTCATATCTGGGGGTTGTTCATGACATCGTCCATCACTTCATGAGGCTGAACACCGGCTCTCATTTCGTGATCCCCGAGGCCGACTATATTCCGAAGTGTGTGGGGTCTTTTATGGGTTGGTACCATCATCGAGTTAGTCCCATCATTACCGAGGAGAAGCGGATACTCTTCGGATATAGAGCTCTCATCCCGACCCAAGCCACGGGAATTCTGTCGCGACCACGGATAGTGATTCACCCTCCATTGAGGGGTAATGGTGCCTTACTTATCCCTGAGGCGGCGGATGCGGAATCGACTCCTCCCACAGTTGGTATGCCAATGCACACTAGAGCCCAGGCAAAGGCTTCCGATAAGGCGCCAGCAGTAGTTTCATCAGTTGTGGCGTCCTCAATGGCAGTGTCATCATCGGTAGTACCGCCAAAAGAGGATATTAGAGGCGAAGTTGGGCAGCGCCGTATCAAAGCACCAAAGGGGAGGAAGCGATCATCTTCCAGTGTTAGCTCCAGCTCAAAAAGGAAGAAGAAAACAGTTACTGGCTTGCTTGACCTCTTGCTCGAATCTGAGGCTGTTGCCCAAGACGAACCCATATCTATGCAAGAGCCGGACGGTGGTCTTCTCTTTCTGGGTCCGTCTGCCGAGGAAGCCACACAATTGGCTGAGGCTATAAGGCGCTCACAAGACGAAACTGAGAACGTGGGTGTCCCGAGAAAACCTTACCCTCCTGTCATATTCTACAAAGATCCCCCATCACTACGAAGGGTACATATGGGTCCTTTGCGACAGGAAGACAAGATAGCCCTCAAGCAGCCTATCTCAGCCGCTTCCGAAGATGAGCTAGCATTGAAGACTGGTGGCCATGAATCTGCATTTGAACCCCGGCGAGCACACTTCCTGAGGAAGGAACGATGGCTTGAAAAAGCCATACTAGAAGCATCCTAGCGCATCAGTATGTGTGCTTTCCGTATTTTTTCTTTCGGCAAATAATTTGTATCGTTTTTTTATATCTCTTTATCTTTGCGAAAACTTTGCAGGGACTTCTGCAGTGGAAATGAGTTCAAGTCCGGATCGGGCCTTAGCTTCAAATTCTACGAATATCTCCCGTAATGCACCGGTAGGTGTAGAGGAGACTATTAAAGCTGCCGCTCTTGCTGTGGAGCTTCTGGTGGTAACTTCTGTTCCTCCAGTGTCTATTCTTCCAGCAGAGGTGACTTCACCAGCCTCAGCTCCCATGGACATCTCTAGTGACGTACTGAAGGGTGTAGAAGAGGTTGTTGGAGCCGTTAGTCCTGCCTTGGAGCTCCCGGGTGGCGACTGTTGTTCTTCAATTGGAAGCTGCCTTACTGGCCCATATCCCCAGCGATGTACCCGAGGGTGTGGAGGAGCCTGCCGAAGCTGCCATCCCTCCAGTTCAAGGAGGGCGAAGCATCGAAGGTAATACTCTATATTTCTCTTTAACGATCCCTCTGTTATCTGAACTCTTCTTTCCTTCAGAATTGCAGGAATTGGCGGCCTCCATCATGGATCTATCTCCCAGGAAAACCTTCCAGCATTTGCTTGATATGGCTGCCCCACAGGCGATACCTCTGCAAAGCATAGTCCTCTCTTTCGGGCAAGGTTGTTGTTCTTTCACCCTTTTCATTTTATTATTATTCTTTATAATGATGCTAATATGCGCTCCACAGTTCTGGAAGCTGATGACGAGGTCGAGATCCTCGATGGGCCTGGGGATCTCTCAAACCCCTCTTGCATGACTGTGGATAGGTAAGGTTTTATCTTTGGCATTACTTTGCCTATTCCATGTTTGTGACTCTTACTGACTGTTCACAAATCTTAACAGCTCTGCCAAACCTAACTTTGTTGGAATCTCGAATCTTCATGCCACCGGGTCTCTATGCCCGGCGTGCATCTAAAAGGATGGCGAGACAAAGCATCTACTCCCTGACGGCTCTCATTGAAGACCTTCGCGCTGGTACCTCTGTCCCCGCAGAAGAATTTGATGTCGAAGCCAATGCTTCCTTGTCTGTTCTCACCACCTATCATGATGAAGCATTTGTGCGCGTCTGGGTTGAGTATTGTCGCAGAGTGGAGGCTTGCTTACATAATCTCGAGTGTATATGCCTTCCTTCCGAGCTCTTAACTGCCAAGGTGAGCCTGTGGGGATGGATTGAGCGGTGTGCCGCTAATATTCAGTCTTGCAAAAAGAGGCTCAACCGGAAATTTTCAGAGAGGGAGCTAGCTTCAAATGCTTTGAGGGAACTTCAGGCTCAACTGACTGCTAAGACTACTCGTGCGTACGAAATTTGGCAGTGCTTCAAGAAGCTATCACGGAGGTGGTAACTATTGATAGAGCCGTTATCTTTACTCGCGAGATGGTTGAAGCTCACAAAATTGCTGAAAAGGAGCTTGAGAATCGGCTTGCCTCATATCAGTCTCAAAAGTCTTAGGCGGAGTCCCGTCTCGTGGCAATAACAAAACTTGAAGCCAAGGTCCAGCGGAAGAATGATGAATTGACGAACTTATTGCATCGTCCGCCGGCTTAAAGATTTTTGTATATTCTCTTTTCTTGTATTCACTCCTAAATGAGAGAATATTTTGTATCCATTTTGATTCTTTTTATGACATGTATCTTGTATTCATTTTGAATTTATGAATAAAAGACATATATTTTTTCTATATCATGTTTGCATGCAACTCTGGTGAATGTGGCCCATATGTAGTTTATCTTGATCTTCTTATAGGGCAGCGATGGCTTAGGCAATAGGTTCAGATCTGCCGCCTAAGACTTTTCAACTTCATGAGCCGTGAGGGTCTCACAAAGACTTTTCTCCCTACGAGTCGAAAGGATCCCGTAGGTGTATTTTCTTCTTAGGAGTCGTGAGGACTGCTAAGTGCGTTTTCTCTTGAGAGTCGTAAAGATCTCAAAAGAGAATTTTCCCCCTTACAAGTCGAGGGGACTCATAAGTGGTTTTTTCCCTCCTTGTCGATATTCAACTTTAGAGAGTGTGGCCAGTGAATAGTATACAAGATTCAGTTTAGACCTGCTTGTTGGGTCCCAGTGCTTAGGAAACAGGTCCTTATCCCTATTGCCTAAGACTTTCCCCTTACGAGTCGAGACGAATCGAGGGATTATAGGTTGACTTGCTCCGCTTTCTGCGGTGTCGGGGTTGACTTGCTCCGCTTTCTGCGGTGTCGGGGTTGACTTGCTCCGCTTTCTGCGGTGTCGGGGTTGACTTTCTCTGCTTTCTGTGGTGTCGGGGTTGACTTTCTCCGCTTTCTGTTGTGTCGGGGTTGACTTTATCCGCTTTCTGCGGTGTCGGGGCTGACTTTAGGTTGTCTGTGAACCGTGGAGTATTAGAACTAGGGACTTTGTCATGGCTTCAATTGGTGGTGTCACGTCTGTATCCTGCTGGATTGAGAAGGAACACCGTTGCCGATCTCTAGGCTATAGGTGTTGCCGTCGAGATCTGACTCTCCCTTTGACAAAGTCTGTCAGGAAATGTGGTTCCCTTTTTGTTTATGCCCATGGATTGTATACAGGGGTTAATATGGACTCGCTTGCAGGGCAAAAGTTTCATTCTTTCATTTCATTTTTTATTTCTTTCCGCGATACTCTATCTTTTCAGCTTTTTATATCGTGAAAGTCGCAATTGCCCAATCATTTCGGCTGTTTTTCGCGGTGCCCAATCATTTCGGCTATTTTTCTTTTTACTCGCTGCTTTTTATTGCGAGTTGCCCAATCATTTCGGCTATATATATTTTTTGTATTTTTGGCTCGCTGATTTTGTCGCGAGTATAGACCTGAGATCTGATACCAATCTTAGCATCAGCATTGCTGCGATTGGAATATTGCCAGGAGCGAATCATCATTTGCTGTGAAAGGACTTGAAATTTGTTACCGATTTAGGCATCAGCATCGCTACAACTGGGATATTGTCAGAAGCGAATCATCATTTGCCTTTGTCGATTCGAACAAAGGTGGCTTAGTAAACAGGGTTAGGATCCTGTCGACTAAGGCTTTTGACTTCATAAGCCGTAAGGGTCTCATAAAGGTGTTTCTACCTACGAGTCGTGAGGATCTCGTAGGTGCGTCTTCTCCTTAGGAATCATGAGGATTCTTAAGTGCGTGTTCTCTTATAAGTCGTAAGGATTTTACAAGAGTGTTTTCTCCTTATAAGTCGAGAGGACTTACAAGTGTTGTTCACCACATGAGGACATTTGGCACCATTGGTGGAACTTGGTAGGGGAGACGTTTATTTGTGCCCGTGGATTATATACAAGGGTCAATATTGAACCGTTTGTAGGACATTCTGGGGAATGTGATGGCTTAAGAACATGTTCAGATCCTAGTAGCTTAAGGCTTTTGAATCCTATGAGCCGTGAAGGTCTTATAAGAGAATTCTCCTTACGAGTCGTGAGGATCTCGTAAGTGCGATTTCTCCTTAGGGATCATGAGGATTCCTAAGTGTTTTGCTCCCTTATGAGTAGTAAGGATCTCACGCGGGTATTTTCTCCTTATAAGGTTGAGAGGACCTTGCAAGTGTGCATGAATTTTTTTACGAGTCTGCGCCGTTTCGGGGTTTCATAAACTCGCCGGTAGCCCTGCTGTTTTTATTCATGGAGCCCTTTCGGGTTTTCATCCGTGCCCATTTCGCTTATGGACATACCCCTTTTTTTTGCCGTGTTAGCCTAAGAATGCTACGGTTCGTAGTAGTTTAAAGACGTTTCGGTCCGTAGCTAGTTTCGGGACATTGCGGTACATTTTTTAGTTTTAGGGACATTCGGGTCCGCAACTAGTTTAAGGACATTACGGTCCGTTGTTAGTTTAAGGACATTACGGTCCATTGTTTTCCGTGTTTGGGACGGGGTATCTTTAGATACTACTTTTAGAGTCTTGACTCAAGAAGATAGCGAGCGGACATGGGCATCGTCATCTATCATTGACCTGAGTCGTGACTCGTCAGGCATGGTACTTCTTAAGTAATCGGCCGTTTATTGGCCGGAAGGGTCTTTCGCCATGCATATCCATGAGCAAGTAAGCTTGGTAGACTTTGTCTATAATGTACGAGCCCTCATAGTTTGGCTTGAATTTCCCCCGTTTGACACGATTAGGGATCATAGGTCTCTTGACCACTAGCACGAGTTTGCTTTGGCGGAATGTTCTCGGCCTAGTCAACCTTTCGTATGAGCGCGTCATCCTTGCTTTGTAAGCTTCTAGGTTTTGTTGCGCCATGAGACGAGTTTCATCGAGGGCGTCGAGCTCCTCGAGCCGAAGATGAGCATTCTCTTCGTCTATTAGCTCGTAATGAACCGCCGCTTGTAGAGAAGGTAGCTCTATCTCGAGGGGAAATACTGCTTCCGCGCCGAATACCAATGCATAGGGCGTTGTATTTGTAGCCGTTTTGAACGTAGTTCGATACGCCCAAAGAGTTTCATGCAGTCTCTTGTGCCAGTCCTTTTTATTTTTGGACACCGTCTTCTTTATGATCTTTGTCAAGGTTTTGTTGAAAGCCTCAGCTAGACCGTTAGCTTAGGGATTATAGACCGAACAGTATCTCCAGTCTATGTTATGCTGCTGTACAAAGCGGCTGATTTTGTGACTTATGTAGGCCGGCCCGTTATCGGAGATAATCCGTCGTGGAGTGCCGAACCGATAGATGACGTGTGTCCTGAAGAAATGGAGGATGTTCTCTGTCTTCACTTCTCTTAACGGTATGGCTTCTGCCCACTTGGAGAAGTAATCAGCTGTCGCCAATATGAACCGATGTCCTTTCGATGACGCTGGCTCGATGGGCCCAATTATGTCGGTTCCCACATTTCGAACGGCCAGCTAGCCACCGTTGGGTGTAGCGGGTTTGGATGCTGGTGGATAAAGTCTCCATGAATTTGGCAAAGGTGGCACTGTTTCAAGTATTCGAGGCAGTCCTGAATCATCGTGGGCCAATAGTAGCCCATTCTTTTGATGTTCAGCTTCATCTTTGGCCCAGCTTGATGAGAACCGCAAAGTCCGTCGTGACTTTCTTGGACGACTCTCCTTGCTTCTTCCGGGCCCAGGCATCTCAGCCACAGAGAGTCGAACGGCCTCTTATATAGAGTATCATTGACGAAGGCGAAAGACAGAGCTCGTTTCATGAGCTGATGTCTTGAGGATGCATCTTCCGGCGTTTAGCGGGATTTGAAGTAGTCTATAAAGACTTCTCTCCAATCCTTAGCCTTTTCTTGGTTCTCCATTTGTAGGATTGTTTTCTTGGTCGCTTCCTTTTCTTCAGACGACTTCGGGGACATTTCTGCTGGTGCAAGAACCCGACGGCTTTGTAAAATGATCCTTACGTCATCGAGATTTTTGTCAGCCAGTTCTTTAGCGAGTTTGGCTAATGCGTCCGCTTTGCTATTTTCTGTACGCGGTATGCTTTCCATGGTGTAGGAGGGAATTTGCGTCAGTAGTTGCTGCACTCTCTCGTCGTACTTTACCAACTCCGGTTTGCACGTTTGACAGTCGTCGTTTACTTGACTAACGACCAGCTGGGAGTCCCTGTATATAAGGAGGTTTTCGATTCCCATGTCGACAGCGATCTCAAGACCTGCTATCAAAGCCTCTTATTCTGCTTCATTGTTTATCCTCGGCTTTGTTAAGAAAAAGGCAAAGCGTATTATCCCTCCTTGTGGAGTCACGAAGATGAGGCCTACCCCAGATTTGATTACGGGGGAGGTGTGCTTTCGCTTCTTCAAGGAGGACGCACCATTGAAGTAGAGTTCCCATCGGGTATCACTCCCTTCTTTCTCCCCACTGATTGCGTCAAACGCGTGTTCGTCCGGCAACTCGCAGTTCAAGGGAGAGTCGGCAGGTATCAGATGTTCAGCGAGGAAGTCGGCGATGGCCTGACCTTTCACTGCCTTGAGAGGTCGGTATGTTATCGAGAATTCCATTAAGAGTAGGGCCCATTTAGCGAGATGTCCCGTTAGAATGGCTTTTGACATCAAATATTTAAGAGGATCCACTTTTGATATGAGATGGACCTCATGCGCCAAAGCATAATGCCTAAGCTTCGTTATCGCGAAGATTAACGCCAGGCAGTGTTTTTCGATAGGGGAGCAGCTGTTTTCTGCCCCCAGGAGAACTTGACTCAAATAGTAGATGGCTCTCTCTTTCCCTTGGTCGTTCTTCTGCGCCCATAGCGTGCCTAACGAACCTTCGAGGGCTGTTGTGTACAGGATGATGGGCTTTCCCTTGACCGAAGCGGTCAGTACTGGCGGATTCTGCAGGTATTGATTGATTTCGTCCAGTGCGCTTTGGTATTTGCGATCCCAAATGAACTGGGTTCCCTTCTTCATCAAGTGACTGTAGGGACGACATTTTCCTGAGAGGTTACTATGAACCGCCGGATATACGTGGGCTTCCCTTGTAGAGACCGCAGTTGTTTCAAAGTTCTTGGAGAAGGCATTTCCATAATCGACTTGATCTTTGACGGGTCTATTTCAATACCTCGATGTCGTACGATGAATCCTAGGAATTTTCCTGAAGAAACTCCGAACGCGCATTTCAGAGGGTTCATCTTCATATTGTATTTCCGAAGGCGCTGAAACACTATCTTCAGATGCTTCCAGCGCTCCTCGTATGATTTGCTTTTCACCACGAGGTCGTCAATATAACATTCGACAATCTCATGTATGAGGTCATCGAAAATCTTCGTCATGGCCCTCTCATAGGTAGCGTCGACGTTCTTCAGACCGAAAGGTATCACTTTGTAGCAGAATACGCCCAGAGGAGTCCGGAAAGCGGTATGCTTCTGGTCTTCGGGATGCATCTTTATTTGATTGTACCCTGATGATCCGTCCATGAAGGAGAAGACTTCATGAGTGGACGTGTTATCTATCATCAACTCGGTAACCAGTACGGGAAAATCATCCTTCGGGCAAGCTTTGTTGAGGTCCCGAAAGTCCACACAGATGCGCACAGTCCCATTTTTCTTCATCACTGGGACAATGTTGGCGATCCAGTCGGGGTATTGAACTTCTTGGATGAAGCCGGAGTCGATCAACTTCTTGACTTCGGCGTTGATGCTCATTTCAAGTTCGAGCCTCATTCTTCTTGGCGGTTGTTTGACTGGCTTGACGTCCGGAGATATCGTCAATTTATGCACAGTGATTTATGGATCCAGTCCCGGCATCTCGGAATAGTTCCATGCGAAGCAGTCTTTATACTGCATGAGCACGTCTTTTAGCGTAGCCACCTGCTCTTTAGACAGCAGCTCACTGACGAACGTTGGTCGTGGGTCGTTTGCCGTCCCCAAGTCGATTTTCCTTTGGTTATCCGTAGTGGTGTATATCCCATCTTCCAATTCTTTTGGCGCCGGTGGAAATTCTGAGATCAACTCATCTTCATCCTCATTTTCTAAGCACCAGGAGAGGTCATCCATATTCTCGTGCATTCCTTCTTCCGACAGTGTTATCACGTGGCAGGTACGAGATCGTTTCCAAGACCGATGTTGATCTGGTTCTACTCTCGCTATATACGTTGCTTTTGGCACATGCTTTTGTGGTGGGGCTACCTTCCAATTTTTGGATAGAGCGAATCTGCCAAGTTGATATTGGTCTTCGACCCAGTTTTTGTAGGGGAAGCCGTCTTCAAGAGGATGTCCTATCGCTTGGTGATAGGAGCAATAATCCGGGTGATGAACCTCGTTTGCCAGATCGGGGTTCCGAGACTCCGGGAGTGTCATCATCTGATATTTCATGACAAGGTCGAAGATCCTCCTTGTCTTGTCTCGAGAGAAAGAATATGCTCGTCCCATCTTTTTCATAAGAGACGGATTTCGGCTGACCTTTTCTCGATCGCGTGGCCTTTTTGACCCGTTTTGCTGTCTTGGAATGTCGTCCCCGTTCTTGACCTTATCATTGCTTCTGCACTGGGCTTTCTTTTTGCCACGAGAGCGCATAATGAGTTGGGGGTGAAATGGATCGTCATTCTCCGTAGCCTGCTGAATGATACGTTGCGTCCTGGCTTTTTCGTAAATGGCCATTTCGTGGCTGTGTTCATCCCGAACCCTTTGACCTGCTTCTCTTATTAGCTTGCCAATCTGTTCTTCAAACGACGGACTCAGCATTTTTATGACAGGATCCCGTTCTGGTTCAACGTCAGCGTCTTTTAAAAGAGCATCCCATTCTTCATCGAGGTCATTTATGACATGGCAGTCATGGAATTGCTCCAGTTTCTTGGACTGGACATATCCAAGCCCAATCGTTTCCATTTTTTCGTTGGGCAATTTTCACTGAGTTCCAGGGACATTCGAAATCCTGTTGTAGAACCGAGCTTGTCGAGGAGTCTATTTGAAAGGAACGTCTTGGCATCTTAATAACCTTTTCAATCCCTCCGTGTAGTATTTGGGCAGACGGATGGGTTGGAGCCTGTCGAGTGCAGAATCGGTACCATGCCAGACTTCTCTTTCGACTTTAGTCTCCGTGGATCGATAGAATAGGATCGCCTTTTCACCTCTTCGCCTGGGAGGGACGTAGAATGTCTGCAGCTCTTGCACACTATATGTCTCAAGCGCATCAAGCTCTTTGTAGTGCCGTCGTGGGACCATGGCGATTTGCAGACTCTGATCATCTCCAGTGAGGGCCTGCACTGATGGACAGACCGAGAACACTGCGTTGATTTCGTCTTCAGAGTCACTGCCAAAGATCAGAATAGGGGTAGATGGTCCTGGGTTGTGGCATTGGGACGGCCCCGAATAGACTATCTCTTCTTCCTCCTCGGTATCGCTCCCGAGGACCGGAATAGTGGTGATAGTTTTTTGCTTATTCTCCGGTTTATGGTATCTTTCCGTGTCTTCAAAATCTGGCAGGAAATACTTTGTATCTTCGTATTTTCGGACTTCATTTACGGAGAATGGGTTTAGTTCCCCCGTTACGGTATACTCGAGACCATCCTTGAAATACTTCATACACTGATGTTGTGTAGAAGAGATGATATTGTACTCGTGTAACCAAGGCCTGCCGAGCAATGCGTTGTAGCAGGTCTTGGTGTCAATGACATGAAATTTGATGTTCGTGACGAGCAGCCCGAAGCGTAACGTCAGTATTACAGACCCAAGCGTCCGCGATGACTGGGAGTCGAACCTGGAGATGGTGATTTTATTCCGAGCGAGATGCTGAACGCTCATGCAGATTTCTTTTAACACCCTCACATTTAGGAGGTTGACAGAGGACCCGTTGTCAACCAAGATCTTCCCTATCTTGATGTCATGGCAGTACCCGATGACATACAGGGGAAGATTGTGCTCTCACGTTCCGAGGAGGAGATCTTCATCTCCGAAAGTGATGGCAGCTGTGTGCACTTCTTCCAGCTCGTCCTTCATCTTTTCTTCGGCAAGGAAAGCTTGAAACTGCTCGGGCTCTTGTAATACCCTGATCAAGGAATCTCGTTCCTCTTTAGACAACAGAAGGGCATCCAAAACGCTTACCTGTGAGGGTATCTTCCTCAGGTGTGCTAGGACATTGTAATCCACTTTGTTTTTCTTGGGCGGGTCCTTAGCTACCAGCTCTTCAACGACTCGATCATCGATGGCGATATCTTCAGGGACTTTTTCTTTCCCCTTATCTTTTTTGTTTGACCCCTTATTTGTGGGTCCGAGATTCTTTTCAAGCAACGTACGGTTATGCAGCTGAATATTCTCACAGTTCTTTACCTCTTCCTCTTTTCCCGAGGTGGATTCTTTGAAGAGAGGGCCGAGGGCTATTTCTTCATCAGAATCGTTTCCGAAGGTGGGAACTTACGATCCCCTGGAATCAACCATGTGGCAGTTGCCAGCAGTTCTTTTGTTCTCATCTTTCGTGTTTCTCTGCTCCCGACGAGTTTTGCACTTCATTCGCTTGAAATGTTGTCGGTGAGCAACGTATCCCTGCCACCACTTTTTAAAGGCCATGCATTTTTCGGTAGGGTGTGCAATCCTTTGATGGTACAAGCAATAGTTAGGGTGTACATTCGCTTCGTCAAGGCGTAGACCGCCGGGAGTATTTCCTTTGGAAGATGGCAGCTTCATTCCCATTGACAGGACTTTAGCGAACCGTTTCCTTGCCTTAAACCCGTTTTTGTCTGCTGCAGGCGTGCTTCGATCTAGTCGGAGTACTTGGCAACTCATTCCTACCATGAATTCTTCAGCTTGATGCCGACGCCTGGCTCTTTCGAATATGACCATTTCACGCACTTGATCAGTTTTGCTCTTCTGACAAGCTTCGTTCAGCAGCATGTCAATCATATCGTTTGACGGTTCTAAGGATTTTGGCACCGATCCTGCCCCCAGCTCCTTTATATTACTTTCTGACGCCGAGCGAGCTTCTTCGTCATTTGATGACGAATGAGAGATCATGTGACAACTTGCTACATAATTCTCGGGTTCTTCTGACGAGTCTTCTCCCTCATCATTGTCATTATCTCCGCTCTTAAGGATATGGCTGGAAACTCTTGGAGTGTGACCGGGGTTCGCACCTTCTGGTTATATTCCTCCTGTACGTCAATACGCCTTCGCAAATTCATGCGTTTGGCATCAGAGTACGCGGGCTTTTTGGTCTTTCTCTTGTTCTTTGAAGACTTCGACAATTGGACCTGGGTGTTTTGCCTATCGCTACCAACTTTCGGTGTTGGGCGCGGTTTCAGCATCCCCTCAATGATCTCAGGCTCTAGCGGGTTTTTCCACCTAATTGCCGGGCATGCTTGGAGATCCTTCAGCATTCTTTTGGTCTTAACCGAAAGAACAACTTCCCATGGAGCTTCCTGTATAAATGAGCATGATGCCACCGGCGTGTCCATCTTTTTAGGAGCGTACGGTTGTGGCGGGTTTACCTTCCAGTTTTCGGACAACGCGAATTTGCCTTATTGATATTGGTCCTCAATCCAGTTTTTGAAGACGAAGCAATTTTCGATTGGATGGCCTAATATTTGGTGATAGGGGCAGTAATTGGGATTGTTGACGTCGCCAGGCTGCAGTGGGCGTTTCAGATCCGACAAGTTGATGAGCCTGTTGCGCACTGCTAGTTCGAACAGTCTCCTCGTTTTATCCCGGGGAAACGAGTGAGGACGTCTCAACTTCTCGTCGAAGAATCGTGATTTGTTGCCTTGGCGAGCAACCGGTTTCGGATCACTCGGCTGTTGCTGAGCGTTGGCGACGAAGGTCGCTTTTCCTTTACCCTTTTCATTTCGAAGCTCTGCTTTTGAGGAGAGTGATCTATGGCCCATCTGGTCCATTTGGACCAGCTTGTCGATCAAGGCCTGGAAGGTGGTCGGCTTGAAAAACATCATGAATTGGGATATAGTTGCCTGCAGATCGAGGGTTCCCACGAACATGCCCATGGCAGGAGCTTCTTCTATGCGTTGTTCGCATCTCGACCACAGGTTCCGCCATTGAATTGCATACCGAACCCATGTCTCTCCTGGCTTCACCCTGGCATTGATCAATGCCGTGATCGGGATGCGTTCACTGGCGCTTGTGAAACGTTGGGTGAATAGCAACTCCATTTCTGTAAACGTTTTGATGGAGTCGTTCGGAAGCTCTGAGTACCATTCAAAAGCTGTCTCTGCTAAACTACCGACGAACTGGCGAACTAGCAATTTGTCGTCACCTCCAGTATTGCCGCAGAGAGCCCTGAACTGAGCGACGTGCTGATGGGGATTGTCTGTCCCCTTATACACGTGAAATTTGGGGATCGTATATCCCGACGGATACTTAATCTGATCGTACCAGCCTGGATATGGTCGCCCAATTCTGACGACTTGGCCAGTAGCTTCATTTGCCTGATGAGCTCGTATCTGTTGAGCTATGTAGTCATCAAGCGCAGCTTTCGAGATCATCTCTTCCCTAGCTGCTGATAAAACCGGAAGAGGGTTTGATGTTTCCCCTCCGTCTTCTTCAATGATTATTGGGGGATCTTCGGCTGGAGGGTCCAGTTGAATTATCATGCCCGCCATATCTTAGAACATGAGCGCCATTTGTTTTATGTTAGCCACTTGTTCCACGGCCTCTTTATCTTTTTTCTCGAGCATCCTTCGTAGGAACTCGGCGTCGGTTTCTTATTCCCGGCGTTGATCCGACGATGCTTCTGGGCTTTCTTTCTGCCCAGTAAGCACAGCCATCTTTGTTAGCATCTCCTGGAGATTTTGTTGCTGCTCCTGAGTTTTCGTCACAGACCGTGTAAGTGGTCGATGACCCGTAGAAGCATGGCTTTCATCTTTTCCAGACGCCATGTAGACGGTGTGCACTATCATGCCTCCAGACTTGGGGCGTTTAGGTTCAGTGCCCTTGAGATTTGTTGTACGCATAGGGATCTTCTCTGGCCTTCTTCTTTTTTGGGCGGTCGAAGTTGAGAGGGCTGTCGCAGATGATGCTTTCCGTGGTACGACGGCGGTGAGATGGTCCTCCTCTTGCCGAACTTTCATTTTCTTCTGTCGGCGGGAGTAGTCCTTATCGATCACAGAGTCTTGGACTCTTCGCCAGACCCTGTGGATTTTGGAGGACAGCCGCTGAGGAGGATGCTCCGGCTTCGCTTTTGTAACATTCTCCACGGATGGAGGAGACCTCTTCAATACGGCAGTTGGAGAGTTCTTGCGCACCCTCCTGAGCGACTCAAAGCTGTTCCCAGTTGGAACAGCAGCATCAACTTCCACCATTGGAGCTGGTGGGGTAAGTCCAGAAGGGGAACTGCCCCCAGCTTTCCTTACTCGGCGCCAGTGACGACGTCGAGCATGTCGTGTGGCTGGGATCACCTCTATCGTTGGGGTAGCTTCGTCATGTCCCCTGATCTGATGAGAATTTGTTGTCGGTGTCAGCCTATCGAAGACAGACGTCCGCTGAGAGAAAATAGTCAATCTTGCGAAGGCCGACTTTTGGGCAGGGGAAGCACTTGTAACGTCTTCACCCGAAGCAGGAATTGGGATGGCCAGTCCTGTAAAGACCGATCCCTTAGCAGGAGAAGCCCCTCTGACGACTTTGTTTACCGGAGCTGGGATGGCTATCCGCTTCGGGATAACTCCTTCGGGTATTGCAAGCTTCTTCACAGGCCTACTTGAGCTTCGGCCTAGTTTGTTAAAGACTGAGGCATTGGACTTGGATGACCTGTTGAGAGGGGCCGTGGTAGTGGTAAGCCGATCAAAGACCGACTTCTTTGGAGCTTCCTGTGACGGCACTGAAGCGTTATAGCTCATTGGTGGGAGCATGGTCCCGAAGAACAATCTCGTGGTGGCCTGTGTCACCTGTTCCACCGGCATTGCATAGATGGAGGCTACTTGGGGCCTGTAAGTTACTCTTCCAGACGGGGCAGAGCGGGAGTTGTTGTTGCAGTTGGTGCAGTTGGAAGTCATTGACGCCATCTTCTCTTCAGAATGGAGCAAGACACCAAATCTTAGTACCCCTAATCCACAGGCAACCATAGCAGACCGCGATTTGTTCGCGAAACACGACACACGAAGTGTGGAGTGGAAAGAGGAAAAGGTCCCACCGGGAGTGCCAGAATCTGTTTACCGCCGAAAACAGAGACGAAACCGCGTAGGTCGTCTTGCTAGAATTTTGTTTAAGGACATTACGGTCCATGGAATCTAGTTTTTAGGGACGTTGCGGTCCGCAATTTTAGTTTTAAGGACGTTGCAGTCCCACCGGGCGTGCCAGAATCTGTTTACTGTTGAAAAGGGGGGACGGGACCACGTAGGCCGTCTTGCCTGAATTTGGGGACAGATACTATTTGGTTTTATCTGTCCACCTCTCCAAAGATACCATGTTGATTTATGGCACCGTGCATCGGAAGTTTGGACAGATACGGCCGTTGTAGCAGACTTCGTCAGATTCCCCTCGTTGGCAAGGGGGTTTTGATTGTGGGACGCTCTTCTCTACAGGCGCAAGCCCCTGCAGTTAATTATGCTACCGCGTAGCGGTGACCACTTTCTCCTTCTCCAGATGTTCACTTCTTGTCGTGTATATTTGTTTTGTTTTTTGGTTGCCCGTGGATTGTATACGGAGACTAATTTATGTTGTCGCCCGTAGGGCGTGGATTAGTCCAAATCTGTATTCTCTTAGATTTGGGTTTGGTTGATTTAAGACTCGTTAACCTTGTTTCAGATTAAGATCAACTTAAATGTTTGTTAAGGACACGTTAGTCTAATTTTAGACTAATGTCTACTTAACGAGGGTTTGGGATCGTTTTTGATCCAATGAAAGAGCATTTTGTAAGACTACAGTAGCGCCCCGGCCGTCTTTCCGAGGCCAAAATGCGGAAACGAAAATTTTTCTTAACTTGAAAACTGGCACTGTCGTATGCTTAAAACCTGGATCGAACCATTAACCTATAACTAGCTATCTAGAGAAGGGATAGAATGCTATAACGATCGATCCGTGTTCTTCGGTCTTTGGCCACCATCCCAAGCTCCCCGCGGCAACTCCGGTCTTGATCTCCTCGTCGGAAAGGGCACCACATCATCGATTCTTTTTACAGGCTCCCGCTTCGTCCGAAGCAACTCGGGCACGAAGTGTGCTAGCCGACGTGTCCAAGATATTGTAGAGAATATTTGTGATCACTTTGTCTCTTACATCCATTGCTTGGATGGAGGTTGAAGGTGTTGCCATTAATGAATATAATGAGCTAGAGGAGGAAGAAGAAGAAGGAGCTATCTTTTTCCTTTTGTGATGCTATCATAATATGAGAGAGAGAGAGTGAAAAGAATAATATGAGAGCTAACTCATTCATGGCAGCCCCTCTCTCTCTCCTTCTCATTTCATGACTCAAATCAATCCACTAATGTGACATTTTTGCTAAAAAAGAGACCATGAGTCATGATATATGTCTATGTCACATTAATGCATCTCATGATGAAATTCTAGCTTATTATATCCATATGCAAACATTAATCCAAATATTTGCAACAATAAAAAGATACGACAACATCTAAAGTAAACTCGTGACGGATCACAAGGATACCCCTCACCTGTATATACATACCTGCATCCGCATTCCGACTGAATGCGAATGCGATGAGACTAAAGTAATCCAACAAATCTAATACTAGGATCCGGCTTAAACCAAAGCCCACTAGTATGATCCGTCCGATCATGATCCGTGCAATACCGCACGTATATGATCGGACCCTGCTATATAACATACGGCCTCTACAACGTTTTGCTCGAAACTTGAGAAACTGTCTGTGGGGGACTCTAAAGACTAGTCAATACTTTGGTTGTGGATTTAACCACTAGCACGTCAGAGGTATTAGCCGTACGTAACGAGCTATCAGGTATTGACCAAAAGGGAGGTCGATGAGCGAACTCATCCTGACACCCTACTGAGTCTGTCAGTGACAATATCCGTACAGTCCGGTCCGTTCGTCTATGAGTATCGCATGGCGGGCCTAGGGGGTTGGTAAAAGTCAGACCCCCAAAAGCAGTACAAGTCGTGTCGGAGTGTAGCCCAGAACACCCTGAGATACTACTGGAATACCTACCAGTAAATCTCCTGCCTCGGCCGAGGGCTTTGCGTAATGGCTCTCCTAGACATAGCGCGACCTCACCCTCAATACCGGGAGAGACAAACCCCTGCCGATCCGCTCACACCCTCCATGTGGCTTGGGACTGTATCCAACTAAAACCTGTTTGCACGACTCCTTTGAGCCGTGGTAGGGTAGTAATCAAAGTACAGTGGGAACTCACACGAGACAAATGACGATCTCAGGTCGATGAACTAACCTGTACACATGTCACCAGGGAACTGCTATCTGACGTCTGGTATAATCCTAACTAGCATGTTCCCGGCGAGTCCTGTCCAGTGTACTCATAACCCAATAAGCACCTGTATATATCTTAAGAGAACCAACTGACACCAGTGGCTTGTGAGATCGGCCACCGCCCCTTGTCGGGGTCTCGACTGTATACACTAGTCTACTCTGGAGTATCGATGCCCTATCTCGAAACTCCCACGACTAGGGACCATTTAAGGATGTGCTTATAGACCCAGCTCCCACGTATATGATCGTCATCATACTGCTGGTAGTCAAGCAAGAATACTAAGGGCTCTATCAATGTGTAATAGCGACCTGTAAGGTCACCTAAAGCAGTACACGATGATAAAGATAAAGCAGATAGCATACCATCATCTTGAGTAAGACTGTCCTACCGGCATAGGTCCTCCCCCAATCATTGCAATCACGTGCCTGTGATCCAATAATTAACTCTGAGGGCACTATATCCAACACATTTGGGTTCTATCATTTTAGTTTAGAGACGTTACGGTCCGTTGGGTTTAAGGACATCATAGTCTGTGGAGTTTAAGGACATCACAGTCTGTGGAGTTTAAGGACATCATAGTCTATAGAGTTTAGTTTAGGGATGTTACGGTCCAAAGGGTTTAGTTTAAAGACATTACGGTCATGGAATTTAGTTTAAGGACATTGCGGTCCGGTGGGTTTATGTGTTGGTTTGGGGGTATACCAAGAGTTATTGGTTATTGGGACCCTCCACCTCTCTGAAGACGTTGAAGAATTTCAACGACATGTATCAGAGGTGTGGAGAGATGTACCCTTGAACCAATGGATATTCGTCAAAAGATTGATGGTCTTGTTTGGGACTAAGACCAGTTTGGACAGATATAGAGCACATGGGCTCGGTTGATTAGGAATTTGATCAACTTGGGCTCAGCCTACCAAGTCTCTGTCGTTGCTTCTTTTAATAAAGTGTTAGACACTTATTAGGACACAGTCCTTTCTCTGTGCACATAATGCTAAAGCACATGGGCTCGGTCGATTTGGGGTTTGGCCAACCTTGGGCTCAGCCCACTTGATTATTTATTTGGACTTAATCCCTTTTGTTCAACAATGCTGATCATTGACATGGGTTTCGATGCCCACACTCTTTATGGCGCTGAGCTCTATTTACAGAGCGCTATTTATTTCATCAGCGCCCACGTGAGGGGTACGTGGAGCGCCTGGCGCTGAGCGCCAAACTTGGAGCGCTTGGCGCTGAACGCAAAACTTGGAGTGCTAAGCGCTTCTTATAAAATAGCGCCCATGTGAGGAGCACGTGGAGCGCTTGGCGCTGAGCGCTAGACTTGAAAAGCTAAGCGCTTTTTATAAAATAGCGCCTACGTGAGGAGCACGTGAAGCGCTCGGCGCTGAACGCCAGACTTGGAAAGCTAAGCGCTTCTTATAAAATAGCGCCCACGTGATGGGCACGTGAGGCGCTTGGCGCTGAGCGCCAACCACTGAGTGCTAAGCACTCTTTATTTTGCAGCGCTTGGCGCTAGGTTTTTTCTTTCTGTGTTATGTTCTGCAAAGTTCAATTCTTTGTTCTTCCCCGGATCTTCAATCCCTAAGAAAAAATTCATCCCCGTGAGAATTAAATTCTTATTTGTGGGAAACTTGTCTCATGGATCTCAGATCCGAAGAAAGAACTATGTACTTTTTATGGGGGTTAAACCCTTGCAGATGATATGTTCTAATCTCCCTTACCTTGAAGAAAATTCTTCTTCTTCTTAAAGCTTGCTATTCTCTTTGAGATTGAAGTTTATGGGGGGTTCTTCTGTATCAGACTTGAAGTCTTAGGTCCTTTATATATAGGGGAGGCTGATTTGTTGATTCAGTTACGGAAATCTCTCATTGAGAGATTTCTTAATTGATTTGAGAAATTTATCCACCGTTGGATCTTCGATCCCAGGACTTTTTTTTACAGAAGACATTTCTCTTGTTTTTTTTAATAAGATTGGGAAAATATTTTCCCACACAGAGCTTATTCTGTATCTCGGTGATTTTTAATCACCATTGGATTTTTGATCCAACTGTGCTCTGATTTACAGAGCACAATCTTTCTCGTTTAGAAAGATTGAGAAAATATTTTCCAAATAGAATTTGGATCCTTGTATTTAGAATTTAATTCTATTGGCTCAGAAGGCATTTGAGATCTCTCACGTGCAGCACGTGACCCTTCACGAAATTAACTTGGCTCGTTTGTATGCAGCAGTCCCAACAGAGGGAAGGCATCACGTGGTAACACGTGAGCTTTTCTGCTCTTTGTTTGTTTTATAACCGGGTTCTACACGTTTTGTGTGAAGGACGATCACGTGCTTGCACGTGAGGCTTTAATTATTGCTTACTAAATGGAGCCGCTTACTCTGTATACAGATACATCACGTGTTTGCACGTGATGCTCCACTAGCGGGAAGTTTTTCTTTTCCCTCTCTGAGTCTCTTTATAAGGGATCGATGATCACGTGCTTACACGCGATACCTCCATTAGTGGGGAATTTTCCCTCCCCCATTTCTTTCTGAATTTTTATAAGGGAACATGGAGCACATCCAATACGGATAAGTGCAAGAGCCGTAGGATTTCACGATCGATCTTCATCGGCCAGTTCATAACCCCCATAGTCGATAGAGAATGTCTTCATAACTAGAGTAGTCTATCCTCGTGTATACAGATTTCACGACAGTGTAAGGGATGCACATTTTTATTTCATCGATTGATAGCAATCCTGCAGATGAAGATCCCGGCATTGAGAGAGCGAGACTGAGAGCCGAGAGGGAGAAAGATAGAGACGATGATGGCGACGAGATCCGAGAGAGTGTGAGAGAGCTCGGCACAGAGAGTGAGATTCGAGATAGAGAGGAAGAGATTGATCTCTTCATATAAGGAACACAATCGTTCATGGGTATGTGTTTTTTTGGGACGCAGTTCGCAACCGTGCCCCAGAAAAACACATACCCGTGAATGATAGTGTTTCCTTTTGGGACACACCTGCAAACCGCGCCATAAAAAAACACAAACCTGTGAATGCGTATGTTTCTTTTTGGGACACAGTTTGCAGCTGCACCAAAAAAAACCAAAATCCCAACAATGAAAATGGTGAACTTAATAATTCATATTATTTTGCTACATTTAAGGGGCGTAGTTTGAAACTGCATCCATTACAAATGTATGGGCCACACCTTCAAAATGCGCCCATTACATTTGTAGTGGGTACAGATTAGAACCGCGCCTATTACATTTGTAGCGCCCAATATAATTGTAAGGGGTGCAGTTGTAAGGGGCAAAGTTTAAAAGTGCATCCCATATATTTGTAATGGACACAGTTTGAAACCGCGCCTCCTAAATTTTTTTTAATTGACGCTAGCGCCAGCGTTTAGCTGGCGGCGGCTAGGAGGCACAAAGTGGCGTGATTTTCTTATATGTTTTTGAAATTGTTTGTTTTAAAAAATATTATTTTAATATGTTGTAATATAAACCGTACGTCATTCTCTCTCTCTCTCGCTTTCTCACTTCTGCTCTTTATACTATAAGTCAGGCGAAAATTTACAGAATCGCCCGATGGCGTCTCGAGATGTCGTCGGATCCGTTGGCCTCAACGATCTGAGCTTGAAGCTCGCTTCTTCGCTCATCAAATCAAGGTTCCTTGTCAAAGGATTCGAGGTTCTTGCCCTTTTTTACTTTTAAATCTTGTCAAAAAAACCATGGTAAAAAGGGGTAAATTTGTGAACTTGTGTGCAACTAGCACTAGTTTAAACCCTAAAACACCCACTAATTTCATTTACAAGGTTTTTGCTGTGATTTCAGGCGATTGATTCTTCGTTGATGCGGCAATTTGTGGAATTGGGTGGAGTTAAATGCAATAGTCCTCTAGATGCAGCTAAAGGTAAAAGCTTGCAATTTTTTTCTAAATAGTTCCCTTTACGCAAGCAATTTTTGTAAGATTGCTTAAATATACATTATAGTAGCTTAGTGAAGAGTTTGCCATTATCAAATACTGATGAGTTCACTTCCTCAAATCTTCGATTATGGGTGAAAGTTGATAGTTTTCTTGCGTGCGTTCTCTCTTTCCTTTACATATGCTTCAACTGTTATGTTGAAGACTTCGGAAGAGGAAAGTACCGACGCATTATTTGGGACGGATGGTTTTGCTGCAGGTTTGTATTTTTATTCTCCTTTGGGTCAGTTGATCTGTTTAATACTTCTTGTAATGCCGGCTTCTCTTCTTTATAGGGTTGCATAAGGATGCAGTTCTTGTTCTTCATTCGGCATTGTCGCTTAGTCACATTGATAAGCTAGAGAAGACCCTTACAGGTATACAAAAGTACAAAGCTCATATCTAATTTATTGATGTAACTTGGTTTCAAGTTGCAACTTTTGGAGAATGATTCTATTTTCTTTTCTGTGAAATCCATATCAGTTTAACTAGCAGCAGGTTTGGCATTTTGTTGTCCCTTATTTATTGTTTTTTCCATGACATTTTTTTCATGTGGTAATTATTTTGTTGATCAGATATATTTTAAATTTATATGCTTAGATGCTTTCTTGTCTTTTTGAAGTGAACTGAACACATCTTAGCTTGTGCCATATGCTCCACACATCATATGTTTATTGAGATACGAGATACTATTGTTGTGGCCTCTCTGTGAACTGCAGCAATTGATAGCTTTTAGGAGGGATTTTTTTTTTCTTTTTCCCCGCGTGACCTCTAATCTGATCATCTCTAATGTTTAGGGAGATGCGCCAATGTGAAAGTTTGATCTGTTTAGAATTGCTAAGCTGTATAGACTGCTTGATGTATATAGTTGGTCCAGAATCTACTTATTTATCTTTTCGAGTAAATTGGTTGTTGATGGTGTTAGAGAACCAAGTTTGGAAGTGTTGGAAGTGAAGTGCATGAATCCGGAAACCTGAAAATTTGTTGATTCTAGAGATGTGGTGTTCGATGAAGCATCATCTTATTTTGCCCCGCAAATTGTCTCCATTGGTGATGTTGTCTGTTGATAATGGAAACAAGGTGGAAAGTGCACCGGAGGTGGCCATTGACTTGCCGGTGTCATGGAGTGGTCCTATGCCGTCCAGGTCTACGTCTTTTTCATCTGTGGTGGAATAAAGTGAAAGAGGAGTAACTCTCATTCTCCTTAAAGGCCTCAAGCTGAAGAAAATTTGAAGGAGGTAGAGAGTACTCAACCTCTTCGGAGATCGGCAAGAAAAAAATGTCAAGTCCGTTCGCTATCGTGGTGGAAATTAGTGAGTACGACATCATGTTTCTTTGCCGGTCGATTGATGAAAGTAAGCCGTCGAGCTTTGATGAGGTTCAAGGTGTCAAGCAATGTGAGGGTGCCATGGATGAGGTGATGAAGCTCTCTTGAAAAAGGAAACTTGGGATCTTGTTCCAAAACCCAAGGATGTAGATTCGGTTTTATGCAAACGTGTCTAAAAGTTGAAAAGAAAGTCCGATGGTAGCGTGAAGAGATATAAATCCGTGCTTATTTCTAGAGGTTTTCTAAAAAATATGGCCAAGATGATGAAGAACCTTTAGCCCGGTGGCGAAAATGACTTTGGCGGCGAGCTATGGATTATAGTATTGACAACTTGATGTAAAAAAGGCATTCCTCTATGGTGAGATTGATAAAAATATTTATTTGGAGCAACCGTCAGGTTATATTTCAAGCTCTAAGCCTCCAAGGATGTTATATTTCGACTAAATCCGAGTTAATATTTTCAAAATAACCCCGAACTCTTGCCACCTTTTGTACCATTTTTCAACCACGATTCATAATCAATATTTTTATTGAGTATTTAGATGATTAAAAGTCATAGAGGAGTAAACGAATCATCAAGAAAGTATCCCTGAAATAATTACTTCAAACTTAACATGTTTTTTCACCAATCCATTAAAAAAATTGAAAGGACAGTATGCAATTTAGGCTTTAATAAATGCTAATTTTTCTTTCTAAATAAAGGCAAATTTGAATGAATTTTGTATAGGTTAAAATGCTGGAAACCTCCCTTGCTTTTATCTCAAAAGCGGGAAACCCACCTAAACTTGAAAACATGCACTTTACCATAAAAAATTAACACCGTTAATTTTTTGTGTATATTTCTTATAATGCCCCTCAAGTCTTTCTTCTCAAATTTTCCCCCTGTTGAGATGTGTGGATTAAAATAGTCTCATATTGGAAAAACTATGCGAGGTGCATGAGTATAACATATAAGATGAGACAAATCTCAACAAGGCTGAGTCTTATTGTTGGAACTCATTTATATCAAAAGCCCATGTACACTCATAAATAATATATATAATTGCCCCCTCATTCTTGAAAAAAATATATAAAAATCTAATACCCCCGTTTTCTTCTCTAAAATTTTCTTCCCTCCAAATTTTTTCCTCTCATTTCTTCCCCAAAATCTCTAATTCCAAACATAGTCTACCTTCTTTCTACACCTCCAAAATGTGAGGATACATTTAAGAGAATATGGAGTTGGAAAAAAAATTAAAGAAACATAATAGAGAATATTAGGTTAGTCAATTAAATTTATTAGAGATGTAGTTTTGGCATAAAAAAGTATTATGGATGGAAAAGTTAACACCATTAGAGTTTTTCGGGTAAGTTGCATGTTTTTCAGGTTTAGGGATTTCCTGCTTTTCAAGTAAAAGTGGGGGGTTTCCCGCATTTTAGCCTTTTGTATACATAGGAAATATAAATGATGAACAAAATAGTGTATATATGAAAAAAGGAATAAATTGGCGAGAGTACTATATAAAATTTAAATCACGGAAGAATTTAGTTGATATATATATATATATATATATATATATATATATAAAGAGAGAGAGAGATGAGGCTCGATATCGGTGACTCTTCGGATACTGACACGTTATGGATGACGTGTCCCAGAACCTACAAGAAAGGATCAAGAACTTCAGTTGGGATCGCACCTCGGGCCTCCAGCCCAAGGATTCTCCCGACCTTCGGTGGCCTTCCAGACACCCCGACTCGCTTCCGAGCTATCACAGAACCAAGATGCTCGGCCTCCCGCTTGTACCCGAGCCTCTCGCCGAGCTCTTCTTCCTCGGTTTCACCGACCGACCCGCAGCGCCGATCACAGGCGCCTCCGCCATGGCCCCGCGAATCTCGCCATGCGCGAGATATCCGCCGTCCACGATCCCGCGTTCCACGCCATCAATATCCCCCATTAATGAGTCTGTCTCGTCATTAATGCGGGATCCCGCCTATCACGCGGGCATGACGCCAGGGGCGTATCGGCCGGTGTGATTCTCGCGCCCTCCTGCCCCTTTGCTGCCGCTGCATAAACCCCTCTTTCAGACGATCGAGGTAAGCCATTTTTACTCCACTAGGCCGTTACTCTGCCAATATAGCCCGTCTAACTTGATCGTCGGAGGGTCCTCGGTGGCACAACCATCCCGGGACTACTTTGCAGGTAGCTCAGCCACAACCACTTAACCTATTGAGATCCACACGCTCCAGGAGGTAACCCTCCAACTCAACCTCAGTCGTCCATCAGCGCTCGAAGAGGTCAACGGAAGATAGCATCTGAAGGAGATCCAAGCCTCCATCAGTTGGCGCCGTCTGTGGGAACCTTAATTCCACTCAAACAAAAGTTCATCTTCCGATCTCGTCTACATGGCAAGTGGTCACCGCGACGACCTAAGCACCAGCCGTCGGCCTCCCCACAGTGGAGACGAGGGAGAATCTCCTCCACCGAACGCCATTCACGCTCTATCTGCTTGGATAGATCGACTCACGTCCATCGTGGATGCGCTCGTCCGTGTCCAAGCGGCCGGGCAAGCTCCCCAGGACGCCGCTCCCTCCCGCGGGACCGAGACCCCTACAGAGGGAGAGAAGACTCTGCTCGCGTTGGCACGAGCGACCACTGCCTTGCTGTCTCCGGCAGCCGCAGATTCCCCAGGCCGACATATTCAATGACCCGGTGGGCGCCGCACAGCTTAACTCCGAGATCTTACGCCAGATCGCCTCGTCCAGAGCCCCATCACGCCCTTGTCCCTCCCGAGGAGGTGTCGGTCAGCTCGCCTGCACCCAGCCATGACCGGCACCCCTCTTTCGATGGGGTCGCGCACACGGGACTCGCCACTGCAGCTCGAAAACGACCTCGCCAGGAGACCTGAGGAACGTCATCGAACGGAATCGGGGCAGTGGCCAGGCATAGGTCTCCGGCAGTAGAGGCCAAAAATCAGAGTATGCCGACTCATCGGGATACCACGGCCGACTCGACGCCCTCGAAAAGAAGATCGAAGGGATGCATCGGGAAGATCGTCATTCGAGCGACGGGGCTAAATACGCCGCCGACTCGCTCACGAAGCCTTTCATCGAAGAGCTTCTCGCCGTCCATGTTTCCTCCCGGAACAAGCCCCCGAAGGTCTCACTCTTTGACGGTAAGTCCGACCCGAAGGACCATTTGGACGCGTTCACAGCCGGGATGAGTTTCCAGGACTGTTTCGACGCCGCCCAATGCCGCGCTTTCCCGGCCATTCTCATCCGCTCAGGACGAGACTGGTTCCGAGGACTCACGTCATGCTCAATCTCAACTTTCGATGAGCTGGCCATCCAATTCCTCGGCCACTTCGTCGGGAACAAACGGCAGAAGCGGACCGTCAACTATCTCTTCACAATAAAGAGCGGGGACGAAGAAACCTTCAAAGGGTACGTCACCTGCTTCTACGACGCCCTCCTCGAAGTTCCAGAACACCGGGACGAGACGGTTATTACGGCACTTAGGTCGGATCTTAGGCATAAGGAATCGCTCCTTTGCATTAGCGCAACCTAAGACCATGGCCGAGATGAAGGCTTGAACCGAACGTGAGATCCAGCTTGAATCCGAGGTGAACGCCAATTTGCCCCAGACAGAACAAACTGATCACAAGAAAAGGGCCCGAGAAGAGAAAAAGAAGGTTGAGCGGCCGAACCCCTACTCCCCGAAGTTTCAGAAGTACATCCCGCTCAACGTCTCCCAGACGGACGGTACTGCTGGAGGAGGCTAAGGGCGAGAGGTTCTTCAAAACCCCCAGTCTCGAACAGAGCGGCAAAGCGCACCCGGGGCCCCTTCTGTGGTTTCCACAGGTCGCAGGGCCACTCCACGGAGAACTGCAAGCAGCTCCGAGACTACATTGAGGAGCTAATCCGTTTGGGGCACCTGGCAACATACTTGCGAGACAAACGGCAGGCTGACCGCGAGCAAGAGCAACGTCCCCCTCCCGGTGAATTAACAATCGGCCAAATCATGGTCATGTTAGCGGGGGTACGACGAACATCTACGAGGCTCAGCACCCTTCACCGACCGAGGGGATTGACGGCCACTTGAGGAAGAAGGCCAAGGCAACCGAGCCGATCATTTTTACCGACGAGGACCTCCACGGTATAGCCCTGCCCCACAGCGACCCGCTGGAGATCACTGCTCGGGTCCACCGCTACGAGGTACAGAGAATACTGGTCGACTCTGGAAGCTCGGCAGACATTCTATTTTATGACTGCTTCCTGCGTATGAGACTCTTCCCGTCGGACCTAAGGCCGACCACCCACGTCCTGTCAGGGTTCACCAACCACTTCATCCCGATGGAAGGAGTAATCACTCTCCAGTTTAACATCGGGGAGGCCGGCCGTACGCGCACCATGCCTGTGGAATTCATCGTAGCGAGAATCCCGTCGGCCTACAACATCCTCCTCGGCCGCCCCACACTGAACTCCCTCAGGGCCCAGATACCGACCTTCCACCTGCCGATGAAATTCCCGCTCGACCAGGGCAGGATAGGTTGGGCCTACGGTGACCAACGGACTGCAAAGGTTTGCTTCACCGCAACATGTTCATCTGAGCGGCTAAACAACGATGTTGAGGGCGAGGGTGACATCAAGGGCTTTCTGGACATTCGAGACGAGCAAAAGGAGGTCCGAGGGATCCCGGTGGAGCCACTGACAGAGGTACCCCTTGTAGAAGGGGACGATGAACAAACCGTTCAGATCGGTTCGCTTTTAACTGGAGCTCAGCGAGACGACCTTGTTGGTTTCCTCAGAAACAACTCTGACGTGTTCGTCTAGGCACCTGCTGACATGCCTGGGATCGACCCCAAAATCATATCTCACAAGCTCGGAGTAGATCCTGCGGCCCGACCCGTCAGGCAGAAAAAGCGAAGCTTTACCCCGATCAAGCAAAAGGCGATCGAGGACGAGATAGACAGGCTTCTCGCCGCCAACTTCATTCGAAATGTGCCCATGAATGGCTGGTGAACGTAGTCCTGGTCAAAAAGTCAAGCGGGAAGTAGCGCATGTGCGTCGACTTCACCGACCTCAACAAGGCCTATCCGAAAGACAACTATCCTCTCTCTCGGATAGATCAGCTCGTCGACAGCTCGGCAGGCCACGAGCTACTTAACTTCATGGATGCTTTTTCCGGCTACAATCAGATTCGTATGAATCCGGCAGACGAGGATCTCACCGCATTCACAACGGACCGAGGGTATACTGCTACAAGGTGATGCCTTTCGGCCTCAAAAATGCCGGAGCAACGTACCAACGCTTGGTCAACCGCATGTTCAAGCCGCAGATCGGCAGGAACATGGAAGTTTATGTCGACGACATGCTCGTCAAGTAAGTCTCATCGGTCGACCACGCCAAAAATCTAGGCTAGGCCTTCGACGTTCTCCGCAAGTTCAAGATGAAACTGAACCCCGCCAAGTGCCCATTTGGGGTCACCGGTGGAAAATTTCTCGGTTTCATGGTCACCCACCGTGGAATCGAAGCTAACCCGGAGTAAATCAACGCCATTCTCAACATGGCCGCGCCCAAGACTATCATCGAGATCATGCGGCTGACAGGACGGGTAGCCGCTCTGTCACGCTTCATGTCGAGGTCTGGGGAGAAGTGTCCCCCGTTCTTCAGGGCTCTAAGAAAGATTCCAAGGTTCGAGTGGTCGGAGAAGTGCCAGGCCGTCTTTGACCAATTAAAGAGGCACCTTGTGACTCCACCGCTGCTCACCCGACCAGTCGAAGGGGACGAGCTATCGCTATATCTGGCGGTATCCGACCAAGCAGCGGGCTCAGTGCTCGTCAGAGAGGTCGACGAAGTCCAGAAGCCGATATATTATGTGAGCCATGTCTTCAAAGACGCAGAAACGAGGTATCCAACCATAGAGAAGATCGTCTTGGCACTCATCGCGGCCACAAGTAAGCTACGGCACTATTTCCAGGCGCACACCATCCTCGTTCTTACCGAGCGTCCTATGGGGGCTATCCTCGCCTCACCTGAGTCCTCTGGCCGCTTGGAAAAGTGGAGGTGAGAGTTGTCCCAGTTAGACATAAAATACCGCCCGAGGCAGACCATCAAAGCACAAGCCCTGGTCGACTTTATCGTCGAGTGCACTATCCCCAGTAAGGAGCCGGAGTCAACACCGACTCCCGCAGCCCAACCTTCGGTCGACGGGAAGCCCGACTCAGTCCCTGATTGGATCGTTTACGTTGACGGGTCCTCGACCGAGAAAGGTTGTGGTGCTGGACTCATCATTCGGGGCCCGAATGAGACCGAAATGGAGTATTCTCTGAAGCTCGGGTTCAAGGCCTTAAATAACGCAGCGGAATACGAGGCCTTGCTGGCCGGACTGCGCATAGCCTCCGGAATGGGGCTGCGCTCTGGGGACCGCCCCGTGCGTGACCCCGGGAAGCATTACTAACCCAAACTCTCCGGGAGGACTCCAACTCAGGGGGGAAGAGGAAGCTTCAGAAGACTCCCTAGACTCTACCCGAACTACATCTACGGCCTCCTCGGAAGAAAACATCTAATCTGATCAAAGGGAGGTGTCCTCGAAAGATAAAACGCAAGGAATCCGACCTGAGAAGAAGAGCGTCGAGCTAACACGACTAGAGACGAGGAAATTATGAAGAGGTATGAGCCCTAATGGAGGATCCCACCTCTATTTATAGCTGCCGGCGTACGCATCTTACTGCTCCGATCGCCTCCCGCCAAAACAACGTTTCTTAACCAACGGCCGACAACGTTCCACCTGTCGCATTCACATTGGACGCGTCCCTTCGAGCGCGGGAACGTCTGTGGCACGTCTCACCAACCAACCAGCGCCAGACACGTGGGCGGTCGCTTCGACAAACGTACACCCGATCCGGCGCTTCCTCTTTAATGCAAGATCTCTCCCCTGATCCGCTGATGTTATCAAGAAAATACTACTCTTTGCCAGGGAATGCGTGTCGACGATATCTTCGAGTGAGGGCTCACCCCGGGTGATCGGTCAGACTACTCTCGACCCGACCCAGGAACGGGTCGAGACGAGAGAGGGGGGCTAATGATGAGGCTCGATATTGGTGACTCTCCAGATACTGACACGTTGTAGATGACGTGTTCCAGAACCTGCAAGAAAGGATCAAGAACTTCAGTTGGGATTGCACCTCGGGCCTCCAACCCAAGGATTCTCCCGACCTTCGGTGGCCTTCCAGACACCCCCGGCTCGCCTCCGAGCTATCACAGAACCAAGATGCTTGGCCTCCCGCTCGTACCCGAGCCTCCCGCCGAGCTCTTCTTCCTCGGTCTCATCGACCGACTCGCAGCGCCGATCACAGGCGCCTCCGCCATGGCTCCGCGAATCTCGCCATGCGCGAGATATCCGCCGCCCACGATCCCGCGTTCCACGCTATCACGATCCCCCATTAACGAGCCTGTCTCGTCATTAATGCGGGATCCCGCCTATCACGCGGGCGTGACGCCAGGGGTGTAATGGCCGGCGTGATTCTCGCGCCCGCCTGCCCCTTTGCCGCCGCTATATAAACCCCTCTCTCAGACGATCGAGGTAAGCCATTTTTACTTCACTAGGCCGTTACTTTGCCAAAATAGCCCGTCTAACTTGATCATCGGAGGGTCTTCGGTGGCACAACCACCCCGGGACTTCTTTGCAGGTAGCTCGGCTACAACCACTCAAAACCCATTGAGATCCACACGCTCCAGGAGGCAACCCTCCAACTCAACCTCAGTCGTCCATCAGTGCTCGAAAAGGTCAACGGAAGATAGTATCTGAAGGAGATCCAGGTCTCTCCATCAGAGAGTAAAAATTGTCAAGATACTTTTCCATCCGAGAGAGAGACATCACATGTGAAGCTTTATTATTAATATTATTATGAGAAAAGAGTTCCTAAGCAACCCTCTCTAAGCAACTTATTACACAACGTGACTAAAGAGTAATGAGTCCACCCCTTGAGTGGTCCCCTCCCCATCTCTCTTTTGTGTAGGAAATTGCTTAGGAGAGTTGCTCAGGGCCCCTAAACTCTATTATTATTATTATTATTAAAAGTGCTTACGTGGCACGCTTTGGTTTAAGCCTAGAGTTGAGATTTTTTTTCGTTTTGTCTGATTTTTTCCTCAAATATTTTTAGGAACCGACACATCCCCCTCTAGAGTTTGGGTCCTGATCCAAACATGTCAAGCAAGGATGATTTTTAGGAACGAGCTGATCTTTAACATATTGGTTTGATTTATGGACTATCGTAAATAAAAATATAGAGCCCAATACAGACATAACTACTTGTGTGTGTTAAATCTGCATCCAAGATAAAAGGAAATAAAATTATATTTTTTTGATATAAAAATAAAATAGTCTTCTGAGTCAGTGAAGTATAAATATAGATGAAGAATTGCTTCTTCATTTTGCTTCATTATGAGTATGATTTGTGGTTTAGCATGCGCTAAGAAAAGCATGTTATTCAAGAAAACCATTATGGTTTAGCATGCATTAAGAACAGTATGATTTGTTGTTATTACCTCGTAAGTCATAACTACTCGGTTGTTTTATGTAGGATATATACATAAGAGCACATGGAAGTTAGGAGTTGTGTTTTTTCTTATTAAAAAAACTCAACTGTATTACATCTTCCGATTTCTCTGCTTTCCGCATTGCAGGTTCATCCAGGCGCTCTAAAAGCAAGGAGGACTTCCATTAGTTGCATGTTGTGTTTCCACTGCTGAACACGTGAAAGTAAGTGCAAATAAGCATCGTAAAAACGTGTTGTACTCTGCAGGGTTGTCTCATGGTTCAAATCAAGGTTTAATATCTTAGTATCAGGATCGGTATCAAACAGTCACTTTGGGATCGGAATCGGCAATCAACCGTATTGGATCGCAATATCGGATTTTATATCGTTCGATTTTTTTTTAATTAAAGAATTAGAATATTTTTAAATAAACATTTAAAACAAAGTATAAACAATTTGTCATATTCTTTTGTAATTAAGGATGTCTAAAGTCGTATTAAGGATGTCAAACTGAACGTAAAAACCTATAAACCCATAAGGCTTTAACGAACCCATTAGTAAACCCACTAACCATTAATAAAACTTAATACGAAAACCCCATTATAAAATTGTAAGCACAATATTACTTGGTATCGGACGATATCGCTTTCGGAATTCGGATGGTCATTTTTGGGATTGGAAAGGGCCATCCCAGATTAGAATCGGCCAAGATTTCAAATCATTGTTCAAACCTCATCTAATTTTTTTATATGTTTCTTTTAGCCTGTTTATCTACCTTTTTAAACAATTAGTATTTATGTTGCGATACGTACTAATCACAATACTTGTTAAGCTTGCACTTCCTAAAAATTATCAAAAGAAACCTTGAGCTATCTCGATATTGGAAAATGGAGTTGCAGGCACCATTTGTAGCAAATATTAATCAGTTCCTGTTTGGTTAGCAACATTTTCACAAGGACCTGGAAACGGAGGTGCCAAATGCAATAACTTGCAACATTTGTCACAACTAATCAATTGTGGACATGTGATTTAGGAATTGTTAGAGGTGCCATATAGGCCTCTCTATTCACTTTTGCATGTTTGCTAATTGCTACACCTGTGCATTTTCACTTGTGTTTTGCTCAACCAAGTCCTTGTGAGAACAACCAAAGTTGCCAGACAATGGATTTGGAGTCATTCACATGCAACAAATGTTGTATTTTCTATGGCAGCAAATCGATCAGACTCTAAAAGGGGAAAAAATGTGCATTCTATGTTTATCAATTCATTCCGGATGTATCTAAATTTGTGATAATATTTCACCTTGCTCTGCAGGTACCAGTTACTGTTCACTATGACCATGGAAATTCCAAATCTGAGCTTGTAGAGTCCCTTGAGTTGGTATGTTTTGGCGGAAGAAAACCCCCTTTTTCAAATTTTAATTGGTAAATCTGAGCCATTTCTTGGTACAAATTTCAGGGATTTGATTCAATAATGGTAGATGGCTCACATTTTCCTTTGAAAGAAAACATTTCATATACCAAGTTCATATCAGCTCTCGCACATGCAAAAGGAATGCTTGTTGAAGCTGAACTTGGGAGATTATCAGGTACAGAAGATGACTTGACAGTTGAAGACTATGAAGCCAGACTAACTGACGTTGCTCAGGTAGATTTCTTCTGAAAAGAGCGGTGACTATTATCAATTTAGTACTCATAATATTCATCATAATTGTGGGATTATATGTTTCAGGCCGAAGAATTTATAGAAGAGACGGGCATTGATGCTTTACCAGTTTGCATTGGAAATGTACTTGGAAAATACCCAGCCAGCGGTCCCAATCTCAGACTTGATTTACTCAAGGTCAGCTATTTAAAATTATAAGAATTTATTGTTAGAAGTTTATATCGTTTTAGAAGAAAATTTTGAAACAGTAAATAAAAACTTAACAGGAAGGATTTATTATTTAGAAAATTACGGGTCACCTCCAAAGTCCTGAGATTCCCATTTCTTTAGCATGTCAGGCGACAAATTTTGTCAGAATCGTTTTAAGCTAAAAAAAAAAGGCATTAGTTTTGAACCTTGAGTTCTTTAAAATTCTTAATGCTTATATGAGGACAAAGGTTCTTCATTTTAGTATTGAGGAAGGTTTAGAACTTGCTGGTTTATTGTGATTCTATTTCCTCGACAAATAGAGTTTAAGAGCCAAAAAATTTTAAGAACCAATTTTTTTTTTATCATGAGCCCAATATTTTTGAGATAATAGGCGGGATAATTAGCCACTCCCTCGTTAATGGGGTATCCGGGCTCGATCATGGGTCTTCCCCATGGGCTACTTCAAGCCCTACCAATGGGCCACTCCAAGCCCTTAACAAGACCCAATATTGATATGTCAGACACCATTTGTCTTCAAGAATTCTTGTAAAGTCTGCTATATCAAAGAAAAAGTGTAAAGTTGTTTAGCTCTTTCAGCATTCATGTCATTATATCTTTGCCTTTTCTATTTAATAAACAATTAACCTACTCAAGAAACCATTGAAATGCTGTAATGGGCCATACTTGACCGAATTGAAATTCGATATGAACCTAAACTTCCATTGTTTGATTCCATTTTCTGGTCTGAATTGAGCTCCACATCCATCCTTACAAGGAACAAACTGTAATCTTTGAATCTATTTGTCATGCTAAGAATGAATTTTCTTTTTAAAACGAAAAAAAGAGTTTATGATTAAAAGCCTTTAATTAGGCCATAGTTAGGATGTATTTATTATTTGTTTTGGCTCCACTATGGTTTTGACCTGAAAAAAGAGCGATATCTTCTTAACTGATGAATCACTATTACTATCTTCTAAGCATAGGACCTCCATGCGTCAACTCAAAGCAAGGGAGCAAGTTTAGTTCTTCATGGAGCCTCTGGTTTGTCCAGTGATCTTATAAAGGTAATTTCTCAATCATCTGTATTAAGATAGTGTTTATAGTTTGAGGTTTGCTTGAAGCTTGATACCCCCCCTCCCCGCCCCTCCCCCCCCCCACAAAAAAAAAAACCCCACCCCATCATTTCAATATTTAGGGATGTTTAATGTTTGGATTTTGGCTCTATCTTTGAATTTGAGTTGAATGCAATTGCCTGTAGCAAACCTAATTCTTTTGCACTTCTTGACGATTTTTCTGTCCAGCATGAACTAACTGCTACTCAAAATTTGGCATCAATTAAGTTAACTTCTGATTGTGAAACAGGAATCGAACTTTGTCAAATTATTTCCGTGGTCAACCCCATTGTATTAATTATGATAACGAACTCGTATCTTAATTTGGCATTAACCAACCACTAGAGGCGAAAGAGAAACGTAAATGCTGGTATCGACTGCGCTGCTAATGATTCTACTCTGAATCTAAACAGGAATGTATACAACTAGGAGTTCGGAAATTCAACGTGAACACAGAAATCCGAAACGTTTACTTGGAATCACTGCAGAAGCCCAACAAGGATTTGGTTCATGTGATGGCCGCAGCTAAGGAGGCAATGAAGTCCATAATTACAGAGAAAATGCGCCAGTTTGGTTCGGCTGGAAAAACTTTAGTCTAGGCTGCATCCCATGATGCACAACAATGTATGATGGTGTGGTTGTTTTTGAACATTGTACTGGACTTTTAGTTTCAATTTATTAATAAAATCTTGGCCATGCTAGTTATGGTCATATGACTCATATACTGTTTAAGAAATTATGCTTTATGGTCATTTCGGTATTAAAAAGAGGGGTAAATTGTTTTTTAAGAAAACCCTGACAAAGTTTTTCGCTGTCAAAAAACCCTCGGCCTAAAAATTCTCATCAAAACTCCCTTGAAAAAGTTTTCTACTGTCAAAAGCCCCCTGCATGCAATATTTGTATTGCGCTTGCATATATCGACTGCTTACATATTACAAGAAGGGGTTTATGAAATCTTTTTCAGGGGGGTTTGATGAGATTCTCTGGGCCAGGGGTTTTCTGACAGTGGAAAACTTCGCCGCGTTTTTTTGACAATTTATCCGGAAAAAAAAGAAGGATATGATCAGTAAATAACAAAATAATATGGTGCTAATGTGGTTATTTCCCCTCACTCAGACTGACGTCTCATGCGTATAGATTTGGGATGTACTTGTTGAGTATTTCTCATGAGTGGAAAAGGAGAAGAACTTCTATGCAAGGGCTTGTATGGTGTAAGCCCTTGCATAGCACTTGGATGGGCTCTCCCTCACATGCAAGGGAAGCCTATCCAAGGGTCCTAGAGGGACTTGCATCATGCAAGCCCTTCTAGGGTAGTTTTTTCCATGGAAAAGGATGCTTGAGATTTTTTACTTCTATTTTGTACTGTTATTAGTTTAATGAAAATGGTGCTTGCAAAATTGAGAGAGGAAATTTTATGCAGTTTGCTAGATATGCGGAAAGCGGACAGAAATGGGAATTTAATTTTAGGTCTCTAAATGTAATATATTACTAGCATTGTACCCACGCGGGGAATATATGAATTAAGAATAATGAGATGCTGAAGTAGTTTTCAGGTTAAAATTTAAATTTTATTTAGTCTTAATGCTCGCGCTCTCAATTTATGTTGATTATACTCAATGATTAATAGATACTTAAAAAATTAAAAGTTATATTTTTATTTTAAATTAGAATTAAGTATGTGTATCTCTATTTCTCTGGATTGAAAAGACATACAAAATACCAATGGATGATAGCATAATAAGATACATGATATCTATCTAACCTAAACATATAAAATGTGAAAGCATAAAGATATTTTAAGGAAAATGCATATTATTAGTCATCCATTTCATTGAAACAGGCGCATAATATAAGCAAAAAAATCATGTCCTAAGTATAGACAAAGTACATTACTATAGCCGTATTACATCAGAAAATAAAAAACTATATAACAAACTGAAAAATTAAACAAATCCTTACAATCTCACAGCAACTTAATCTGAAGATATTCTGCATCACCGCAAAAATAAAACCATATTATATAACATTTGCTACAGCCCAAACTGATATGAAACAATATGCTACATCACCACAACCTAACCTGATAATGAAACAACACCCTAAACATTATCACGGTCTAGCCTGGAAATCAAATAACATTTCGTAATATCGTGCCCTATACCTAAAAAATAAAACAACGCTCTACATCATATTTTCAGATTATTTATTGCTATCATTGATCTCAATATTTTTACCACCATCATTGTCGTCGTCGTCAGGTTCAAGGGGATCAATAACACGTAAAACTTTTGATATAATATATCCACGTGTTTGTAGTGAACCAAAGTTCTTAATGGTCGCATTGGTCTGCATTACAAATGGAGACCATTCACACGTCGACACATGTTCATTGAATATATTTCTCCCATTGTACTACATGATTAGTTTTAAAAATCAATAAACATGTGTATTAATTGTAGAAATACGAGTTTGTAACCTGATTGTAAACAAACTACATATATGTGATGGACTGGAAAGGCATGGTTTCTGCTTGATCATTATAAATATAACATGCATTTCATGTATAATCAACAACCCTGGCACTAATTTAATACTTGAGAGGAAACGACAATTTGAATCTAAATTTGCTAAATTTGGTTATTTTAATATGATTATTGGAATCATATGCTGTACTGCTTATGCCATACCTTGTCAACAATTTTGCAATCGGATGTAGACATTTATTGCATGAATTTGAATTGTAAAATACATGAGTTGTCTTTTATTGCAATGCGAGCGGATGCTACACTAAACGACAGAATCGTTGTATAGTTATGTATGTAGCCTTTATTTTAAATCTCAATTTCTATATAACCATATATATGGATAAACTTATATTTTCATAATACAATATAATTTTTATTAAATAAATTATATTGTTTCTTATCTTTGTCCGCTGGAGGTAGAGTTTCTGTAAGTATGATTAATCGCTGAATAGTTATGAGATCATAAGGAAGAGTTTGGAAAATATGAATAGTCTTGCTAAAATCATTTTGCATTCTATAGTAAACAATACTAATATTGTCACTGACAATATATTATAAGCGTATTGAGAAATGTTTGGTACCGAAAGTTTATATGTGAAAGTTGCCATTTAGAAAGGCGTAAGACATTATCTTTATAACTATCTTAAATTTTGCTATATAAATTATGCTTCCCAAGGAAAAATTCATGTCTCCGTTAGTGATCCTAGCATATGAAATGACTTTTATTTACTCGACTATTTAACATATTTAGTGTTAATCATGGCAGCAACTGATTGATTGACGGTTATTTCTTTTGACAAATGAGTGCCTACAATAATAAGGTGCGTAAAGGACAGACGGTCTAAACCCAGCATGTAAATATTAAGGCCTAAAAATTTATCTCATCCGACTTTTACATAATATTAGATAGATAGATAATAAGTGAGAAATCATAATTTACTATCGACAAATTTATCATAACCAAATGTTTTTCATGTCGAGCATAGGAATATAACTGCAATTTACGAACCGCAGTGGATCGAGAATTTTTTCTTGTTACAGGATTTTTGTATATCATCATTATGTGTGAGCTGTCACTTCATGGATGAGTTTATATATATATATATATATATATATATATATATATATATATATATATATATATGAGCTTTTGTCATTTATACCAACTCTTTTGTTTCATATGTATTTTTTCTTATTTGTATTAATTACTTTTACTATGCTTTATCTAGATCAATGCATGCACCTTCACTCTCTTGGTGCATACATTGATATTTTTTTAAATCATATGGCTCTATCCACCATATCAATAAAAGGAGGGCATAATGGACATAGTTGTCAAAATAGCCTACAGTAATAAGGAAAAAAGGGACAGAATCAGGCAAAAATATGTGCTATATTAAAAATAAAAAAGTAGGTGTTTCTAAAAGATAAGTAATACCGTCAAAATTTTTAATGCAGTACGGAAACTTACCTAACTATCTGTGTATTGAGGAGCCTTGTAGACAGTTGCTATGACACACGTGGAGTTCAGCCTAGCTATTAAATCATACCCCCAATAATTAATGCTACGGCGTAGGATACTTTAAAATTAAACCTAGCTATAAAATCATGCCCCTGTTAATTAATGCTATGCTACTTCAAAATTGATGGAAGAATATTTTGGTATGTTCAGTGGAAAAGATAACCTATGAATAGAAAGAAATAATAAATATTTAATATATATTCTAATGTACTTAGTTTGGATATCATCTAATTGACAAACAATCATATCTTTTGGCAAATAGGTATCCATAATTATTATGAAAAATTCTTAAACAACCAGCGTGAAATTCTAGCACAGTTTACCCAAAAGACAAACATCAAGGACCCATTTATTTGACACTAATATCTAAGTGTTGTGGGTCCCATCATTTTATCTCTTAGGTAAATTGTGGCAGGATTTCAACCCGTAGGTAAAGTATTACTCGTAATTATTGCTATGATGGATTATTTTCAGTTCCACCGTGTGTCTATATTTTGCTATTATTGAAATGCACCTTGTGTTATACTTTTGACGATACTATGAAAGTATTTAATATCACATTTTAAAATGAATGATGTCTTGTTTTATCAAATAGTGAAGGCTTGCGAGGGGAAATTAATGTGATGCCATTTTCATGAGGACAGTGAAAGAGTGCAACATTGTTATAGGTAGAAAACTATTCTCTTGAAAAGATTGTCATGACTTGGGTGTTTTTTTAATCAATAACAGCATTGCTCATTCATTTTCTAATGTACAGGTTGAAATGATGATCTCTAATTCTATGCTTGCTTCACTGTACATATTAAATTCATTTGTTTGCTTGCAATGTTTTTTTTCTTCACTACACATAGTTTGTCATAAATTATTGTTCTTATTCATGACTATGGTGGTTGAAACATGAAAAGAAGCATATATAGATTGAATTATTATAGACGAAATATGTGCTTTCACATGTGTATATAATAGTCATAAATAATTTGGGGATAAAATTGGCATCTTGAAAAAATTCTGCAACCAATGTGTACGGCTTTTCATTAGAGAGAATGAGTTCCTTGTAAGCATGCAAATGCATGTGACTGATGACCTACTGATACATATTAATTAACTCTTAAATAGTGTTAGAGACGTAAGGTAACATATGATATTCCGTAAATTTGTCAGAATTACATGGTTTGCATCTTTATCGTTACCCAGTCCATTGTATAACATTTTTAAGTTCTGTATATTTATATTTCTATCTATTTTGAGAGGATTATTGAAAAAATTTCATCAAAACTTGTCCCAAACCGATTTGATAAATCATAACATTATGAGCTTAATATTTATTTAAGAAAAGAAGTCATTAGCTAACAAAGAAAGTTTTTTTTAAGGAAAGTCTTTTGTTCATGGGGATTTTGAGGCAAGATGGGTTCTTGCAAAATATATATAAAGTATAAAGAAAGAGACCTTTTGAACTAAGCCCTTTGTTCACATGAGCTTGGTTGTATGTGTAATATGAATAAAAAAATATTTCAAATAAACACTTCGTTTATGGAACTTAGGAGGTAGTTGTAGACATTTATAATAATTAATAAAAGTGGAAACAATTAGTGTATTTGTAAGAATGGATAAGATGCACACTGCTTGAGCGCTCCCACTTCATTTCTAACTCTTTCCTTTTTATATAAATGGGTCTCATTGATTTTTTTTTTGATGGAACAAAATGTGTTCAACACTGATTTAACTCAATAAAGCACATCATTCAAGATGATATTTTTAATATTAGTCTTTTTTTAATAATATCAAAAGAAAATACAAACTTCCTACAACACGCTTGTGTATAGAATTCACAATCCACAATTATTTCTCGAATAACAAAACAGACACGATATATATCCTCATCTAACCAACTCTTAAACATCACCGTCCGATTTATCATTGAAACATCATCTCAAGGGCATGGGCTTCCGAAAACTACGCGTTGGTAAAAAGTACGTTCAAGCTCCATAGAATTAATTGTGTCAAACTCTCAACCGAAGTTAAGTATTGTAGTATCTTATTCTCATTGCGCAAACTCTCAACCGAAGAACAAATTACGTCTATCATTCGGCCGAAAGCTCACATGTTATAATCTAATCCTCAATACGGAAACATTCCACTTTTTTCTGATACTCTCAAGAAGCTGCAATGGAGGTTCGTCATCCATAAAAAAAATATTGGCAAGTTTCATACGGATATAAAGCTTGAATATTTTCTACAAGATATTGAGAAAATCAAAATATTTTTATAAGCACACATTGTTTTAAATGTAAAATGCACATCACAAATACATCTTAAAGGTATAAACCGCTTAAGTTGCTCACATGAAAAGCAATAGCAAATTCCATAGCACAAATCACCAAGGTAAGCATTCGTGAAACTATCTATATCAATAATAAACTTTGCAAACAATTGATGAACTAAATTAAAATCGGCAAAGCAGTCGTTAAGCATCACTTGTTCACTACGTCCATCCATCTTGCAAAAGATTACGACAGAGAAAATCGACAACTCATCCTATAGTTATTAATAGGTAAAATATTGCTAGAATTTTAAAACATAAATAATTGTGCTTTTGTCAATATAGAGCAATGAATATAGAGAAACAATAAAACATACCTTAGAATCTGGTTTTTTCTTGACACCTTCCCAAGCAGATTGTTGTTGTAGCAGATGCAAGAATTGGCTATATATATGTGGGGGGATGAAAAAGGAGTTGGTTGTAGAGTTTGGTAAGTTCACCATCCAATGTATTAAATTTCGATAACGACCTTTCAAGCATGTCCATTATTAAAGGTAGTTGGCTATTAAAGGTAGTAGGTCCGAATTGAATGATCTCCCTGTAATTGGACTAACTTATTATTCACTTCATTTATTGTTGATAAATATTCGAAGGAAGGCAAAATAGGGATATCGCAAAAGTCTGCCACCTTCCTATAGGTTTACATTATGTATATAGATTGTATAATCTGTTTCGGATGCACATACTATGAGAAAAATGGGGCTGAGGCCCCATGTCCTAGATTGAGGTTGGATTTATAGACTATTGAACGTATAAATACCACTTAACTTTTGAATATTCTAAATACTACCTATAAAACTTCATCGATATTCTATCCATTTACCTTGACAAAGGCTTATTGTGTAAGACATAAATTCTCATATACCTCTCATGTATCTTTGCTTAACTCGCTTCACTTCTAAGTCTCAAACATGGAGGACTTCATTTTCATTCCCATACCCTTACTCATCTTAGTGAGTTGAAGCGGAAATCAGCGAGGGAGCAAATTGGTGAGCTGCAACTTCCAGGTTGTCATAAACTTAAACAAAAATATGTGAGTGGAGAAGGGGGAAGAGCAAAGAGGAGTGTTTGAAGGTTCCATTATAGCCGTTTGGACGGTAAATATGTCCTAACCTTCTAATGACTATATTCATGTGTACGATAGGATGACAACTGATGTTGGAGGCTAATGTTTTGAAGAGGAAAAAATATTTGCATATGATATTTATTGATTTAGAGAAAGTGTACGACAAGATACGTAGAGAGTTATTATGGGGAAGGGGGTCCCCGTCAAGTATATTGACATAATTAAGGACATGTATGGCCAGAACATGCAGCGGCCTAATGAGTGATTTTCCGACTAGAATTGGTTTACATCAAGGATCTGCATTAAATCCATTCATGTTTACCATCATGATGGGTGAGCTTACTAGATCTATCTAAGATGAGGTACCTTGGTATATGCTATTCGCTGATGATATTGTTATAGTAAATGAGACGAAGCAGGGATTAATGCCAAATTGGAGTTATAGAGGCAAACGTTGGAATCTCAGGGGTTCAGATTGAGCAGGTCCAAAACAACATATATGCATTGCAAATTTAGCAAATAGAGAAGTCAAAATCATATTGGTATAACATTGGAAGGGCAAGAGATATCACCGAGCGATCAGTTTAGATATCTAGGTTTCATCATCCAAAAGGATGGGGAGATCGATATCGATATTAATCAAAAGATCCAAACTGGTTGATTGAAATAGAGAAGTGCAACAGGGATTTTGTGTGATCATAACTTTCCGTTAAAGTTGAAAGGGAAGTTTTATCGAAGCGCTATTCGGCCTTCCTGTCACGACTCAATTTAAGAACGCGACTGGCACTTAAATCACGTAACGTCTAAAAGCGTAATGTAATTCAAGTAAGTCAAAACCCAGAAATCTAAACCATGAAAAGAAGTAGGGTAGTAAAACATTTGTTTCAAAACATCACATCTCTTTTAAAATCTCAAGCTATTACAAAAATTTCGGCAGCATCTCCTTTGTAAAAACCGGTCCAAAACGAATACAAAACATAGTATAATAAAAGGCATCCTCAATTGGGAGAAATCTCACGCCTAAAGGCGGAACACACCCACAACATATATATATATATACGACGCCATAGGCGAAGAAATAAGCAAATAAAAAATGAAAACAACATCGCAACATAAATAAAAGTCGGCTCACACGAGCACAACACCCAAAGTCACATATAATATAAATATCGAATTTCTTGGTACCGTCTCTAAGTCAATACATACATATGGTAGATGGAGAGTACTGGATGCAAAATAAGATATACAAGTGGAAGCATATGGATACTCGCACAAAAACCCACCTACAGAAATATCTCACGCCCAAAAATAGCGGTATCCACAGAAATATGTGAAATAAAGAGCCATGCCGCGATTATACTGAGGGTCAACCCTGCAAAACACTGTGGCACAACGGGGATGAGTTTCCAGCTCGTGAGTAATAAATAACATCATACGGGTAATCGTAAGCATGCACGAAAACGGCCAATCCTACGTATGCAGTCATGATGGTGTTCACCGCCGAAAACTGGGAAGAAAAACGTCTTGCCTGAATTTGGGGGCAGATACTTTTTGGGTTTATCCGTCCACCTATCCGAATATGCCAAGTTGATTTATAGCACCGTGCATCGAAGGTTTGGGCGGATGCGGCCGTTGTAGCAGACTTCATCAGATTCCCCCTCGTTTGCGAGGGATTTTTGATTGTGGGGACGTTCTTCCTTGCAGGCGCAAGCCCCTACAGTTAATTATGCTACCGCATCGCGGTAACCACTTTCTCCTGCTCCAGAAGGTCACTCCGTGTGTCGTGTGTGTTTGTTTTACTTTTGGTTGCCCGTGGATTGTATACGGAGACTAATTTATGTTGTCGCCCATAGGGCATGGATTAGTCCAAATCCGTATATTCTTAGATTTGGGTTTGGTTTGATTTAAGGATCCTTAACCTTATTTGAGATTAAGATCAACTTAAATGTTTGTTAAGGATACGTTAGTCCGATCTTAGACTAAGATCTACTTAACGAGGGTTTGAGATCATTTTTGATCCAACAAAAGAGCATTTGGGCTCTATCGTTTTAGTTTAGGGACGTTACAGTCCGTAGATCACCATTTTTGGGGTGAGGGTTTAGTTTAAGGACGTTACGGTCCACAGCTAGTTTAAGGACATTGCGGTCCATTGTAGTTTAAGGACGTTGCGGTCCGTTATTAGTTTAGGCACATCTCGGTCTATTGGGATATGCTCATGGGTTCGGAAGTGCACCAAAGAGCTGTTGGTTGTTGAGACCCTCCACCTCTCTGAAGACGTTGAAAAATTACAACGACATGCATCAGAGGTATGGAGAGATGTACCCTTGAACCAAACTCCGGATTGAAGGGAGAGATCATGGTGGAATGAACACCATTTTAGATACCATCTGTTAGGGGATCATTAGTCATCTTTGGAATTGAGATCGATTTGGGGAGGCCTGAGCATAAGAAGGCTCGGTTAATTGGTGATCAAAAGAGTTTTGGCCTCGGGAAACTTGTCTAGTTTAGGCTAAGGTTGGCCTATCATAGTGTTAAACACTAAAATTTGCTCGGCGCTCACGTGCTCCCACGTGAGGCTCTAGAGCAGTATTAAACACTAAAATTTGGAGCGCTCACGTGTGGCACGTGGGGTGCCCCAGAATTGGGCACTGCTTCTTAGGATTTATTCCCTCTTTCTTTTATACGTGCTAAGCATTATTGGGGGTCACGTGGGATCACATGAGGCGCCCCAAAAATGGGAACTGTCTTTAATTTATTCTCTTTTTTCTTTCATAAGTGCTAAGTACCATTAGGGGGTCACGTAAGGCGCCCCAAAATGGGAACTGCCTTTGATTTATTCCCCTTTTTTTCATAAGTGCTGAGCACCATTAGGAGGTCACGTGGGATCATGTGACTCGATGTCAGTTGTTCCTTTTGTTCCTCAGAGGTGCTAGAGGTGCTCACGTGGAAACACGTGATCTGTTGCCATAGCGTTGTACGCTAATCGTTTCTTTTATGTGCATGGGGATCTTGATCTTAGTTTTGAGAGTTCCAGGTCCCTTGTTTTATAAGAATTAAATTCTTATGTAAGGTTAAACCCTAGTTTTATCAGAGGAATTAAATTCCTATACCTTTGGGAAGAATTAAATTCTTCAAACTTAGTTTTTTCCTCTAAGTTTTGAGTCACAAAATCTCCCCGATGAGAATTAAATTCTCAACTTGTGGGGAGATCTGCTTCTGCAGACCTCAACCAGAGAGAGAACTAAGTTCTTTTTTTTATTTTTAAAAAGAGTTAAACTCTTGGAGTGGTGAAAAAAAGATAAAATGATCTCTAGTTCTTTCTTCTTATCTAGGGTTTCTTTTCTTAAAAGAGAACTCCTCTTCTTTTTTTGTTTTCTCAAATCTTATGGGGGGTTTCCTCTGTACAAGACTTGTTTTATGGAAGATATTTTTCTTGTTTTTAACAAAAGTGGGGAAATATTTTCCCATACAGAACTAATTCTGTAGCTTGGTGATTTTTAATCACCATTGGATTTTTAATCCAACGGCGCTCTGTTTTACAGAGAGCAATCTTTCTTGTTTAGAAAAATTCAAGGAAATATTTTTCAAATAGGATTTTGATCTCTTTACTTAGAAGTTAATTCTATCGGCACAGAAGGCATTTGAGACCACTCACGTGCAGCACGTGACCCCACAGAGTTAAACTCATTTGCTTATGTGCAACAACCCAAAAAAGGCATCACGTGCTGACACATGAGCTACTCTGGCCTGTTATTTGTTTAAAAAAGACGACTATATACTTTGTATATAGATGCTTACGTGCTTGCACGTGAGGCTCGATTTCAGCCTTAATTGTTAAGCGCAATGCCTATGAATTTTGTTTATAAGTGCATCACGTATGGGCACATGATGCTCCATCAGGGGAATTTTTTCATCGTGTGTTTTTTCTTTCTTTCTCTTTCTTTTATAAGGGAACTGTTCTTCGCCGAAAAGACGCGACCGGGACGTTGGGACGTTCGGCCTGAATTTTGGGAGCATATGCTATTTGGTTTTATCAATCCACTTCTCCGAAGATGCCAAGTTGATTTATGGCACCATATATCGGAGGTTTAGACAGATGCGGCCGTTGTAGAAGACTTCGTCAGATTCCCCCTCGTGTACGAGGGGTTTTTGATTATAGGGACACTCTTCCCTGCAGGCGCAAGCCCCTGCAGTTAATTACGCTACCGCATCGCGGTAACCACTTTGTCCTTCTCCAGAAGGTCACTTCGTATCGTGTGCGTTTGTTTTATTTTTGGTTGTCCGTGGATTGTATACGGAGAATAATTTGTGTTGTCTCCCGTGGGGCGTGGATTAATCCAAATCCGTATTTTCTTAGATTTGGGTTTGGTCTGGGTTTAAGGATCGTTATTCTCATTGAGATTAAGATTAACTTAAACGTTTGTTGAGGATACGTTAGTCTAATTTTAGAATAAGATCTACTCAACAAGATTTTGGGATCATTTAGATCCAACGAAAGAGTATTTGGACTCTATCGTTTTAATTTAGGGACATTGCAGTCCATTGGGTTTAAGAACATCATAGTCCGTAAAGTTTAAGGACATCATAGTTCATGAGTTTAAGGACCTCATAATCCGGTTTAAAGACATCATAGTCTGGTTTAAAGACGTCATAGTCTGGTATTTTGGTTTTACAATTTAAGGATGCGCTAAAAGTTTTTTGGTTATTGGGACCCTCCATCTCTCTGTAGACGTTGAAGAATTACAACGACATGTATCAGAGATATTAAGAGATGTATCCTTGAACCAATGTTGGTTGAGAGATATGTAGTCATGGTTTGGGATTAAAACCAATTAAAGAGATTATGAGCACATAGGCTCGGTTAATCTGAATTGAGGACTTATGGCCAACTTGGACTGAGTCTACTCAGATTTGAATAAAATGTTGAACATTTTGTTTGGGCTCAGTCCCTTTTGGTTCAATAATGCTGAGCATTATTTGGGTTCTGACACCCCTCTTTCTTTTGTTTTTTATTGGGTGTTGAACACTCTTTACGGCGCAGAGCGCTTTATGTAAAGAACACTTTGTGTTCTCTCAGTGCACACGTGAGGAGCACGTGGTGCGCTGACGCTGAACGCCAGACTTGGAGCGCTGAAGTGCTTCTTATGAAATAGCGCACACGTGAGGAGCACGTGGTGCTCTTGGCGCTGAGCACTAGACTTGGAGCGCTGAAGCGCTTCTTTTGATGTAGCGCACACGTAAGGAGCACATGGTGCGCTTGGCGCTGAGCGCTAGAGTTGGAGCGCTAAGGCGCTTCTTAGGCAGTTCTGGTCAGTTCTGTGCTCTGAGAATTAAATTCTCGTTTATAAGAGACTTTGTCTCATGGATCTAAGAACTAAATTCTTCTTTTTATGAAGAGATGCTATGATCTCTTCTGTTTTTGTGAAAGACTTTGTCTTACAGATCTGTGATCTAGAAAAAGAACCAAGTTTTTATTTTTATGAAGAGATGCTATGATCTCTCTTCTTTTTATTTACCTTGAAGAAGGTTATTCTTTTTAGAGCTTGCTCTTCTCCTTTTCTTTTTTGAGAACTTGAAGTTTATAGGGGGTTCCTCTCTGTAAGACTTGAAGTCTTGGGTCCTTTATATAGGGGAGGCCGATTTTTTGAACCAGTTAAGAAAATATTTCTCTGATTGATTTGGGGATATTTCCCCACCATTGGATCTTTGATCCTAAAGATTCTGTTTTACAGAAGACAATCTTCTTGTTTTTAACAAGATTGGGAAAATATTTTCCCATACAGAACTTATTCTGTATCTTAGTGATTTTTAATCACCATCGGATCTTTGATCCGATGGTGCTCCGATTTACAGAGCACAATCTTTCCTGTTTGGAAAGATTTGAGGAGTATTTCCTCAACAGAATTTTATTCTGGCAATTTAATGATTTTTTAATCATCTTCGTTGGATCTTTGATCCAAGGGTGGAGAACATTTAGTTCTAACGCTGGCGCTCTCGTGTTTTGCACGTGAGGTGCCACCTCAGAGTCTTTGACTCTTGGCGCTAGCGCACTTAGTGCTAGAGCTCTCGTGCTTTACACGTGAGGCGCTGCCTCAGAGTCTTTGACTCTTGGCGCTAGCGCACTTAGCGCTCTCGTGCTTTGCACGTGAGGCACTTCCTCAGAGTCCTTAGCGCTGGCGCTCTTGGCACTGGCGCTCTTGGCGCTAGCGCTCTCGTGCTTTACACGTGAGCGCTGCCTCAGAGTCTCTGATTCCTAGCGCTGGCGCTCTTGGCGCGAGCGCTCTTATGAGGCGTTGCCTCATTTCAAATTTCAAATTTTGAAATTTTAAATAGAGCTTTGCTCTCTGATTGGGGAAACAAATGCCCCCCCACCGTTGTGCTCACGTGACTCACACGTGAGTGCAGCGGTGGCAGCTTTTCCACCATTGGATCAACTTTGGAAGTTGGATCGGCTCCTAGCGCCTATAAATAGGGCCTTTGGCCCTCGAGATGACTGTTTGTTCATCTTCCTATTTTTCTTGGGAATTAATTCTCGTTCAGAGCCCAGTTCTCTGCCTTAAGAACTCTCTTAGAGTCGGAACCCTGTCAAAAATTTAGGTAAAAGATCAAATCTTTGAAAGGATTACTTCATAATCTAGGGTTTTACCCATTAACAGAGCTTTGCTCTTCTCAAATCATATAGATTTTTAGGGTTTCTCAACAGACCTTTGCTCTTCTTAGATCATAGATCTAAAGAGATCTTTTTTAGGGTTTCTTAACCCATTAATGAAGAACTCTTAGAGTTCATTTTGCAGTTCATAAAGATCTCGGAGTTTTTAACTCAGTAAACCTTTGCTTTTCAGGGTTTTGATGGATGATTCCATCGTCTTCACAGAGCATAGCTCTTCAGAATTTTTTGGGGAATTTTTATTCCCTTCATCATTAGAGTTGACAGATGTCACTCTTTTGCAGAGCACTGCTCTCAAGGGAGTTTTACTTCTCGGCCCAAGGGGTTTCTCATTGAATGAGAATCCTTCTAGGGATTTCTATTTAATGAATTGACTGTCTCATCAATGATGAGCCGTCATCTTGATTGTGTGGGTCCCCTTTGGTCTCTTTTCACTGCATTGCAGTGTGGTACAAATTTTATGTACCAAGTGTCAGCATTTGAATTGTAGCTTTGACAGCTAACTCTTGTTCTTTTTCGCGCAGGTACTTCTTTTGACACTTCTTTCCCGTTTGTTCGTTCGGAGAGCGCATTCCTTGACGCGCCAGTAGACAGGGAAGTCTTCACTCTGATCAAAGATCACGACCCGGAGCATAAGTATCTTCATCTATGGGGGACGTGGAATAATCAAATTATCAGGGGCCGACGTAGCTTTTCTTGCGCAGTACCTTCGGAGGTGATCTCTGTCATTCACTACGCCGACTCACCCCCAGTGAACTATGCCGTAGAGGAGGTCAATTAGACTTCGGAGGGTTGCCTTCAGCCCTCTATGGCTACAATACCCGTACAGCCTCCAATGGCCTTGGATATCTTGGGGCGACGTATATGTCAAGGCGAGTCGTGCCCTTGGGGACAGCCATACATGATAGGCTTGACTCCCCGCCATTCATCCGGATATCTGCAGTGGGCTCGATACATCTTGTCGTCCAAGAAATCACAGTTGCTGAAGCTCGGGTTGTATCCCGCGATTTATGCTTCTCTCTTCCAGTATTCCACGCCCCCTGTATGGTGGGTCAAAGCTTTTTTGGAACAATGGAACGTTCCAACTCACACCTTCCTTCTATTAGATCGGGAAGTTTCAATCTCTTTAGTGGAGTTCGCGGAGATCTCCGGCTTGCCTGTCAGAATGGAGCATTATGAGGAGATATTATCCCGTGACGAGTACATTTTCGCCACTCGATCCGTAGTGATGGGTCTGACCCCAGAGAATGCCATTCAACACCGATTCCTAAGCTTGATCAAGGTGTTAAATATTTAGAGAGCCTGTTTCTCGAATCCGGAAGCCACGGGGTCAGCTTTACGGATTTCATCGCCCGTTTTCTTCGCCCGGAAGTCTTATCAAAACAAGATGCGAAGTTTGCCAAGCTCGACGATCCTTTTGGTTTTGGCTTGGATAGCCGGCCGACAGTGGAAGCAGATCAAAAGAATTTCTTCCTCCTAAACGCCGCGGTCGTCCCCTTTGCAGAACTCGCCGCTCAAGACATCGACGAAGAGGCGTTCTTTTTAGGGTTCCTTGGTTTATGGTTAAACTGGTTTGCGCTCCCCATGCACCCTCACTACATGAGGCCGTCCATTTTCTACCCGGCTTACCGAATGGTTGAAGGGACGCAGGTTTCCATTGGGATTGCTGGGATGGCTCATTTGTATCATGGCCTTAGCTTGGCGGCAGACACCACTCAACCGGGGGTGCAGCCCGTAAACTTCCCGATGCGTTATTTCACTTTGTGGATTGAGATGCATGTGCTCGGCGCCTTCGGAGTCCACAAGAGGCCCCGTTTCTACGAAAGTTATAACTTTCCTTGGGTTATGCGGCTGGTTGACGCTTCCGTTTTGGAACCGACTCAGCGAGAGGCTCAGGGTCTGATTCTTCACCCGCGTACGGTCGGGGATGGCATGACCTTTGTCGATAAGGCCATGACTATCGGCAAGGAATCTGCTAAGACGGTGCAGCCGTTGCGGGATACCTTCAAAGATGGGGTTTCTATCTTGAAAGCTCGGGAGATTCTTCACTTATATTCAATCAGGCCGGGCTTTTTAGTGTTTAGGTAGAACGATGCGGCGCTGTTCATGAGATACAACCCGCACCGCTTTACTCAATAATCAAGCTACAATCAGGGTGTCCCACTTGAAGCCTTTTTAGCTGAGCCTACTGCTACAGAGGAAGTTATCTGTAGTGCGCTGCACCATTTCATGTGGATAAATACCGGGTCTAACTTCTTTATCAGCAAGCCAAGCTGCGTTCTGAAAGCTTTGAATGTGTATGTGGCATGGTACCAGCATGCGATGGGCGCTATTATAAGGGAAGAAAAATATTATTGCTCGATCTCAAGGGTGCTATCCCAGCGGGTAACCCAACCGTTCTCTTGAAGTGACGGACCATTGTTCGTCCTCCCCTAAGAGAACCTGCTGCGGCTGTGGTTCCGTGCGCTTTTCCTGATAAGGGTCTACCTCCTGCACCTATAGAAGCGGTGGCTGCAGCGTCTCCCGATTCTGGTGTGGGTACGGAGATCGGGACTCATCGCCCAAAATTGCCCGCTAAGCGCAAGCTTGTGTTATCGGCTGCCAGTACTCGCTCGCAGAAGAAGAAGAATTCGATATTTTCTGTCGATGTCGTACTCGGCCAGGAGCCCCATGCTCCCTATAGCGAGAGCTTGAGTGAGTACGGGACCAATGAGGGTCTATTCATCGCGCCTGTAGATGATACCGATCTTCAAGCTGCCCTTGTGGCTTCCGAACGATTGGCTCGCGATGAAGCAGCGCTGATTACTATCGCACAGTCAGGTAGACTTCAGTCGCATCTTTCCGCTGTTATCTTTTTTTTATTATGCTTTGACTGACGCTTTCTTCTTCAACAGGTATCTCTGCCGAAGAGACTCTCGCTGCTTCCCTCATAACATTTGAAGAGGAAGAGAGGCTCCATGCTTCTTTAGGCCTTGGTATAATTCGACTTATTATACCTTTATTCCCTTTTTCTTTATTTGTAGTCTGACCCCCTCTTTCATTTTGTTGCAGGGACTACTTTGACGCGGGTTATCCCAACCACGGTGCCGATCCCGAGCGGTGATGCGGCGATGCTTCCAGAGCCGGCTATCGTGGCCCCAGCCCCCCTGTCAGTATCGCAAGAGGCTTCACTTAAACAGCCGATGACGGATGTCGTAGCGGCTCTAGAGGCAGAACATGGTTCGGACGATGCCGTCCCTTTGACGGAGGTATCGAGGAGATCGCTTCTCACCACTCAGACCGAAAGGAAGCGTGCAGCGAGGGAACGTGATGCCAGCTTGGCTGTGGGTGCAGGCTCAAGTACTACTCCCTCTGTCGCCATTTCTTCAGAGGATGCTCCAGCTGCCCTGTCTATCGCTCATAGACAGGTTATGCGCGCGGCTCGGGAAGAAACCGAAAAGCCGCCCCAAGGTAATATAATACTGGGTCTTTTTATTAGAGTTTGATCTTTAAATTTTTATATATCATATCCTGCAGGGCCAAGTCCTAGCGATGAGGTGGCAGGTGAGATGGCGGCAACCACCGAGCCCGAAGCGGCTACTCTTTCTCAGGAGTCTGGGACTGCCCTAATTGCCGCTCTTTCTCCTTGTGGTTCCCTGCCATCGGCGGGCATTGCGAGTGTCACGACGGCCCTTGTAGAATCAGGGGATGAAGCCACTGGCACTAAAACCATTCCACTGAATGAGAGCGAAGAATCCGCACCGCTCGGTGATGCTTCCATCACAGTTTTGGCTGATGACCCATCAGGTAAGTCTCGGGTCGCCATTTACTTTTTGTTTCGCAATCCCTTTCAGTCCCTTCTGATGATATTTTGTTTGTTTCAAATGTAGGTGTGGTGAGCGCCGAGGTTATGCCACCCGAAGAAGCGTCACCAGTTGCTGCTCTGACGGTTGCCGTCTCTTCGCCTTCTCTTGTGTCCTCTCAAATGCTGGAAGGTATGGGTTTGCGATTTATCTAATTTAAATTGTGGATACCATCTTCCTTGTACTGACCATGCATCGTCGCAACCTTGCAGGAGTTCTCTTTGATCATCTGTATCAGGTGTTGGACCCGCATTTCTCCTTCCAGTCAAAAGTCAATCTACCTGCTGGTGTCGGTGAGTATAGTTTTTTAACTAACATCCTTTCCTTCCTTTTACGGACGACCATGTCGTTTTCAATTCTTCTTTGAATTGATTACAGCGTTACAAATTGAAGGTGGGGACAAGAGAATAGTCGCGCCACCGGTACTCCCAACTTTACCCCCTGTCGCAGCCGGTATAGTAGACTCCATTGCTCGTGCATTTTCTTTATCTCTTGAGCCTACCTTTGACCATAACTTATCTTACAGCAATTTCCCCAGCTCCAGCTCCCTTCGAGTCTCGCATCCTGATGCCGACAGGGCCCTTTTCTAGATGTCCATCTTCTAAAGGCGCTGCGACCGACCTGCATATGCTGAATGAATCCATCGAGGAGATTAACGCGGAGGCCCCTGCATTCGCTGCAGATTTTGCTACTGAGGTTAATCCCATGCTGGTGACACTCGCACACTTCCATAGCAAAGGCGTCGTTGGGTCTTGGGTTAATCACTGCAGGAAGATTGAGGCCTGTCTGTATGAGATTGAGCTTGGACGTCCCGCTCCGGAAGTGTTGGCTTTGAATTCTCTGCGGGCTTATGGGTTGATCATTCTTTCCTTTTCCATTTTGAACAAGAGGCGGCTTTTAGGCGGAAGGAACGCGAGGAGGCTTCAAGCGAATCTGCCTGGCTGCATGCCGAGGTCAAAGCGAATGCTGCACAACTGAGAACCGTCTTTGATAATCTGCAGCGATGCATTTCGGATGGGCTGGCACTGAGGCAGAAGCTCGAACTCATTGAGCGGGTTACGCAGAATCGCGAAGCTGCCCAGCGGGATATCGATGAGAAAGTTTCATCCTGTTTGCAGCAACGGGGCCGAGTCGAAGTGGAGCTGGCCGCGGTGGCTGCTCATGAAAAGGAGCTGAGAGGAGTGCGCGAGCGGCTTGCTGATTTGCTAAAATCGCCTCCTTCTCAATAGTCGTCTTTGTATCGATTGTAATTTATGAATAACATGTATTCATTTCATTTTTTATTTTATATGATGTATCTCGTATTCAATTGAATTCATGAATAAAGGACACATTTTTTTATCTCCGACTATCGCTTTCTTTCCCCTGCTGTGTTGTTGGCATGTGATTTTAGCAAATGTGGCCTATAGATAGTAGATAGCTGTCCATCTTGAACTCTTTATAGGGTAGCGATGGCTTAGGATACAGGGTTAGGATCTGTTGCCTAAGACTTTCCAACTTTATGAGCCGTGAGGGTCTCATAAAGAATTTTCTCCCTACGAGTCATGAGGATCTCATAGGTGTATTTTCTCCTCAGGAATCGTGAGGATTCCTAAGTGCGTTTTCTCTGGAGAGTCGTAAAGATCTCACAAGAGAATTTTCTCCCTTACAAGTCGAGAGGACTCATAAGTGGTTGTTGTAGGGTTGCTAGACACTCTCACAAGGGTCTATAAGGCATCAACTATGCCCGATTTAAAATTTAGACGTGCCGAACAACCCTAACCAAGATCTTAGACTAGAGATTAAGCGAAAACAAAGCAAGTAAACAACTTTACTTCTAAGAGTTAGGGATTATAACCTTTGTAGTCCGTTCCTTCACTTTTAAAGCTCCGTGTTGAGGTCTCTTCGCTGCGATCATCGAGTACCCAGACTCAAGAGAGGCTCCATGAAGAGAAAGATGCAAGCTTGCTTCCGATCTTCGATAACAAAGATGATTTACCTTGTAGAAACTCAAGCCCAAGCTTTTGCTTCACTAATCAAGTATTAGCAAAGCAAACACCCTAATCTAAGTGGCTAGAATAGATAAGGATGATGAAGTAGGAATTTAGCTCTCATTTGTTTTCTTTATCTCACTCATTTTTATCACTATTGAAAAAGCTAGAAAGCTTTTTATCAAGGAAGAAGAAGAAGAAGCAAAATCATTTGTGATGAATAATGAATCAAGTGGGGTTAGAAATGCAACCATAGGTTAAGTATGAAGACTTAACCCATGTAGAGAATTAACTATGGTTAAAGGGTTGGGTTGGGTTAAAGAAATATCTTTGCAAAATATCACAAAATATCAAGGTTAAAGTCAAAGCTTCAAGAAGCTTCTTGAAAGCTTCATGAAAGTTTAACCCTAATCCAAACCCTAACCATATTTAAACTCCACAAATCATGTTGCATATATAATCATAACATGTTACAATATTATATATCACATATACAATATTTATTGTAACAAAATAAAATAATACAATTAACATATATCGCATATATATCAATGTATTACCCGAGTGAGAAAAAGAATCTTTAAGTGAGCTTATATTAGTTAATATAATTTAATATATCAAATATATAATTATACATTAAATTATCGAATCAACACTTGATCCGATAATCCGGCTATTTCATAAATAACCGACTAATATAATCTGTATCAGTTCATCGAATCAACACTTGATCCGATGACCCGGCTATATCACATATACGCGGCCGATATCACATATCGCGAGAATCAAATACGGTATCGCATACACGTATTATTCCCGGTCCCGCACATATCACATATGTGCTCCTACTCCGTTTTGCCTGAGCCAGGAAACCTCTGTGTAGGACTCTAAAGAATCGTCAATACGCCGGCAGTAGCTGATGATCATATCAAACACCCACAAGCTGCAAGCGGTCAGCTAAACGTAACAGTCACCCAGGTATTGAGCAATCAGAAGATCAACAAGCAAGCCTGTACATTCTTCCGTGAATCCAACCAGTAACACTCCCGTACAGTCCGGTCTCTTCGTCTGATATGTCGCATATCTCGCTTAGGGGTGGTAAACGTCAGACCCCAGTAGTTTGATAAGTCATGTCGATATGAGGTCCATAACAGTTCGAGAAACTACTGATAACACTTACCAGTAAATCTCAGCAACCCTGGCCAGGGATTTCCAGTTATAGCCAATCGAACACAGTGCAACATCAACTCCCTATACCGGGAGAGACGAAACCCCTCCTATCGCTCATTGCTTCCATGTGATTCGGGACTGTACCCAAAAGCCACCTTTTTGCACGCCCTCTTGGATGTGGTATGATGGAAATCAAAGCACAGTAGGAATCACACAAGACTTTATGACGATCTCGGGTCTACAGACTAACTTGTACCAGTGTCACCAGAGAACTGCCATCTGACGTGAGGTATAATATCATCTGGGAGTTCTCGGCGAGTCCGTCCAGTGTACCCAGTCTCCACTGAGCACCCGTATACCTTCTCTGATGTCAAACACCAACGGATATGGGATCATCCATCGCCCATCATATGGGTCAAGAAGCGCATATGCCAGTCTACTCTGGAGTATCGATGCCCTGTCTCGGTACTCCCACGACTAGGAACATTTGAAGGATGTACTTAGCGACTACACTGTCCCCATTAGTATGATCTGCATCATATTCCTGGTAGTCAAGTACTCATCCTAAGGGTTTTATCAACATGTGACATAGAGATAATCAGAGTACATGTTAAGATAAAGAGTAACCAGATAGCATACTATCATGTCGAGCAAGAAAGTCCCCCCTATATATGTCCAAGCATCCACTACAATATACAACGTATGTACAGTAATGGCCTCTAGGGCATACATATAACTAACAATCTCCCACTTGCACTAGGGCCATCTGTTGTAGTATCTCATACCCAATAATTTGCTGTGGTTAAAGTATCTCATACTCAACCATCCCATAAAAGTCTCTACTGGGAATTAGGCCTTTGTGAGTGGATCCGCGCTGTTGTCCTCTGTGTCTTCTCTCCTAACCATGATCTCCCTGGAGATCAAACATCTCCATGATCAGGTGATACTGCCCAAGAATATGCCTGGATCACAGATGGGACGGGGGTTCCTAGGCCTAAGCCACAACTCCATTGTTACACAATGGTAGGAACGAAGTTCATCTCATGAACTTATATATATCCAGGCTACCTCTTTGGTAGTATCCTTGGTAACGATGTATCTTGCCTTTAATCGTCTAGTAAGTCACGGTATCTGGCTTGGAACTCTTCCAACATACCGTCCCTCCACTGAGAGTAAAGACAATGCCTGCGACTGACATTCAGTCGTCCTTATCACCCTGGAACCTTTCCAGTGATTCTCCCCAGGATTGATTGATACTATCTCACTACAACTAGTGAGAATCCTAACATCCAATTAGATCTATCTCATAGATCCATAACTCAGGATTTAGGAGGTATCAGCTTGATCCTATATGGAGAATCTTTGTGATAAGAGGAGATTGACCGAGCGTAGCATAGGAAACTCCTTTCCTATCAAAAGTATGTCATCCACGTACTCTACGAGGATCACCACTATACTCTCTACTACCTTTTTGTATATACAAGGTTCATCTACCATTTTGATGAAGTCAAACTCTTTGACTACCACATCAAAACAGACGTTCCAACTCCGCGATGCCTGATTTATCACATAAAACAACTTGCACACGTTTCCGCTGCTCCCACTGTCTACGAAGCCCTCTGGCTGTGTACTTATAGATGCTCTCTTCCAAATCATCATTTAGAAAATCAGTCATGACACCCAACCGCCAGATATCGTAGTCATGGTATGTAGCCATGGCAAGTAGGATCTGGATGGACTTAAGCATAGCTTTGAAAGTCTCAACTTTTCCATGTACACCAAGTAATCTTCTCAAGATATACTTGCTCCTGATGGGGATTTAACCCTTCAGATAAAGCAACCAAAGTCCATACTTTGTTGGTGTATAAGGTTTCCATCTCAGATCGCTAAGCATCCAGCCATTCTCACAGAGTTCCCACTCCTGATGGCCTGCTCGAAACAAGTTGGGTCATCATCTCATGATGCAATCCTCGCACCCACTGTCATAGAGAAACCGAAGTATCTCTCAGGTGAATGAGGAACCCTACTAGATCGGCGGAGAGGCCGAGGTTCGTTAGAAACTATTGAATCCTCCGGTTCTACCAAATCATCAGCTGCAGTTTGTATAGCTAGAACTCTTTCCAGTTCTACCTCATGACCACTAATTTCTTCACAAGAAATTCCCTTTCACAAAGGTGGCATGCTGAGATACAAAACATCTTTTGTTCCTCAGTTTGGTAGAAGATATTCCCTTGCGAATGCTTGGGATATCCAACAAACTTCCACAGAACTGACCTTGCCTCGAGCTTGTCCGGATTTTGCTTTTGACATAGGCCGGACAACCCCAAATCTTAACTTCCTTAAGAGATGAGCTCTTACCATACCATATCACATATGGAGTGGTAGGCATCTGATTTGGTTGGAACCCTATTCAATAGGTATGCAACTTCTCAAGTACATAGCCTCAAAAGAAAATAGGCAACTCAGTAGTACTCATCATAGAGCACACCATATCTCATAGGGTGTGATTGCTCCGCCTCGATACACCGACGTGCTGTGGTGTATACGGAGGAGTAATGTTGAGAGAGAATCTCATTCTCCTTTAGAATAGTCCAGGAATTCCGTGCTCAAGTATTCTCCTCCTTGATCTCATCAAAGGACATAATACTTATACCCATTTTTGGTTCTCTACTTCTAACTTATATTCATTGAATTTCTCAAAAGTTCTAGACCTGTGTTTCAACAAGAACATATGTCCGGATCTTGAGAGATAATCAGTGAATGTAATGAAGTACAAAGAACCGGTCCTGGCATATGTAGACAGGGGACTTTCATACATCAGCATGTATCAATCCCAAGAGTTCACTAACTCTTTCTCTATTTCCAATAAACGGAGCTGTGGTTATCTTATCTTTGTGACATGACTGGCAAGTTTTACAAGATGTAAATCCAAACTAATTTAAATATGCATCTTTATGTAACTTTAGCAAGTCGGGTCACATTGATATGACCTAGTCTACAATGCCTCAAGAAGGATTCGTTCATTTTTGAACTCTTCCTCTTGTGTGTGTTCTGTACGTTAAGAACTGTGGTTTGATTTAGAACGTCTATGCTTTTAGATAACGTGCATGAACCGATCAACTCTTGATATAGAAAATGTTCAAAACATTATCCAACAGTACAAAATTATATCCTTCTTTAATAAATAAAGAGACTGATATGATGTTGTATATCAGGTTCGGTATCTAATAACATTCGTTCAGAATCAATGTATTCTGGTAATACAGGGTGATAACTGCCAACAGACTTAGCTGCAACACTTGCATCATTTCCAACTCTTGAAACTTATTACCCGTTCTCAGTTCTCTACCTATCTGTAACCCATGTAACAAATTACATTTGCAGGATCCTGATTCAGTATCTCATACCCAGGACGTAAAGGATACTGAGAAACAGTTCTCGGCAATGAACATATCCGAAGATGATGCATCAACATGCACTTTCTTCGTTTGGGCGGCACGGGAATTTTGGTAATCCCCTATTTCCTGCTCTGTCTTATAACAATTTATAAGTTTGAGCGGGACCAACGTTCCTTAGCGCAGTATAACAAGCGGGTTCGGTCAATACATCCGTATTATTATCTTTATTAAGGCATGACATGGTCGCTACGTGGAGAGAGAAAGAAGAAAACACTCAGCGTATGCTCTTGCAAGATTAGATTGGTTATTAATATATCTAATCAGGATGTCTCCCACTGTTTTAGTCAAATCTTCCTTCAAACCTTAAAAGGAAAGACTAGCCGGGATTAATTACACTCTACAAGTTCGCCAATCTTTCAGCCAGGCCAGTGCCGGTACTTTGAGGGAGGTTCCCCGTGCTTTCGTACGGACCTAATTAAAGTAAACTTCATTTTCCCAGGGGGTAACCCTGTTGACACCTTTCTAGACACCTACTTGATCGGCTAATTGTAATGTGTAAAACTCTCCAGGAGTAACTCTTACTCGCAGCGGGTATCGGGATCCAACTATCTCATAGAAGGTATACAATCTCATTGCAAATTTCAACACTTGAAATTCCCAATAATATTTCTGCCCCTAACGTGCTATGACCTTGACGAATGCCAAACAACCCATAGTCCGCTAGTCAAGTTCAACCCGTACATTTCCTGGTTGAATTAAACCCACCCGCACGACCCTTGACGAATGCCAAACAACGCCATACGAATACCCTAATCCAATCACATCGTATGCTAGCAGATAAGCACTAGTTAGCTACCATACACTACGCCTTGACGAATGCCAAACTACCGCAGCATGAATACTAAGTAGTACTTATCTGAAATGACGGAGGGCTATGATAGGTTTTTAAGAAAACCCTTTGCGTAATGAACTTGATATCGTTGTAGAATCGAGTGTTTTTTAATGGAATGTTTTTGAGGCCTTTTCTAGTTTTGCTAAAGAGGTCACTCCCGGTGAAGGGATCATCGGCTCTTTCCTTATCGAATAAGGTGCAGGATATTTCATAAATATCACTATGCAAAGAAAAAACTATAAAAACAATCAAAAGACAAACCGAGTTTATAGCATCTGCCAGTTTTGCTAAAGAGGTCACTTCCGGTGAAGGGATCTCGGCTCTTTCCTTATCGAATAAGGTGCTGGATGTTCTACAAGGAACACCGCTATGCAAAGCAAGAACTAGAGCTACCAGTTTTTGAGACAAGTTTCTACAACATCTTTTGGTTTCTTTTAGTTTCATTAATCTCATTAATGAAGTCCCATTTTATTATGCTTCATAAGAATCACATTTAAAACGAAATCAGCAATATAACATATATCTCATATATATAATATAAACATTCGTCTCAGGCAGTAATATGATCTCATCACAGAACATTGCAGCAGAAGATAACATATGAAATATTGGATATACTAGGATTTCCGTGTTTTATGCGGGCCTGTATAAAACGCGGATTCCACGGTCGCGATGAATAGCCAAACCCACATCCCTAGACCCCTACGAGAGCGGCAAGCAACACTGCCAATTCTACGGTTAGGAGACCCGGTCTTGACTCCTCGAGATGGTCTCCCACTGGACCCTAGAACCCAGTTACTTGTGCTCCCCGCCTTGGGTCTACCTAATGCGGAAAAGTAAATAATATACAATGGTGACATCATCCTCAGCCCGGAAGTGCCCCAATAAAAGAATATTACATACAATGAATTTTATATGAATGAAAAAGAAAAAACTCTCATCTCTCATAAAACCCCCGGCTATTCAAAACGCGACGATCCAATATAACATATCACAGCAACACATAATATCACATATCATCAACGTAAGTAAATATGCATATCCCAATTGTCGTTGATGTATAGCAACGAAACCGGCGATACACCACATATTACACTTACGGTCGCAGAAAAAAAGTGTAAAACTGCAACAGTTAGAATCCGCAACCACCTTAGACATCGCATGCCTAACCAAATGAATTCCTTAGACATCGCATGCCTAACAATTATAAACCCCGCATTTTAGTCTCTATATCGAAAACACTTTTCAATATCTAGTCAGGCAATTCAACAAGATTCCCGACATCGTGATCGAATGCTGGTCGCAAACTTTAGTAGACGGCCGCACCCCCGGATGCCGTCGACGAAATGCACTATGGCGGAACACCGCTGCCGCGAGCATCTGAACGGATGCTTTTGGCGACGGGGTTCTCCTACAGTCACTTGGTCGGGGCTATGAGGTGTGGCTATCTGTTAAGTTTACCCGGCGAGTATCCGCGTACGCTACGTGATTGCGATGGACTTTTGATCACATCAAAATCCCGTGGCAACCGATCAAACGAGACTAAACTGCTAGATTTATAACATTTAAATTAGTTATCTCATAACTACTTGTGGATTCCAAATATTGTATCACATTCCAGATAAATAGACAATATTAAAGTTTCCGATCGAATAAACAAACATCCAAGATTTCCCAAATAGCTCACAACACTTGAGCGTAGTTTAAAAGCATCCACCACATGCCACAGTACCAATGGTCCAGCCGTAGAAGGGTCAAACCAACGCCTCACATGTGGCAACGCCGTACTGCCACAAACCCTAAGGTTTAGAGGCGGTTCAGACGGTAACATAATCGAGTTAAGGTTTATGTTCTTCTAGAGGGTCCATCACGTTACTTGCACGACTTAGAACGTTCTTTAACTAAGGAAAAATCCAACACTTGGAAATTTTCCGGCAGGGGAAAAGTGAGTTATTGATATCCGTTCGAACTTTTTAACACGTTCTAAATTACCAGGAAAAACTTAAACGAAGTTAAACTTTTCGATAGAATCAACGAATACAAAAAGATCTCCAGAACACTCAACACTTGAGTAATATTAAACATTCCCAGAAGCACTTGGTAATAGCTACGGATTGCCCATAGAAATTGCTAACCATGATTCCCTAGTACGGCCGCGGAACCGCCGCTAAACGCCCATTACGGCCGCGGTTCCGCAGCTATTTGAATGAATTATTGGTTCGAATTTCACAGTTTTCCGTACAATTACCTGTTTTATTTTCTGAGAATTTTTAATACAGAAAAAATCAACATTTTAAAAAATTTCCAGAGAGGGGGTATATATCGACGTTTCGGGGTTCGATCGGACTTTAAACTTCGTCTAGACTTCGCCTAAAGCTCTAGCTTGGCTCTGATATCACTGTAAGGCTGCTAGGCACTCTTACAAGGGTCTATAAGGCATCAACCATGTCCGATTTAAAATTTAGACGTGCCGAACAACCCTAACCAAGATCTTAGACAAGAGATTAGGCGAAAACAAAGCAAGTAAACAACTTTACTTCTAAGAGTTAGGGATTAAAACCTTTGTAGTCCGTTCCTTCACTTCTAAAGCTCCGTGTTGATGTCCCTTCGCTGCGATCATCGAGTACCCGGACTCAAGAGAGGCTCCATGAAGAGAAAGATGCAAGCTTGCTTCCGATCTTCGATAACAAAGATGATCTACCTTGAAGAAACTCAAGCCCAAGCTTTTGCTTCACTAATCAAGTATTAGCAAAGCAAACACTCTAATCTAAGTGGCTAGAATAGATGAGGATGATGAAGTAGGAATTTAGCTCTCATTTATTTTCTTTATCTCACTCATTTTCATCGCTATTGAAAAAGCTAGAAAGCTTTTTATCAAGGAAGAAGAAGAAGAAGCAAAACCATTTGTGATGAATAATGAATTAAGTGAGGTTAGAAATGCAACCATGGGTTAAGTATGAAGACTTAACCCATGTAGAGAATTAACTATGGTTAAAGGGTTGGGTTGAGTTAAAGAAATATCTTTGCAAAATATCACAAAATATCAAGGTCAAAGTCAAAGCTTCAAGAAGCTTCTTGAAAGCTTCATGAAAGTTTAACCCTAATCCAAACCCTAACCATATTTAAACTCCATAAATCATGTTGCATTTATAACCATAACATGTTACAATATTATATATCACATATACAATATTTATTGTAACAAAATAAAATAATACAATTAACATATATCACATATATATCAATGTATTACCCGAGTGAGAAAAAGAATCTTTAAGTGAGCTTATATTAGTTAATATAATTTAATATATCAAATATATAATTATACATTAAATTATCGAATCAACACTTGATCCGATAATCCGGCTATTTCATAAATAACCGACTAATATAATCTGTATCAGTTCATCGAATCAACACTTGATCCGATGACCCGGCTATATCGCTATATCATATATACCCGGCTGATATCACATATTGCGAGAATCAAATACGGTATCGCATACACGTATTATTCCCGGTCCCGCACATATCACATATGTGCTCCTACTCCGTTTTGCCTGAGCCAGGAAACCTCTGTGTAGGACTCTAAAGAATCGTCAATACGCCGGCAGTAGGTGATGATCATATCAAACACCCACAAGCTGCAAGCGGTCAGCTAAATGTAATAGCCACCCAGGTATTGAGCAATCAGAAGATCAACAAGCAAGCCTGTACATTCTCCCATGAATCCAACCAGTAACACTCCCGTACAGTCCGGTCTCTTCGTCTGATATATCGCATATCTCGCCTAGGGGTGGTAAACGTTAGACCTCAGTAGCTTGATAAGTCGTGTCGATATGAGGTCCATAACAGTTCGAGAAACTACTGATAACACTTACCAGTAAATCTCAGCAACCCTGGCCAGGGATTTCCAGTTATAGCCAATCGAACACAGCGCAACATCAACTCCTTATACCAGGAAAGACGAAACCCCTCCTATCGCTCATTGCCTCCACGTGATTCGGGACTGTACCCAAAAGCCACCTTTTTGCACGCCCTCTTGGACGTGGTATGATGGAAATCAAAGCACAGTAGGAATCACACAAAACTCTATGACGATCTCGGGTCTACAGACTAACCTTTACCAGTGTTATCAGAGAACTGCCATCTGACGTGAGGTATAATACCATCTGGGAGTTCTCGACGAATCCGTCCAGTGTACCCAGTCTCCACTGAGCACCCGTATACCTTCTCTGATGTCAAACACCAAAGGATATGGGATCATCCATCGCCCATCATATGGGTCAAGAAGCGCATATGCTAGTCTACTCTGGAGTATCGATGCCCTGTCTCAGTACTCCCACGATTAGGAACATTTGAAGGATGTACTTAGCGACTACACTGTCCCCACTAGTATGATCCGCATCATATTCCTGGTAGTCAAGTACTCATCCTAAGGGCTTTATCAACATGTGACATAGAGACAATCAGAGTACATGTTAAGATAAAGAGTAACCAGATAACATATCATGTCGAGCAAGAAAGTCCCCCCTATATATGTCCAAGCATCCACTACAATATACAACATATGTACAGTAATGGCCTATAGGGCATACATATAACTAACAGTTGTTTCCCTCCTTGTCGATATTCGAATTGGGAGAGTGGCCCGTAGATAGTCCATCTTGACCTCCTTGCAGGGCAATAATAGCTTAGGAGGCAGGGTTATGATTTGCCACCTAAGACTTTTCAACTTTATGAGTCGTGAGGGTCTCATAAAGACTTTTCTCCCTACGAGTTGAGAGGATCCCGTAGGTGTCTTTTCTCCTTAGAAGTCGTGAGGACTCCTAAGTGCGTTTTCTCTTGAGAATCATAAGGATCCTACAAGAGAATTTTCTTTATGCATAGGGACACTAATTTCCCCGCAGGTCAAGACGAATCGAGAGATTCTCGCAAAGACACTGATTTCCTTGCGGGTTGAAACGAATCGAGCTTCTCGCCAAGGATGCTGATTTCTCTGAATCGAGGTTTTTACCAAGGACACTGATTTCCCTGGGGTTGAGACGAATCGAGAGATTTCTGCAAAGACACCGATTTCTCTGTGGGTCGACGCGAGTCGAGATGTTCTCGTCAAGGACGTTGATTTTCCTGAATCGAGGTTTTGCCAAGGACACTGATTTCCCTGGGGGTTGGAGGTCATTGGATGATTTGCTCCACTTCCCGCGATGTCAGGGTTGATATTCTCCACTTTCTTCGGTGTCAGGGTTGACATTCTCCGCTTTCTGTGGTGTCGGGGTTGATTTTCTCCGTTTTCTACAGTGTCGGGATCGACTCTCTCCGTTTTCTACGGTGTCGGGGTTGACTTTCTCCGTTTTCTACGGTGTTGGGGTCGACTTTCTCCGTTTTCTACGGTGTCGGGATCGCCTTTCTCCGTTTTCTACGGTGTCGGGGTCGCCTTTCTCCGTTTTCTACGGTGTCGGGATCGCCTTTCTCCGTTTTCTACGGTGTCGGGGTCGACTTTCTCCGTTTTCTACGGTGTCGGGGTCGACTTTCTCTGTTTTCTACGGACTTTCTCTGTTTTCTACGGTGTCCGGGTCGACTTTCTCCATTTTCTACGGTGTCGGGATTGACTTTCTCCGTTTTCTACGGTGTCGGGGTCGACTTTCTCCGTTTTCTACGGTGTCGGGGTCATCTTTCTCCGTTTTCTACGGTGTTGGGGTCGACTTTCTCGGTGTCGGGATCGACTTTCTCCGTTTTCTACGATGTCGGGGTCGACTTTCTTCGTTTTCTACGGTGTCGGGATTGACTTTCTCCATTTTCTACGGTGTCGGGATCGACTTTCTCCGTTTTCTACGGTGTCGGGGTCGACTATCTCCGTTTTCTACGGTGTCGGGATCGACTTTCTCCGTTTTCTATGGTGTCGGGGTCGGGGGTCGACTATCTCCGTTTTCTACGGTGTCGGGGTCAACTTTCTCCGTTTTCTACAGTGTCGGGATCGACTTTCTCTGTTTTCTACGGTGTCGGGATCGACTTTCTCCGTTTTCTACGGTGTCGGGATCGACTTTCTCCGTTTTCTATGGTATCGGGATTGACTTTCTCCATTTTCTACGGTGTTGGGGTCGACTTTCTCCGTTTTCTACGGTGTCAGGATCGACTTTCTCCGTTTTCTACGGTGTCGAGGTTGACTTTAGGTTGTTTGTGACCCGCAGAGTCTTGGAACTGAGGACTTTGCTGTGGCTCCGATTGGTAGTGTCGCGTCCGTGTCCTGCTGGCATGAGGAGGAACGCCGTTGCTGGTCTTCTGGGATGCAGATATTGCCACTGAGACCTGACTCTCCCTTTGATAGAGTTTGTTGGGACATGTGGTTCCCTTTTCGTTTATACCCATGGATTGTATACAGGGGTCAATATGGACTTACCTGCAGGGCAGAAGTTTCATTCTTTCATTCATTTTTTTAATTTCATTCCGCGATGCTCTATCATTTCAGCTTTTATATCGCGAAAGTCGCTATTGCCCAATCATTTCGGCTATTTTTCGTGGTGCCCAATCATTTCGGCTATTTTTCTTTTTACTCGCTGCTTTTTATTGCGAGTTGCCCAATCATTTCAGCTATTTTTCTTTTTACTCACTGCTTTTTATTGCGAGTTGCCCAATTATTTCGGCTATTTTTGTATGCATATATTTTACTTGCTGATTTTGTTGCAATTTGCCCTATCATTTCGGCATTTTCATATGCATGTATGGCTCGCTGACTTTTCGCCGCCAAGTATGGAACTTGGAATCTGGTGCCAATCTTAGCATCAGTATCGCTGCAACTGGAATATTTCCAGAAGCGAATCATCACTTGCCGAGAGAGGACTTGGAATTTGATACCAATTTAGGCATCAGTATCGCTACAACTGGGATATTGTCAGGAGAGAATCATCATTTTCCTTTGTCGATTTGAACAAAGATGGCTTAGCAAACAGGGTTAGGATCTTGTCGACTAAGGTTTTTAACTTCATGAGCCGTAAGGGTCTCATAAATGTGTTTCTCCCTATGAGTCGTGAGGATCTTGTAAGTGTGTTTTCTCCTTAAGAATCGTGAGGATTCTTAAGTGTGTGTTCTCTTATAAGTCGTAAGGATCTTACAAGATTGTTTTCTCCTTATAAGTTGAGAGGACTTACAAGTGTTTGTTCATTAAATGAGGGCATTCCTCATCGTCGGTGGGACTCGGCAAGGAAATGATTATTTGTGCTCGTCGATTGTATACAAGGGTCAGTATGGAACCGCTTGTAGGGCAATATTGGGGTGTATGACGGCTTAAGAACAGGTTCAGATCCCTGTAGCTTAAGGCTTTTAAATCTTATGAGTCGGGAGGGTCTCATAAGAGAGTTCTCCTTACGAGTCGTGAGGATCTCGTAAGTGTAATTTCTCCTCAGGAATCGTGAGGATCCCTAAGTGTGTTGCTCCCTTGTGAGTCGTAAGGATCTCACGCAGGTATTTTCTCCTTACAAGGTCGAGAGGACCTTGCAAGTGTTCACGAATCTTTTTTTTACGAGCCTGTGCCCTCTCGGGTTTTCACAAACTCGCCGGTAGCCTTGCTGTTTTTACTCACGGAGCCCTTTCGGGTTTTCATCCGTGTCCATTTTGCTTGTGTACGTGCCATTTTTTTTGCGAGTCTGCGCCCTTTTGGGTTTTCACAAACATTGCCGATAGCCTTGCTGTTTTTACTCACGGAGCCCTTTCGGGTTTTCATCCGTGCCCATTTTGCTTGTGGATGTACCATTTTTTTTTGCGTCAGCCCTAGAATGCTGCGGTTTGTAGTAGTTTACAGACGTTTCGGTCAGGCGTAGTATTTTTTCAAGAACCGACCGTTTATTGGTCTGAAGGGTCTTTCGCCATGCATATTCATAAGCAAATAAGCCCCACCTTGGTAGACCTTGTTTATGATGTACGGGCCCTCATAATTCGGCTTGAACTTCCCACGTTTGGCATGATTGGGATCATAGGTCTCTTGACCACTAGCATGAGTTCGCCTTGGCGAAATGTCCTCGGCCTAGTTAATCTCTCGTATGAGCGCGTCATCTTCGCTTTGGAAGCTTCCAAGTTTTGCTGCGCCATGAGCCGAGTTTCATCGAGGGCGTCGAGCTCCTCGAGCCAAAGATGAGCATTCTCTTCATCTGTTAGCTCGTAACGAACTGCCACTCGTAAAGAGGGTATCTCTATCTCCAAGGGGAGTACTGCTTCCGTGCCGAATACCAACGCGAATGGCGTTATATTTGTGGTTGTTTTGAACGTAGTTCGGTAAGCCCAGAGAGCCTCATGTAGTCTCTCGTGCCAGTCCTTCTTGTTTTTGGACATCTTCTTTTTCATGATTGTTCCCCCAATCAGAGCAAGGCTCTGCTTGAATTTTGAAAATTCAAATTTTGAAACAACGCTTCGGTTCCCGTGCGCTGCGCGCAACGCGCCACGTGTCAGAAGTTGATACGGCAGCACAACGCCCAAGGCAGTACGTCCAATCAGAGCAAGGCTCTTTAAAAAACATAAGCAACGTTCAACTGCGCAAGCGCACGGCTGCGCGACATGTGTCTGCGCAGTTGCGCGACATGTGTCTGCGCAGTTGCGCAAGCACAACTGCGCAAGCGCACGGCAGCGCGACACGTGTCTACGCAGTTGCGCAAGCACAACTGCGCAAGCGCACGGCTGTTGCGCAAGCACAACTGCGCAAGCGCACGGCAGCGCGACACGTGTCTGCGCAGTTGCGCAAGCGCTTCACTGCGCGACACGTGTCACACGCTGGTGAGTTGCGCAACAACAGAGTGAAGATTTAAGGATATTTTTTCTGTTCTTGTTTAAACAAGAAGATTTCTTCTGTAAAACAGAGGCCTTTGGATCAAAGATCCAACGGTGGGGAAAATTCCCCAAATCACTCAGAAAAGATCTTTTTAACAAATTTAACTGATTTTTGAACACTATAAAAAGGACCCCAGACCCCATTTCAAAGATATAGACAATTGGATAAAAAAAAGAGGAGAAGAGAACTTCTTGAGAACACAAAGAAGAAGGTAAAAACCTTTGAAATAAGAGAAAATTCTCTTAGGAATAGATCATTGATCTAAAAGACAAAATCAGTGATCTTCAATAAATAAATAAATAAAAAAAAAAAAAAAAAAATAGTGCCTTGCACTTGCTAGAGAACCTCTGGTTCTCTGAGATAGAAAGAAAGAAAAGATTTTTCCTCTTCTCTTTGATCTAAATTTAGATCAAGAAATTAAAAAGTGCTCTGCACTCCTTTCCTTGAATCTAAAAGATTCTGGGTGCTTTGCACAAATGCAATGCATTACTTGAAGGGCCAGGCCCAAATCAAAAAGACCTAGCAGGCCAAAATAAATTGCAAAGCAATAAAAGGGCTGAGCCCAAATAAAATTGATGCTCTGCATCGTTCATAAAGAACAGAGCCCAAAACAAATTGATGCCCTGCATCTTTTCTGGGCAAAGCCCAAATAAAAATAAAAATAAAAGGAAATGCAAAAGCAATGTTGGACATTTTATTACTGGACTTAGCCCAATCGTGGCCATAAGTCCTTAAATTAAATTGGCTGAGCAAAATGGCTCTCCTAAATCAATCTACATCCGGTTCGAGGGTACATCTCCGAACTCCTTTGACATCCATCGTTGTAATTCCTCAACGACGTCGAAGAGGTGACGGGTCCCAACGGCCACACACCCAATATCGGACCGAAACGTCCCTAAACTAACATCGGACCGAAACGTCCCTAAAACTAATATCGGACCGAAACGTCCCTAAACTAACATCGGACCACCACGTCCCTAAACTGGCACAATAGAGCCCAAATGCTCTTTTGTCGGATCTAAACGGTCCCGTTAAGTCGATCTTAGTCTCAAACTGGACTAACGTATCCTTAACAAACGTTTAAGGTGATCTTAGCCCCAAACACGGCTAACGTATCCTTAAACATTCAAATGGATTATAAAACTCCCAATCAACTCTGGTTCGAGGGTACATCTCCGAGCTCCTCTGATACATGTCGTTGTAATCCTTCAACGACGTCAGAGAGGTGACGAGTCCCGATGGCCATACATTAAATTAATCACTACGTTGAGTTGATCGTAGTCTAAAACAGGACTAACGTATCCTTAACGAACGTTTAAGTTGATCTTAGCCGCAACGCGACTAATGCATCCTTAAACTGAAAACACCGAACCCAAATCTAAGTAAATACGGATTTGGACTAATCCACGTCCTACGGGCGACGGCATTACTCAGTCTCCGTATACAATCCACGGGCAACCACAAACAAAACAGACACATACGACACGAAGTGAAATTCTGGAGAAGGAGAAAGTTGTTACCGCGAAGCGGTAGCGTAATTAACTGCAGGGGCTTGCGCCTGCAGGGAAGAGCGTCCCCACAATCAAAAACCCCTATAGCGAGGGGGAATTGACAAAGTCTGCTACATCGGCCGCATCCGTCTAAACCTTCGATACACGGTGCCATAAATCAATTTGGAATTTTCGGAGAGGTGGACGGATAAAACCAATTAGCATCTGCCCCGAATCTCAGCGTCAGGACATCGCGGTCCTGTGCGCCGCCTTTCGGAGGGGAACATATTCTGGCACGCCCGGTGGGACCTCTTCCTCTTTCCACTCCACACTTCGTGTGTCGTCTTCGCGAACCAATCGCGGTTCGTTAAATGGTTGTCTTCGGATTTCAAGTTACTAAGATTTGGTCTTTTACCTGGCGCATAATTCAAGATTCAATGGCCTCTAGCTGTACCAACTGCTCGAAATGCCGCTGCAACGGACGCTCCACCTCACCAGGAGGTGTAGCATATGGGCCCCAAGCGGCTTCCTTCCTTACTCTGCCGGTAGACCAGGTGACCCAAGCCACCACCGGCTTGTTCTTCGGGACTATGATCCTACCTGCAAGCTTTTCTGCACCAATACCTGCGCCGGAAGTGGGTAAAAAGTCGGTCTTCAACCGGCTCACTGTTTCGACAGCCTCTGTCAACGGGTCGCCCGCTACTAAACCGACAACCTCCGTTTTCACTAGGCTAGGTCAGAACTATAAAGTGGCCGTCCCAAAGAGGGCAATGGCCGCTGCTTCGGAAGTCGTTAAAGCGGCCTCTCCTATCAGAGAGTCGGTCTTCACAAGATTGACGGTTCCCACTCCTCCCCCAGCTGGTCAAAAGGCATCAGTCTTCGACAGGCTGACATCGGCAGTTACCCCACACTCAAACAGGGGGCAACGAGAAACCATCTCGATTTCCGAGCCAGTCCCAACGGCTCGTCGTGCGCGACGTCGCCATTGGCGACGAGTGAGGAAAGCAGGGGGCAACTCCCCCTCAGGGATAACTCCACCCGCTCCAATGGTGGAAGTCAACGCTGCTGTTCCAACTGGGAACAGATTTGAACTACTGAGGAGAGTGCGTAAGAACTCTCCAACCGCTACCTTGAAAAGATCTCCTCCACCTGCGGAGAGAGTTCCAGAAACAAAACAAGAACAGCCCCCTCAACGGCTATCGTCAAAGATATACAAGGTTTGGCGGAGGGTTCAAGACTCTGTGATTGACCCAGATCACTTTCATCGCCAGAAAAAGGCAAAGGTGGAAAAGGACAAAACCCGCCCCGTTAAACAGCAGGGGGCAACAATTGCTAGCATGCCCATTTTAACGGCTCCTTCAACCTCGATGGCCCACAAAAGAAAGAGGCCAGAGAAAGCTCCCGCGTCAGCGGCAAAGTTTAAAGGCGGTGAACCTAAACCTCCAAAGTCAGGGGGCATAACAGTTCATACGATTTATATGGCTTCTGGAAAGGAAGAAAGCCGCACTTCTACGGGTCACCGACCGCTCACCCGATCAGTGACCACGGCTCAGGAGCAGCAACAAAAGCTCCAGGAGATGATGACCACAATGGCTGCACTCACTGGGCCAAAAGAGAACCCTGAGGCGTCCTTAGATGAGCGCCAGGAGGAAGAGACCGACGCCGAGTTCCTTCGCCGAGTACTGGAAAAAAGGGACAAAGAGGCTGCTGAACAAGCGGCCAACATACAGCGGATGGGCCTCCTCTTCCAGGACATGATAGGGATGATGATACAACAAGATCCTCCCACTGAAGAACCCCTAACCGTCCTTGGAGATGATAAGGGAGATACATTAAATCCGCAGTCCGCTCTATTAACAGCTAAAGAGGATACAATCTCTAAGACTGATCTGGACGAATACATAGCCCAGCAAATAAAGGTTCATCATGCGGCCGAAGCAGCCGGCCACGTCGTAAAAACGGGACGGCCATATCCAGGCTGGTATGACCAAATCAAGTACCCACCGGGTTACACAATTCCCAAGTTTCATGTCTACAAAGGGACTGGCAATCCCCATCAGCATGTCGCCCAGTTCAGGGCGCTTTGCGGTAACACCGGCGGCGATGACAAGCTTTTGCTCCGCCAGTTTGTCGGAAGTCTATCAGATATGGCATTCGAATGGTACTCTGAACTCCCTAATGATTCTATCAAAACCTTTGCGGAGATGGAGCTGCTGTTTACCCAACGCTTTGCAAGTGCCAGTGAACGTACCCCGATGACGGCACTGATTAACGCTAGGATAAAACCCGGCGAGACATGGGTTCAGTACGCTATACGGTGGCGTAATCTATGGTCAAAGTGTGAGCAGCGTATAGAAGAAGCCCCTGCGGTGGGAATGTTTGTTGGAACCCTTGATCCACAGGCAACCATCTTACAGTTTATGATGTTTTTCAAGCCGACTTCCTTCCAGGCTTTGATTGACAAATTAGCGCAAATGGACCAGATGGGTCATAAACCCCCTCTCCCAAAGCCAGATTCCCGAACTGACAAAGGAAAGGGAAAAGCGATCATTGTCGCTAATGCTCAACAACAACCGAACGACTTGAAGCCGGTTGCTCGTCCAAACAATACGCGCCCTTACGTACCCCTTGAGGATAGGATGGGACGTCCTTATTCCTTTCCCCGCGATAAAACGAAGAGGTTATTCGAGCTGGCATTACGCAACAGACTCATAAATCTGCCAGATCCAAAACGTCCGTTGCAACCAAGTGACGTCAACGAACCTAATTACTGCCCCTATCATCGAGTGCTAGGCCATCCGATTGAGGACTGCTACGTTTTCAAAAATTGGCTTGAAAACCAGTATAGACAGGGAAAATTTGCGTTATCTGACAAATGGAAGGTGAATCCCCCGCAGCCCCACACCTCTAAAGGGACGAATACGCCGGGGGCAACATGCTCTGTCATTGAAGAAACTCCGTGGGAGGTTGTATTATCTTCAAAAATGAAGAGAATGCTAAATGATCTTCGGACATGTCCGGCGATCAAGTGGAAAAGCCCATTGGAACCGCAGGTCGTTGAGGGGATGTTAAAGCCACGTCCAACTCCAAAGACCAATGATGGGGGTTCAAGCACTAGTAGCCAGTCGTCAAAGTCTTCGAAGAAAAAGAAGAAGGCCAAGAAACCGGTGAAGCCTAGCGATAGGCGCACGGACTTGCAAAAGCAAATTGACGCGCTGGAAGAGTACAACCAGAAGGCGCGGACTCCCGTTACATTGCAAGAGTTCCTCAACCATGTCTTCCAAGCAGAAGATGAGGAAGGTAGTTCGTCAAATGAATCTGAAGAACATGTAGCAAGTTGCCATGTGATTTCCCATTTGTCCACAAGCGATGAGGAGACTCCTCGCGCTGAAAAGCTGGGGGCATAGCCTGCACTAAAAATCCTGGAGCCGTCGGATGAAGCGATTGATGCATTCCTAAATCAGGCGTTTTTAAAGGGCAAAGCTGATCGGGATAATGAAGCGGTTATATTCGAAAAGGCCAAACGCCAGCGCCTTGGCGAAAGAATTGCGGTACTCCCACTAGAACAAAATACACCCACCACAGATAAAATCAAGTTCAAGATAAAGAAGAGATTCGCTAAGGCTGTGTCGATGGGTATGAAGCTACTACCCTCCGAGAAAAACATTACGGGTGAAATGGAAAACCACCCCTCCTATTGCTTGTACCATCGGAAGGTGTCGCATCCCACCGAAGAGTGCAAAGCTTTCGGTAAGTGGTGGCAAGGATATGTTACTCACCGGCAACAGTTTAAGCGGGAAAAGCGCAAAGCCCGCCGAGAGCAGAACGGAATAAACGAAGTGCTTGATAAAACTAGCAGTGGTTGTTGCATGATTGACGCCGGGGGATCACAAGTACCTGTATTTGGGAGTGATTCTGATGAGGAGCTAGAGCTTGGCCCCCTCTTTAAAGAATCCACTTCGGGAAAAGAAGAAGGACCAAAGGCTTGCGAGAATATACAGCTACGCAACCGGACGTTACCTGAAAAGAATCTTGGACCCTTAAACAAGAAAGACAAAGGGAAAGAGAAGGCCTCTGAAGACATCGCCTTGGATGATCGAGTTGCGGAAGAGTTAACCGCCAAGAACCCGCCAAAGAGGAATAAAGTGGATTACAACGTTTTAGCACATCTGAGGAAACTGCCCTCGCAGCTCAGCATTCTCGACGCCCTTTTGTTATCAAAAGAGGCGAGAGATTCATTGATTAAGGCACTCCAAGACCCGGAACAATTCCAAGCATGCCTGGCCGAGGAAAAGATGAAGGATGAGTTGGAGGAAGTACACACGGCTGATGTTACTTTTGGCGATGAGGACCTTCTACTTGGGACTTGCGAACACAATCGCCCTCTCTATGTTTCGGGATACTGCCATGATATAAAGATAGGCAAAATTCTGATCGATAACGGGTCGTCTGTTAACCTAATCAACGTGCGGGTGTTGAAGGAAATCTGCATGAGCGTCCAACACCTTGCTCGGGACAAGATCACCATATCCGGGTTCGACTCCCAATCGTCAAAGACTCTTGGATCTGTGATACTGACGCTACGTTTCGGATTACTCGTCACGGACATTAAGTTCCACGTCATAGATGCCAAGACATGCTACAACGCTTTGCTCGGCCGACCATGGTTACACGAGTACAACATCATCCCTTCTACACAACATCAGTGTATGAAGTATTTTAAGGATGGTTTCGAATATACCGTGACGGGAGAACTGAACCCGTTCTCTGTGAACGAGGTCCGCAAATACGAAGATGCCAAATACTTTTTGCCGGATTTCGAAGACACGGAGAAGTGTCACAAGCCGGAAAATAAAACTAACGCCACCATCCCTGTCTTCGGCAGTGATACCGAGGAAGAAGAGGAGATCGTTTATTCGGGTCCGCCCCAACATAACAAGCCAGGACCGTCCACTCCTACATTGGTCTTTGGTAGTGACTCGGAGGATGAGGTCCATGTCGTATTCTCTGCTCGACCTTCAATACAAGCTTCCGCTGACGAAGAGCAAAGTCTGCAAGTCGCTATGGTGCCGCCTAAACATCATAAAGAACTGAACGCACTTAATATCTACAGTGTAGAAGAGCTGCGGACATTCTATATCCCTCCCAGGCGAGAAAACGAGAAGGCAATCCTATTCTACCGTTCTGAAGAAAACAAGGTGGAAAAAGAAGTTTGGCATGGCGTGGATCCCACGCTCGACAGGCTTCAGCCTATCCGTCTTCCCAGATATTATACCGAAGGTTTGAAGAAACTGCTGAAACGCCAGGGGATATCCTTCAGACAGACCGTTAGAGAGGCCAAATTCTATGACAGGGTCTGGAATGTTCCCGGGACCCAATGCAAACTGCCTAACGGGAGAATGGAAACAAAAGGGCTTGGGTACATCCGGCTAAAGAAACGAGAGCTAGTAAATAGCTGTTATGTCATGTATGACTTCGATGAAGATGCGGACGCTCAATGGGAGGACGCTAATCCTAAGCCAGTAAAAGTTCCTGATGAAAAAGTGCCCGGTCCATCATTTGAAGAACAAATGGACAGGCTTATAAGGGAAGCTGGTCAAAAAGTCCGAGATGACCACAATCGCGAGACGGCCATCTATGAGAAAGCCAAGACGCAACGCCTTCTCCGACAGGCCGTGAAGGATGAAAAGGCCGCTCCTTGTCAACCTGCTACAAAAAAGGTTTGACGCGAAAGCAAAAACAAGTCAGAGGGCAGAAAAGACGCTCAACAACCACAAGGCAGAGCTAAGAAACCACGTATCCGAGAGTCGAGCGTTACTGACTTAGCCCTCATGAAGAAAATGGGTCGAGCATACTCATTTCCTCGGAACAAAACAAGGAAGATATTTGATCTTGCTCTAAAACATCAAATGCTTACGCTGCCAGAGTCCAAGCACCCCGAGCACGCAGGCGAGGTATTCAACCCAAATTATTGCTTTTACCATCGAGTAGTAGGTCATCCTCTTGAAGATTGCTTCACCTTCAAGAATTGGGTCGAAGATCAATATCAGCTTGGTAAATTCGCTCTGTCCAATAACTGGAGGGTAGCACCACCACAAAAGCACGAGCCTAAGGCCACGAAAGAAGAACCAGTTCCACATTGGGATTGGCAGAAAATTCGCACCTGTCGTATGATAACGATATTAAAAGAAGAGTCTGAGAATGTGGACAGCCTTCCCTGGTGCTTCGAAAACAGCAATGATGAGGTGATCTCAGAATTTCCCCCAGCTCCGAAAGAACTGGAGGACGGCATACATACCACTGCGGATAACCTCAAGAAAATTGAGTTGGGGACGATAAACGATCCGCGACCGACATTCGTCAGCGAACTGCTGTCCGAGGAAAAGGTGGCTGCGTTAAAGGACGTCCTTGTACAGCATAAAGATTGCTTCGCATGGAACTATTCCGAGATGCCGGGACTTGATCCAGAAGTTGCTGTACATAGACTGGCAATATCCCCGAGTGTCAAGCCGGTCAAACAAGCGCCGAGAAGAATGCGGCTTGAGCTCGAAATGAGCATCAACGCGGAAGTCAAAAAGTTGATAGACTCCGGCTTTATCCAAGAGGTTCAATACCCTGAATGGATTGCTAATATCGTCCCAGTGATGAAGAAAAATGGTACGGTGCGCATATGCGTGGACTTTCGGGATCTCAACAAAGCCTGCCCGAAGGATGATTTCCCAGTACCAGTCACCGAACTAATGATAGACAATACGTCCACGCATGAGATTTTCTCATTCATGGACGGCTCATCAGGATATAATCAAATAAAAATGCACCCTGAAGACCAGAAACATACGGCTTTCCGGACTCCTTTGGGAATATTCTGTTACAAGGTAACGCCCTTCGGTTTAAAGAACGCCGGTGCAACCTACCAAAGGGCCATGACGAAGATTTTCGATAACCTTATACACGAAATTGTTGAATGCTATATCGACGACCTCGTTGTTAAAAGCAAATCATATGAGGAACATCTCGAGCATCTGAAGACCGTATTTCAACGTCTTCGACAATACAACTTGAAGATGAACCCTCTGAAGTGTGCATTCGGGGTTTCCTCGGGCAAATTCCTGGGATTCATCGTTCGACACCGAGGTATCGAGATAGATCCGTCCAAGATCAAGGCAATCATAGGAATGCCTCCGCCGAGAACTCTCAAACAGCTGCGGTCTCTCCAAGGAAAGCTCGCGTACATACGACGATTTATAGCCAACCTCTCAGGAAAGTGCCGCCCTTACAGCCACCTGATGAAGAAGGGAACCCCGTTCATCTGGGATCAAAAGTGCCAAAGCGCACTAGACGAGATCAAACAGTACCTGCAAAACCCTCCAGTGTTGGCTGCTCCAGTGAAGGGAAAGCCTCTCATTCTTTACACGGCCGCCCTGGAAGGTTCTTTAGGCGCATTATGGGCACAAGAGAATGACCAGGGGAAAGAAAGAGCACTTTACTATTTAAGTCGAGTGCTGCTGGGGGCAGAAAGCAATTATTCCCCCATTGAAAAACACTGCCTGGCGTTGATCTTCGCAATAACAAAGCTTAGACATTACGCATTAGCGCATGAAGTCTATCTCATTTCAAAGGTGGACCCTCTCAAATATCTAATGTCAAAGGCCATATTGACAGGACGACTCGCTAAATGGGCCCTGCTCTTAATGGAGTTTTCGATAGCATATCGACCACTCAAAGCAGTAAAAGGCCAGGCCATCGCCGACTTCCTTGCTGAGCACCCGATACCAGCCGACTCTCCTTTAAACTGCGATCTTCCAGACGAACATGCGTTTGATGCGATCGATGGTAATAATACTCGATGGGAGCTTTATTTTGATGGAGCAGCTTCCGTGAAGAAGCGCAAACAAAGTACCCCTATAATCAAATCGGGGGTAGGACTCATCTTTATAACTCCACAAGGAGGGATAATGCGCTACGCGTTCTCCCTGACGGAACCGAGGACAAACAACGAAGCCGAATACGAAGCTCTGATAGCAGGCCTCGAGATCGCCATTGACATGGGAATTGAAAACCTCCTCATATACGGAGATTCGCAACTGGTCGTTAGTCAAGTAAACGGCGATTACCAAACATGCAAACCGGAGTTAGTAAAATACGGTGAAAAGGTGCGACAACTGCTAACCCAAATTCCCTCCTATACTTTGGAGAGCATACCACGCGCGGATAACAACAAAGCGGACGCGTTGGCCAAACTCGCTAAAGAAATGGCTGGCGAGAACCTCGATGACGTTAGAATCATGGTACAAAGTCGTCAGGTGCTCGCCCCCGCAGAAATACCTTCGGAATCACCCGAAGAGAAGGGAGTGACTAGACAAGCGACCTTGCAAATAAAAGAACATGAGAAGGTTAAGGATTGGAGGGAAGTCTTTATAGACTACTTCAAGTCCCACCAAATCCCCGAAGATGCGTCCGCAAGACATCAACTCATAAAACGAGCTCTGTCCTTCGCCTTCGTCAATGATACTCTATACAAGAGGTCATTCGATTCTCTGTGGCTGAGATGCTTAGGACCGGACGAATCGGAAAGAGTCGTTCAGGAAATTCATGACGGAATCTGCGGTTCTCACCAAGCAGGTCCAAAGATGAAGTTGAAGATCAAACGGATGGGCTATTACTGGCCCACGATGATTCAAGACTGCATCGAATATGCGAAGCAATGTCACTCATGCCAGATTCATGGGGACTTCATCCACCAGCACCCAAATCCGTTGCATCCAACGGTAGCTAGCTGGCCATTCGAAATGTGGGGGACTGATATAGTCGGCCCCATCGAACCAGCATCGTCTAAAGGACATCGTTTCATCCTAGCGACGACTGACTGCTTCTCTAAGTGGGCAGAAGCAGTACCATTGAGAGAAGTGAAGACGGAGAATATCCTCCATTTCTTCAAAACACACGTCATATATCGGTTTGGAACTCCGAGGCGGATCATCTCCGATAACGGGCCAGCCTACCGAAGTCATAAAATCAGCCGCTTCGCACAGCAGCATAACATAGACTGGAGATATTCCTCAGTCTATAATCCACGAGCTAACGGTCTCGCCGAGGCCTTCAACAAGACCTTGACGAAAATTATAAAGAAAACAGTGTCCCGAAATAAGAAAGACTGGCATGAGAGACTGCAAGAAGCTCTTTGGGCTTATCGAACCACGTTCAAGACAGCCACAAACACAACGCCATACGCGTTGGTGTTCGGCACGGAAGCAGTACTCCCTCTCGAGATAGAGTTACCCTCTCTACGAGTGGCAGTTCACCACGAGCTAACGGACAAAGAAAACGCTCACCTTCGGCTTGAGGAGCTTGACGCCCTTGATGAAACTAGGCTCATAGCGCAACAAAATCTGGAAGCTTATAAAGCAAAGATGATGCGCTCATACGAAAGATTGACTCGACCGAGGACATTCCACCAAGGCGAACTCGTGCTAGTGGTCAAAAGGCCTATGATCCCCAATCGCGCCAAGCGGGGAAAATTCGAGCCGAACTATGAAGGCCCGTACATCATAGATAATGTTTACCAGGGTGGGGCCTATCTACTCATGGACATGCACGGTGAAAGGCCTTTCAGACCAATAAACGGTCGCTTCCTAAAGAAATACTACGCTTAATGAGCCACAGCCTAGGTCAACGATAGATGACGACGACTATGTCCGCTCGCTATCTTCCTAAGCTCAAACTGTATAAGCAGTAGCCAGCTTCTCAATAGCGGACCGAAATGTCCCTAAACTAACAGCGGACCGAAATGTCCCTAAACTAACAGCGGACCGAAATGTCCTTAAACTAATAGCAGACCGAAACGTCTTTAAACTACTACCGCAGCATCTTTAGACTGACGAGATATAAAAAAAATATATATAAAAATAAAATAAAATAAAAACGGTATGTCCATAAGCAAAAAGGGGCACGGATGAAAACCCGAAAGGGCTCCGTGAGTAAAAACAGCAGGGCTACCGGCGAGTGTTCGTGAAAACCCTAAAGGGCACGACCTCGTAAAAAAAAAAAAGAGAAAAAGGAAATAAAAAGAATAAAAAAATGGTATGTCCATAACCAAAATGGGCACGGATGAAAACCCGAAAGGGCTCCGTGAGTAAAAACAGCAGGGCTACCGGCGAGTGTTTGTGAAAACCTGAAAGGGCGCAACCTCGTTAAAGAACACTTACAAGATCCTCTCGACCTTGTAAGGAGAAACCACCCGCGTGAGATCCTTACGACTCACAAGGGAGCAACGCACTTAGGGATCCCCACGGTTCCTAAGGAGAAAATACACTTGCGAGATCCTCACGACTCGTAAGGAGAACGCTCTTATGGGACCCTCACGGCTCGTAAGGAGAACGCTCTTATGGGACCCTCACGGCTCGTAAGGTTTGAAAGTCTTAAGTCACAGAGATCTAAACCTGTGCTTAAGCAACCCCCACAACTTTCGATATTGCCCTACAAGTGGCTCAATACTGACCCTTGTATACAATCCACGGGCGCGAATAAACATTTCCCTAACCAAGGTCCATCCGTGACTAGGGATATGTTCGCATAACCCTTGTAAATCCTCTCGATTTGCAAAGAGAAAACCCTCCTGTAGGATCCTTACGACTTACAGAGGAACAAAACACTTAGGAACCCTCACGATTCCTAAGGAGAAAATACACCTATAAGATCCTGACGACTTATAGGGAGAAATAGCTTTGTGAGACCCTTACGGCTCATATAGTCAAAAGCCTTAGCCGACAGGACCCTAACCCTGGTCGCTAAGCCACCTTTGTTCGACATCAACAGAGGCAGATGGTGATTCGCTCCTGGCAATATCCCAGTTGTAGCGGTGCTGATGCCGAAATCGGTGTCCAGTTTCAGGTTCACGACGAAAAGCCAGTAAGCCGCACATGCATACGAAATAGCCGAAATGATAGGGCAACTTGCAATAAAAAGCAGCAAGTAAAAATGTATGCATGCGAAATAGCCGAAATGATTGGGCAACTCGCAATAAAAAGCAGCGAGTGGAAATAAAATAAACAGCCGAAATGATTGGGCACCGCGAAAAATAGCCGAAATGATTGGGCGATCGCGACCTTCGCGATATAAAAGCTGAAATGATAGAGCATCGCGGAAATAAAACAAAAAAAAAATAATGATGATAAAATTTTGGCCCTACAGTTAAGATCACATCGATCCCTGTATACAATCCAAGGGCGTAAACAAAGAGGGAGCCATACTCTCCCAACAAACTCCTCGACTCACGGATACAAACACTCCTTGACGAGAGCTTCCTGATCCGCGTCGACCCGCAGAGCCACCAGAGCCCCCGTGGGAACCCTCGACTCGTTTCAAACCCCAGGGAAACAAATAATCCTTGGCGCTTGGGAGACAAATAATCCCTAGCAAATCCCTCGACTCACGGATACAAACACTCCTTGACGAGAGACTCCTGACCCGCGTCGACCCGCCGAGCCACCAGCGCCCCCGTGGGAATCCTCGACTCGTTTCAAACCCCAAGGAAACAAATAATCCTTGGCGCTTGGGAGACAAATAATCCCTAGCAAAACTCTTCGACTCACGGATACAAACACTCCTTGACGAGAGCTTCCTGATCCGCGTCGACCCGCAGAGCCACCAGAGCCCCCGTGGGAACCCTCGACTCGTTTCAAACCCCAGGGAAACAAATAATCCTTGGCGCTTGGGAAACAAATAATCCCTAGCAAATCCCTCGACTCACGGGTACAAACACTCCTTGACGAGAGACTCCTGATTCGCGTCGACCCGCCGAGCCACCAGCGCCTCCGTGGGATTCCTTGACTCGTTTCAAACCCCAAGGAAACAAATAATCCTTGGTGCTCGGGAAAAAAATAATCCCTAGCAAACTCCTCGATTCACGGATACAAACACTCCGTGATGAGAGCCTCTTAACTCATGTCAACTCGCAGAGCCATCACCCTCTCCGCGAGCAAATTCCCGATTCGTCTCAATTTGTAAGAAGAAGTCTCAGACAGCAAGGATTGAAAAGCTTGCTTCTTGAGCAATGGGGCCCTGCAAGTCAATCCAAAAATGGTCTCTTGCATACTATTCACGGGTATCACTCTCCGAAGTCGAATTTCGACGAGGAGGGAAACAACCGCTTACGAATTCTCTCGACTCGTAAGAGGGAAAATTCTCTTATAAGATCCCTACGACTTATAAGAGAAAACCACACTTAGGAATCCTCACGATTCCTAAGGAGAAAATCCACCTATGAGATCCTCTCGATCCGTAAGGAGAAAAGCCTCTATGAGACCCTCACGGCTCATAGAATTGAAAAGTCTTAGGCGGTAAACCTGAACCTGCGGCCTAAGCCATCGCTATTTCCTGAGGAAGTCGGAATACTCGTTTTAGACATCCATTAACCATGATTATTAAGACAGCCTACTGACATTAAAAGAAAGAAGATGACAGAAAGAATATCCGTTCTACATTTGATCTGGCATGCGTGACGCATTCATTTATGCATGGACAGAAGACTCAGGACGAGAAATAAGACAAGCTGAAATAGAAAAGGGGAGGGTTTTCATTCATACCGCCAAAAGTATTTACAAGCATAAGAATAATGCATAAGAAACATTGTTCAAAATATCACAACGGTATAACCTCGGATCCGGGGCACGGATTGAGGAAATCAAAAGTAAGGCCATCCAGAGTTCTTCTGGCCTTTCTAATTATTCTTATGCGCAGTCTTTCGCGCTCCTCGGTGTCGATATCATCGGCAAGCCCTTCCGGCCTTTGATAAGCAGCAACGATCGTCGTCTGCTGAAACACTTGATGCAGGATGTCAACGAGGTCGTTCCGTCGCTTCTTTGAGATCAGCCCTATCAGGTGCACTGAATGCACCTTGTCCTCGGCATCATCCAGCGCATTGAGTGGTAGGGCCTCGTGAAGACCCGGAAGTGCCCTCCATATTGCTCCCAGCACGACTTTCAAAAGAGCCGAACGCCGAGGCAATAGCCAACCACCGCTTGCGTTCAGACGACCCATAACTTCTGCACATTCGGCGTCTGTAAACTCCTGGTTTTGTTGACGACCCTGAGCGCGGATATCATCGTAGGTAATGAACTCGTGCAGACTGTATAGATGCACCGCCGCCATTATGCCTGGAGAAAATATTACAGGAAGATCAACAATAGAAAAGCAATAATATACATGGATGACTAAATTCCTAGAGAGCAAAACTATGTTCAAAGATGAAACCCACTAGACGAGAGCTCTGCTATTTAAGATTGATCTAAGAATCGATTTTACCTGAAGTTCTTCTAAAAAACTTTAAAAAAAGGGAGCAAGGCACCGGCGTTCTTAAAGGCAAGAACAAAGCTCTGAAGTCTTCAAAAATGGAAATCTGGAAGATGATAAGTATCTGGAGGGGACCAAAGGTCCTATTTATAGTCCTCAAGTGCCTCTTCGACTCCTAAGAGTCGTCACGGCAGTTTACCCTAATTGGAGCGAATTTCCGTTCGAATTCCGAGACAGGAGATGAAGCAACGCTTCATCCTTCCCCGATTAGAGCAAAGCTCTGTCTTGAAGAAGCGACGCTTCAGCACGGAAGCGCTAGCACAGTTGCGTTGCGCTGCGCGCTACACGCCACGTGTCCAGCGCAAACGCATCAGCGCAGCACCCCAAAGCAGCGCACCCAGCCAAAGCAAAGCTCTGTTTCAAGCAAAACCAAGGGAAGCAACGCTTCAGCGGCGTATGCGTCGTGCGCTGCATGACACGTGTCGGCATAGATGTGCTAGCGCAGTTGCGCTGCACTGTGTGCTGTGCGACACGCGTCATATCCTGGAGCATTCACGCTAAACAAAAAGGTTCTGAAGAAATCTTTTCGGTTATTATCTTCTGTAAAACAGAAGCCCCTAGATCAAAGATCCGATGGTGGGGGAAATCCCGCCAAATCTTTCAGAAAAGGGATTTCTTCAACAAATTGAACTTGCTTCTTAATCTGCAAGATGAAGTCTCAGACATCAAGGACTGAAAAGCTTGCTTCTTAAGCAATGGGGCCCTGCAAGTCAATCCAAAATGGTCTCTTGCATACTATTCACGGGTCTCACTCTCCGAAGTCGAATTTCGACGAGGAGGGAAACAACCGCTTACGAATTCTCTCGACTCGTAAGAGGGAAAATTCTCTTATAAGATCCCTACGACTTATAAGAGAAAACCACACTTAGGAATCCTTACGATTCCTAAGGAGAAATCCCGCCTACGAGATCCTCTCGATCCGTAGGAAGAATAGTCTCTATGAGACCCTCACGGCTCATAGAGTTGAAAAGTCCTAGGCGGCAGATCTGAACCTGCAGTCTAGGCCATCGTTATCTCTGGGAGAAATGAAGTTATCTGTCAATAAGGTGTATTAAATATGTCATGCTGAAAAGAATGAAAAAGGCGAAGAAATGACACAGGATACAAAAATATGTATCTTTTATTCATGAACATTGACTGGGTACAGGATACATTGTACTAAAGAATAAAAAAAATATATACATATATTTTACAAGTACAAATGATACAAGGAGAAATTACTGGGAAGGAAGCGTCTTGCATAGATTTAACAATTGCTCGCATACTTCCTTCCACGTCTTCTCTCGATCGGCTACCACCGCCAGCTCTGCCTCCACTTGGGCTCGCTGCTGCAAGACCGACGCAAGCTACTCCCTGACGACCTGATAGGCAGCTTCCCGACTTGGGGTATTGCGCTCAGCTACGTCAAGCTTCCGCTTCAAGTTTAGCCCATGGGAGATACGCTCCAAGAGACCCTCGAAGATAGTCTTCACTTGGGCAGCATTTGCCTCAACCTCAGCGCGCAGATGGGCCGTTTCGTTCGAGGTCTTTTGGCATTCCCTTAGTCTTGAAGCTGCTTCTTGTTCCAAGTGGCGGAGGTGCGAAGTGCTTTGCTCGAGCCAAGTTGTGCGTTGGGTGCTCAGTGCTAAAACTTCGGGAGAAGGGCGCGTCGACTCCAGCCGATATAGACAGGCCTCGATCCCCCTGCAGTGGTTAACCCAAGATTCGACGACGCCTTCGTTATGAAAATTTACGAGCGCCGCCAACATCGGGTTAACCTCCGCAGCAAAATCTACGGCAGAAGGGAGAGCGTCCATATTGAGCTCTTCAATGTACCCGCTCAGCATGCCCAAACTCATCACAGCACCCTTGGAAGATGGACGTCTCAAGAAAGGGCCTGCCGGTGAAAGGACGCGAGCCTCAAAGGGGACCGGAGCCGGAACAGTAGCTGCAAAACAAAACATGGTTAAACGATGGTTCAGAAGATGTTGAAGGGTTACCAAAAAAGGAAATTTACTATACCAGCTGCAACGGACGGTAAAGCCGGAAGGGCCGGTAGCGCGGCAGGTCTTGCATCCCCTCCTTCGATTTGTGGCACTGCAATAAAGAAAAGGAAAAGTCAGAAATTATCCTATTGCTAGAAAAAAGGGGGTAAGTAAAGATATTATAGTGAAGGTATACTCACCGGCGCCACCAGAAGGAGAAGCGAGCTCGGATGGAAAAGAGAAGTGTGGGAGCAACACTTGATATAAATGATTGAAGAGCACTTCTGCAAAGGCACAATGGTATAACGTTAGTACAAAGCTACATTTTTGAAAGATTAATGCATGAGTCGTGAATCCATACCTTCCAACATCCGTGATGGTACAAGGGAAGGCGGGGAGGTGACCACCGCCAAAGCAGTAGTCGACGGTGCCCCCTCGAGCAAAGGAGCATCGGCACTGGCCGCACCTGCAATGACAAGCTTGTTAGAAGAGATCGCAAGATATATAAAAAAGGGGGGGGAACGCTGATGACAAAAAAATTTTTACCTGACGAGCTACCAGCAGAAACTGAAGCAATCCCCTCATCCATCGACATGAGACCACCGCCCGTAGCCTCATCACCTGACTCGATGGGAACCGTTGTTGTGCTCGTGAGCCCGGGAGACGGCAAGGAACCATACGCGGGGAGGGCTATGATCGGAGTATTACCAGATTCCTGAGAAAGAGCGGTTCGCTCCTCCTCAGGAATCGTGGCCGCCTCACCCGATACTCCCTCGGTTTCTGCGGTCACGGTTGTCTCGTCCACCGTCACCGCGAGGTCTCCAGCCTCGAGCACTTCGCCCTCTACCGCCTTCGCCTCGGTTAAGACAATCATCTCATCTACCGCCACGTCAGGAGCGGTATCAATGACCCTCTCGGCGGCGGATTCCTCAACCTCTGTTTCAGGTCCCGTGGCCCCAATGACGCGCCTCACCGTCGGCTCAGGTTCGGCAGGCACTTCTTCCGCCGTTTCCTTGGGTTCAACGGTCTCCGCCTCCCCCTCAGTCGGACTTGGTCCTGCAAGATGGAATGCATATGAGCCAATGGCTTTATAATAATTCTTACAACAAGGTTCTGAAAGAGATGCTACCTGAAGGGGATTTATTGTTTGCACTTCGGGCCGCGCGCGCCACTTGCCTATAAGCAGTAGACAGAGTGACAGGGACCTCTTCAGAAGGAGTGTCAGCGCGAGGAATAGTGCTAGGGCCCGCTCCCGTGGCCAAAGCAGCTCTGCGCGCCTTTGCTTCGCGTCTCAACCGCTTCCGCTCCTCCCGAGCCGTTGAGACGGATGCTACTAGGGCTTCTTTAATTGAGGCGTCCTCATCCGTGAATAGGGATGCCTCCAGATTTTTCAGGGCATCCCTCGTCGTTTTGTCAAGCCGAGGCTCTTGCGGCAACTTCGACGAAGCCGGGACTTCGGTAACGGGCTCGGGAAGGATCCCCGCGTCAACTGATATAACCTCTGCAAAGAAACAAAAGAAGGTTAGGTTGACCATTAGAGAAGATGACAAACTTTCCTTATGAAAGGGAAAAGGGTGGGACATACCAGCGCCTTCTAGGGCACGCTTCTCCTCCTCCTCCTGGAAGGTTTTCAGGGAGACAGCAATAGCCTCTTCAGTAGAGACACCTGTTGAAAATGGAGCAAATGTTAGTTAAAGATAATAATACAAGGTGCAATAAAATGACAAATGAAGCGTCTGATGATTACCGGACTCAGCGAGTTTGCTTAGCATCGCTTCGAGCCTAGCCGATCGCTCCGAAGCTGCAATGGCGGCAGCCAGATTGGTGTCCGCAGGATCTACCACGAAACCCTCATTGCTGCCGTATTCACATATGGCCTCGGCGGGAGGAGCCGCAGGCTTTAAGCTGAGGATCGCATCGAGGGAAAGAGCGGACTTCTTCTTCTTCTGCTGTCCACCAGCTTTAGGCCCACCCAGAGCGGATTTGCGCTTGGCAGCCACTTTAGGGCGGCGGGTCCCGATCTCTGCTCCTGCGCCGGACCCTGGTGATACCACATTAACCGTCTTCGTGGGAGCACGGGACGCTGGCGGTGCATCCACCGTAGTAGGCAGTGGCAATCCCCGCGGGGGGCTCAACACGTGCGGTCGAGCGACTCCAGCCTCTTTTAGCGGAGGGACGACCGGGAGCCTTGGCTGCAAGGGAGCCTTGCGATCACCACCAGGAGGCGCACCCCTACGGTCAACCAGCAGGCGTTTCTCCATTAACATGATTGGGCCCATAGCATGCGCATACCAGGATACATACGGATGGATTATTTTAGGGGCACAGCTAGGCTCACTGATAAAAAAATAAGAGCCTGTATTGAGCCGGGTGAAATGATGCATAGCATTCCTTATTCCCCCTTGGTTGGCCGCGGGTGTTTCCAGAAAGGCTTCCATCGGGATCCCTTGATTGTAACTCGATTGTCGGGCAAATCGATGTGGGTTATACCTCATAAAGAGAGCCGTCTCATTCTGCCTAAATACTAGGTAGCCCGGCCGAATGGAGTAAAGGTGAAGGATTTCCCGAGCCTTCAGTACAGAAACCCCGCCCTTAAAGTCATCACGCAGCGACACCACTGACTTAGTGGTCTCGGAGCCTATGGTGATGACCTTATCCACAAAAGAGGTCTTCGCTCCGACTAGATGTGAACGCAGGAGCAGTCCCCTAGACTCCCGCGGAGGTGCAACCACAATTGAAGCCCCGACCAACCGCATGATTCTTGGGAGTCTGTATTTCTCAAAAAACGGAGGAGTCTTATGGGCACCAAACACCCCTCGCACATGCAGCTCCATCCAAGAAGTGAAGTAGTGCATCGGGAAGTTAGCAGGCTGTACCCCAGGCTCATTAGCATCCGCCGCTACGCTAAGTCCATTGTAGAGGTAAGCCAGCCCGGCGATCCCTACTGATAACTGTAAACCAGCCGCCATTCGATGCGCCGGGTAAAAGACAGAGGACCGCATGAGGCGTGGGTGCATGGGAAGTGCGAAGCTGCATAGCCATAGACCCAAGAATCCTATGAAAAAAGTCTCCTCGTCCATGCCAGGAACGGCGATCTCTGAGAAAGGGACGCTGGCAGTGCCGGGGAAATAAAAATCCCGCTGGTCATTTTCCGATGAAGGTCGGCGGTCCAAGCCGAAACCAAAGGGGTCAGCAAGCTGAGCGAACTTCTCGCCCTGCTCTGATAGGAACTCCGGGCGGATAAAACGAGCAATAAAATCCGTGAAACTGACGCCCCGGTCGCCCGATTCCAAATGGAGTTCCTCATAAATCTCCAACACCTTCACCAAGCCCGGGTGCTGATGCTGAATGGCATTTTCCGGAGTTAAGTCAAATACAAGCTGCTTGGTGGCGAAGACATACTCGTCAGGAGGAAGAAGCTCCTCGTAGTGTTCTCCCCTCATTGGCAGACCTGAAATCTCAGCAAACTCCTCCAGAGAGATGGAGACTTCCCTATCCGCTGTCAGGAAGGTATGGGTGGGGATATTCCATTGTTCGATGAAGGCCTTTATCCACCACGTCGGAGGAGAGGGATACTCGAAAAGCGAGACGTAGACAGCTGAGTATAAACCAATCGTCGTCAGGAGAGCCTTCTTCGTCGCCAAAATGTAACGGGCCCATTGCAAATATCCGGCAAGTGGCCGTGGGATCAATCCAATGTTATAAGCCTGTCCCCAAGGGCGTGCTTCACCCTGACAGATTCGCCTCCCCAAGATATCTATAGCCGGCGGCGGCTGCACCGGAATGGCACCGATTGCAGGCTGAAGGAGGTCGTCGGCATTCCAATTTTTAACCTCCACGGCATACTCCACCGGGGGCTTGTTCGCATAAGGGATCGTAACTATGGGCTCAGAGGGCGAAGCGGAGCTGAAGCTGCGACGGCCTTGGATGATTTTGCTGTACCACCTTCCCCACAGGTGAAGTCTCTTGCACTCAGGATCATGATCTTTAATCAAGGAGAACACCACCCGGTCCACTGGCGAATGTGGGAACCCTCCTTCTGAGCGAACGAAAGGGAAAGACAGATCTTCGGACATGTTTCCTGTAGAAAAAAAAATAATATAATCGTTAGTGTTCCAATGCTTCACATTTCAAAGTCTTACATCACACTACAATGCAGTGGGTAGGGGACAAAAGAGGGACCCACAAAATCTGGATGACGGTACATCATTTAATAAGACAACCCCATCATTAGATGAGACTGTCAATTAATGAAAAGGTCCCCAAAAGAATATCCTCACTGATGGGAAATCCCTAGAGACAAGGAGAAATATTCTCTTTCAGAGCAAAGCTCTGTCACAGAGTGACATTTGTCAAACTCTGGTCTCAGGGGAACAAGATTCCTTAAAAGAGCATAGCTCTATGGTAATGGTGGAAAGATCCATCAATTTTATCTTTAGAGTTTTGGAATCTTGAAAAATCCATGAAAACCTATAAAACAAAATTTTTCTCCGTTTATCAGATCTAAAAAGATCTACATTTGATCTAAGAGCAATGCTCTGTTCATGGGTTAGAACCCATGGATCAGATCTCTGTAAATCTGTAAATTCTTTTTTGAGAGCAAGGCTCTGTTGAAGAAACCCCAAAGGGGTTTTCCTTTAGATCAAAGATCTATAAGAGCAAGGCTCTGTTAATTAAATTTAATTTAAATTAATTTAATTTAATTAATTTTACCTAGAGTGATTCTAAAACTAGAACTTTGAAGTTCTCACAAGAGCAAGGCTCTGGAAGTTCTTAAGCAAGAGCAAGGCTCTGAAATTCAAATTCTTGAAATTGGTAAAGAATTACCAAGGACCAAGGGTCCTATTTATAGGCGCCTGCGTCCCTTCAACTGACCCCCATGATCCAACGGTCGGGGTCTTGCCACCGCTGCACTCACGTGCGCGCCACGTGAGCGCAACGGTGGGGGGGCATTTGTTCCCCCAATCAGAGCAAGGCTCTGCTTGAATTTTGAAAATTCAAATTTTGAAACAACGCTTCGGTTCCCGTGCGCTGCGCGCAACGCGCCACGTGTCAGAAGTTGACACGGCAGCACAACGCCCAAGGCAGTACGTCCAATCAGAGCAAGGCTCTTTAAAAAACATAAGCAACGTTCAACTGCGCAAGCGCACGGCTGCGCGACACGTGTCTGCGCAGTTGCGCAAGCACAACTGTGCAAGCGCACCGCTGCGCGACACGTGTCCGCGCAGTTGCGCAAGCGCTGTTGCGCAAGCGCCCCGCTGTGCGACACGTGTCCGCGCAGTTGCGCAAGCGCCTCACTTGCGCGACACGTGTCTACACTGTTGCGCAAGCGCTTCACTGCGCGACACGTGTCACACGCTGGTGAGTTGCGCAACAACAGAGTGAAGATTTAAGGATATTTTTTCTGCTCTTGTTTAAACAAGAAGATTTCTTCTGTAAAACAGGGGCCTTTGGATCAAAGATCCAACGGTGGGGAAAATTCCCCAAATCACTCAGAAAAGATCTTTTTAACAAATTTAACTGATTTTTGAACACTATAAAAAGGACCCCAGACCCCATTTCAAAGATATAGACAATTGGATAAAAAAAAGAGGAGAAGAGAACTTCTTGAGAACACAAAGAAGAAGGTAAAAACCTTTGAAATAAGAGAAAATTCTCTTAGGAATAGATCATTGATCTAAAAGACAAAATCAGTGATCTTCAATAAATAAATAAATAAATAAATAAAAATAATAAAAAAATAGTGCCTTGCACTTGCTAGAGAACCTCTGGTTCTCTGAGATAGAAAGAAAGAAAAGATTTTTCCTCTTCTCTTTGATCTAAATTTAGATCAAGAAATTAAAAAGTGCTCTGCACTCCTTTCCTTGAATCTAAAAGATTCTGGGTGCTTTGCACAAATGCAATGCATTACTTGAAGGGCCAGGCCCAAATCAAAAAGACCTAGCAGGCCAAAATAAATTGCAAAGCAATAAAAGGGCTGAGCCCAAATAAAATTGATGCTCTGCATCATTCATAAAGAACAGGGCCCAAAACAAATTGATGCCCTGCATCTTTTCTGGGCAAAGCCCAAATAAAAATAAAAATAAAAGGAAATGCAAAAGCAATGTTGGACATTTTATTACTGGACTTAGCCCAATCGTGGCCATAAGTCCTTAAATTAAATTGGCTGAGCAAAATGGCTCTCCTAAATCAATCTACATCCGGTTCGAGGGTACATCTCCGAACTCCTTTGACATCCATCGTTGTAATTCCTCAACGACGTCGAAGAGGTGACGGGTCCCAACGGCCACACACCCAATATCGGACCGAAACGTCCCTAAACTAACATCGGACCGAAACGTCCCTAAAACTAATATCGGACCGAAACGTCCCTAAACTAATATCGGACCACCACGTCCCTAAACTGGCATAATAGAGCCCAAATGCTCTTTTGTCGGATCTAAACGGTCCCGTTAAGTCGATCTTAGTTTCAAACTGGACTAACGTATCCTTAACAAACGTTTAAGGTGATCTTAGCCCCAAACACGGCTAACGTATCCTTAAACATTCAAATGGATTATAAAACTCCCAATCAACTCTGGTTCGAGGGTACATCTCCGAGCTCCTCTGATACATGTCGTTGTAATCCTTCAACGACGTCAGAGAGGTGACGAGTCCCGATGGCCATACATTAAATTAATCACTACGTTGAGTTGATCGTAGTCTAAAACAGGACTAACGTATCCTTAACGAACGTTTAAGTTGATCTTAGCCGCAACGCGACTAATGCATCCTTAAACTGAAAACACCGAACCCAAATCTAAGTAAATACGGATTTGGACTAATCCACGTCCTACGGGCGACGGCATTACTCAGTCTCCGTATACAATCCACGGGCAACCACAAACAAAACAGACACATACGACACGAAGTGAAATTCTGGAGAAGGAGAAAGTTGTTACCGCGAAGCGGTAGCGTAATTAACTGCAGGGGCTTGCGCCTGCAGGGAAGAGCGTCCCCACAATCAAAAACCCCTCTAGCGAGGGGGAATCTGACAAAGTCTGCTACATCGGCCGCATCCGTCTAAACCTTCGATACACGGTGCCATAAATCAATTTGGCATTTTCGGAGAGGTGGATGGATAAAACCAATTAGCATCTGCCCCGAATCTCAGCGTCAGGACATCGCGGTCCTGTGCGCCGCCTTTCGGAGGGGAACAATGATCTTTGTCAAGGTCTTGTTGAAAGCCTCAGCCAGACCGTTAGCTCGGGGATTATAGACCGAAAAGTATCTCCAGTCTATATTATGCTGTTGTGCGAAGCGGCTGATTCTGTGACTTCTGTAGGCCGACCCGTTATCAGAGATAATCCGTCGCGGAGTGCCGAACCGATAGATGACGTGTGTCTTGAAGAAATGGAGAATATTCTCCGTCTTCACTTCTCTTAGCGGTATTGCTTCTGTCCACTTGGAGAAGTAATCAGTTGTCACCAGTATGAACCGATGTCCTTTGGACGATGCCGGTTCTATGGGCCCAATTATGTCCGTTCCCCACATTTCGAACGGCCACCTAGCCACTGTTGGGTGTAGCGGGTTTGGATGCTGGTGGATGAAGTCCCCATGAATTTGGCATGAGTGGCATTGTTTCGTGTATTCGAGACAATCCTGAATCATCGTGAGCCAATAGTAGCCCATCCTTTTGATCTTCAGCTTCATCTTTGGCCTGGCTTGATGAGAACCGCAGAGTTCATCATGAGTTTCTTGGACGACTCTCCTTGCTTCTTCCGGTCCCAGGCATCTCAGCCATAGAGAGTCGAACGATCTCTTATACAACGTGTCATCGATGAAGGCGAAAGACAGAGCTCGTTTAATGAACTGATGTCTTGAGGACGCATCTTCAGGTGTTTGACGGGATTTGAAGCAGTCTATAAAGACTTATCTCCAATCCTTAGCCTTTTCTTGGTTTTCTATTTGTAGGGCCGTTTGCTTGGTCGCTTCCTTTTCTTCAAACGACTCCGGAGATATTTCTGCTGGTGCAAGAACCTGACGGCTTTGTATAACGATTCTTACGTCATCGAAGTTTTTGTCAGCCAGTTTTTTAGCAAATTTGGATAATGCATCCGTTTTGCTATTCTCTGCTCGCGGTATGCTTTCCAAGGCATAGGAAGGGATTTGAGTCAGCAATTGTTGCACTCTTTCGCCATATTTTACTAACTCCGGTTTGCACGTTTGATAATCGCCGTTTACTTGACTAACGACCAACTGGGAGTCTCCGTATATAAGGAGGTTTTCGATTCCCATATCGACAGCGATCTCAAGACCTGCTATCAAAGCTTCATATTCTGCTTCATTGTTTGTCCTCGGCTCTGTCAAGGAAAAGGCAAAGCGCATTATCCCTCCTTGCGGAGTCACAAAGATAAGGCCTGCCCCCGATTTGATTATAGGGGTGTTGTGCTTTCGCTTCTTCATGGAAGATGCCCCATCAAAGTTGAGTTCCCATTGGGTATCACTCCCTCCTCTCTTCCTGTCGATCGTATCAAACGCATGCTCGTCCGGCAGTTCACAATTTAAGGGTGAGTCAGCAGGTATCGGATGCTCGGTGAGGAAGTCGGCGATGTCCTGGCCTTTCACTGCTTTAAGGGGTCGATAGATTATCGAGAACTCTATCAAGAGGAGAGCCCATTTAGCGAGTCATCCTGTTAGTATGGCTCTTGACATCAGATATTTGAGAGGATCCACCTTTGATATGAGATGGACCTCATGCGCCAAAGCATAGTGTCTGAGCTTCGTTATCGCGAAGATTAACGCCAGGCAGTGTTTTTCGATGGGGGAGTAGTTGTTTTCTGCCCCCAGTAGAACTCGACTCAAATAGTACAGGGCTCTTTCTTTCCCTTGGTCGTTCTCCTGTGCCCATAACGCGCCTAAAGAACCTTCAAGGGCTGTTGTGTACAGGATGAGGGGCTTTCTTTTGACTGGAGCGGTCAGTACCGGCAGATTCTGCAGGTATTGCTTGATTTCGTCCAGTGCGCTTTAGCATTTGCGATCCCAGAAGAACGGGGTCCCCTTCTTCATTAAATGGCTGTAGGGGCAGCACTTGCCGGAGAGATTGGCTATGAATCGTCGGATATATGCGAGCTTTCCTTGGAGAGACCGGAGTTGCTTGAGAGTTCTTGGCGGAGGCATTTCCATGATCGCCTTGATCTTCGATGGGTCTATCTCGATGCCCCGGTGTCGTACGATGAATCCTAGGAATTTGCCCGAGGAAACTCCGAACGCGCATTTCAGAGGGTTCATCTTCAGATTGTATTTCCAAAGGCACTGAAACACGATCTTCAGATGCTCCAAATGCTCCTCGTACGACTTTCTTTTCACTACGAGGTCATCGATATAGCATTCGACGATTTCATGTATGAGGTCATCGAAAATCTTTGTCATGGCCCTCTGATAGGTAGCGGCGGCATTCTTCAAGCTGAAAGGCATCACTTTGTTGCAGAATATTCCCAGGGGAGTCCGGAAAGCAGTATGCTTCTGGTCTTCGGGGTGCATCTTTATTTGATTGTACCCTGATGATCCGTCCATGAAGGAGAAGACTTCGTGAGTGGACATGTTGTCTATCATCAGCTCGGTAACCGGTACGGGAAAATCATCCTTCGGGCAAGCTTTGTTGAGGTCCCGAAAGTCTACGCAGATGCGCACCGTCCCATTTTTCTTCATCACTGGGACAATGTTGGCGATCTAGTCAGGATACTGAACTTCTTGGATAAAACCGTAGTCGATTAGCTTCTTAACTTCGGCGTTGATGCTCATTTCAAGTTCGAGCCACATTCTCCTCGGTGCTTGTTTGAATGGCTTGATGTCCGGGGATATCGCCAATTTATGCATAGATATTTCCGGATCTAGACCCGGCATCTTGGAGTAGTTCCATGCGAAGTAGTCTTTATACTGCATGAGCACGTCTCTTAGCGTAGCTACCTGTTCTTCGGACAGCAGCTCACTGACGAACGTAGGCCTCGGGTCGTTTGCCGTCCCCAAGTCGATTTTCCTTAGGTTGTCCGCAGTAGTATATATTCCATCTTCCAGCTCTTTTGGCGCCGGTGGAAGTTCTGAGATCAACTCATCTTCATCCTCATTTTTGAAGCACCAGGAGAGGTCATCCATATCCTCGCGTACTCCTTCTTCTGACAGCGTTATCGCGTGACAGGTACGAGATCATTTCCAAGACCGATGTTGATATGGTTTTACTCTCGCTATGTACGTTGCTTTTGGAACATGCTTCTGTGGTGGGATTACCCTCCAATTGCTGGATATAGCGAACTTGCCTTGCTGATACTGTTCTTCTACCCGGTTTTTGAATGTGAAGCAGTCTTCGAGAGGATGTCCTATCACTCGATGATAGGAGCAATAATCCGGATGAGAGACCTCATCTGCTTGTTCGGGGTGTTTGGACTCCGGGAGCGTAATCATTTGATATTTCATGACAAGATCGAATATCTTCCTTGTCTTGTCTTGGGGAAAAGAATATGCTCGACCCATATTCTTTATAACAGACGGATCACGGCTGCTCAATTCTTGATCGCGTGGCTTCTTGGACCCGCTTTGCCGCTGTCGAACGTTTTTTTTCCGTTTTTTAGTTTGTTTTTGCCTCCGCGTCGGGGCTTCTGTATGACGGGCTGGCGGCGAAGGGCATCGTCATTCTCCGTAGCCTGCTGAAGGAGGCGCTGCGTCCTGGCTTTCTCGTAAATGGCCATTTCACGGTTGTGGTCATCCCAGGCCTTTTGACCCGCTTCCCTTATTAGCTTGTCCATCTGTTCTTCAAACGACGGACTTGGCATTTTTACGGCAGGATCTCATTTTGGTTCAATCGCAATGTCTTCTAACAGAGCATTTCTTTCTTCATCGAAGTCATGTATAACGCAGCAGCCATGGAATCGCTCCCGTTTCTTGGATCTAACATATCCAAGCCCGATCATTTCCATTCTCCTGTTGGGCAATTTTTGCTGAGTTCCGGGGACGTTCCAGATCCTATTGTAGAACTGAGCTTGTCGAGCAGTCTGTTTGAAGGGTACGCCTTAGCGCCTCAACAGCCTTTTAATCCTTCTGTGTAATATCTGGGCAGAAGGATGGGTTGGAGCCTGTCGAGCGCAAAATCGGCACCATGCCAGACTTCTCTTTCGACTTTAGTCTCCGTGGATTGGTAAAATAGGATCGCCTTTTCACTTCTTTGCCTGGGAGGGACGTAGAATGTCCATAGCTCTTGCACACTATATGTCTTAAGCGCATCAAGCTCTCTGTAGTGTTGCCGTGGAATCATGGCGATCTGCAAACTCTGATCATCTCCAGCGAAGGCCCGTGTCGATGGACGGACTGAGAATACTGCGTTGATCTCGTCTTCAGAGTCACTGCTAAAGACCAGAATAGGGGAGACAGTCCCGGTTTATTGCATTGGGGTGGTCCTGAATAGACTATCTCTTCTTCCTCCTCAGTATCGCTCCCAAAGACCAGAATAATGGTGATAGCTTTCTGCTTATTCTCTTGTTTATGGCATCTTTCCGTATCTTCAAAGTCTGGTAGGAAATACTTTGCATCTTTGTACTTTCGGACTTCATTCACGGAAAATGGGTTCAGCTCTCCTGTCACGGTATACTCAAGACCATCTTTGAAGTACTTCATACACTGATGTTGTGTAGAAGGGATGATGTTGTACTCATGTAACCAAGGCCTGCCGAGTAAGGCGTTGTAGCAGGTCTTGGCGTCAATGACATGAAATTTGATCTCAGTGATGAGCAGCCCAAAACGCAGTGTAGTATCACAGACCCGAGCGTCCGTGATGACTGAGAGTCAAACCCAGAGATAGTGATTTTATCCCGGGCGAGGTGCTGGACGCTCATGCAGATTTCTTTTAGCACCCTCACATTTAGGAGATTGACAGAGGACCCGCTGTCAACTAGGATCTTCCCTATCTTGATGTCATGGCAGTATCCGGTAACATACAAGGGACGGTTGTGCTCGCATGTTCTGAGGAGGAGATCTTCATCGCCGAAAGTGACGTCAGCCGTGTAAACTTCTTCGAGCTCGTCCTTCATCTTTTCTTCGGCGAGGAAAGCTTGAAACTGTTCGGGCTCTTGTAGTACCCTGATCACGGAATCTTGCGCCTCTTTAGACAATAGAAGGGCATCCAAGACGCTCAGCTGTGAGGGTATCTTCCTCAAGTGTGCTAGGACGTTGTAATCCACTTTGCTTTTCTTGGGCGGGTTCTTGGCTTCCAGCTCTTCGACGACTCTGTCATCGAGGGCGATATCCTCAGGGACTTTTTCCTTCCCCTTATCTTTTCTATTCGATCCCCTGTTTGCAGGTCCGAGATTCTTTTCGGGCAACGTACGGTTGCGCAGCTGAATATTCTCACAGTTCTTCACCTCTTCCTCTTTTCCTGAGGTGGATACTTTGAAGAGAGGGCCGAGGGCTATTTCTTCATCAGAATCGCTCCCGAAGGTAAGAACTTGCGATCCCCCGGAATCAACCATGTGACAGTTGCCGGCAGTTCCTTTACACTCATCTGTCGTGCTTCTGTATTCCCGACGAGCCTTGCGCTTCAATCGCCTGATGTGTTGTCGGTTGGTAACATATCCCTGCCACCGTTTTTTAAAGGCGTTGCACTCTTCGGTAGGGTGCGTGATCCTTTGATGGTATAAGCAGTAGTTTGGATGTGCATCTGCTTCGTCAAGGTGTATGCTGCCAGGCGTATTTCCTTTAAAAGGCAGCAGCTTCATTCCTATTGACAGGGCTTTGGCGAATTGCTTCCTTGTCTTAAGCCTGCTTTTGTCTGCTGTAGGCGTGCTTCAATCTGGTTGGGGCACCCTACGGTTTCTCAATACCAGAGCTTCTTCAACTTGACGCCGACGCTTAGCCCTCTCGTATATGGCCGTTTCCCTTTCTCTCTCAGCTTTGCTTTTCTGAAGAGCTTCGCTCAGTAGCCCGTCAATCGATTCATCTGATGGCTCCAGGGATTTTGGTTCCGGCTCTGGATCTGCCCCCAGTTTCTCAGTATCAGGATCCTTTTTACCGTCTATTAACGAGTGAGAGATCACGTAGCAGTTTGCCACATAATCCTCGGGCTCTTCTGAAAAATTGTCTCCTTCATCAGCGTCATCGTCTTCATTTTCAAGAACATGCTTAAAGAATTCATCCAATATGATTGGGGTCCGTGCCCTCTGGTTATATTCTTCCAGTGCATCGATGTATTTCTGCAGACCTGTACGGCTATCGTCGGGTTGGACGGGATTCTTAGCCTTCTTCTTTTTCTTTAAAGACTTTGGAGGCTTGGCCTGCATGTTTTGTCCACCTTCACCAACTTTCAGCGTTGGGCGCGGCTTCAACATCCCCTTAATAATCTCGGGCTCCAACGGGATCTTCCACCTAATTGCCGGACATGCTTGGAGATCTCTCATCATTCTTTTAGTTTTTGTCGAAAGAATAACTTCCCATGGAGCTTCCTCTATAAATGAGCATGATGCCTCCGGCGTGTCCATCTTTTTCGGAGTATTTGGTTGTGGCGGGTTTACCCTTCAGTTTTTAGATAACGCGAATTTGCCTTGCTGGTACTGGTCCTCAATCCAGTTTTTAAAGACAAAGCAATCTTCAATTGGATGGCCCATTATTCGATGGTAGGAGCAATAGTTGGGACAGTTGACGTCACCGGGCTGCAGTGGGCGTTTCAGATTCAGCAGGGTGATGAGCCTGTTGCGCATCGCCAGCTCGAACAGTCTTCTCGTTTTATCCCGGGGAAATGAATAAGGGCGTTTTAGCTTCTCGTTGAAGAATCATTGTTTATCGTTTTGGCGATCAGCTGGTTTTGGACTACTGGGCTGCTGCTGAGCATTGGCGATGAAGGTCGCTTTCCCTTTCCCCTTTTAGTTTCGAGGCTCCATTTTCGAGGAAGACGGTCTATGGCCCATCTGGTCCATTTGGGCAGTTTGTCAATCAAGGCATATAAGGTAGTCGGCTTGAAAAACATCATGAACTGGGATATGGTCGCCTGAGGATCGAGGGTTCCTATGAACATGCCCACAGCAGGAGCTTCTTCTATGCGCTATTCGCACTTTGACCATAGGTTCCGCCACTGTATCGCATATTGAACCCATGTTTTGCCTGGCTTCACCCTGGCATTGATCAACGCCGTGATTGGGGTACGTTCACTGGCGCTTGCGAACCTTTGTGTAAACAGTAGCTCCATTTCTGTAAAAGTCTTGACAGAGTTATTCGGGAGCTCGGAGTACCATTCGAACGCTGTCTCCGACAAGCTACCCACAAATTGGTGAAGTAGTAGTTTGTCGTCACCTTCTGTATTACCGCACAGAGCCCTGAACTGAGCGACATATTGATGAGGATTGCCTGTCCCTTTGTATACGTGGAACTTAGGAATCGTGTATCCTGGAGGGTACTTAATCTAATCGTACCAGCTTGGGTATGGTCGCCCAGTTCTGACGACTTGGCCAGCGGCTTCATTCGCCTGATGAACTTATATCTGTTGAGCTATATAGTCGTCAAGGGCAGCTTTGTAGATAGTCTCTTCCTTGGCTGCTGATAGCACAGGAAGAGGGTTTGATGTCTCCCCTCTATCGTCTTCAATTATTACCGGAGGATCTTCGGCTCGGTGGTCTGGCTGCATCATCATGCCCACCATATCTTGGAACAATAGCGCCATTTGTTTTATGTTGGCCGCTTGTTCCGCGGCCTCTTTGTCTTTTCTCTCGAGCATTCTTCGGAAGAACTCGGCGTCGGTTTCCTGTTCCCGGCGCTGCTCTGACGACGTCTCTGGGCTTTCTTTCGGCCCAGTGAGCACGACCATCTTCGTTAGCATTTCCTGGAGTTTTTGCTGTTGCTCCTGGGTTTTTTCACAGATCGGGTGAGTGGTCGATGAACCGTAGAGATACGGATATCCTCCTTCCCAGAAGTCATGTAGATAGTGTACACTACCATGCCCCCAGACTTGGGGCGTTTGGATTCAGCACCCTTGAGATTTATTGCAGACACAGGGATCTTCTCCGGCCTTCTCCTTTTATGGGCGGTGGAAGTTGCGGGGGCTGTTGACCGTGGTACGACGGCGGTGAGATTCTCTTCTTACCGGATCTTCATTCTCTTCTGTCGGCGGGAGTAATCTTGGTCGATCACAGAGTCTTGGACTCTTCGCCAGACCCTGTGGATTTTGGAGGACAGCCGCTGAGGGGGCTGCTCTGGCTTTGTTTCAGTAACATTCTCTATAGACGAAGGAGATCTTTTAAGCACGGCGGTCGGAGAGTTCTTGCGCACCCTCCTGAGTGGTTCAAAGCTGTTCCCAATTGGAACAGCAGCGTCAATTTCAACCATTGGAGCTGGTGGAGTCAATCCAGAAGGGGAACTGCCCCCAGCTTTTCTCACTCGGCACCAGTGGCGACGTCGAGCGTACCTTGCAGATGGGACTGGCTCAGTTACGGGGTGGCTTCATCATGCCCCCTGTTCTGCTAAGAAGTTGTTGTCGGTGTCAGTCTATCGAAGACTGACGTCCGCTGAGAGAGAACGGTCAATCTTGCAAAGACAGACTTTCAAGCAGGGGTAGCAGCCTTGGTGACTTCGCCTAGAGCGGGAGTTGGAACGGCTAGTCTTGTGAAGACCGACCCCTTAGTAGGAGAAGTATCTCTGATGACTTCATTTACTGGAGCAGGGATGGCTATTCATTTCCGGATAGCCCCTTCAGGTAATGCGGGCTCCTTCACGGGCCCATTGGAGCTTTGGCCCAGTCTGGTAAAGACCGAGGCGTTGGATTTGGGCGACCCGTTGAGAGGGGCCGCGGTAGTTGCAAGCCGATCAAAGACCGACTTCTTTGGAGCTTCTTGCGATGGCACTGGGACGTTGAAGCTCATTGGTGGGAGCATGGTCCCGAAGAACAGTCCAGTGGTGTCCTGAGTCACCTGTTCTACTGGCATGGCGAAGATGGAGGCCGCTTGGGGCCAATAATTCACTCCTCCGGCGAGGACGGAGTGGGAGTTTTTTTGCAGCTAGTGCAGTTGGAAGCCATTTTTTAGTACCTCGAATCTAGGGGCAACCATATTAAACCGTGATTCTTTTGCGAATACGACACATGAAGTGTGGAGTGGAAAGAGGAAAAGGTTCCACCGGGCGTGCCAGAATCTGTTCTCCGCCGAAAAGACGCGACCGGGACGTTGGGATGTCTGGCCTGAATTTTGGGGGCAGATGCTATTTGATTTTATCTTTCCACCTTTCCGAAGACGCCAAGTTGATTTATGGCACCGTATATCGGAGGTTTAGACAGATGCGGCCGTTGTAGCAGACTTCGTCAGATTCCTCCTTATGTACGAGGTGTTTTTGATTGTGGGGACACTCTTTCCTGCAGGCACAAGCCCCTGCAGTTAATTACGCTACCGCATCACGGTAACCACTTTCTCCTTCTCCAGAAGGTCACTTCGTATCGTGCGTGTTTGTTTTATTTTTGGTTGCTCGTGGATTGTATACGGAGACTAATTTGTGTTGTCGCCCGTAGGGCGTGGATTAGTCCAAATCCGTATTTTCTTAGATTTGGGTTTGGTCTGGGTTTAAGGATCGTTATTCTCATTGAGATTAAGATCAACTTAAACGTTTGTTAAGGATACGTTAGTCTAATTTTAGACTAAGATCTACTCAACAAAATTTTGGGATCATTAGATCCAACGAAAGAGTATTTGGACTCTATCTTAGTTTAGGGACATTGCAGTCCATTGGGTTTAAGGACATCATAGTCCGTAAAGTTTATGGACATCATAGTCCATGAGTTTAAGAACCTCATAGTCCAGTTTAAAGACATCATAGTTTGGTTTAAATACGTCATAGTCTGGTATTTTGGTTTCACAATTTAAGGATGCGCCAAAAGTTTTTTAGTTATCGGGATCCTCCATCTCTCTAAAGACGTTAAAGAATTACAACGACATGTATCAGAGGTATGAAGATATGTACCCTTGAACCGATGTTGGTTGAGAGATCTGTAGTCAAGGTTTGGGACTAAGACCAATTAAAGAGATTGTAAGCACATGGGCTCAGTTAATCTGAATTGAGGACTTATGGCCAACTTGGGCTCAGTCCACTCAGATTTGAATAAAATGTTGAACATTTTGTTTGGGCTCAGTCCCTTTTGGTTCAATAATACTGAGCATTAATTTGGGTTCTGACACCCCTCCTTGTTTTGTTTTTTATTGTGTGTTGAACACTCTTTACGGTGCAGAGCGCTTTATGTAAAGAGCACTTTGTGTTCCCTCAGTGCACACATGAGGAGCACGTGGTGCTCTTGGCGCCGAACGCTAGACCTGGAGCGTTGAAGCGCTTCTTATGAAATAGCGCACACGTGAGAAGCACGTGGTGCGCTTGGCGCTGAGCGCTAGACTTGGAGCGCTGAAGCGCTTCTTTTGAAGTAGCGCACATGTGAGGAGCACGTGGTGCGCTTGGCGCTGAGCGCTAGAGTTGGAGCGCTAAGGCGCTTCTTAGACAGTTATGGTCAGTTCTGTACTCTGAGAATTAAATTCTCGTTTATAAGAGACTTTGTCTCATGGATCTAAGAACTAAATTCTTCTTTTTATGAAGAGATATCATGATCTCTTCTGTTTTTGTGAAAGACTTTGTCTTACAGATCTGTGATCTAGAAAAAGAACTAAGTTCTTATTTTTCATCAAGAGATGCTATGATCTCTCTTCTTTTTATTTACCTTGAAGAAAGTTCTTCTTCTTAGAGCTTACTCTTCTCTTTTTCTTTTTTGAGAACTTGAAGTTTATGGGGGGGGTTACTCTCTGTAAGACTTGAAGTCTTGCGTCCTTTATATAGGGGAGGCTGATTTGTTGAATCAGTTAAGGCAATCTTTCTCTGATTGATTTGGGGATGTTTCCCCACCATTGGATCTTTGATCTTAGGGCTTCTGTTTTAAAGAAGACAATCTTCTTGTTTTTAATAAGATTGGGAAAATATTTTCCCATACAGAACTTATTCTGTATCTTGGTGATTTTTAATCACCATTGGATTTTTGATCCAACGGTGCTCCGATTTACAGAGCACAATCTTTCCTGTTTGGAAAGATTTGAGGAGTATTTCCCCAACAGAATTTTATTCTGGTAATTTGATAATTTTTTAATCATCTTCATTGGATCTTTGATCCAAGGGTGGAGAACATTTAGTTCTAGCACTGGCGCTCTCGTGCTTTGCACGTGAAGCGCCACCTCAGAGTCTTTGACTCTTGGCGCTAGCGCACTTAGCACTAGCTTTCTCGTACATTGCACGTGAGGCCCTGACTCAAAGTCTTTGACTCTTGGCACTAGCGCACTTAGCGCTAGCGCTCTCGTGCTTTGCACGTGAGCGCTGCCTTAGAGTTTCTGATTCCTAGCGCTGGCGCTCTTGGCGCGAGCGCTCTTATGAGGCGTTGCCTCATTTCAAATTTCAAATTTTGAAATTTTAAATAGAGCTTTACTCTCTGATTGGGGGAAACAGGAACAAATGACTTGTTCTCATGTGGCCTGCACGTGAATGCAGCGCTGTCACCTTTATAGCCGTTGGATCTGCCTGGGGAACTGGGAGATGAATCGCTCTCTTCACGTCTTATAAATGTAAGGGTCCTATCTTTGGGAAGCCTCTGTTCCTTCATTTTCTTCCTTCCCTTTCTTCTTTGAGAATTTAATTCTCTTCTTCAGTGCTTAGTTCTCTGCCCATTGAAATTTCAGAGTTAAACTCTGCCAGAAAAAAAGAAACCTTTTTAGGTAAAGATCTTCAACAACAAAAAAACCCTTTTCTTAAAAAATTTTCTGGATTTTAAATTCACCATAAGAGCTTTGCTCTCTTCTGAAACCCATCTCTTAGAGATCCAAAGACGTGATCTTTGAGTAGTAAACCTCAATGTGTTGGGCATTCCTCCTCTGATCTTTAAGGATGCATGACATTGTAATTTTATTTTTCATTTCCTCATCATGGGGGTTTCCTGAATTTCACAGCTTAAAAGGAATTTAATTCCTCACCAAAGAGCTTAGCTCTGAAGATCAAGAGGGTCCCTCAGGAATTTCATTCCCTGGTGTTCTTGAGCATATTTTCATAGGGTTTTTCCTTATTTGCACAAATTAAAATTTGTTGGGTATTATAACAGAACTTGTTTTCTCTATATGGATGTCAAGAGTTGTTTAAACTCCTGTTTCCGTTTAATGAGAATCTTTTTTGATTCTCACAATGATTGTCCTGTCTCATCATTGGTGAGCAACCATATTGATTTTGTGGGGTCCATTAGTTTTGCAATCAGTGGTCACATAGAACAAACTTTCTGTCGTTTCCCTCTATTGTTATATATATATAGGTTTCATTAATGGCTATTCTTTCCCTTTTTTTAGGAACAATGGCTTCTCTTCCCTACTTTCCTTTTACTCGCTCAGACGCCGCTTTTCCGCAATCGCCGTCGGATGAGGAGGCTATGGCGATGATCAGGGCCCATGATAGGGACTGTACTAGTTTGCTCTTATGGGGAGTCTGGTATGGCCACATCATCCGGGGCCGCCGCAGCTTCACTTGTGAGGTGCCAACAGAGCCTCTCTGCCCTATACCGCTGATGAAGCGCCCGCAGACCGCTTATGTGGTGCAGGCGGCTAATTGGACTCCTTTAAGCCAGCTTGAGCCGTCAACAACTGTGATACCCAACCAGCCCTTGCCGGCCATAGATATCTTGGGGCGCCGCATCTGTCAAGGTGAAGCCCAACCTTGGGGACAAGTCTATAAAGTAGGACTTACCCCTAGCCACCCAGTAGGCTATCTTCCCTGGGCTCGATATGTTCTTTCTGCCCACCATGCACGGTTGTAGAAGGTTGGGCTGTATCAAGCGGTGTACGCGTCTTTATTCCATTACCAGGCTCCTCACGTCTGGTGGGTTAAAGCCTTTTTGAACCAATGGAATCTCCTTACCAACACCTTTCTGTTAGGGGATCACGAGGTATCGATTTCATTGGAGGAATCCCGCGAGATCTCCGGACTGCCGATCAGGGGAGAGCATTATGAAGAGTTGCTGCCTCCCGATGAGTATGTATTCTCCACCGTGCCAGCTATGCTTGATGGCCTGACGACCGAAACTGCCGTCCTCCATAAGTACCCCAGTTTAATCAAGGCTTTGGGTATTTTTGAGAATCTGTTCGCGAAGTCAGAGGGGCAGGGCATCACTTTTGAAAGCTTTATCGCCTGCTTCATCCATGAAGACGCTTTATCCAAAAAGGCTCCAAAGTTTGCGAACATTCACGACCCTTTTGGATTTGACTGAATAAACTGCCGTCCAAAGAGGAAGACTTGCCGTAGTTTTATATTCCGATCTCGTCGGCCGTGTCTTTCGACGCGATAACGGTCCCTGGCATGGACTAAGAGACCTTCTTTGTCGGCTTCATCAACCTTTGGCTCAGTTGGTTCGTGATTCCGACGCATCGACGCTTCATGAGAGCTTTCGTCTTCTATCCCGCTCATCGCGTAGCCGAAGGGGCACGATTGGCCGTCGGTATTGCAGGATTGTTGCACCTATACCACGGATTAAGCGTTGCGGCCAATACTTCGATCCTGGGTATAGATGTCGTGAATTTCTCTCTCCACTACTTCACGTCGTGGATCGAGATGCATGTACTGGGAGCCTTTGCAGCACATCGGCGGCCAAATTTCTATGACTTCTATACCTTCCCACGGGTTATGAGGTTGGTGGATGTTTTTGCTCCCGATCTGACTCAGCTGCGGCCCTCCGCGTGTTGCTCAACCCGTATTCAAACGAGGCCAGGATGGTGTTTAGTGACCGAGTCCTTTCTGCTCCCGTAGGGCCCGTTCAACAGCTTTTTGATCTATCAAAAGGGGGAGCGTCATCTTTAAAGCCCAAAGAAGTTATGCATTTGTACTCGATTAGGCCGGGATACTTGGTGTTCTGTCAGAATAACATGGCTCTTTTTATGCGGTACAATCCGCACCGCTTTGCCCAGCAATTGGGGTATAACCAAGGTGTCCATTTCGAGGCGTTCTTAGTTGAGCCCACTCCTTCTCTGGAAGTCACTCGTGACGTCGTCCATCATTTTATGCTGCTGAACACCGGCTCCCGTTTCATGATCCCTGAAGACGAATACCTTCCAAGGTGTGTGGGGTCTTTTACGGGTTGGTATCGTCATCGAGTCGGTCCTGTCATTGCCGAGGAGAAACGGGTACTCTTCAAATGCAGAGCTTCAGCTCCGACCTAAGCCGCCGACGTTCCGTTGCGGCCGCTGTTCATATCAGAATTTTGCATTATTATATTCCCCATTCTTAACTATATTATGAATAAATAGGTGCTTTTGATCCATGTCTGCTAAATAGTTGCAGGTTACAGGTTCTTAGAACAATACAGTGAAATTCATGAAAAGACGCTACAAACGTGAGACTACGACCAACAAATAGATGAATCTGTATGATGCCGCCTACCAGTTTAAGGAACAAACGAAGATCAACGGACAGTTCAATGCACAAAGTACAAGGGTAGCACAAGATTCAAAACTTCACGGCAAAAAGTCCACAACATTCTGCACTGTAGAAATCTGGAAGAAAATAGAAAAAATTCTGAGAAACCAAGTGAAGAAAACAGAAGGAAATAGCAACATGAAGCAACCCTGAGAAGTTGAGCCAGAGATTCTCCAATATGGCCGCGGATCCGCGGCCAAACATGGCATTCTGCCGCGGTTCCGCGGCCGTGCAGTGCACGTGTCGGTGCACGTGTTGGTGGGTGTCGGTGCTTTGACCCGGCTTTCTTAGGGTAGTTCTGTAAATTCAAATGTGGATCAGATGTATAACCTAGGGTTTCTCCTATCTGTAAATAGGAAACCCGAAAGCCTAATTAGGCATGCCTCTTTTTATTTTTCTAGATTAAAATTCTCTTTCCTTGTAATTGTTGAATCGGTCATCAATAAAAGTAAGTGTTTTTCATTTTATCTTGCATTCTTTTTAACTGAAATTTATTTTTCTGCAATTTTTTATATGTCTTTATTTATCTGCAAGTTAATTAGTTTATTAAAAAGAAAAAAATTATAAAAATAAATTTCATCGTAACTTTCCTAATGAGTGAGTAATTCCTCACTTGTTAGGGTTAGGATAGGGAAGGCTTGAGAGATGGAAATCTCTCTCATTCCTTTCATTACTCGTATAAATTAATTAATTAGGACTCTATTTAAATTAACCACACACCGCTCACTATGGCATCCTATCCTACGAGATAGCGGTGATTCCCTAGTTAAACCGGTTGTGGTTGATTTACATAGAGGTTAGGGCTAAGAGCCAAGAAAGGACGAACAAGGACCAAAAAGAAGAAACTACGTTTCTTCCTAGTCGTGCTAATCCCCTTTGTTGAATATTACCCTAACATCTATGTTCTTAAGTAGGGCAAAGAAAGCAGTGAGTAGAATTCTTTTTCTAAACTAACCCAATCCTAACCCTAGCAAGATTTTAAATCAAATTAATTTCAATTTTAGATTTTTAAATCAAAACCTACCAAAAATAGGACTTAACTCGTAAGAACTTAAAGAAAGAACACGTTTTCCTTATGGACAGACCCGTACTCAACCGGCTAGCTACCAAGCGACACCGTTATTGATTGCGGTATATTCTTGATCTTGATTTTAAAAACGCACACGTAAAAAACCTCAAGCAATCAAATGGCGCCGTTGCCGGGGATCCGGTAGTTATTTTCTTTTTGTAATTTCGGGTTAATTGAAATTGAAAAAAATATAAAAATTGAAAAAATAAAAAATATATAAAAAATTCATCTTGTTCTTTTTGATCGGTTTTTGTGCGACTTGTGCATGAATGGAAGACGGACAGATTCAGATATGGAAAAAGCCCTGTGAATAAATCAACAAACAGAAGATCTGAACAGACAGAGAAGAACCACAACAGAAAACAGAAAAATTTTGGAGGCTTGAACCGGCTTATACACCGCGGAAACACGGCATTAACAGGCAATTGGCCGTGGAATCGCGGCAGTTTGCTGACGTCAGCACTTGAAAATTCCTCTGTAAGTATTTTTGTTTTCTCTCCTACTTTCTGAACTCCACTGAAAAATTTTCCTGTAGGGTTCTTTGCACCGCAAATAAAAATAAAAATTTTTGGCAAGTGTTTTAGATTTTGTGTGTTAATTGCTTTGCATATTTAAAACGGAATTTAAGGGGCTATAACACCAATCCAGATTGGGTGGGGATTTCATTACCCTTCCTAAGACCCCAGAAATCACAAAAAGCATATGCATCAACCCTCGAGTTAATTAAAAAATATCTAGACTCAGCCAATTAAGGACTATCGCGCTCATTAGGACAGAGGAAGGTTGTGGGCATTCAGTCGTTTATCTAAACCTGACTTTGTGGTGCCTAGGCTAGACCAAGTGGGAAAGATAACTTTAAAAGGCCCGTCTCACAGTGATTCTTGAGCGGATCCCTCCTTTTTTCACTTGTGCTTACCTAGCCACAATTGGCGGTAAAGAGGCGATTTGAAAGATATCTCACAACTTGTCGCTTTGGACCAGTTAGGAGCAGTCTAGTTGACTTAGGAGACCCTAGCTTTAGGCTTGATTGTGCATGCTTAAATTGTGACTGTTTGAAAGTATGTCGTAGTTCCGTACAAAATCTTTTGTAAAACTCTTTATAAAAATAAAAAAAACACAAAACAAAATTTTTACAAAAAAAAAACTTGCCATTTGTCGCTAGAATTCCATTGCACCCAACCTTCACACACATTTCCCCATTGACATTTTCTTACCCTCACATTCTACTTTTTGTCTACACTACAACTCGTTTAGTTTATGACCGGTTGGACTAGGGACACTAGCGCCCGTTTAGTCCGTGTCTCGTTAGTCGCTACTGACGACGAGTTCGACTCTGAAGTCGAAATTCCCTCCACTTCTTTACCTTCATCTTCGCATTCATCATCTTCCAAGGAGATGTCAGGATTCAATCCTAACAACTCCTTACCTACCTCGGGATTGATTCCACCTCAACTGGGTGCGAATAACTCACAACACCCGCCTGTTGAAGCGCCCCAGTGAATTGTGCTCCAGGATCTTTTCTATCCTACCCGCTCCGCACTTCCCACTTGTCTTTCACTTCCGCCGACTAATGGGGATAATTTCGAAATTAAGCCCCACTTCATCAATATGTTGCCCAAATTTCACGGGCTGGAATCCGAAGATGCCTATATATTCATTAACAAATTCCAGAATGTTTGTGCAATGATGAAGACGACCCAACTTTCCGATGATGCTAGAAGGCTACGGGTCATTCCCTTCACTTTATGTGACCTAGCTGAAAAGTGGCTATATAGTACAACATCGCATTCCATAAAAAGTTGGGAAGATTTTGTTAAGGCATTTCTTAAAAAGTTTTACCCATATCACAAGACCGCGAGAATTCGTAATGAAATTAACCAATTTTCCCAGCTTCCTTCCGAACCTTTTTGGAAGTGTTTCGAACGATTTAAGGACCTTCTTGTTCAGTGCCCTCATCACGGTATCAAGAGATGACAACTTTGCTAAACTTTATATGAAGGACTGAACCCAGCAACTAAGCAGTTGCTGGAAACCATTTTTCAAGGTCACTTTCTTACCAAATCTGACGAGGAAGCTTGGCAATTTCTCGACGATCTTTCTGAACAAACACTTCAGTGGGAAAGCACTATACAGACCGCTTCGTCCACTTCATCTACTTCATCCGGTCCGTCTACGGCAGGTGTTCATCAACTTGACATGTCAATTGCAATGAAAGCCGAAATGGCCGCAATTACACATAAACTAGAAGCAATTGGGAGCAAATTCTCATCGCCTTCTCCTGCCCCCGCTTTACCCCCTCGCACTATATGCGCTTGTTGTTCGGATCCGTCCCACTTGACTGAAGAGTGTCCTTACAACCCACCTGCTCAAGGACAGGATCAAGTCAATGCTGCCTTTCAGCAGAAATAAAGAAATGATCCATACTCTTCAACTTATAATCCTGGTTGGAGGAGCCACCCCAATTTTGCTTGGAATCAAAATCAACAACAATTCCAAGGCAATAACAATTTCCAGAGGCCTCCTCCACAACAACAAGCACCTCAACAAACTCAATATCAGCAACCTTTCCAGCCCCAACCTTACCAAAATCAAATGAACAATTTTGCACCCAATAACTCTTTCCCTCAAAACAATTTTGTTCAGCCAAATAACGATAAGATTTTCTCGCTAGAACGAAGTCTGGATGCGTTTTTAAAACAATCTACTCAATTCTCAGCCAACATCCAATCTTCCATTCAGTCTTTGGTGAAACACACCGCATCACATGGGCAAAGTATCAAAACCATTGAAGCCCAAATTGCATAACTGAATGCTGCTTTAAGTGAGCGAGAGAAAGGGAAGCTTCCATCTCAACCACTGCCAAATTCCGGTCACCCACAAAATGCATATGTTGCTCATGAACAACAAAACCATAATGTGAGTGCCGTGACTGCATTGAGATCTGGAAGGACGTTGCACAACAATGTTGGCATTGATGATGAAACCCCGGCCGCCGCTTCTTCATCTTCTTCATCTTCATCTTCTTCGTCTTCAGAGCCTGCTCTCCATTCTTCACAAGGCTCTAGTTCTTCTACTACTTCGAACAGACCCACATTTCACTCCACGAAAACACCAACAATGGGATCCGTTCCAACTCCGCAATCTTTTCCACAAACATCGGACTCAACAAATTTTCAAAATGTTCCTTTTCCAAACAGGTTGAGATCCAATAAACAAACTCCACAAATGGAGAAGATTGTGGAGTTATTTAAACAGGTTAGCATTAACATACCTCTCTTGGATGCAATCCAACAAGTTCTTTCTTACGCTAAAATCTTGAAGGATTTATGCACCAAGAAGAGGAAATCACAGGTACCTAAGAAAGTTTTCTTGGCTAGTGCAGTAAGTGATGCTCTTACCCAACCTTTACCTCAAAAACAAAAGGACCCTGGCTGTCCTACAATTTCAATAACTATTAGGGATAAGAACATAAACCGCGCACTATTAGATCTTGGTGCCAGTGTTAACCTGCTTCCTTATTCAGTGTATGAGCAATTAGGCGTTGGAGAGCTGAAACCCACACATTGTACTCTCCAAATGGCCGACTGATCCATCACCCATCCTAGGGGTGAGTTAGAGGAAGTGTTAATTAAAGTAGGGGACTTCATATTCCCCGTTGATTTCATTGTTATGGAAACACAGCCAGTAGCTAACCCCCGGAGTCATTCCGGTGATACTCGGTCGACTATTCCTTGCAACTTCTAATGCAGTGATCAATTGTTGAAATGGTTCAATGAACTTATCTTTTGGAAACATGACAATTGAACTCAACATTTTTAAGTTAGGGAATCAGCCCTCCGAACTTAATGCTAATATACTTGATGTTTGCTCGATCCAAGAGATCACCCAGGAGGACTGTGAGCTCGAAAAATTTATGTTCGATCACAACAATTTTGACGCCACTAGTACGTTCCTCCTTGATTCTGATACTGCGTTCACGCCCGATAATGATTATGAGTGTTTCTCTTTCACGAACGATTCACCACCCGAGTTTGAATCCTTTGAATTTTCGGATGAGTCAGCTGAACCATCCGACTCGGTTGCTTACACTCGCTTTGAACCTCTATTGGAATCCTTCGAGTTTGAGACAATTTCACCAATTTTACCTTCAATTGTTTCGCCTCCAACACTCGAACTCAAGCTATTTCCATCTCACCTTAAATACGCTTACTTAGGTGAGAATGAGACCCTTCCTGTTATCATCTCGGCTTCTCTAGACCCCGAGCAAGAGAAAACCCTTTTAACGGTCTTACAAAGTAATCGGCAAGCTTTTGGCTGGACTATGGCGGACATCAAAGGGATTAGTCCCCTAATTGTTGAACATCATATTCATATGATGGATGATGCCAAGCTAGCAAGAGATCCACAGAGACGACTCAACCATGTAATGAAGGAGGCTGTTAAAAAGGAGATTGTAAAATGTCTTGATAGTGGTATCATTTACCCTATCTTTGATAGCCAGTGGGTTAGCCCCATTCATATTGTCCCACAGAAATCGGGCATAACGGTCATAACTAATGAGGCGAATGAGTTAATACCTACTCGCACCCAAACTGGATGGCGAGTATGCATCGATTATAGAAAACTCAACGCCGCGACACGGAAAGACCACTTTCCATTACCTTTTATTGACCAAATGCTAGAACGATTGGCTGGGCACGAGTACTACTGCTTTTTGGATGGCTATTCCGGCTATAATCAAATTCCCATCGCTGAAAAGGACCAAGACAAGACCACATTCACTTGTCCTTTTGGTACTTTTGCTTACCGTCGCATGCCCTTTGGGTTATGCAATGCACCCGCTACCTTCCAGCGGTGTATGATGGGTATTTTTTCTGACATGGTTGAAAAATTCTTGGAGATCTTCATGGATGATTTCTCCATTTTCGGCGACTCCTTTGATGAGTGTTTGCTACATTTAGACGCAGTCCTTACCCGTTGTAAGGATAAGAATCTTACTTTAAATTGGGTGAAGTACCACTTTATGGTACGAGAAGATATTGTCTTAGGACATATCATTTCGCAAAATGGCATTGAGGTAGATAAAGCTAAGATTGAAGTCATTTCCAATCTTCCTCCTCCCAAATGCGTCCGAGATATTCGATCCTTCCTTGGCCATGTCGGTTTCTATAGACGGTTCATCAAGGATTTTAGCAAGATTGCTAGACCCTTGACTCTTTTGTTGGCCAAGGACACCACTTTTGATTTCGACTCAAGCTGTATGAAGGCGTTCGAGTCATTGAAAAACTCACTTACTTCCGCTCCCATTCTTTCGTCTCCTGACTGGACGCATCCATTTGAAATTATGTGCGATGCATCTGATTTTGCCATTGGTGCTGTCCTTGGACATCACATTAATAAGATGCCGCATGTGATTTATTACGCTAGCCGAACCTTGAACGAGGCTCAATTAAATTACACAACAACCGAGAAGGAATTCTTAGCTGTTGTGTTTGCATTAGAAAAGTTCAGGCCCTATTTAATCGGCTCTCCAGTCATCGTTTACACCGACTATTCAGCTCTTCGCCATCTTTTTGCGAAGAAGGACGCTAAATCTCGGTTGATACCTTGGATTCTCTTACTACAAGAGTTTGACTTTGTCATCAGAGACAAAAGAGGATGCGAAAACGTTGTCGCCGACCATCTCTCACGCCTTCCTTCTTCGCCGACGCTTCAAATTCCTATAAAAGATGTTTTTCCAGATGAGCAACTCTTAACTGTGTCATGCGAACCTTGGTTTGCAGATATTGTAAATTATTTGGCCACCGGACTTATACCAAATGAATGGTCGAATCAGGACAGACTCCGATTTCTATCCCAAGTAAAACATTTTTACTGGGATGAGCCATATCTATTCAAATACTGTCCCGACCAAATTATTCTTCGGTGTGTCCCCGACAATGAGTTTAAGAGCGTGCTGTCATTTTGCCACGATCAAGCGTGTGGCGGGCATTTTGGCCCTAAAATGACAGCCGAAAAGATCTTGCAGTGTAGTTTCTATTGGCCACAACTTTTTAAAGACGCGCATGATTATTGCAAGACATGCTCCCGGTGCCAACACTTGGGCCGGATATCTAGGAGAAACGAAATGCCGCTCCAACCAATATTGGTTGTGGAAATTTTTGATGTTTGGGGGATAGATTTTATGGGACCATTTCCCAATTCTTTTAGGAACATGTATATTCTCCTCGCTGTTGACTATATTTCTAAGTGGGTCGAGGCTGTGCCCAGCTGGACTAATGACAACAAGGTTGTCGTTAGATTCCTCAAAGAAAACATTTTCTCTCGTTTTGGCCACCCCCGTGCAATTATCAGCGATAATGGATCTCATTTTTGTAATAGGACTTTCGAGTCCTTAATGCGGAAATATTCCATTACTCACAAGCTATCAACGTCCTATCATCCCCAAACATGTGAGCAAGCCGAGATTTCAAATCGGCAAATTAAACAGATATTGGAGAAAACAGTTTCCAAAAATTGTAAAGATTGGTCGTCAAAACTTATTGATGCCCTTTGGGCATTTCGAACTGCCTATAAGACCGATCTTGGCATGTCTCCATATAGGCTTGTTTATGGAAAGGCTTGCCACCTTCCAGTTGAAATTGAGCATCAAGCATTTTGGGCAATAAAAGAGTTTAATTTATCTCTAGGAGATGCGGGCAGCCATAGAAAACTGCAATTAAACGAATTGAACGAGCTTCGGGACGAAGCTTACGAGAACGCAGTAATCGTTAAAAACCAAACGAAGGTGTTCCACGATAAACACGTTATGCGAAAAACTTTCAAACCTGGTCAACAGGTTTTACTTTACGACACCCGGTTACATTTCCATCCCGGCAACCTCAGATCTCGATGGAAAGGGCCATTTTTGGTACGTACCGTATATCCGCACGGTGCGGTCGATTTAGAAAATCTGGAGGACGGTTCACTATTCAAAGTGAATGGACATAGACTTAAACCGTTCCTCACTGCGGACCCTTCGGAGGAGCTCCTGTTTTTGCAGGAGCCGATTTATATTGACTGATTTTCCTCCATCTATCTCTAATTTTTGATTATCCAGCCATAAACAGTGGAAACACTATTTAAAATAAGTTTGAGGGTATGTACCACTTGTAATTATATAAAAACAAAATAACAAAATAAAAAAAAAATTTTGGGGTATTTTTGTAAATTTCCAGTTTTAATAAAAAAAATAAATAAAAAAATAAAAAAATTTATTTACAAATAAATTCCTCTTTTTAAGAAAACTTTTTTACAAATAACCAAAATATGCCGCCTTTAAATACAAGCCGACCCCTCTGACTTTTTGTAACCCTAGTCTCTCATTTTCTTAAAACCCTAGCCGCCGCCAAAGTTCTGCAGTGCGATCTCTCCTCCGCGCCGTGCTTCCGCCGCACAACCTGCTTCCTGCCGCGCTTCCGCTGCCTGTTGGTGTCGTCGCCTTCTGAAATCTTCAGAGGAGGTTTGCAGTTCTCTTTCCCTTTCTGTTAAAATTAAATTTTTTTCAATTAGTTCTCTGTGATGGCACCAACTTTACAATTTGAGAGGGATTTTTCCCAAATCTTTGCACACACGATCTACGGAAGTTATTTCGGTGAAGAGATCCATAGGCGCGGATGGAATTTTTTACTGTTTAATCATCCGAACGCCTTCGCGCTTCCAGCTCTCGTCGCCCGATTTTACGAGTGCATGGAGGATGGTTTCCTCTCACAACATGGTTACATTAGGCTAATTTGGGGGGATAGGGAAATTATAATCGATAGGGATTTCATCCATGAAGTCACCTTAATTCCTAGACTACCTACCCATGACCAACCCCTCCAATTCGAGGATTACTTACCCTTGATGGGTAATGACTGTTCGAGGGAGCCACGTAAGGGCATGCAGGCTAGAACCCTCTTTGCGAATGTACTCACTGTGTGCCATTGGGCACAAAATAATATTTTTGGTAGTTCACACAATACTACATTTTTCACACCATCCCTTCATATCGTGCACACCTTGATGACTAGGAACCCAATCTATGATATGTGCATGGTATTACTTCATTCAATCGGTGCGGGAAAAAGGGCTGCCAATTATCCATGCCCTATATTAGTGACACAACTGTGTCGCTATTTCCTCCCTGTGGAGGAATTCGAGTTTTATATGTATGGAGGCATTCTCATTAGACCTCTTGTTGAGGGCGTATCCACGTCCTATACACGCTTAAATGATGTATGGTCGCGCACTGAGCCGGCCGAGAATGTACCCGTCAGGACACCCAGCTCTAGCTCGACCGCGAGCGGGCAGCACATGCATGTTTACTTAGGAGAGCCACTAGAGGGATAGACAGATTGATTGGGATGGTGACCAACCTGGATCACCGAGTGACGGAAATAGAGCATGGCATGACCATTCTGCTGGCGAGAGAGGAACGCTCCCATTCACGTTCGAGGGGTCGGCGAGGCCATGAGCAGTGAGGGCACTGCTTTTGATAAGTTTGGGGGTGGAGGTGGTTTGTAAATAGTTATCTTTGCATTTGCATATTTTTATTTTTGTACATATTTGTTTCTTCTTTCTTTGCATATTTAATTCCGCATTGCATCTTTATAAAAAAATATAAAAACTAAAAAAAATGAAAATAAAAAAATATAAAAATAAAATCAAATAAAAAATTGAAAAATTTTAAAAATTATAAAAATTGAAAAGTTCAATTTTGGCCATATTTGACTTAAGTTCGACAAGACGGTTGACTAGCTAGGAAAAACTAGGTCTTAAACTTAGTAAATTAAAAACCCTAAAAATAACCTTTCTTAAAATTTAACTGTAGAAAATATATGTTCTTGTAGTTTATTTAGAAATAGGCAAATTTTGAGTTCAGTTCTTGGGCTAAGTCAAAACAAGGGAAGAGTATTGAATTTTTATTTAAAGTGTAAGTCTGAAAAATAATTCTGAACCTTAAGTCTAAATTCTGAAAATATATACCCTACAACTCGCACATACACGAACCTTGAAACTTGGAATAGTAGAGGATACCTTGAAATGCTCTTGTCTAAAATCCTTAGTATGAAGGAAAATAAAATAAAAGTACAAGAGTGAATAAAGAGATATAAAAAAATGAACACTGGTTTTGTAATTACTAAAGGCTACATAAAATTAAAAAAAATATAGCAAGGGTACTTTATCACCTAGTGCCTTAGACCAACTGGTTTGGGAGTCACTGCTAAAGCCTTAGGTATTACAAGACGAGGAATTACGCCTTAATGCGTGAACAAATTTTGTAATCGGTCGTTAATACCTCAAGAAGTATTAACGGTCGCATGAAGGATGTGTGAGCAATTTCATCTAAAATTCACCAATTAAAAGTATTTTGGACGATGGACAAGAGTATGATAGCTTGAATTGAATTTCCAAGTGTAGGGGTGATACATACACACACGTAGGGGTATATGATTGGGGTTTGGATGAGAGATATGAATGAAAGATAGGGCTTATACCTTCAGTAGAGATGATAAAAATTCCTAAGTTGAGATGGAACCTTAGAAGAAAAATTCAAAAGATGCTGAAAGCTGAATAAATTTGCAGAACATATACGATCTTAAGTTAAATAATAAGTGAGTGTGAAAAATACGGGTTGATGATTTCTAAGTTAAAGATAATAGAATTTCCTTCTAGAACATCAAATTGAAGAATGAAAGTCAACATGCCAAATTGATCGGATTTTGTGGGTAGTATCTGCTGAAAACCCTCAGGAGACAACACTCCTCCTACTAGGGACACCTAGAGGTTTAACGACTTATTGCACGAGTTCAGTGCAATCGCGATTCCCTGCGAAAGTGAGGTTAGGATTTTTCGAGAATAAAAATAGCTTTGCTCGGTACGAGCAAAAGATAAGTTTGGGGCTATTTGTTCATATCAGAATTTTGCATTATTATATTCCCCATTCTTAACTATATTATGAATAAATAGGTGCTTTTGATCCATGTCTGCTAAATAGTTGCAGGTTACAGGTTCTCAGAACAATATAGTGAAATTCATGAAAAGACGCTACAAACGTGAGACTACGACCAACAAATAGATGAATCTGTATGATACCGCCTACCAGTTTAAGGAACAAACGAAGATAAGCGAACAGTTCAATGCATAAAGTACAAGGGTAGCACAAGATTCAGAACTTCACGGCAAAAAGTCCACAACATTCTGCACTGTGGAAATCTGGAAGAAAGTAGAAAAGATTCTGAGGAACCAAGTGAAGAAAACAGAAGGAAATAGCAACATGAAGAAACCCTGAGAAGTTGAGTCAAAGATCCCCCAATATGGCCGTGGATCCGCGGCCAAACATGGCATTCTTCCGTGGTTCCGCGGCCGTACAGTGCACGTGTCGGTGCATGTGTCGGTGGGTGTCGGTGCTTTGACCCGGCTTTCTTAGGGTAGTTCTGTAAATTCAAATGTAGATCAGATGTAAGACCTAGGCTTTCTCCTATCTATAAATAGGAAACCCCAAGGCCTAATTAGGCATGCCTCTTTTTATTTTTCTAGATTAAAATTTTCTTTCCTTGTAATCGTTGAAGAGGTCATCAATAAAAGTAAGTGTTTTTCATTTTATCTTGCATTCTTCTTAATTGAAATTTATTTTTCTGCAATTTTTTATCTGTCTTTATTTATCTGCAAGTTAATTAGTTTATTAAAAAGAAAAAAATTATAAAAATGAATTTCATCGTAACTTTCCTAATGAGTGAGTAATTCCTCACTTGTTAGGGTTAGGATAGGGAAGGCTTGAGAGATGAAAATCTCTCTCATTCCTTTCATTGCTCGTATAAATTAATTAATTAGGACTCTATTTAAATTAACCACACACCGCTCACTATGGCACCCTATCCTACGAGATAGCGGTGATTCCTTAGTTAGACCGGTTGTGGTTAATTTATATAGAGGTTAGGGCCAAGAGCCAAGAAAGGACGGACAAGGACCAAAAGGAAGAAACTACGTTTCTTCCTAGTCGTGCTAATCCCCTTTGTTGACTATTACCCTAACACCTATGTTCTTAAGTAGGGCAAAGAAAGCAGTGAGTAGAATTCTTTTTCCAAACTAACCCAATCCTAACCCTAGCAAGACTTTAAATCAAATTAATTTCAATATTAGATTTTTAAATCAAAACCTACCAAAAATAGGACTTAACTCATAAGAACTTAAAGAAAGAACACGTTTTCCCTGTGGACCGACCCGTACTCAATCGGCTAGCTACCAAGCGACACCATTATTGATTGCGGTATATTCTTGATCTTGATTTTAAAAACGCACACGTACAAAACCTCAAACAATCAGCCGCGGACAGTGGTTCGCCCTCCATTGAGGGATAGCAGCGTGGTTCTTATCCCGAAGGCCGCAGAAACAAAATCGACTCCTCGCACTGCTGGGATGCTAGTGTGCACTAGAGCTCAAGCACAGGCCTCCAATGAAGCACCAGCGGTAGTGTCATCAGCGGCGGCGTCATCAATGGCGGTATCATCTGTTGGTATCGCCAAAGGGGGATACTGGAAGCGAGGTTGGTCAACATCGCGCCAAAGTTCCAAGGGGAAGGAAGCATTCTTCGGTCAGTGGTAGCACAAGCTCTAAGAGGAGGAAAAGATCGGTCGCCGGCTTACTGGACACCTTGCTTGAGTCCGAGCCGTTCATTTAGGACGAACCGATAGCTATGGAGGAGTCGGACGCCGGTCTTATTTACCCTGGCTCGTCCGCTGAGGAAGCCGCGCAATTGGCTAAAGTTTTAAGGCGCTCGCAGGATGAGACCGAGACTGTGCACATCCCGAAAAAGCCCTACCCTCCGGTTATCTTCTACGAAGATCCCCTATCACTACGGAGGGTACATATGGGTCCTCTGCGAAGGGAAGACGAAAGAGCCTTCAAGCAAGCCATCTCGGCCGCTTCTAAAGATGAGCTGGCACTGAAGACCGGTGGGCATGAAGCTGCATTTGAAGCCCGGCGAGCACATTTCCGCAGGAAGGAACAACGGCTCGAAAAAGCCATATTAGAAGCACCCTGGCGTATCAGTATGCGTGTTTTCCGTATATTTCTTTTGGCAAGTAATTTGTATCGCTTTTATATCTTCTTATCTTTGTGAAAACTTTGCAGGGACTTCAGCAACGAAAGAGGATTTGAGCCCGGGTTGTGCCATAGCCGTGGATTCTATAGATGTCTTCCATGACGCACCGGCAGGTGCAGAAGAGATCATTACAGCCGTTGTTCCTGTTGTGGAACTTCCTGTAGTAACTCTTGTTCCTTCGGTGTCTATTCTTCCAGCGAAGGTGACCCCATTGACCGCGAACCCTATGGATGTCTCTAATGACGCATCGAAGTGTGTAGAAAAGATTGTCAAAGCTGTTAGTCTCATCATGGAGCTCCCGGGGGTGACCTTCATCTTTTCAGCGTCTGTACTTTCCAAAGAGGCAACCTTGCCGGTCGTAGATTCAGTGGATCTCTCTGGTGGCGTCCTGAAAGGACTGCCGAGGCCGCTGTTCCCTCTTTTGAGCCTGAAGTGGTGGCTGTTCCGCAACTGGAAACTGCTACGCCAGTAAATATCTTCGGTGATGTTCCTGAGGGTGTGTAGGAGGTTGCTGAAGCTGCTATCCCTCTAATTCAAGGCGGGTAGAGTATCGAAGGTAATCTTTTACATTTCATTTCAATGATCTTCACGTTATTTGAACTCTTCTTTCCTTCTGAATTGCGGGAATTGGCGGCTTCCATCGTGGACCTATCTCCCAAGAAGTCCTTCCAGCGTCTACTTGATATGGCTGCCCTACAGGCGATATCTCCGTAAAGCATAGTCCTTTCTTCCGGGCAAGGTCGGTGTTCTTTGACTCCTTTGTTTTATTATCATTTTTTATAACGATGCTAATATGCCCTCTGCAGTTCTGGAAGCTGATGACGAAGTAGAGATCTTTGATGGGCCTGGGGATCTTTCAAACCCCCCTTGTATGAGCATGGGTAAGTAAAGTTTTACCCTTAGGATTGTTATTTTTATTCCATATTTGCCAGTCTCGCCGACTATTCATAAATCATGACAGCTTTGCCAGCCCTGACCCCGTTAGAGTATTGAATCTCTATGCCACCGGGCCCATATGCCCGACGTGCGTCCGAGCCGATGGCGAAACAAAGCATTCACTCCTTGTCGGCTCTCATTAAAGATCTTTGCACTGTTATTTCTGTGACGGCCGAAGAATTTGCTGCCGAAGCCAACACTTTCCTGCTTTTTCTTGCCACTTATCATGACGAAACGTTGGTGCATGTTTTGGTTGAGTATTGTCGTCGAGTGGAGGCTTGTCTATATGGGCTTGAGTGCACACGCCTTCCCTCTGACATTTTGACCGTGAAAGCGAGCATGCGGGGATGGATCGAGTGGTGTGCCGCTAACCTACAGTCATGCGAGAAGCGGCTCAACCGGAAGTTCTCGGAGAGGGAGTTAGCTTCGAACGCTTTTGGGGAACTTCAGGCTCAGCTCACCGCCAAGACTACTCGCGCGTATGAAATTTGGCGGGTGCTTCAAGAAGCTATTACAGAGGTGGGGGCTCTTAACAAAGCCGTTATTTTTACCCGCGAGATGATTGAAGCCCATAAAGTCGTCGAAAAGGAGCTTAAGAATCGGTTTGCTTCATACCAGATTCAGCAGATTCAGGCGGGAGCCTGTCTTGCAGCAATAACGGAGCTTGAAGTCGAGGTTCAACGGAAGACTGACGAACTCAGTAGCTTACTGCACCGTCCACCGGCTTAAGCATTTTTTTTGTCGTTGTATACTCTTTTCCCCCTTTTTTATATTCACTCCTGAATGAGAGTGTCTTGTATTCATTTTGATTCTTTTATGAAATGTACCTTGTATTCACTTGAATTCATGAATAAAAGACATTTTATTTCATATTGGCATGTCCTTTTGGCAAATGTGGTCCGTAGATAGTCTATCTTGATCTCCTTAAAGGGCAGTGATGGCTTAGGAAACAGGTTCAGATCTGCCGTCTAAGACTTTTCAACTTTATGAGCCGTGAGGGTCTCATAAAGACTTTTCTCCATACGAGTCGTGAGGATCCTGCAGGTGTGTTTTCTCCTTAGGAGTCATGAGGACTTCTAAGTGCATTTTCTCTTGAAAGTCGTAAGGATCTCACAAGAGAATTTTCCCCCTTACAAGTCGAGAGGACTTGTAAGTGGTTATTTCCCTCTTCATCGAGATTCGACTTTGTAGAGTGTGGCTCGTGGATAGTATGAAATAGTCCATCTTGGACTGACTTGAAGGGCCCCAGTGCTTAGGAGACAGGTTGATATCCCCGTTGCCTAAGGCTTTTCCCTACGAGTCAAGATGAGTCGAGAAGTTCTCGCAGGAACATTATTTTCCTTATTAGTCGAGACGAATCGAGAAGTTCTCGTAAGGATGTCCTAACGTCACAGTTAACTCTTGCTAATAGAAGTCCGTTAGGGTATGTGGTACTAGGGTTTTTTTACCCATCGTACCATCGCGTTGGCCGATATATTTCCCGATATGCAATCTTGCTGTTCGAGTAGCCCCGCGACTGTTATGTCTCCGATCCCTTCGGGGGATGGAAAAGACGTCTTCAAGTAATCTTCCGGGTGAAATTACCGTCGAAAGAGCAAGCGTTTAGGGATATTCAATGCCACTTTTTACTTGAGGCTAGGCTCAGTTTGGGAGCCCCGATGAGTCATGACCACTTCGCGCTGGTGTGGGATGATCTCCGATAGTTTTTCAGGTCTTATTTGAGTTGCCGTCAAGACCCTGAAGCTAAGGATCTTCCTTTGCTTCATTTGTTGACATTGTGTCTGCAATATTACGACGACTGTCGAGGTTGTCTCTTGGTTGTCGGTGAACCGTCGAGGCTTGGAACTAGGGACTTTGCCATAGCTCCGTTGTTTTGACCCTGGGGTCGGTTGTTGACGTTGCATCTGCATCTCGCTGGAGTGGATAAGAAACTCCTTTGTGATCTCTAGGCTGTAGATGTCGCCGTCGAGACCCTAAAACTAGGGATCTTCCTTTGCTTCACTTGTTGACATTGTGTCTGCAATATTGCGACGAATGTCGAGGTTGTCTCTAGGTTGTCAGTGAACCGTCGAGACTTAGAACTAGGGATTTTGCCATGGCTCCATTGTTTCGACTCTGGGGTCGGCTGTTGACATTGCATCTGCATCCTGCTAGAGTGAGAAGGAACGTGATGGTGATCTCTAGGCTGTCGATGCACCGTCGAGATTTGACTCTCCCTTTTGACAGAGCCCAGTGGGAAAATGTGGTTCCTTTTTTGTTTGTGCCCATGGATTGTATACAGGGGTTGATGCGGACTCACCTGCAGGGCAAAAAATTTCATTATTTTTTTATTTCTTCCCGCGATGCTCTATCATTTCAGCTTTTCATATCACGAAAGTCGCAATTGCCCAATCATTTCGGCTATTTTTCGCGGTGCCCAATCATTTCGGTTATTTTCTTTTTACTCACTGCTTTTTATTGCGAGTCGCGCAAACATTTAGGCTATGCATATATTTTACTCGCTGATTTTTATTGTGATTTGCCCCATCATTTCGGATATTTCATATGCATTTATGGCTCGCTGATTTTTATTGCGAGTTTTGTCACGCCCCACTTCCCAGTGTACGGGCAGAGGGCGCGACGAGGCCGCTACGTATTTACTCATAAGTAAATACGCTAAGCGTATCTAAGCAATATAAAAGAAATATGAACAAGAGACAAATGTAATGAAACAACAACTTTATTTATTCACATTCTTTTGTACAATGCATGGAAAAGTAAATATATCTGAATGAAAGCAATGCCTAAACAGTGGCATAATAGAAATGAAAAGTACTGAAAATAAAAATATGTACAATGAAGCTAGAGCTCTGGGTCGTAGGCAAGCTGATCCAAGTCCTCACTAGCAGGCTCGATCTCCTGAGTGTCCAGATCACCTGACAACATTCCAAAGAAGAAAGAGAAGGAATGTCATCAGCGAACAATCGATTGGTAAGTCCCAAAGATAAGGGAGAAATAGAATAGACAGAGAGAGAAATGTAGCTTTTAAAGTTGTATTATTTGGTTAACGCTGTTGTTTGTAGCTTGGTACAGAAGGATGCCAGTGTATACGAGAGGAGTCTCTATATACTAGAGACTAGGGCAAATGGAAGTATAAGGAACCGTTATACCACGGTACAACAACAACGGAATATAGGTTAGGTGTCTTAATCTTGCAGTCTCGTGCCACTTCTAACACCTTCTGTACCAATCTACCCCTTAAACCCCGTGAAATATTGTATTGTTTGTATTATATTGCAACTTGTATTGTCTTTTACAGCTAAGACGGATTTCGATGAGTTAACAGAAGCGGCCAGAATCATTGATTGTACTAGCTTCAAATCAATACCACAATGAGAGACATTCGATCCCAGAATTAGCTCTATCCCTATTTTCGAATTTTGTATTTCCAGAAAAAATGTCCTGAATAACTCTGCCATCATTTCTCTTTCCATTCTGTGACTGCTCTGCTCCCGAGACCCGCGTTGAGATGGAAAAGGGCACCACTTCGTCATTTTATGGAACTCGGAGCTTTCGGCTTATATAGATTGTTCAATTGGATGATTTGCCGAAACCATGATATCGGTAAATGGATGTAACTGGAGAATCATTTAAATGGAAGTATATCCATGATTCGGTTCAGTCAATATAGATTGAATATATTGAATATATGGATTCATGTTGAATTGTAGTTTGTACTTGAATCATATTCAAGTCAGATTATTGTAATGAGACCCAGTCTGAGTCAGAACAATTAGAAAAGAAATTGAAGTCCTGAATTAGGTTTTGATGTTATCGGTAACCGCTGCACATGGGCGGCAGGATTTGTGTCTTTTTCAAAGACGATTAACGTGTTGATAACACCGTTTGTTAAGTTGTCTATCTTAAATAGGCAAACACCCACTTCTCCGGCTCCCTGAGGCTCAAGAGATTGGTCCCGCTTAAACCTATATTTATTAGGGTCCTTAGGATAATTTATAGAACTTGAGAGGGTTTTATGTAAAAATACTTTTGTATAATTTTCAAAATACACCCCAAGTATTTAATTATCGTCTTTAGAGTTGTCATAGATGTAGATTTTATATTTGTGATATTTCTAATGAAAATAACCTAATTTTGTAATATAGGGTTTTTAATTGTAATATTGAACTTGTATGGAATTCATGCTATTTTAATGTAAGGTGATTCTTGTGATTTTAAGAAAAGTTGGAATATTTATATTACCACAAAAATAGATATTTTAATGATACACACACACATATATATATATATATATATTTATATAAAAAATAATTTTATTATATATTATATTTCTAGAGATCTCATTTTCTTAAGAAATTTGTATTTTAAATCTTTCGAGACCGAATGCTCCTTGCGGAGGTCTGCATCTCACACTACTAAGCTCAGGGATGTGCGATAATCCGCACCATCCCAGTCGGGTTTCCTATAATGGGTTGTAACGGCGCTTTGCAAAGATTTTTGAAAATACGAATTCTTATAGAAAACGGTTTTAATAGTATGTGGTATTTATATGTAGAGTTTCATTTTCCCGTATTCTATGTTCCCGAAAGGTATTATGCTATGTTGCATATGAGTGTTGTGAGGAGGTAGGTCATTACCTTGTGATCTACTTAAAGGTATAGCAAGATTGTGATGTTTTAAATGTCGAAATTAAACTACATGGTATTATAGTGAAAATGTACGATAAAAACTGAAATAGAAATCCTTTTGATATGGAACTTGTTCAATATGACTTGTTAATGTTTAATAGTCAACATGTAAGAGTTTAGTATGATTGTATTTAAGAAAAGGTTGAATTTTTAGGAAGAACCGAATCGGAAATCGGATTAACTCCGATTCCGTCGGGTTTTATTAAAAGAAGTTTTAAGACTAGAGAATAGAAAAAGGAGGTGGGACTTACGGGTTTTCAGATTAGAGGAGAGGAAGAGGGAAATGTAGAAGGCGCCGGTGCGTTGTTTCGTCTTCGGAAGCTCATAGGGTCGTCGTTGGAAGATCGCCGAAATTTCGCCCCTTTGCTAACTTCAATTGCACACTAAAATTTCTAGGGATTTCTTGAGAGTTTTGATCAGAATTTTGGAGTGAAGGGTCTATGTTTAGAGGTTGTATTTATAGGGTAAAAGGTAGGTGAAAAGTTGAATTGAAAATTGTATTAAAATGTATTAAAATGGAGTAAATAGGGTTTTAAAGGGGCTCTGTTACTGTGCAGGACAATTAAAGTATACAGGGGTACTGGGAAGACCAAAAGCCATGACCTTCATGTTGAGGACTCGGCGGTCCGGCCGAGTCCAGCCGGCGGCGGCGACCCGAGTCGGCCGAGTCGCCGGCCGACTCGGCCGATTCCGGCCGAGTCCGGGGTGCAAAGTGTTCCCCGTTGCGTGGTGTAGCCCCTGGGTCAGTTAGTTTTATTTGTGTAGTAGGGTTTTTACGAGTTATGCACGTGTAAACCCTTGGGATTCTAAAAAGTTTAAAAGAAAATAATATTAAAAAAATAATATGGGGTATGCGATTTGAACTCAGGTGCTATGTCTCAGCAGTGCAAGGTCTTACCAATGAGCTACAAGCTCTTTTTTGCTTTTAAAAAGCAAAACAATTACTTATAGTAATCACAGTAAATGAAAATACCCTAAGTATACATTAATTTTTAAACAAATTTTTGTATACTAAAATTGGATTTGTTACAGTCTACCCTTCTTACAAAAATTTCGTCCTCGAAATTTACAACTTTTATTTTAAGGACTAGTTTACAAAGAGGTGAGGATATCCTGCACAAATCTCATCTTTCCTTTCCCATGTTGATTCTTCTGGAGTGTCTTTTCTCCACATCACTCGAACCAAGTTGACTTCCTTGTTCCGAAGTGACTTCACTTTCCTGTCCAGGATCTCCACAGGTTGTTGCTCATAAGATAAGTCGGGATGTACAGTGAGCTCTGAATGATCAAGAATATGGCTGGGGTCATTCACATACCTTCTGAGTTGGGATATGTGGAACACATTATGCACTCCTTCCAATAAAGGTGGAAGTGCTAAGCGGTATGCTGCTTCACCGACTCGTTCGAATATGTTGAACGGTCCAATGTACCTTGGACTTAGTTTACCCCGTCTTCCAAATCGGATCACTCCGTGGTTCAGAAATATCTTTAAGAATACGTGATCTCCTGGCTGGAACTCCAAGTGTCGTCTCTTTGCATCAGCCCAGTGCTTCTGTCGATCTTGGGCTATGCGCATCTTTTCTCTGATAGTACGAACCACATCAACAGTCGCTACTATCATCTCAGGTCCAAGAAGTTCCCTATCTCCGATGTCGTCCCAACTTAATGGCGATCGACACTTCCTTCCATATAGTGCTGCAAAAGGTGCCATTTCTATGCTTGCTTGGTAGCTGTTGTTGTACGAAAACTCCACAAGATGTAGGTGATCATCCCACGATCCTTTGAAGTCTAACATACATGCTCTGAGCATATCCTCCAAGATCTGAATAGCTCGCTCAGACTGACCATCTGTTTGTGGATAATAAGCCATGCTGAAATTTCCCAATCTTGCTTGCAGACTCTGCCAAAATTGTGATCGGAACCTGGTGTCACGACCGGAGACAATGCAGATCGGTACTCCATGAAGTCGCACAATTTCCTGTATGAGTTCATGGGTATCAGAGATAGTATATATTTGAAGAGTTTAAATCTTAAGTAGATTATTATCTCCATGTACTTCTTTGCTAATGTCTCAGTTGATTGGCCAACTCGAAATGGGATGAAGTGAGCCGACTTTGTGAGTCGATCCACAATGACCCATACCGCATCGTTACCCTTTGTGCTACGAGGAAGAGCAGTCACAAAATCTATCGTGATGTGTTGCCACTTTTATTCTGGGATTGGTAACGGTTGAAGTAATCCAGCAGTCCTGTGATGTTCATCCTTTACTTACTGACACACCAAGCATTTAGCGACGCTTCTGGCTACTTCACGCTTCATTCCATGCCACCAGTAATTCTGACGTAGATCTTTGTACATCTTTGTATCTCCAGGGTGTACTGAGTAAGGAGAGCTGTGAGCTTCTTTCATTAACTCTTCCCGAACAGGACCTTTTGGTACACATAATCTGCTGCCGTATCTCAAAGATTCATCTTCATGGATGATGAAGTCTTTTCTGAGTCCATTCTCCACTTGTTCTCTAATCTTTTGCAACTTATCATCACTTACTTGAGCTGCTTTGATCTGATTGACAATTGTTGATTGAACTTGTAAATTCATCAAACTTGAAGCGTTACCTGGCATGACTACTTCAATCTCCATCTGATGCAAGTCCTGTTGTAGCTTCCACTGAGCGGTGAGATGCATTACTAATGGTTGGCGACTAAGAGCATCTAGAACCACATTCACCTTTCCCGGGTGATATTGCAGGTTGATGTCAAAGTCCTCCATGAGTTTTAACCATCGTCTCTGCCGCATATTCAATTCTTTCTAAGCAAACACATATTTTAGACTCTTGTGATCTGTGTATATGTTCACTCGTTCACCAAGAAGATAATGGCGCCAAATCTTGAGAGCAAAGATGACGGCTGCCAACTCTAAATCATGCGTCGGATAATTGCGCTCATGAATTTTCAGTTGTCTTGAAGCATAAGCCACAACCTTACCATGCTGATGAAGAATACATCATAATCCTTTACCGGATGCATCGCAATGCATTTCGAAACCTCCAGATTGGTCCGGTATGACAAGGATAGGCGCTGATGTCAACTTTGACTTAAGTTATACGAAAGCTTGTTCGCATGCTTCTGACCACACAAAGTCTTCATTTTTACGTGTGAGCTTGATCAGGGGTGTTGCTATCTTAGAAAAGCCTTCAATGAACCTTCTGTAATATCCAGCTAAACCCAAGAAACTCCAAATGTCCTTCACTGACTTTGATGTCGGCCATTCGCTTACTGCTGAAACTTTCGTTGGATCCACAGAGATTCCTTTGCCTAATACGATATGTCCAAGAAAACCAACTTGATCTAGCCAAAACTCGCACTTGCTGTACTTGGCGTATAATTGATGTTGTCGTAGAGTTTTCAGGACAATTCGTAGGTGCTCGGCATGTTCTTTCCGACTCTTAGAATATAACAGGATGTTGTCGATGAAGATGACAACAAACCTGTCTAAGTACTCCCGGAAAACTTGATTCATCAGGTTTTTGAATATTGCTAGTGCGTTGGTCACTCCAAATGGCATCACTAGAAACTCGTAATGACCATAGTGAGTTCTGAAAGCCATTTTATGAATATCAGCTTCCTTGACCTTCACCTGATGATAACCTAAACGAAGATCTAATTTAGAGAAAACATAAGATCTACTTAGCTGATCGAATAAATCGTCGATGCGTGGGGGTGGATACTTGTTCTTTATCGTGACTTCGTTCAAGGCTCTGTAATCAATGCATATTCTGTATGAACTTTCCTTCTTCTTCACAAGCAATACTGGTGATCCCCAACTTGAAGTGCTGGGACGAATCCATTCTTTTGCCAATAATTCGTCCAACTGTGTTCGGACTTCCTTCAAACCTTCCGGACTTAATCGATAAGGTGCTTTAATTACTGGTTGTGCTCCTGGTACTAAATCAATGCTGAATTCAAGAGCTCGATCGGGAGGCAAACCTGATATATCGTCAGGAAACACGTCGTCGAACACTCGAACCACTTCAAGTCTTGATTCCTCCTCTGCTTGAGTTGCTGCAATCACTGCTTCCCTTGACTTCGCTTTGTATGTACTCTGCTCTAGGGTACGATCTCCACTTTTGAAATAGAAGACCGGATGGTCTGGAATCTCGAACACTACCTTCCTTTGATGACAGTCGATGATAGCATAAAAGGTTCTTAGCCAATCCATACTTAGAACCACATCGAAATTTGGTATGTCCAGTACTTTGAAGTCAGCATAGAATTCTCTGCTGCAGACGACTACTGTACACAAGCTGTATCCTATTGTTGCCTTTAGAACGCCATTTCTTGAACTGACATTTGAGTTGGATACAAGCGGTGTGACTGGAATCGCATGGGTTCGGACGAACTGTTGCGACATAAAGCAGTGAGATGCTCCAGTATCGAACAGTACTAGTGCAGGAAGTGAGGCTACTAAGATTGTACCTAAGGTATGTGGGATATGTTTTAGGTATAGGGAAAAGTATGTAGATAAGTAGCAAGACTGAAAGAAAGGTTTGAGAAGAAAAGGTTACCAGTGATAACTTGGCCAGTAGCCTCAGCTTCTTCCACGGTCATCGTAAAAGCCTGGCACCGTGGTACATTCCTCCTAGCCTGAGGAGCATTCCTTGGGACGTTCGTTTGAGCTTGATGGAACTGACGAGGAGAAGGTGCAGCTTGTAGTACTCTAGGTGGTGGAGAAGGTAGTGCAAGTCTTGGAGAAGGTGCCTGAAGGGCTGGTCGCAGCTGGTAATTGATCGCTGGCCTGGGTGCAGCAACTGGGTTTTGTCTTTGGGGACAAGACCCAATATTATGAGCAGTTGAGCCACAGACTAAGCAAAGACGGTTCGATCGCCGGTAGTCCTTCATCATATGTACAATTCTCTTGCAGTAGGTACAAAAGGCTGGGCTGGGCCTGTTGTTTGCTACTCCGGGTCTCCTTGGCACAAAAGGTGGCCTTGACGAGGCTCCTCATGTCATCTGGTTGACAGGGCACTTAACTCCTGCAGACTGAGGTCTGCCCTTCGCCTTTACCACTGCCTTATAGTGGCGGGCAACTTTCAGAGCCGATTCATGAGTCGGAAAATCTCCTGTGGCCAGTGCAGCCTGGATTTCCGAATCCAAACCTTGTTGAAATCGACGGGCTCTGATCTCATCCGTTGGTATCAGGTATGCCGCAAATCTGTTAAGGATTGTGTTAGCTATGTAGTATGTGATATATTGAAAAAAATCGAATTATTGAGACATATCTTACCGACTAAGCATGGTGAACTCAGCGTCATAGTCATCTATAGACTTGGTCCACATTGAACTTTGTTGCAGATGGATGAACTGCTGTTCCATGTCGAACCTGGCAGTCTCGAACATGTCGCGGAAAGTTTTCCATTTAATGGGTTGTTCAAGACGGCTTTCTTCCGCCTTCCATCAGTTCCGTGTATTGTCCGTAAGCAGCAGCTTTGCTACATGAACTTAAGCTATTTCTGGCACTTGTGCTGCGGCCAGATAATCTTCGATACTCTGAGCCCATTCCTCAGCTTCCAGTGGGCTCTCCTTTCCTGAGAACTGTTTGTGGTGAAAAGCCCTGAATTGCTTCACCCCAGGTGCTTTTGCCTCAGGACTGTTCATTAAAAGAGCAGTCTGCTGCTGCTGTCCCTCGAGGAGGCTGCGGATTGCCTCCAGCAGAACCTTTTGCTCGTTGATCGGAGCAGGGACAGCAAGTGTGATTGGTAGTGGTGGTGGAGTGTTGTTGAAGTTGGTGCTGGTATTGTTCGGGGAATCCATAACCTTGAAGAAAAATTTGGGTTATGATAGATTCAAAGTGTATGAAATGATAAGATTCAAGGAACATGAATTGTAAAGAATGTTTTAGTTGCTGGTTCTTGTGTTATATTGCTTAGGTTGTTCACGCAGAGCATAATTGCATGGTAGAGTTCCATACAGCTCTGGTCTGTATGGGCCACCAATAAAACCTGTCACGCCCTGCTTTCCAGTGTACGGGCAGAGGGCGCGACGAGGCCGCTACGTATTTACTTATAAGTAAATACGCTAAGTGTATCTAAGTAATATAAAATAAATATGCACAAGAGACAAATGTAATGAAACAACAACTTTATTAATTCACATTCTTTTGTACAATGTATGGAAAAGTAAATACATCTGAATGAAAGCAATGCCTAAACAATGGCATAACAGAAATGAAAAGTACTGAAAATAAAAATATGTACAATGAAGCTAGAGCTCTGGGTCGTAGGCAAGCTGATCCAAGTCCTCACTATCAGGCTCGATCTCCTGAGTGTCCAGATCACCTGACAACATTCCAAAGAAGAAAGAGAAGAAATGTCATCAGCGAACAATCGCTAGGTAAGTCCCAAAGATAAGGGAGAAATAGAATAGACAGAGAGAGAAATGTAGCTTTTAAAGTTGTATTATTTGGTTAACGCTGTTGTTTGTAGCTTGGTACAGAAGGATGCCAGTGTATACGAGAGGAGTCTCTATATGCTAGAGACTAGGGCAAATGGAAGTACAAGGAACTGTTATGCCACGGTACAACAACAACGAAATATAGGTTAGGTGTCTTAATCTTGCAGTCTCGTGCCACTTCTAACACCTTCCGTACCAATCTACCCCTTAAACCCCGCGAAGTATTGTATTGTTTGTATTGTATTGCAACTTGTATTGTCTTGTAATATAGATTGTCCAATTGGATGACTTGCCGAAACCATGATATCAGTAAATAGATATAACTAGAGAATCATGTAAATGGAAGTATATCCATAGTTCGGTTCAGTCAATATAGATTGATATATTGAATATATGGATTCATGTTGAATTGTAGTTTGTACTTGAATCATATTCAAGTCAGATTATTATAATGAGACTCAGTCTGAGTCAGAACAATTAGAAAAGAAATTGAAGTCCTGAATTAGGTTTTGATGTTATCGGTAACCGCTGTACATGGGCGGCAGGATTTGTGTCTTTTTTAAAGACGATTACCGTATTGATAACACCGTTTGTTAAGTTGTCTACCTTAAATAGGCAAACACCCACTTCTTCGGCTCCCTGAGGCTCAAGAGATTGGTCCCGCTTAAATCTATATTTACTAGGATCCTTAGGATAATTTATAGAACTTAAGGGGGTTTTATGTAAAAATACTTTTGTATAATTTTCAAAATACACCCAAGTATTTAATAGTCGTCTTTAAAGTTGTCATAGATGTAGATTTTATATTTGTGATATTTCTAATAAAAATAACCTAATTTTATAATATAGGGTATTTAAGCAGTGTTAAACACTGAAATTCGGAGCGCTCACGTGTGGCACGTGAGGCACCTGAATATCGGGCACTGTTTCTTTGGGCTTATTCCCTCGTTCTATACATGTAAGTGTTAAACACTTAAGTCTTGTAACCATCACGTGTAGACACATGAGGCGCCACTAAGTTGGGCACTGCCTCCTTTGAATTTATCTTCCTATTCTTTTCTAAGTGCTAAATGTTGGATATAGTGCCCTCAGAGTCAATTATTGGATCACAGGCACGTGATTGCAATGATTGAGGGATGACCTATACCGGTAGGACAATCTTACTCAAGATAATAATATGCTATCTGGTTTATCTTTATCATCGTGTACTGCTTTAGGTGACCTTACAGGTCGTTATTACACGTTGATAGAGCCCTTAGGATTCTTGCTTGACTACCAGCAGTATGATGGCGATCATATACGTGAGAGTTGGGTAGTCTATAAGCACATCCTTAAAGTGGTCCCTAGTTGTGGGAGTTTCGAGACTGGGCATCGATACTCCATTAGTAGACTAGTGTATACAGTCGAGACTCCGACGAGGGGCGGTGGCTGGTCTCACAAGCCATTGGTGTCAGTTGGTTCACCTAAGATGTATACAGGTGTTCATTGGGTTATCAGTACACCGGACTGGACTCGCCGGGAACATGCTACTTGGTATTATACCTGACGTCTGATAGCAGTTCCCTGGTGACATGTGTACAGGTTAGTTCATCGACCTGAGATCGTCATTTGTCTCATGTGAGTTTCCACTGTGCTTTGATTACTACCCTACCACGGCTCAAAGGAGTCGTGCAAAAAGGTTTTAGTTGGGTACAGTCCCGAGCCACATGGAGCAGTGAGCGGATCGGCAGGGGTTTCGTCTCTTCCGGTATTGGGGGTGAGATTGCGCTGTGTCTAGGAGAGTCATTACACGAAGTCCTTGGCCAAGGCAGGAGATTTACTGGTAGGTATTCCAGTAGTATCTCAGGGTGTTCTGAGCTACACTCCGACACGACTTGTACCGCTTTTGGGGGTCTGACTTTTACCAACCCCCTAGGCCCGCCATGCGATGCTCATAGACGAACGGACCGGACTGTACGGATATTGTCACTGACAGGCTCAGTAGGGTGTCAGGATGAGTTCGCTCATCGACCTCCCTTTTGGTCAATACCTCATAGCTCGTTACGTACGGCTAGTACCTCTGACGAGCTAGTGGTTAAATCCATAGCCAAACTATTGACGAGTCTTTAGAGTCCCCCACAGACAGTTTTCAAGTTTCGGGCGAAATGTTGTAGAGGCCATATGATATATGGCAGGGTCCGATCATATACGTGTGGTAGTGCACGGATCATGATCGGACGGATCATACTAGTGGGCTTTGGTTTAAGCCGGATCCTAGTATTAGATTTGTTGGATTACTTTAGTCTCATTGCATTCGCATTCAGTCGGAATGCGGATGCAGGTATGTATATACAGGTGACGGGTATCTTTGTGATCCGTCACGAGTTTACTTTAGATGTTACCGTATCTTTTTATTGTTGTAAACATTTGGGTTAATGTTTACAAATGGAAATTGTGAGCTTATGCCATCATTTTGTGCATTAAAAGATACATATACTTCTTAGGTGACTCATGGTATCATTTCTTGTGCATTTGTCACTTTATTTGATGGATTTGAGTGTTGAAATGAGAAGGAGAGAGAGAGGGGCTGCCATATGATAATGTTTGGTCTTGTATTTTTGATTTAACTCTCTCACTCTCATTATCCTCACAACAAAAGAAAAGAAAGCTTCTTTTTCTTCTTCTTCTTCTAGCTCACAACTTCCATTAATGGCATCATCTCTAACCTCCATCCATGCAATGGATGCAAGAGACAAAGTTGTCACAAACATTCTCTACTTCGCCTTGGACACGTCGGCTAGCGAACTTCGTGCCCGAGTTGCTTCGGATGAAGCGGGAGCCCGTAAAAAGACTCGAAGTTGTGGTGCTCTTTCCGACGAGGAGACCGAGACCGGAGATGCCGCGAGGAGCTTGGGATGGTGGCCAAAGACCGAAGGACACGGATCGATCGGTATAGCTTTCCAACCCTTTCTCTAGTTGTTAATTGTAGGTTAATGGTTCGATCCGGATTTAAAGTATACGATAGCGCCGGTTTAAAGTTTTGAAAAAGTTTTCGTTTCCGCATTTTGGCCTCGGACAGACGGCCGGGGCGCTACCGTAGACTTACTTGGTATCAGAGCCACGCCATTAACCTTTACTAGCTTGCTCTAACGTGTTTAGAACTTCGATCGGACGAAATTTCCAAAAACTGCATTTCCAATACTGAACTTTTTGTCGAATTTTTATCGTCGTCAAAAAATTATTTTGAGTGTTGCAGAAAATCAGGCAGGCATTTCTAAGAGGACTGAAGAAATTTCATAGCATGATGTCTCTGTAGCGCCGCGGAACCGCGGCATTAGCCTTGTTTTGGCCGCGGTTCCGCCGCCGTACTGTAGCAACACTGCACCAAATTTTCTACAGTGCTCTCTGAGTTGGAATTGGGGTTTCTGGTATTTTTTGTTTGGGCTCAGATTTGTTTGAGTACTGGGAATTGTGCTTGGGGCCCACTTCGGGAAATTTTGTCGATCAAAAATTTTAAACATGTTAGTTCACAGTATTTACATTATATCTGCGATCGTGAATGTCATTTGATCGGTAAATCTTGTCTAATTGCTATAGTTCTTTTGGATGGATTTGCGAACGTGACATTCACGTTGATGTTCTGTGTTGTGCTGTGGTGTTGCGGATTTGTCATGGTGGATAGCCTGGATGCAATGGTAGTACAGTTTGGTTGTATTTGTACATTTGATATTGCGGGGCGAGCGTTCGACATGTGGACTGCCGTCACTGCCTGTTTGTATATTATTCTTTTGGGGCACGACCGGGCTGAGGTCAATGTACCCGTTGTATATATTTTACTTTCAGTACTAGGATTACCCCGCGGTGGGGTGCGCGGATAGCCGGGTTCTAGAGGGCAACGGGCTCGCATCTCATGGCTTTGAGACGGAGGGGGCTTCACTCTAGAATTGGCGGGCTATTCGCCGTACTCGTAGGGGGTACAGGTTGACCCAAGGAGGGGTGCTCAAGTTACCGGATTCCGTGAAGTGCCGGGTAGTCCATTCACATTGTTGAAGGGGGCTGCCTCGCTTCAGGTTTTGGCGGGTAACTTGCCGCGCCCGTAGGGGTCTAGGATTTCATTGCACAGGCTATCCACACGACCAGGGGAACGTCGGGTTTCAGTAGCGGCTCTATGAAACCCGGGGATCCCAGATTATCTGTATTGTTCTGTGATGCTTATTACATTCTATGATGTTGCATTTTATCACGCCTTGAGCGAATATTATATATTGATATATATACTAGTAGATGTTGTATATGTTTTACACCCGTGCTAGTTCAATCCCCGCTCTGTCGTTAGTTAAGTAACCCAACGGGTGATGACGGGACCCAGTGGCGAATGCGGATGGCATATACGTACATCATATTTTCGTTCTTTTGTGGTATGATCAATTGATGGGACTGCATTGATTTGGATCATTGCAAGCTAAACAAACCTGTTCTGATGTTGTTGGAACATTTTTCAAAAAGCTGTTATTACAAGGACGTTCTCTTTTGTTTTGCACAGTGGTATTCGGTTATGAATATCCAGCACCTCAGTCGACGAGGCAAAGGCCGAGATCCCTTCACCGGGAGTGACCCCTTGGACAGAAGTTTGCATCAAGGTAATAACTTCACTATAGTCGATTGCCTTTTTGCTTTGCACAGTGGTATTCGGTTATGAATATCCATCACCTCAGTCGATGAGGCAAGGGCTGAGATCCCTTCACCGGGAGTGACCCCTTGGACAGAAGTTTGCGTCAGGGTAATAACTTCACTGTAGCCGATTTCCTTTTCGCTTTGCATCGTGGTATTCAGTTGGAATATCCTGCACCTCATTCTACGGGGAAAGAGCCGAGATCCCTTCACCGGGAGTGACCTCTTTAGCAAAGGTTTTCGCCACTATATTTTTATAAAAATCTATCCGGTTCTTTCAACGATATCAAGTTCATTACGTTAAAGGTTTTTCGCCAAAAACCATTTGTAGCCCTCCGTCATTTCCTACAAGTGGTACTTACTATTCGTGCTCCGTTTGTTGACTCCGTCAAGGCGTAGTGTACCGTAGCTAAGTGGTGCTTGTTTGTAGCATGGATATGCGATTGGTTAGGACAGTCGTGCAGCCTTGTTGACTCCGTCAAGGGCATGTACGGGTGGGTTTAATGCAATCAAGATAATGATGGGTTGAACTTGACTAGGACTCTTTGATTTGTTGACCCCGTCAAGGTCACTTGGGTCCTAGGGGTAAAAACACACATCGGGAGTTTCTAAAGAAACTGAAACTTGCCAGATATACGCATACCTTTTGGAGTGTGATAACGTTAGTGGATTCCATCACGTTATCATGCGATGATAGTTGGATCCCGATTCCTACTGATGAGTTGGTTTACTCCTCGGGTGATCTCGACTAATTCTTCTTTCAGGTTTGGAGGAGAATTTGAGCTTACAGTGGGAGGTTTCCTGATTGGATAAATTGGTAACCATTCTGATCTAGTTTAGAGTGCACGCATAGTGTTTCTTTTCTCTCTCTCTTTGGCAGCGACCATGGCCCGACCCTAGACTATGACTCAGTGACCAAATTAACTGAACTTTCTTAAAACACTGGCTTTTGGATTGTCAAAGTTGCATACCTCTTTGCCACTCCTACTTTTACCCTTTTCTCCAGAACACCCCGTATTATTACGAACATCCACTTCCATTGGATAAAACCATCGTATGGTTATATACGAACTCGAAGGAACTTGTTCCAAATTCGAGGATGGTTTCCGGTTCTGGAGAAAATGAATAGGACTATTTAGTTGTCTTTTCCTTTTACCTTCTCTCAGGTTGCGAGTGCTTCTTGGATAAGGACAGTACACTTATTACGCTAATTGGATAGTCTTCTTCTAAACCATAGATAGGTGCCGAACGGTAGGGAATGAAGAAAACCATTTAGCCTAAAAGGTGTACAGAAGGTATTAAGTAAAGACAAATAAAGGGATTAGAAAGAGGGCAAAGTAAACTGCGACTGCTATTCACGACCAAACTAAGTATTTCATCGCCACTCATATTTCACCTTTGTATTTCTCCAGGACACTCCGTATCATTATGAAGATCCACAGTTATTTGGATACTCCATCGTATGGTTATATACGAACTCGAAGGAACTTGTTCCAGTTCGGGGATGGATTCTGGTTCAGGAGAAATAGGAATAAGGTTTATTCAGTTGACTTTTATCTTTACTTTCTCTCGCGTTGTGAGTGCTCCTAGGATTAGGAGAGTACACCCATTATGCTTATTGGATAGTCTTCTTCCAAACCGTAGGCTGGTGCCGAACAGTAGGGAAGGAAGAAAACCATTTAGCATAAAGGGGTGTACAGAAGGTAATGACTAAAGACTTATAAAGGGATTTGGAGAGATGGCAAAGAAATATACGGTTACAGTTGTGAATCTGATAATGGAAGAGGCATTACTTAGAATACCCGGATACCCCTTCGAAACATTTACATGTTTCAGTTTCACTGTGTACTGTTAAAAGAAAACTGATTTCCCAATTAGTCCTTTCTCCAGGGTATGTATTTACCAGGTTTGATTCTCACATCTGTATGGTTTTACAGATGATGAGTGGGAGTAAGTTATTGGGAATTGGGTGATCATCCTCATTATATCGGGATTCGTTGTAATTGGTGATATTTGAGAAAATCACTTGGGTTGTTTGCTGGACGGCAAATATTTAGTTTTGAATATCCATTGTTATGCACCAATTTCAAATTGATATATATGTACGTTTATTTTTATAAAGTGAGATATAACTTTTTGAAATTATGTCCATGACATTTACCTATATCAGTGGATGGTTAGGTAAGGAGCATTAAACAGCGGTGTAATTCTTCTTAAGCATAAGTACAGTTTTCAACCTACGACACACAGGGAATGAGTTATTAGACTCAGAGGAATTATACAGAGTATTGTATGTTGTCCAGTGTCCATGAGGACAGAGGGATTGGTACTCGTACTATATTCTGTTTACTTGTGACTTCTCTAGTTCTTAGACATGTGTTTCGTAGAAATACAAGGTCTAAGTTTTGAGAAGTTATAGGTATAAGAATAAAGTAGAGAACCAGGTATTGCAAGTATCAGGATTTTTCAAGGTGATCGAAGATGTAGATACTTGTGTATGGTATTCAGTTGATAGTAATGATTAAGAGAACTTGCTTCTCTTTCAGGTTACTCATAATTGGAAGCATTCCTAAGTTGAGTAAGTTAAAAACAAGAAAGATGTCTTCTGTAAAACAGAAGTCCTTAGATCAAAGATCCGACGGTGGATAAATTCCCCAAATCAATTAAGAAAGCTCTTAATGAGAGATTTCCTTAACTGAATCAACAAATCAGCCTCCCTATATAAAGGACCCAAGACTTCAAGTCTTGTAAAGAGGAACCCTCACATAAACTTAAAACTTCAAGACGAGAACGATTTCTCCTCAAGGTAAATAAAAAGTAGAGAGATCATAGCATCTCCTCTATATCTAAGAGTTTAACTCTCACATCATAAGATTTTAGTTCCTTTTTCAGATCACAGATCTATAAGACAAAGTCTTTCATAAAAGTAAGAGAGATTATATCACCTCCTCCATATCTAAAAGTTTAACTCTTATATCAGAAGAACTTAGTTTTTTTTTCCAGATCTCAGATCTATAAGACGAAGTATTTCATAAATGAGAATCAAATTATAAGAGAATTGAATTGGGAAGAACAAAAACTCACTGCTTAGCACTCAAAGTCTGGCGCTTAGCGTCGAGTGCTCTACGTGCTCCTCACGTGGGCGCTATTTGAGAAGAAGCGCTTAGCACTCGAAGTCTGGCGCTCAGCGCTGACCGCTCCACGTGCTCCTCATGTGGGCGCTATTTAATAATAAGCACTTAGCACTCAAAGTCTGTCACTCAGCGCCGAGCGCTCTACGTGCTCCTCACATGGGCGTTATTTAATAATAAGCGCTTAGCACTCAAGTATGTCGCTCAATGCCGAGCGCTCCATGTACTCCTCAAACGGGCGCTATTTGATAAAAAATGCTTAGCACTTAGTGTTTGGGGCTCAGCGCCGAGCGCCCCATGTGCTTTTCACATGGACGCTGTTTAACATAAAGCGCTCTGTAAATAGAGCCCAGCGCCATAAAGAGTGTTTAACACTCAATAAAAAACAAAGAAAAAGGGATTTCAGAATCCAAATCAATGCTTAGCAGTGCTGATAAAAAAAGGGATTAAGCCCAAATAAGTAATCAAGTGGGCTGAGCCCAAGGTTGGCAAAACCCCAAATTGACCGAGCCCATATGTCTTCTTCTAAATTTTCCTTAGACCCAGACAAGACTACCAAGTACCAGATGAAAATTCATTAGTTCAAGGGTACATCTCTTCACTCTTCTGATACATGTCGTTGTAATTCTTCAACGTCTTCAGAGAGGTGGAGGGTCCCGACAAACAACAAACCCTATGGACCGCAATGTCCTTAAACTAATAATAGAGCACAACGTCCCTAAACTAAACTCTATAGACTATGATGTCCTTAAACCTAATGGACCGCAATGTCCTTAAACTAATAATGGACCACAATGTCCCAAAACTAAACTCTATGGACTATGATGTCCTTAAATCCAATGGACCGCAACGTCCCTAAACTAAACTCTATGGACTATGATGTCCTTAAACCCAATGGACCGCAACGTCCCTAAACTAAACTCCATAGATTATGATGTCCTTAAACCGAATGGACCGCAACGTCCCTAAACTAAACTCTATGGACTATGATGTCCTTAAACTCTATGGACTATGATGTCCTTAAACCCAATAGTCCGCAACGTCCCTAAACTAAACTCTATGGACCATGATGTCCTTAAACCCAATAGACCGCAATGTCCCTAAACTAAACTCTATGGACTATGATGTCTTTAAACTCTATGGACTATGATGTCCTTAAACATGGACTATGATGTCCTTAAACCCAATGGACCACAACATCCCTAAACTAAACTCTATGGACTATGATGTCCTTAAACCCAACGGACCGCAACGTCCCTAAACTAAACTCTATGGACTATGATGTCCTTAAACATGGACTATGATGTCTTTAAACCCAATGGACCGTAATGTCCTTAAACTAAATTCCATGGACTATGATGTCCTTAAACCCAATGGACCGTAATGTCCCTAAACTAAAACGATAGAGCCCAAATGCTCTTTCGTTGGATCAAAAATGATCTTGAACCCCTGTTAAGTATATCTTAGTCTAAAACTGAGACTAACGTATCTTTAACAAACATTTAAGTTGATCTTAATTTCAAATGAGATTAACGATCCTTAAATAAAATCAAACCAAAATCTAAGAAAATACGGATTTGGACTAATCCCCGCCCTACGGGCGACAATATAAATTAGTCTCCGTATACAATCCACGGGCAACCTGAAACAAAATAAACACACATGACACGAAGTGAACATCTGGAGAAGAAGAAAGTGGTTATCGTTATGCGGTAACGTAATTAACTACAGGGACTTGCACCTGCATGGAAGAGCGTCCCCACAATCAAAAACCCTTCGCCAACGAGCTGAAATCTGACGAAGTCTGCTACAACGGCCTAATCTGTTTAAACCTTCGATACACGGTGCTATAAATCGACTTGGAATCTTTGGAGAGGTAGACAGATAAAACCAAATAGCATCTTCCCCCAAAATTCAGGCCAGACGTCCTAACGTCCCACTCGCGTCTTTTAATAGTAAACAGATTCTGGCACGCCCGGTGGGACCTTTTCCTCTTTCCACTCCACATTTCGTGTGTTGTGTTTCGCGAATAAATCACGGTCTACTATAGTCGCCTGTGGATTCGAGGTACTAAGATTTGGTGTCTTGCTCTCGTGCAGAGAAAAGAAGATCAATGGCTTCCAGCTGCACCAACTGCAACAACAACTCCCGCTCTACCCTATCTGGAGGAGTAACTTACGGGCCCCAAGCGACCTCCATCATCGCAATGCTGGTGGATCAGGTGACACAGGCCACCACTGGATTGTTCTTCGGGACCATGTTCCCACCAATGAGCTTCAACGCTCCAGTGCCGTCACAGGAAGCTCCGAAGAAGTCGGTCTTCAATCAGCTTGCAACTACCGTGGCCCCTCTCAGCGGGTCGTCCAAATCTACTACCTCAGTCTTCGACAGGCTGAGCCTAAGCTCAAATGGGCCCGCAAAGAGGCTCACAGTACCAATGAAGGCTATCCTGACTCCTGCTGCAGGTGAAGTCGTCCAAACTACTTCCTCTACTCGAAAGTCGGCTTTCGACTGGTTGACCATCCCTTCCCAGTGGATGTCAGTCTTTAACAGTCCGGCACCAATAACAGCCTCTCCTCAAAGAAGAGGGCAGGACGAAGCTACTCCGATGATAAAGTTGATCCCGGGTACACGACATGCTCGACGTCATCACTGGCGCCGAGTGAGGAAAGCTGGGGGCAATTCCCCTTCTGGACTTACCCCACCAGCTCCAATGGTGGAAGTTGATGATGCTGTTCCAACTGATAACAGCTTTGAGCCGCTCAGGAGGATGCTCAAGAACTCTCCAACTGCCGTGTTGAAAAGGTCTCCTCCACCTGTGGAACACATTACAAAGGAAAACCCGGAACAACCCTCTCAGCGGCTGTCCTCCAAAATCCACAAGGTCTGGCGAAGAGTCCAAGACTCTGTAATCGACAAAGATTACTCCCACCGACAGAAAAAAAATGAAGGTCTGGCAAGAGGAGGGTCATCCCGCCATCGTACCATGGAAAGTATCGTCTGTAACAGCCCCCTCAACTTCGACCGCCCATAAAAGGAGAAGGCCGAAGAAGATCCCCGTGTCTACGACAAATCTCAAGGGCACTGAACCTAAATGCCCCAAGTCTGGGGGCATTATAGTGCACACCATTTACATGGCTTCCGGAAAAGAAGAAAGCCGTGCTTCTGGGGGTCATCGACCACTTACACGATCAATAACTAAGGCTCAAGAGCAACAACAGAAACTCCAGGAGATGCTGACAAAGATGGCCGCACTTACTGGGTAGAAAGAATGCCCGGAAGTATTATTGGATCAACGCCAGGAGCAGGAAACCGACGCCGAGTTCCTCCGAAGAATGCTCAAAAAGAAGGATAAAGAAGCCACGGAACAAGCGGCTAATATAAAAAAATGGCGCTCCTGTTCCAAGATATGGTGGGGATGATGATCCATCCGGATCCTCCAGTCGAAGATCCCCCAATAATCGTTGAAGACGACATATGGGAGGCATCAAACTCTCTTCTGGCTTTATCAGCCGCCAGGGAGCAGATGATCTCGAAAGCTGCGCTTGATGAATACATAGCTCATCAAATACGAGCTCATCAGGCAAGCGAAGCCTCTGGCCAAGTCGTCAGAACTGGGCGACCCTATCCAAGCTGGTACAATCAAATTAAGTACCCGCCGGGATATACGATCCCTAAATTTCATGTGTACAAGGGGACAGACAACCCCCATCAGCACGTCGCTCAGTTCAGGGCTCTATCCGACAATACCAGAGGCGACGACAAATTGCTACTTCGCTAGTTCGTCGGCAATTTAGCGGAGACAGCTTTTAAATGGTACTCGGAGCTTCCGAATGACTCCGTCAAAACATTTACAGAAATGGAGCTGCTATTCACCCAGCGTTTCGCAAGCACCGGCAAATGCACCCCAATCACGGCATTGATGAATGCCAGGGTGAAGCCAGGAGAGACTTGGGTTCAGTATGCAATTCAGTGCCGGAACCTATGGTCGAGATGCGAACAACGCATAGAAGAAGCTCCTGCTGTGGGCATGTTCATAGGGACCCTGGATCCGCAGGCAACTATATCCTAATTTATGATGTTCTTCAAGCCGACCACTTTCCAGGCCTTGATCGACAAGTTGGCCCAAATGGACCAGATGGGCCATAGACCGCCCTCCTCGAAAACAAAGCCTCGAAATGAAAAGGGCAAAGGGAAAGCGACCTTCGTCGCCAACGCTCAGCAACAACCGAGTGATCCGAAACCGGCTGCTCGCCACAACGATAAACAACGATCACTCGGAGAAAAGTTGAGACGTCCTTACTCATTCCCTCGGGATAAGATGAGAAGACTGTTCGAATTGGCGGTGCGCAATAGGCTCATCACTTTGCCGGAGCCGAGACGCCCACTGCAACCAGGCGACGTCAACAATCCCAATTACTGCCCCTACCACTGAATAGTGGGCCACCCAATCGAAGATTGTTTCATCTTCAAAAACTGGATTGAGGACCAGTACCAACAAGGCAAATTCGTGCTGTCTGAAAACTGGAGGGTAAACCCGCCACAACAATACGCTCTTAAAAGGTGGACACGCCCGGGGCATCGTGCTCATTTATAGAGGAAGCTCCATGGGAAGTTGTTCTTTCAGCTAAGACCAAAAGAATGCTGAAGGATCTTCAAGCATGTCCTGCAATCAGGTGGAAAAACCCGTTAGAGCTTGAGATCATTGAGGGGATGCTGAAACCACGCCCAACACCGAGAGTTGGTAGCGATGGGCAAAATACCCAGGCCCACCCGTCGAAGTCTTCAAAGAAAAAGAAGAAGACCAAGAAGCCCGCGCAGCCTGATGACAAGCACACGGATCTGCAAAGGGATATTGACTCACTGGAGGAATATAACCAGAAGGTGCGAACCCCGGTCACACTCTAAGAGTTTCTCAGCTATATCTTTTAGAGTGGAGATAATGACAATGACGACGGAAATGACTCATCAGAAGAACCCGAGGATTATGTGGCAAATTGTCACATGATCTCTCATTCGTCATTAAATGACGAAGAAGCTCACTCGGCATCAGAAGATAATATAGATAAGCTGGGGGACAGATCAGTGCCAAAATCCTGGGAACCGTCAGACGAGATGATTGACATGCTGCTGAACGAAGCCCATCAGAAGAGCAAAGCTGACCAAGAGCGTGAAATGGCCATATTCGAAAGGGCCGGGAATCAGCATCAAGTTGAAGAAGTCATGGTAGGGATGAGTCACAAAGCGCTCCGACCAGATCGAAGCGTGCCCGCAGCAGACAAAAACAGGCTTAAGACAAGGAAACGGTTCTCTAAAGCCCTGTCAATGGGAATGAAGCTGCCACCTTTCAAAAGAGATACTCCTGGCGGTATATACCTTGACGAAGCGGACGTTCATCCGAGCTACTGCTTGTACCATCAGAAGGTTACACGTCCCACTAAAGAATGCAATGCCTTCAAGAAATGGTGGCAGGGATACGTTGCTCACCGACAACATTTCAAGCGGATGAAGCGCAAAACTCGTCGGGAGCAGAGAAGCACGACAAAGGAGCACAAAAGAACTGCCGGCAACTGTCACATAGTTGATTCTGGGGGATCGCAAGTTCTCACCTTCGGAAGCGATTCTGATGAAGAAATAGCCCTCATCCCTCTCTTCAAGGAATCCATCTCAGGAAAAGAGGAAAAGATAAAGAACTGTGAAAACATTCAGCTACGTAGTTGCATGTTGAAAAGAATTTCGGACCTACAAACAAGGGATCGAACAAAAAAGATAAGGGGAAAGAAAAAGTCCCTGAGAATATCGCCCTCGATAATCGAGTCGTCGAAGAGCTGGCAGCTAAGGACCCGCCCAAGAAGAACAAGGTGGATTATAATTTCCTGGCACATCTGAGAAAGATACCCTCACAATTGAGTATCTTGGATGCCCTTCTCCTGTCTAAAGAGGCACGAGATTCCCTGATCAGGGCATTACAAGAGCCCGAGCAGTTCCAAGCTTTCCTTTCCAAAGAAAAGATGAAGGACGAGCTGGAAGAAGTGCACACAACTGACATCACTTTCGGCAACGAAGATCTCCTCCTCGGAACGTGCGAGCACAACCGCACCCTGTATGTCACCGGGTACTGCCATGACATCAAGATAGGGAAGATCTTAGTTGACAACGGGTCCTCTGTCAACCTATTAAATGTGAGGGTGCTAAAAGAAATCTGCATGAGCTTTCAACACCCCGCTCGGGATAAAATCACCATCTCCGGGTTCGACTCCCAGTCATCACGGACGCTCGGGTCTGTAATACTGACGTTACGCTTTGGGCTGCTCGTCACTGACATCAAATTTCATGTCATTGACGCCAAGACCTGCTATAATGCTTTGCTCGGTAGGCCTTGGTTATACAAGTATAATATCATCCCTTCTACGCAACATCAGTGTATGAAGTATTTCAAAGATGGTCTCGAGTATACCGTGACGGGGGAACTAAACCCATTCTCCATAAATGAAGTCCGAAAGTACGAAGATGCAAAGTATTTTCTACCAGACTTTGAAGACACGGAAAGATGCCATAAACCGAAGAATAAGCAAAAAGCTATCACTGCTATTTCGGTCTTCCGGTGCGATACCGAGGAGGAGGAAGAGATAGTTTATTCGGGGCCACCCCAATGTAACAGGCCGAGACCGTCTACCCTTATTCTGGTCTTTGGCAGTGACTATGAAGACGAAGTCAACGCAGTGTTTTCAGTCTGTCCATCAATGCAGGCCTTCACTAGAGATGATCAGAGTTTGCAAATCGCCATGGATCCGCGGCAGCACTACAGAGAGCTTGATGCGCTCGAGACATATAGTGTGCAAGAGTTGGAGACATATAGTGTGCAAGAGTTGCAGACATTCTACGTCCCTCCCAGGCGAAGTGGTGAAAAGGCGATCCTATTCTATCGATCCACGGAGACTAAAGTCGAAAGAGAAGTCTGGCATGGTGCCGATTTTGCGCTCGACAGTCTCCAACCGATCAGTCTGCCCAGATTCTACACAGAGAGATTGAGAAGGTTATTAAGATACCAAGGCATACCTTTCAAACAGATTGCTCGACAAGCTCAGTTCTACAACAGGATTTGGACGTCCTCGGAACTCAGCGAAAATTTCCCAATGGAAAAATGGAAACGATCGGACTTGGATATGTCCAGTCTAAGAAACGGGAGCAATTCCATGACTGCCATGTTATAAATGACCTCGATGAAGAAGGGGATGTTCTTTTAAAGATGTTGACGCTGAACCAAAGCGAGGTCCTGTCATAAAAATGCCGAGTCCGTCGTTTGAAGAACAGATAGACAAGCTAGTGAGGGAAGCAAGTCAAAAGGTTCGGAACGACCACAGCCGCGAAATGGCCATTTACGAGAAAGCCAAGACGCAGCACCTCCTTCAGCAGGCTTCGGAAGATGACAATGCCTTCCACCGCCAGCCCGCCATGCATTCCCAAGCCAAGAAAAAGGCCCGACGCAGAGGCAAAAACAAGTTAAAGAACGGAAAAAACGTTCGACAGTGGCGAAACGGATCCAAAAGACCACGCGATCGAGAAAAGGCCAGCCGGAATCCGTCTCTTTTGAAAAAGATGGGCCGAGCATATTCTTTCCCTCAAGACAAGATAAGGAGAATCTTTGACCTTGTCATGAAATATCAGAAGATGACACTCCCGGAGTCTCGGCACCCTGATCAAGCAAACGAGGTTCACTACCCGGATTATTGTTCATATCACCGAGCGATAGGACATCCTCTTGAAGACTGCTTTACCTTCAAAAACTGGGTCGAAGACCAATATCAACTCGGCAGATTCGCTCTATCCAACAGTTAGAGGGTAGCCTCACCACTAAAGCATATGCCAAAACCAACATATATGGCGAGACTAGAACCAGATCAACATCGGTCTTTGAAACGATCTCGTACTTGTCATGTGATAACACTGTCGGAAGAAGAAGTGCGTGAGAATATGGATGACCTCTCCTGGTGCTTCGAAAATAAGGATGAAGACGAGGTGATCTCAGAATTTCCACTGGCACCAAAAGAATTGGAAGACGTAATACACACTACTGCGGATAACCTAAGGAAAATTGACTTGGGGACGGCAAACGACCCACGGCCTACGTTCGTCAGTGAGCTGTTGTCTAAAGAACAGGTGGCTACGCTAAAAGACGTACTCATGCAGTATAAAGACTGCTTCGCATGGAACTATTCCGAGATGCCGGGGCTAGATCCAGAAATAGCTGTGCATAAATTGGCGATATCTCCGGACGTCAAGCCAGTCAAACAAGCACCAAGAAGAATGCGGCTCGAAATTGAAATGAGTATCAACGCTAAGGTCAAGAAGCTGATCGACTCCGCCTTCATCCAAGAAGTTCAATACCATGACTGGATCGCTAACATTGTCCCGGTGATGAAGAAAAATGGGACGGTGCGCATCTGCGTGGACTTTTAGGGCCTCAACAAAGCCTGTCCGAAGGATGATTTTCCCATACTGGTTACCGAGTTGATGATAGATAACACGTCCACTCACGAAGTCTTCTCCTTCATGGACGGATCATCGTGGTACAATCAAATAAAGAAGCACCCCGAAGACCAGAAGCATACCGCTTTCCGGACTCCTCTGGGCATATTCTGCTACAAAGTGATGCTTTTCGGCCTGAAAATCGCCAGCGGTACCTATTAGAGGGCCATGACAAAGATTTTCGATGACCGCATACATGAAATCATCAAATGCTATATCGATGACCTCGTGGTCAAAAGCAAATCGTACGAGGAACACTAGGAGCATTTAAAAATAGTATTCTAACGTCTTCGTAAGTATAACCTGAAGATGAACCCTCTGAAATGTGCATTTGGAGTTTCATCAGGCAAGTTCCTAGGATTCATCATACGACACCGGGGTATCGAAATAGATCCATCGAAGATCAAGGCGATTATGGAAATGCCCATTCCAGGAACTTTAAAACAATTGCGGTCCCTCCAAGGGAAGCTCGGGTATATCCGACGATTCATAGCCAATCTCTCCGGAAAATGCCGTCCCTACAGTCATATAATGAAGAAGGGGACCCCATTCATTTGGGATCGTAAATGTCAAAGCGCACCGGACGAAATCAAGCAATATCTGCAGAACCCGTCGGTACTGACTGCTCCAGTCAAGGGAAAGCCCCTCATCCTGTACACAACAGCCCTTGAAGGTTCTTTAGGCGTGTTATGGGCATAGGAGAACGACCAAGGGAAGGAGAGAGCCCTCTACTATTTGAGTCGAGTTCTCCTGGGGGCAGAAAACAACCACTCCCCTATCGAAAAACACTGCCTGGCGTTAATCTTCGCGATAACGAAGCTCAGACACTATGCTTTGGCGCACGAGGTCCATCTTATATCAAAGGTGGATCCTCTCAAGTATTTGATGTCAAGAGCGATACTAACAGGACGACTTGCTAAATGGGCCCTCCTCTTGATGGAGTTTTCGATAACCTATCGACCCCTCAAGGCAGTGAAAGGCCAAGCCATCACCGACTTTCTTGCTGAATATCCGATACCTGGAGAATCACCTTTAAATTGCGAACTGCCAGACGAGCACGCGTTTGACACGATCAACGGGGAGAAAGGAGGGAGTGATACCCGATGGGAACTCTATTTCGACGGAGCATCTTCCATGAAGAAGCGACAGCACAACACCCTTATAATCAAATCTGGGGTAGGCCTTATCTTCGTGACTCCGCAAGGAGGGATAATGCGCTTTGCCTTTTCCCTAACAGAGTGAGGACAAACAATGAAGTAGAATATGAGGCTTTGATAGCAGGTCTTGAGATTGCTGTCTACATGGGAATCGAAAACCTCCTCATATACGGAGATTCCCAACTGGTCGTTAGCCAAGTAAACGGTGACTATCAAACGTGCAAATCCGAGTTGGTGAAGTATGGAAAAAGAGTGCAACAGTTACTAACTCAAATTCCTTTTTACACCCTGGAAAGCATACCGCGTACAGAAAATGGCAAAGCGTACGCATTGGCCAAACTCGCTAAAGAACTGGCTGACGAAAACCTCGATGACGTAAGGATCATTATACAAAGCCGTCGGGTTCTTGCACCAACAGAAATGTCTCCAGAGTCGTCTGAAGAAAAGGAAGCGACCACGCAAACAGCACTACAAATAGATGACTAAGAAAAGGCTAAGGATTGGAGAGAAGTCTTTATAGACTACTTCAAATCCCGTCAAACACCGGAAGATGCATCCTCAAGACATCAGCTCATGAAATGAGCTCTGTCCTTCGCCTTCGTCAATAATACTCTATTTAAGAGGTCGTTCGACTCTCTGTGGCTGAGATGCCTGGGACCAGAAGAAGCAAGGAGAGTCATCCAAGAAACTCATGACGGACTCTGTGGTTCTCATCAAGCCGGGCCGAAGATGAAACTGAAGATCAAAAGGATGGGCTACTATTGGCCTACGATGATCCAGGACTGTCTCGAATACGTGAAATAGTGCCACTCGTGCCAAATTCATGGAGACTTCATCCACCAGCATCAAAATCTGCTACACCTAACAGCGGCTAGCTGGCCGTTCGAAATATGGGGAACCGACATAATTGGGCCCATCAAACCAGCGTCATCCAAAGGACATCGATTCATATTGGCAACAACTGATTAATTCTCTAAGTGGGCAGAAGCAGTACCGCTAAGAGAAGTGAAGACGGAGAATATTCTCCACTTCTTCAAAACACACGTCATCTATCGGTTCGGCACTCCGCGACGGATTATCTCTGATAACGGGTCGGCCTATAGAAGCCATAAGGTCAGCCGCTTTGCACAGAAGCATAAAATAGATTGGAGATATTCTTTAGTTTATAATCTCCTTGCTAACGGTCTAGCTGAGGCTTTCAACAAGACCTTGAAAAAGATCATAAAGAAAACGGTGTCCAGAAATAAAAAGGACTGGCACGAGAGATTGCATGAAGCTCTCTAGGCCTATCGGACTACGTTCAAGACGGCCACGAACACAACGCCATTTGCGTTAGTGTTCGGCACGGAAGTAGTACTCCCCTTGGAGATAGATCTACCCTCTCTACGAGTGGCAGTTCATTACGAGCTAACAGACGAAGAGAATGCTCATCATCGGCTTGAAGAGCTAGACGCCCTCGATGAAACTCGTCTCGTGGCACAGCAAAACCTAGAAGCTTACAAAGCAAGGATGACGCGCTCATACGAAAAATTGAATAGGCCGAGAACATTCCGCCAAGGCTGTAACGTTTTGGAAATCGTTTAGGCGATTTTCCGTTTTAAGGGTAATATAGTCGGTGTTTTCCATAAAAACTTAGAAGCGATCTTTTTGCAGTATAGAATTCACTGCACCTAGTTTAGCTAGGAAATTTCTAGTTTGCTGGTTTTTTTAAGCCATTTATAATTTTTGTGCATTTTAATATTTTTCCCTAATTAAAACATTATTTTAAGCTTTTAATTATGCATTTAATTAGTGGTAATTACATTTTGGGTTGGGTTAATTAATGCTAATGTGAATGTATGCTAAATTAATCACTAGATTAAGTACTAATCCATCCTTAAAAATATCTCTCCAAAATATCTAGATATTTGTGTGAATTTAAAGGAAATTTTAACTCGAAATGAATTGTATTAAGAGGTGACATTTGCATTAATGAGCTTTAATTGGTTTCTTGCTAGATTTTTCTACACTTTTCCACAAAACCGCCCACTTCTTCATGGCTTGGCCGAACCTCCCCCTTGCTGCCCACTCTTGATTTTTGCTTCATTTCATCACTTCAAAGCTCAAATAAATCCTTAAAAATCATCAAATAATCACATAAACTCAAAATCAAATCATAACCCATCATTCTTCATCACAAATCAAGCTTGGATATTTATTAAAGACATCATTTTGGAGCTTAGTTTGATGATCTTGTTTCCTTTTTGTGAACCTTTTGATGGTATAAAATCCTAAACCTAATGCTTAATCTTGTTTTAATACCTTAATCTCAATATTAGATGTTAATTTAAGCTTGTATTTGCATGTTTAGAATTTCTAGAAAAGGGTTGTGGATAATTAAGTTAGGGTTTTGACTAGTGAAATGGTTAAGTGTGAAGTTTAGACAAATGAAAACTTAACCTAATTGCTAGATTTGTTATATGATATTCTCCTAATGGTATAATTAAGCTAATTAGCAAACCAAGGTTTTACTAAATCCTAATTAGGTAAGATTAAAATTCTAGTAAAGGTATGAGTGGTTTAATCATGCTATTTGGTGATATTTGTGATTGCTAGTTTTGGTAAAACTTATAGTTTTGAGCTAAATGATTAAATGTTGCTTACTAGATTTCCGGATAATTTTGGCGTGTGTTTCTCTTAACGTTGCGACGTTATTTATATTAGATTCCACGTTATTTATTGAGTTGTGAATGTGCGATCGGTACGATCAGGGTCTAGGCTTGGTGGTTATGTCGTTTAGCGTTCCTAAATAGGGTTGTGCCGATGTCGTTCGTGTCTTTATGTAGCTTTTGCTCTTGAGTTGGTTTCGTAGTGTCGCTACGCACGTTAGCCACTAGACGGACACTTGAGAGTATATTTGGATTTGGTGCGTCGGTCAACGTAGTTGGTACGTGTTATTGGTCGATTTCTAATATATACTTGTTATGTTGTTTTATGATCTTTAGGTTCACAGGCGAGGACTTCGGACGCTGCGAAGAAGGGAAGCAGGTGGTTGGCTTTACTTAGTCAGGAGCGTTGGTGAGTAGATTTAACATCTACAGGGGAATCATCCGCATGGTGTTATGCGTCTGGGCTAGATTAATGACATGACTATTAGTTATTATGTATATGGACATTGATTGTGCATGTTTACCTTTGTTGCATATCTCATTTCCTATTATTTATGGACTTAGTATTTAATGAGATACAACACCATTATTGACGGTTCATGTTTCACGAGCACTAATTGCATGCTACACACACACCGTCAATAATTGCCATGACACGCACAACACTTATACATACGTGAGATTGTATTGGTTAGGGATATTGAGACATTAATTCATATTTCTTTGTGCATTTGACATATAGCATACCTGTATACCTACATGCTTACACATATGCCTTGACATGCATACATGCTAGTTACCCATATACCTATATGGTATTGTACCATTAGTGATAGGTATATACACATATGAGATATAGCTACATGTACATCTTGCATACAAACTTACACTTATACCTGAAGGGTATTACATCATTACTGATAGGTAGATACATATACCTTGCTATACCTATATGTTTACACATATATCTGGCTATAGCTACATGTTCACCTTTATTTGATGTTATATGGACTTGGTGAAATTAGGAACCGCATGATATATATATTAACTTGTTGCAGTTAAATAGCGGCTTTTCCTTTATATGCTCACATTTCAGTTTTATGTTGCATATATTATTATATTCATGGATTTTCGCATTGAGATATGGATTTTTCATGATATTTTCTGGATTTGAGGACCGTGGTAGTTTCATGAAATTATGCATTATTTAAAAAACCCGGTTTCTCTTGATATGATATTTCAGCAGCCACCATGAGATTTCTCGGTTCTGATATATACCTCATACGAGGAGGCGTCGCGGGCCGTGTGCGGGTACATGGTGGGACCCGGAGGTACCCCGGGGCAAGAAAAGTATGTCGATGGACCATGCCGATGAGCCTGACAGGGGGAATCATACCTACCAGTGACAGTATTTAGACTCGGCGGTTATTGTGGAGATACCGACCGGAGTTATGTACGTATGGATACGTCGAATTGCGAGGGTCGAAGCTGGGCACTCGGGTTTTTGAGATAGCGTATGATACGTACCTATCAGGGCCAGTCGTGGTGACAGCACCTGATAGATCAGTATTTATGTGTCGATACTAGACACTTGTTTTCATGATATTCTTGTTGGAGATAGTGCCCTCAGAGTCAATTATTGGATCACAGGCACATGATTGCAATGATTGAAAGGGGACCTATACCGTTAGAACAGTCTTACTCAAGATGATAGTATGATATCTGGTTTATCTTTATCATCGTGTACTGCTTTAGGTGGCCTTACAAGTCACTATTGCACATTGATAAAGCCCTTAGGATTCTTGCTTGACGGCCAGCAGTATGATGGCGATCATATATGTGGGAGCTGGGGTCTATAAGCACATCCTTAAAAAGGTCCCTAGTCGTGGGAGTTTTCGAGACAGGGCATCGATACTCCAGAGTAGATTAGTGTATACAGTCGAGACCCCGACAAGGGGCGATGGCCGGTCTCACAAGCCACTGGTGTCAGTTGGTTCACCTAAGATGTATACAGGTGCTCATTGGGTTATGAGTACACCGGACTGGACTCGCCGGGAACATACTAGTTGGTCTTATACCAGACGTCAGATAGCAGTTCCCTGGTGACATGTGTACAGGTTAGTTCATCGACCTGAGATCATCATTTGTCTCGTGTGAGTTCCCACTGTACTTTGATTACTACCCTACCACGCTCAAAGGAGACGTGCAAACAGGTTTTAGTTGGGTACAATCCCGAGCCACATGGAGGCAGTGAGCGGATCTGCAGGGGTTCGTCTCTCCCGGTATTGGGGGTGAGGTCGCGCTGTGTCTAGGAGAGCCCTTACACGAAGTCCTTAGCCAAGGAAGGAGATTTACTGGTAGGTATTCCAGTAATATCTCAGGGTGTTCTGGGCTACACTCCTACATGACTTGTACTGCTTTTGGGGGTCTGACTTTTACCAACCCCTAGGCCCGCCATGCGATGCTCATAGACGAACGGACCGGACTGTACGGATATTGTCACTGACAGGCTCAGTAGGGTGTCAGGATGAGTTCGCTCACAGACGTCCCTTTTGGTTAATACCTGGTAGCCCGTTACGTATGGCTAATACCTTTGACGTGCTGGTGGTTAAATCCACAACCAAGGTATTGACGAGTCTTTAGAGTCCCCCACAGAGCGTTTTCTCAAGTTTCGGGCGAAACGCTGTAGAGGCCGTATGGAGATATGGCAGGGTTCGATAAGATAGGTGCGGTATTGCACGGATCATGATCGGACGGATAATACTAGCGGGCTTTGGTTTAAGCCGGATCCTAGTATAGTACAGTGTAGATTTTGTCTCATTGTATTTGTATTCGGTCGGAATACAAATGCAGGTATGTATATACAGTCACGGGGTTTTCCTGTAATTTATTACGGGATCAGTTTTTTGAAGTTGCCAGTTTGCTTTCCGTTTCGGCTATTTTCATTTGTTTCCTTTCTTTGGCTGAAATTTGGTGGAGGGGGTTATTTGCAATTGTGCAATTAACAAAGGAGAAGACTTTTTATGGCACATGATAGTTTCATGATGATTCTACCACCATTTGACTTCTTAGCTCATGATTGCTTGACTTTTGCTTGATGAGATGGTTGATGAGGATTGAACTTGAGTTGTGATCATGATTCATCATCATAAGCCTTTTCTCTCTCTCTCTCTTGCATTATTCTTTTTGCTAACTCCCCTCTCTCATTCTTGAGGAAGATTGGCCGGCCACAAGGGAAGGGGGCTGTCCCAATTTTTGGGTGTGGGATTGTTCTCATTTTGTTGGTACAAAATCCCTTTGTTCATCCAAAAACTTGCATCTCATTCCTCCACCAATACAAGGCAACTTCTAGTAACCCCATCGAGACAAAAGCTTTCTACACTTCATCTACAGTATCCTTGGGCACGTCGACTCGCCAACTTCGTGCTCGAGTTGCCTCGGTCCAGAGGTGGAAGCCCGTAAAAGAACCCGGCGATGTGGTGCCCTTCCAACGAGGAGATGAAGCCCGGAGATTCCGCGGGGAGATCGGGACGACTACGAGAAGACCGAAGGACACGGATCGCTCGGTATATCTCTCTACCCCTTCTCTAGTTAGTTAGGAGTAGGTTAATGGCCCGATCCGGGATTTTAGTGCGCGGTGGTGCCAGTTTACAAGTTTCGTAAAAGTATCGTTTCCGCATTTTGGTCTCGTTCAGATGGCCGGGGTGCCGCCGTGCACTTACACTGGTATCAGAGGCAGGCCATTAACCTAATCTAGCTTGCTCTAACATGTTTACAAGTTTGATCGATCGGATTTTCAAAAAACCGCGTTTTCATGTCCAGTTTCTGTCGTTTTTTTCCAGTGCTCTAAAAATTATTTGGTACATTGTAAAAATACGAGCAGGGTTTTCCTAGAATTCTGTGAAAATTTGGTGCACTAAATCTACTGTTCTACCGCGGAACCACGGCCAAACCCATGCATTAGCCGCGGTTCCGCGGCCATTATAAGTCCTTGCTGCACCATATTTTCTACATGGTTTTCTGACATGGAAATAGGGTTTTTGGTATATTCTTTTTGGGCCCAGATTTTCTTTGAGTACTACAGTAGTGCTTGGGGCCCACTTCGGTAAATTTGATCGATCGAAAATTTTAAACATGTTAGTTCACAGTATTTACATTATATCTGCGACCGTGAATGTCACTTAATCGGTAAATCCCGTCTAACTGCTATAGCCCTTTTAGACGGATTTGCGAACGTTACATTCACGTTGATATTCTGTGTTGTGCTGTGATATTGCGGATTGTCGTGGTGGATAGCCTGGATGCAATGGTAGTACAGTTTGGTATTATTATGTACATTTGATATTGCGGGGCGAGCGTCCGACATGTGGACTGCCGTTACTGCCTGTTTGTATATTATTCTTTTGGGGCATGACCGGGCTGAAGTCGATGTACCCGTTGCATGTATATTTTACTTTCTGTACTAGGATTACCCCGCGGTGGGGTGCACGGGTAGCCGGGTTCTAGAGGGCAACGGGCCCGCATCTCATGGCGTTGAGACGGAGGGGACCTCACTCTAGAATTGGCGGGCTATTCGCCGCACTCGTAGGGGGTACAGGTTGACCCAAGGAGGGGTGCCCAAGTTACCGGATTCCGTGAAGTGCTGGGTGGTCCATTCACGTTGTTGAAGGGGGCTGCCTCGCTTCAGGTTTTGGCGGGTAACTTGCCGCGCCCGTAGGGGTCTAGGATTTTCATTGCACAGGCTATCCACATGACCAGGGGAACGTCGGGTTTCAGTAGTGGCTCTATGAAACCTGGGGATCCCAGATATCTGTATTGTTCTGTGATGCTTATTACATTTCTGTGATGTTGCATTTTTATCATGCCTTGAGCGAATATTATATATTGATATATATACTAGTAGATGTTGTATATGTTTTGCATCCGCGCTAGTCTAGTCCCCGCTCTGTCGTTAGTTAAGTAACCTAACGGGTAATGACGGGACCCAGTAGCGAATGCGGGTGGCATATACGTACATCATTATTTTCGTTCTTTATTGGTGTGATCAATTGATGGGACTACATTGATTCGGATCAATGCAAGCTAAACAAACCTATTTGATGTTGTTGGAACAATTTTTCAAAAAGCTGTTATTGCAAGGGCGTTCTCTTTTGTTTTGCACAGTGGTATTCGGTTATGAATATCCAGCACCTCAGTCGACGAGGCAAGGGCCGAGATCCTTTCACCGGGAGTGACCCCTTGGACAGAAGTTTACGTCAGGGCAATAACTTCACTATAGTCGATTACTTTTGCTTTGCATCATGGTATTCAGTTGGAATATCCTGCACCTCATTCTACGGGGAAAGAGCCGAGATCCCTTCACCGGGAGTGACCTCTTTAGCAAAGGTTTTCGTCACTATATTTTTATAAAGCTATCCATTTCCTTCAACGATATCAAGTTTATTACGTTAAAGGTTTTTCGCCAAAAACCATTCGTAGCCCTCCATCATTTCAGACGGGTAGCACGTAGTATTCATGCTATGTTTGTTGACCTTCGTCAAGGCATAGTGAATGGTAGCTGCTTGTTACCTTTCTGCTGCATAGATAGATGCGTTGGTTTAGGACAGTCGTATAGCCTTGTTAACCTTCGTCAAGGGCTTGTACGGGTGGGTTCAAATTAACCTGGACAATGACGGGTAGAACTTGACATGTGACTTATGATTTGTTGACCTTCGTCAAGGTCATAAGAGCATGGGGTAAAAATCACATCGGGAGTTTCTAAAGAAAATGAAACTTGCCAGATATGTGCATACCTTCTGGAGTGTGATAACATGAGTGGATTCCATCACGTTATCATGCGATGATAGTTGGATCCCGATTCCCACTGATGAGTTGGTTTACTCATCGGATGATCCCGACTAATTCTTCTTTCAGGTTTGGAGGAGAATTTGACGTTACAGTGGGAGGTTTCCTGATCAGATAAATTGATAACCATTCTGGTCTAGGTTAGAGTGCACGCTGAGTGTTTTTTCTCTCTCTCTATTTGGCAGCGACCATGGCCCGACCCTAGACTATAACTCAGTGACCAAAATTAACCGAACCTTCTTAAACACTGGCTTTTTGGATTGTCAGAGTTGCAAACCTCATTGCCACTCCTACTTTTACCCTTTTCTCCAGAACACCCCGTATTACTACGAACGTCCACTTCCATTGGATAAAACCATCGTATGGTTATATACGAACTCGAAGGAATTTATTCGAGGATGGTTTCTGGTTCTGGAGAAAACGAATAGGACTATTCAGTTGTCTTTTCCTTTTACCTTCTCTCAGGTTGCGAGTGCTCCTTGGATTAGGGGATAGTACACCTGTTACGCCTATTGGATAGTCTTCTTCCAAATCTTAGGCTGGTGCCGAATGGTAGGGAATGAAGAAAGCCGATTAGCCTAAGTGTGGTGTACAGAAGGTATTAAGTTAAGAGAAATAAAGGGATTAGAAGGAGGGCAAAGTAAATTGCGACTGCTATTCACGACCAAACCATGTATTTTATTACCACTCCCATTTCACCTTTGTATTTCTCCAGAACACTCCGTATCACTACGAAGATCCATAGTTTATTTGGATACTCCATCGTATGGTTATATACGAACTCGAAAGGAAGTTGTTCCAGTTCGGGGATGGATTCTGGTTCAGGAGAAATAGGAATAAGGTTTATTCGGTTGTCTTTTATCTTCACCTTCTCTCGCATTACGAGTGCTCCTAGGATTAGGACAGTACACCCATTATGCTTATTGGATAGTCTTCTTCCAAACCATAGGCTGGTGCCGAGCGGTAGGGAAGGAAGAAAACCATTTGGCCTAAAAGGGTGTGCAGAAGGTAATGACTAAAGACATATGAAGGGATGTGGAGAGATAGCATAGAAATATACGGTTACAGTTGTGAATCTGGATAATGGAAGAGGCATTACTAGGAATACCAGGATACCCCTACGAAACATTTCAATGTTTCAGTCTCACTGTGTACTGTTAAAAGAAAACTGATTTCCCAATTAGCCCTTGCTCCAGGGCATGTATTTACCAGGTTTGATTCTCACATCTGTATGGTTCTACAGATGATGAGTAGGAGTAAGTTATTGGGAATTAGGTGTTCATCCTCATTATATCGGAATTCGTTGAAATTGGTGATATTTGAGGAAGTCACCTGGGTTGTTTGCCGGACGACAAATATTTGGTTTTGAATATCCGCTGTTATGCACCAATTTCAAATTGATATATCTGTACGTCTATTTTTATAGAGTGAGATATAAGTTTTTGAAATTATATTTGTGACATTTACCTATATCAGTGGATGGTTAGGTAAGGAGCATTAAACAGCGGTGTAATTCTTCATAACCATAGTACAGTTTTCAACATACGACACACAGGGAATGAGTTATTAGACTTAAGGGACTTATACAGAGTATTGTATGTTGTCCAGTGTCTATTAGGACAGAGGGGTTGGTCCTCATACTATATTCGGTTTACTTATGACTTCTCCAGTTTTTAGACATGTGTTTCGTAGAAATGCAAGATCTAAGTTTTGAGAAGTTATAGGTATAAGAGTAAAGTAGAGAACCAGGTATTGCAAGTATCGGGATTCTTCAAGGTGATCGAAGATGTAGATACTTGTGTATGGTATTCAGTTAATAGTAATGGTTTTAAGAGAACTTGCTTCTCTTTCAGGTTACTCATAATTGGAAGCATTCCTAAGTTGAGTAATGCTGATCGGCCTCTCTCCATTTAGTTGACATGCACTGGAGACAGCTGCGTGATTTGAATCTGGTTCAATTAAATCAGTGCCTCTGTTTCTGTATTGGATATAGAACAGTTCATATTTTAACGATGTTAAGGTACGGGGGGTTGTCCGGCTTATGCCTAAAACCAGACTCTGGATAACTCAAGACACATTTCTGTAATGGCTGTTTGTGGGTTGACCCAGGCTATGATGAGGGTTGACTTTCTACCATCTGGAAGATCAATAGTGATATTGTTCTAGACTCGCCCCAGTTTTAAAAGAAATGGATTTTTTTAGAAAACAGTAGTGGGAGTATGGTAGAACTGGAAGTGATTCCAGAACCACAAACGATTACTGATGATTTTATAAGAACCTAAAGATTCAATCTGACTTGACATTCTATTGGCCACTCCGCGGATATGGTGGGTAACCTCAGACACTCGAGAGGTAATTCGGTATGCTCAAAGACAGTGACAGGGAGGTTCTTGTTTACCCAGACTTGCCATTGCTGTTGTTCCAGACTGTGAGACTCGGCAGGAGGATGAGTATAGCGTCGTTTTAAACTAGCTTTAGAAGTGTACGTCTATATGACTCTGCCAGAGGGTTGTCGTAGTCAGTGGGAGCAGCGGAAGCATAGTGGACAAGTGGCTTATGTCTATTTATAGACTAAAGCAGATATAGCAGAGATAGATCATCTATTTCTGACGTGACAGTCATAGGTTTGACTTCATCAGAATAGGGGATGGATCTGTTAAGAAGGTAGTAGCGTGTGATATCCTGGTATTTGGATGACATACACAGAGTAGGGAGTTAAGTTCCTATACTACGATCGGTTATACTTTGGTCGTCACACAGTGGTTTCTCTACAAAGGGACTTGGATATTATATCAGACATTCTGGTTACTGGATCTATAGTTTTAGATCTAGATTTGGGTAGTTTCCCAATTAGGGTACTTAGACAGCATTCTAGAGGTGCTTTAGAATGGACGACTCCTGGTATGGTGGTGTACCTGCAGGTGATGGAGTTACCCTCTCTAAAGGTGTTTTACAGACTAAAGGGGAGAGGGATGCGCATGATTGGCAGATCACTTGCTTAGGCAATTGAGTCAATCATGAGATGTCAAGTACCACACCAGATGTTGTTTTTGCATGAGCTGCAATAAGTTGATATTGATCCTATCCTGGAGAAACGATCGGAAGCAGTTTTAGAACATAAGTGGATGTTCTAGGGATATGATAACGACAGCCTCTTTGAGGAGACAGTTATCATTTCAGGCTTCCAAGGTGATCTGGATGACAGAGTGACTGTCAGAGTTATAGTTTTCCCTCTGACGAGGGGCAGTATTTTGGACAGGTGGTCCAAGCGGATACTGAGGGAGGCATGGCGCAGGATACTGATTAAGTTCAATTGACGATACAGTCTAAGAAGTTTGGATTTGGAGTTCATTTATGAACTAGGTCCCATCAGATATCCAGACATACTCTAAGACAGGTATTGCACATTTCGGGAGATGGCTTTCTCCGCGAACTTGAGATAAAGAGATACATAGAAAGAAACATCAAAGCGGATCCACTCACTGAGGCTATTCCTCGGACGCATTAGTTTCGCAAACGGGTTTTGTGAGACTGATTAGTAGAGGAGTTGGGTGTTCGGTATCATACGGGCTGTGAGTATGCGACATCGCAATAATTAGCCTTGAGTGCAAGTGGGAGATTGTTGGAGATAGTGCCCTCAGAGTCAATTATTGGATCACAGGCACGTGATTGCAATGATTGAAAGGGGACCTATACCGTTAGAACAGTCTTACTCAAGATGATAGTATGCTATCTGGTTTATCTTTATCATCGTGTACTGCTTTAGGTGACCTTACAAGTCACTATTGCACATTGATAAAGCCCTTAGGATTCTTGCTTGACGGTCAGCAGTATGATGGCGATCAGATACGTGGGAGCTGGGGTCTATAAGCACATCCTTAAAAAGGTCCTTAGTCGTGGGAGTTTTCGAGACAGGGCATCGATACTCCAGAGTAGACTAGTGTATACAGTCGAGACCCCGACGAGGGGCGGTGGCCGGTCTCACAAGCCACTGGTATCAGTTGGTTCACCTAAGATGTATACAGGTGCTCATTGGGTTATGAGTACACCGGACAAGACTCGCCGGGAACATGCTAGTTGGTCTTATACTAGACGTCAGATAGCAGTTCCCTGGTGACATGTGTACATGTTAGTTCATCAACCTGAGATCGTCATTTGTCTCGTGTGAGTTCCCACTATACTTTGATTACTACCCTACCACGCTCAAAGGAGACGTGCAAACATGTTTTAGTTGGGTACAGTCCCGAGCCACATGGAGGCAGTGAGCGGATCTGCAGGGGTTCGTCTCTCCCGGTATTGGGGGTGAGGTCACGCTGTGTCTAGGAGAGCCCTTACACGAAGTCCTTGGCCAAGGCAGGAGATTTACTGGTAGGTATTCCAGTAATATCTCAGGGTGTTCTGGGCTACACTCCGACACGACTTGTACCGCTTTTGGGGGTCTGACTTTTACCAACCCCCTAGGCCCGCCATGCGATGCTCATAGACGAACGGACCGGACTGTACGGATATTTTCACTGACAGGCTCAGTAGGGTGTCAGGATGAGTTCGCTCACAGACGTCCCTTTTGGTTAATACCTGGTAGCCCGTTATGTATGGCTAATACCTCTGACGTGCTGGTGGTTAAATCCACAACCAAGGTGTTGACGAGTATTTAGAGTCCCCCACAGACCGTTTTCTCAAGTTTCGGGCGAAACGATGTAGAGGCCGTATGGAGATATGGCAGGGTTCGATCAGATAGGTGCGGTATTGCACGGATCATGATCGGACGGATAATACTAGCGGGCTTTGGTTTAAGCCGGATCCTAGTATAGTACAGTGTAGATTTTGTCTCATTGTATTTGTATTCGGTCGGAATACAAATGCAGGAATGTATATACAGTCACGGGGTTTCCCTGTAATTTATTACGGGATCAGTTTTTTGAAGTTGCCAGTTTGCTTTCCGTTTCGGCCATTTTCATTTGTTTCCTTTCTTTGGCTGAAATTTGGTGGAAGGGGTTATTTGCAATTGTCCAATTAACAAAGGAGAAGACTTTTTATGGCACATGATAGTTTCATGATGATTCTACCACCATTTGACTTCTTAGCTCATGATTGCTTGACTTTTGCTTGATGAGATGGTTTATGAGGATTGAACTTGAGTTGTGATCATGATTCATCATCATAAGCCTTTTCTCTCTCTCTCTCTCTTGCATTATTCTTTTTGCTAACTCCCTTCTCTCATTCTTGAGGAAGATTGGCTGGCCACAAGGGAAGGGGGCTGTCCTAATTTTTGGGTGTGGGATTGTTCTCATTTTGTTGGCACAAAATCCCTTTGTTCATCCAAAAACTTTCATCTCATTCCTCCACCAATACTTTCTCTCTCTCTCTCTCTTGCATTATTCTTTTTGCTAACTCCCTTCTCTCATTCTTGAGGAAGATTGGCCGGCCACAAGGGAAGGGGGCTGTCCTAATTTTTGGGTGTGGGATTGTTCTCATTTTGTTGGCACAAAATCCCTTTGTTCATCCAAAAACTTGCATCTCATTCCTCCACCAATAAAAGGCAAGTTCTAGTAACCCTATCGAGACAAAAGCTTTCTACACTTCATCTACAGTATCCTTGGGCACGTCGACTCGCCAACTTTGTGCTCGAGTTGCCTCGGTCCAGAGGTGGAAGCCCGTAAAAGAACCCGGCGATGTGGTGCCCTTCCGACGAGGAGATGAAGACCGGAGATTCCGCGAGGAGACCGGGACGACGACGAGAAGACCGAAGGACACGGATCGCTCGGTATATCTCTCTAACCCTTCTCTAGTTTGCTAGGAGTAGGTTAATGGCCCGATCCGGGATTTTAGTGCGCGGTGGTGCCAGTTTACAAGTTTCGTAAAAGTATCGTTTTCGCATTTTGGCCTCGTTCAGACGGCCGGGGCGCCGCCGTGCACTTACAATTCTTACTCCTAAGTATATATAACAGTGGAATGGGACGCTGTTATATATATATATATACATATATATATATACATATATATATACATATATATATACATATATACATATATATATACATATATACATATATATATTAGTGGAATGGGACGCTAATATATATGTATACATATCTAATTTTTATACATCATCATAATGATTCATGCAAATATACTTATTCATTTTATGAGATTTACTTGATATTGGATACACGATATATGAGATTTACTTGATATTGGACACTCAGAATATATGAGATTTACTTGATATTGGACACTAAGGATATATGAGACTTAAAGGATATGAGAGCCAATTTGGGGGCTGATTTGAGGAAATTTGGGATTTTGATTGTCTTGATGGACTTGGGTCCTGCCATGAGGTCAGGATTCCGTGAGGATGACATATTTTATCCCATACTCCGCATTTATTTTATATGCACTGCTTCATGTATTAGTAGTACCTGATAGAGTACCTTTCATGTCTGTTGCATATATATTGCCATTTATTGCTTCATGTATTAGTAGTACCTGATAGAATACCTTTCATGACTGTTGCACACATATTGCCATTTATTGCTATCCGCTTGCATATGCTAGATTCGTGCTGTACGTGCATACTTGCGATTACCTGCATATGTTATTTACTATTCACGAATTGGCAACTCACCCCCGTTGCGCCACAGGGTTGCAGGTTGTTCCTCAGAGTAGTCGAGACAGGGCTTTTCATCTATCGTATCATATTTTGCTGCGGATACCGCTATGGCTGACTATGTACAGTTTTGCTATGGTGGGTTTTGCGGTTATCCGATATTGCTCATTGTATATTCGTTGTACTATGCACTCTCCATCTACCACTTTCATGTATGATTTAGAGACTTGATGTGAGGACGATATTGTATATTATTTTGTGATTTGGTGGTCTTTTATGCAGTTTCATTTTATATCGTCTTTTATTTCTTCGCTACGGCGTCGTATATCTGTTGTGGTGATTGTTTTCCACCTTTGGGCGTGGATTTGCTCCCGTTGGGGATGCTTTACTTATATCTTTGTATGTACCCATTTTTGGGGCTAGTTTTTTTCAAAGGAGTTGCTGCCAAAAATTTTAAGATAGTAAAGTTGGACTTTAAAGAATTTGGTTGAGATTTCAAAAGTTTTGGAAATGCTGTTATCACTCACTACTTTTGATGGTTTAGATTGCTGGGTTTTCGGTTTACTTAAATTGCGTTACGCCTGTAGACATTGCGTAGTTTAAGGGCCGTCACGTGCCAATTTCGGGTCGTGACAAAGTTGGTATCAGAGCGCTAGGTTTTACCTTTCGGAGTGTAGGATGATCTTGGTATGATGGAGTAGGTAGCTTAAGCAGAGTAACGTAATGTGCGTATGTCCGCGGCATACTCACGACACGGTACTCCGCCTAAAGTGACCTAAGTACTAATTTCTTGAAATTCTTTCCTTGATGATACATATCCTTGTGATTCGATTTCCGTGTTCTTATCGATTCCTTTTCCATTTATAGCTTTTTGCCGCCGATGACTATGAGGGCTCAGAGTGATGCAACGAGAGCCGAGGTCAGAGTTGACTCATTTGGGATGAGGATTGACCAGGATGGTACGCTCGTTGCACAGGAGCAGATTGATCCGCCTTCGATAGATCGTATCGCTAGGCTTTTGGCAGATATGCAGGACTTGCGCCAGATGATGAGGTCGTTGGTTGAGGCCAGTCGAGCGCAGCGACAGGAGGTTGCCACCCCTGTTACCCAGTTGTTCCTTGCGATCAGTACACAACATTTCGTCACTTACACAGCACCAGTGGACGCAGCTCTTTTGGACGAGGAGCGTCTTTCCGAGACTTTGGGAGTTCGAGGACTAAGGAGGGCTCGTACAGGTGTATCGGCCTAGAGACAGAGGTTCAGTCACCGTGATTGGTTTCGTGCACGTCGTGGGAGTAGCATAGGCTTGGGATGCAGACAGTCGCTCAGCTCTCATCCGCAGGAGGGTCATCAACCATGGAGTGGATGTTTTCGATGCGGGAGCCTTCATCACTTCATCAGGAATTGTTCCTTAGCACCGCTTCAGGCTCGTGTTCAGAGAGATCATGGTCACGGTGGGTTCGCTCAGAGGGGACAGGTTGGAAGAGGAGGAGTTCAGCCAGTTGCGGGTAGGGGGCAGACACGAGAGTTTGCTTCTACTCATCGGAACGCGCGAGCGTCTAATACAGAGTTTTTAGGTATTCTTAATTCGTATGTTCTTTTGATGCACTTGTTTGTTTTACACACTTTGTGCCGTGGTTGGGCCGAGAGCCGTGTTAGCTAGATCAGTCGTTTAGTGTGTTAACTTTTGTCAGCGATTCTTTTGTTGCACGACACGTGTTTCGGTCGTGTGCCAATTGGATAGGAGATAGAGATTCGTCTGTCGTTTTGATCCTTCTAGAGATGTTGGATTTGACGTTCTCCTGGGAACGGACTGGTTAGCTACGTGCTATGCGTCTGTGGACTGTCGTGAGGAAATGGTTAGGTTTTGTTTTCCCGGCGAGTTAGTTTTTGTTGTGCAGGGGGACAGTGGTGCCGCCTCTCACAGCTTGAATTCAGCCTTTTTCACTAGTCGGTTTTTCAGGAGAGGATGTCGAGGATTCTTGGCTTTCATTCATGATACCGGAGCCACAGTGGGTTTATTGGACCGGGTTCTTATCGTGCGAGAGTTTTCCGACGTTGTTCCAGATGAGCCGGCGGAGCTTAGGGAGCTTAAGGATCAGTTGCAGAGTTGCTTGTAAGGGGGGCTTGTGCGTCTGAGTGTTTCGCTTTGGTGTGCTCCTATTCTGTTCGTCAAGAGATGGATGGCAGTTGAGGTTGTGTATTGATGGATCGTCAATTGAACCGGGTTACTGTGCGGAAAGGTATCCTTTACCTCGCATTGACGATTTCTTCGATCAGCTCCAGTGTGCGAGACATTTTCTAAGTTGTTGGGATCAGGTCATCATTGGTTGCAGGTTCGGAGTGATGGCATTCCGAAGACTACTTTTGTGCGCGCTACGGGCAGTATGAGTATTGGTGGTGTCGTTGGACTCACCGATGCCCCAGCAGCATTCATGGATGTGATGAACCAGATTTCTTTAGGTCGTTCCTCGACCAGTTGATTGTTGTGTAATTGATGACATTTTGGTCTTTTCCAAGAGTCGTGAGGAACGTGGGCAGCACTTGAGGATTGGCTTTGCAGACATTGGGAGAGCTCCAGCGGTTTGCTAAATTTTCGGAGTGTTCCTTCAGGCTTGATTGTGTTGACTCCTAGGTCTTGTAGTTACGGGAGACGGTTTTCGTATGGACCCGAGGGAGATCGAGGCCGTACAGCTTGGGCCCAGACTTATATCCGGGACGAAGGTCCACAGATTTTTGGGCTCAGCAGGTTTTTACCGCCGTTTCGTGCAGGATTGCTTGTGTATCGCTGCACCGTTGACTGAACTGACCGGGAAGGAGGTTCTTTTTTTTCTTTGGGCTGAGGTATGCGTGCGGAGTTTTCAACAGTTGAAGACTCGGTTGACAACTGCACCCGTTCTTTCTTTGCTTTCTGGTTCGAGCGACTTTGTTGTCTAACTGTGATGTTTCATGAGTGGGGCTCGATTTTTACGCTGATGTGGCATTTTAGAGTTATCGCTTTTGCTTCCCGACAATTGGAGGAAGTACGAGCAGGATTATCCTACTCCTGATCTGGAGATGGCCGCGGTGGTCTTGCGTTGAATATCTGGAGGCACTACTTGTGAGGAGAGTCGTGTCAGATTTTTATGGACCACCAGAGCTTAATGTATATCTTCCTGCAGCGGTTTTGATTGTTGAGACAGTGCCATTGGATGGAGCTTGTAAAGGATTGTGATTGTGAGATCCTTTATTACCCATGGCAAGGCGATTGTGGTAGTTGATGCTTTGAGTCGTAGGCCTGGGGGTAGCTTGTTCTAGTTGTGCGCAGTTCAGAGACAGTCTTCTGCAGATTTACAGTTCTTATGCGATCGTTGAGTACAGGTTAAGTTCGTCTCTACTGATGGGACGTCTTGCTCATGTCCGTGCCTGTCCATTTTTCCTTAATCGTTTTCGCGAGGCACAGCCCGCCGATGCTCGTTTGTCTAAGATTCTTGAGCATACTCGGCTGGGTAAAGATTCAGAGTCCTTGATTTTTGACCAGGGTGTGCTACGTTTAGGGACGCGTTTGTGTGTACCTGATACTGATGGATAGAAACGCGAAATCCTAGAGCAGGCACATCAGTCAGCTTTCTGTGTTCATTCAAGTTCCACCAATATGTGACGTGACTTATGAGATAGTTACGGGTGGGCAGGGAAGAAGAGTGAAGTTTCGGATTTCGTTTCAAGGTGTCTATCTTGTTGTGAGCTAAGGTTGAGCATTTGAGACCGGCTAGAGAGTTGCAACCTTTAACCGTTCCGGAGTGGGAATGGGAGCAGATCTCCATGAATTTTGTTGTGGTGTCTACCCAATTCTAGGCAGGGTGTGACTCCATTTGGGTGTTTGTTGTCCGGTTATGCTCAGTTTGCTCAGTTGTCCTTCATTATGTTTATGCGTTGCACGGAGTTCCTTCATGTATTGTATCCAATAGAGGCACCCCGTTCGCTAGCCGTCTTTGGCAGAAGAATCTGGAAGCCTTGGGTACCGGTTGAGCTTTAGCTCCGCTTTACCATCTGTACGACGATGGTCAGTTAGAGCGGACTATACAGACTCTGGAGGATATGCTTGTGCGTACGTACTAATTGTTTGTTGGCAGTTGGGATTGTCACTGGCCATTGTTAGGGTTCCCCTTCGATAGCTGTTATCAAGAGATATTCCAATTGGAAACCTTTAGGCTTTGTTTGGTAGGTTGTGTCGATCGCCAGTCTGTTTTGCTGACTCTGCGAGAGTAGGATTTTTGGACCCCAGCTAGTCATGAGACTACGGAAAAGATCCAGTTGATTCAGGTCAGGATGAGTGCAGCCCAGTGCAGACAGGATTCTTATGCCGACAGTTGTTGTTGCAGACTTGAGTTCGCAGTGGGAGATCATGTATTCCTACGTATTTTTCCGATGAATGGCGTGTTGAGTTTTGGGATGCTTAGTCCCAAAATTGGAAGTCCTTTTGAGATCGTTGAAGCGAGTTAGTACTGTTGCCTATAATATGACACTTCCGCACAGATTATTGAGTATTCACCCCGTATTCCTTGTGTCGATACTTCGCAAATACCTTCATGACTTTTCTCACATGATTCAGCATCAGACCATTTAGCTTGGACGCGATCTTTTTGTTCACCAGCAGCCGATAGTGTTAGTGGATCGACAGGTGGAGAAACTTCGGTCAAGGGTCTTGCCATCCGTGGAGGGTTTTCTTTGGCGTTGCCGTATAGTGAGGTGATCATTTGAGAGGCTGCGAGCGAGATTTGGGAGTTTTGCACTCATCTCTTTGAAGGCGCGCGTAGTAAAAATTTTAAATTCGGGGACCAAATTTCTTTAAGGGGGGGAAGATTGTAACATTTTGGAAATCGTTTAGGCGATTTTCCGTTTTTAGGGTAATATAGTCGGTGTTTTTCTTAAAAACCTAGAAGCGATCTTTTTGCAGTATAGAATTCACTGCACCTAGTTTAGCTAGGAAATTGCTAGTTTGTGGGTTTTTGTAAGCCACTTGTAATTTTTGTGCATTTTAATATTTTTCCCTAATTAAAATATTATTTTAAGCTTTTAATTATGCACTTAATTAGTGGTAATTACATTTTGGGTTGGGTTAATTAATACTAATGTGAATCTATGCTAAGTTAATCACTAGATTAAGCACTAATCCATCCTTGAAAATATCTCTCCAAAATATTTAGATATTTGTGTGAATTTAAAGGAAAATTTTAATTGAAATGAATTGTATTAATAGGTGGCATTTGCATTAATGAGCTTTAATTGGTTTCTTGCTAGATTTTTCTACACTTTTTCCACAAAATCCCCCACTTCTTCATGGCTTGGCCGAACCTCCCCCTTGCTGCCCTCTCTTGATCTTCGCTTCATTTCATCACTTCAAAGCTCAAATAAATCCTCAAAAATCATCAAATAATCACACAAACTCAAAATAAAATCAAGACCCATTATTTTTCATCACAAATCAAACTTGGATCTTCATTAAAGACATCATTTTGGAGCTTAGTTTGATGATCTTGTTTCCTTTTTATGAACCTTTTGAAGGTATAAAATCCTAACCCTAATTCTTAATTCTTGTTTTAATACCTTAATCTCAATATTAGATGTTAATTTAAGCTTGTATTTGCATGTTTAGAATTTCTAGAAAAGGGTTGTGAATAATCAAGTTAGGGTTTTAACTAGTGAAATGGTTAAGTGTGAAGTTTAGACAAATGAAAACTTAACCTAATTGCCAGATTTGTTATATGATATTCTCCTAATGGTATAATTAAGCTAATTGGCAAACTAAGTTTTTACTAAATTCTAATTAGGTAAGATCAAAATTCTAGTAAAGGAATGAGTGGTTTAATCATGCTATTTGGTGATGTTTATGATTACTAGTTTTGGTAAAACTTGTAGATTTGAGCTAAAATGATTAAATGCTGCTTACTAGATTTCCGGATAATTTTGGCGTGGGTTTCTTTTGACGTTGCGACATTATTTATATTAGATTCCACGTTATTTATTGAGTTGTGAATGCGCGATCGGTACGATCAGGGTCTAGGCTTGGTGGTTGTGTCGTTTAGCGTTCCTGGCTACGGTTGTGCCGATGTCGTTCGTGTATTTGTGTAGCTTTTGCTCTTGAGTTGGTTTCGTAGTGTCGCTACGCACGTTAGCCACTAGACGGACACTTGAGAGTATGTTTGGAGTTGGTACGTCGGTCAACATAGTCGGTACGTGTTATTGGTCGATTGCTAATATATACTTGTTATGTTGTTTTAAGATCTTTAGGTTCGCAGGCGAGGACTTCGGACGCTGCGAAGAAGGGAAAGTAAGTGGTTGGCTTTACTTAGTTAGGAGCGTTGGTGAGTAGATTTAACATCTATAGGGGAATCGCCCGCATGGCGTTATGCGTCTGGGCTAGATTAATGACATGACTATTAGTTATTATGTATATAGACATTGATTGTGCATATTTACCTTTGTTGCATATCTCATTTTCTATTGTTTATGGACTTAGTATTAATGAGACACAACACTATTATTGACGGTTCATGTTTCACGAGCACTAATTGCATGCTACACACACACCGTCAATAATTGCCATGACACGCACAACACTTATACATACGTGAGATTGTTTTGGTTAGGGACATTGAGAGATTGATTCTTATTTCTTTGTGCATTTGACATATAACATACCTGTATACCTACATGCTTACACATATGTCTTGACATGCTTACATACTAGTTACCCATATACTTATATGGTATTGTACCATTAGTGATTGGTATATACATATATGAGACATAGCTACATGTACATTTTGCATACATACTTACACTTATACCTGGAGGGTATTACATCATTACTGATAGGTAGATACATATACCTTGCTATACCTACATGTTTACACATATATCTGGCTATAGGTCCATGTTCACCTTTATTTGATGTTATATGGACTTGGAGAAATTAGGAACCGCATGATATATATATTAACTTGTTGCAGTTAAATAGCGGCTTTTCTTTTATATGCTCACATTTCAGTTTTATGTTGCATATATTATATTCATGGATTTTCGCATTGAGATATGGATTTTTCATGATGTTTTTTAGGTTTGAGGACCGTGGTAGTTTCATGAAATTATACATTATTTGAAAAACCCAGTTTCTCTTGATATGATATTTCAGCAGCCACCATGAGATTTCTCGGTTCTGATATATACCCCATGTGAGGAGGCATCGCGGGCCGTGTGCGGGTACATGGTGGGGCCCGGAGGTACCCCGGGGCAAGAAAGGTATGTCGATGGACCACGCCGATGAGCCTGACAGGGGAATCATACCTGCCGGTGACAGTATTTAGACTCGGCGGTTATCGTGGGGATACTGACCGGAGTTATGTACGTATGGATACGTCAAATTGCGAGGGTCGAAGCTAGGCACTCGAGTTTTCGAGACAGCGTATGATACGTACCTATCAGGGCCAGTCGTGGTGACAGCAGCTGATAGATCTGTATTTATGTGTCGATACTAGACACTTATTTTCATGATATTCTTACTCCTAAGTATATATAACAGTGGAATGAGACGCTGTTATATATATATATATATATATATATATATATATATATTAGTGGAATGGGACGCTAATATATATGTATACATATCTAATTTATATACATCATCATAATGATTCATGCAAATATACTTATTCATTTTATGAGATTTACTTGATATTGGATACAAGATATATGAGATTTACTTGATATTGGACACGCAGGATATATGAGATTTACTTGATATTGGACACTCAGGATATATGAGACTTACAGGATATGAGAGCCAATTTGGGGGCTGATTTGAGGAAATTTGGGATTTTGATTGTCTTGATAGACTTGGGTCCTGCCACGAGGTCAGGATTCTGTGAGTATGACATGTTTTATCGCATACTTCGCATTTATTTTATATGCATTGCTTCATGTATTAGTAGTACCTGATAGAGTACCTTTCATGACAGTTGCATATACATATTGTTATTTATTGCTTCATGTATTAGTAGTACCTGATAGAGTACCTTTCATGACTGTTACACACATATTGCCATTTATTGCTATCCGCTTGCATATGCTAGATTCGCGCTGTACGTGCATACTTGCGATTACCTGCATATGTTATTTACTATTCACGAGTTGGCAACTCACCCCCGTTGTGCCACAGGATTGCAGGTTGTTCCTCAAAGTTGTCGAGGCAGGACTTTTCATCTATCGTATCATCTTTTGCTGCGGATACCGCTAAGGCTGACCGTGTACAGTTTTGTTATAGGTGGGTTTTGCGGTTATCCGATATTGCTCATTGTATATTCTTTTTACCATGTACTCTCCATCTACCACTTTCATGTATGACTTAGAGACTTGATGTGAGGACGATATTGTATATTATTTTGTTACTTGAAGGTCTTTTATGCAGTTTCATTTTATATCGTCTTTTATTTCTTCGCTACGGCGTCGTATATCTGTTGTTGTGATTGTTTTCCGCCTTTAGGCGTGGATTTGCTCCCGTTGGGGATGCTTTACTTATATCTTTGTATGTACCTATTTTTGGGGCTAGTTTTTTTCAAAGGTGGTACTGCCAAAATTTTTAAGAAAGTAAAGTTGGAATATAAAGAATTTGGTTGAGATTTCAAAAGTTTTGAAAATTCTATTATCACTTACTATTTTTGATGGTTTAGATTGCTGGGTTTTCGGCTTACTTAAATTGTGTTTCACCTGTAGACGTTGTGTAGTTTAAAGGCCGTTACGTGACAATTTCGGGTCGTGACAGAGGTGAACTCGTTCTAGTTGTCAAAATACCTATGATCCCTAATCGTACCAAACGGGGAAAATTCGAGCCAAACTATAAGGGCCCATACATCATAGACAAGGTCTACCAGGGTGGGGCTTATTTGCTCATGGATATGCTTGGCGAAAAACCCTTCCGGCCAATAAACGGCCGATTCCTTAAGAAATACTACGCCTGACGAGTCACAGCCCAGGTTAATGATAGATGACGACGCTTGTGTCCACTCGCTGTCTTCCTGAGTACCAAACTCTGTAAGTGCTATCCGGCAAAACTTCGCCGCAAAAACTAACAGCGGACCGAAACGTCCCTAAACTAACTATCGACCGTAATGTCTTTAAACTAGCTGTGGACCGAAACGACCCTAAACTAACTATGGACCGTAATGTCCTTAGACTAGCCGCGGACCGAAACATCCCTAAACTAACAATGGACTGTAATGTCCTTAAACTAGCTGTGGACCGAAACGTCCCTAAACTAACTATGGACCGTAATGTCTTTAAACTAGCTGTGGACTGAAACGTCCCTAAACTAACAATGGACATTGGACCGAAACGTCCCTAAACTAATAATGGACCGCAATGTCCTTAAACTAACAACGGACCGAAATGTCTTGAAACTAACAATGGACCGCAACGTCCCTAAACTAGCTGTGGACCGAGATGTCTTTAAACTAACAACAGATCGAGATGTCCCTAAACCAACAACGTCACCTCAAACACGGCGATAGTGGAATGCAAGTCCACAAGTCCTAGCGGTGAGGAATGCAACTTAAATCCCACCGGCAAACGGACGGATCATATGCGGCGAAATTATTCTCGAGAGTTTCATCGCGCAAAAAAAAAGGGTACGTCCATAAGCGAAAAGGGCACGGATGAAAACCCGAAAGGGCGCCGTGAGTAAAAACAGTAGGACTGTCGACGAGTTTGTGAAAACCCGAAAGGGCGTAATCTCGTTAAAATAAAGATACCTGTAAGGTCCTCTCGACCTTGTGAGGAGAAAATACATGCATGAGATCCTTACGACTCATAAGGGAGCAACGCACTTAGGGATCTCCACGATTCCTCAGGAGAAATTACACTTACGAGATCCTCACGACTCGTAAGGAGAATTCCACCTGCGAGCCCTCAAGGCTCACATGATTCAAAATTCTTAAGATACAGGGACCTGAACCTGTTCTTAAGCCATCATATCCCCCAAACCACCCTACAAGCGGTTCAGTATTGACCCTTGTATACAATCCACGGGCACAAATAAACGTTTTCCTCACCGAGTCCCACCAACGACGCGAAATGTCCTCATGTGGTGAACGCCACTTGTAAGTCCTCTCGACTTATAACGAGAAAAGACTCTTGTAAGATCCTTACGACTTATGAGAGAACACGTACTTAAGAATCCTCACGATTCCTAAGGAGAAAACGCACCTGGAAATCCCCACGACTCATAGGGAGAAACACCTTTATGAAACCCTTACGGCTCATGAAGTCGAAAGCCTTAGTCGACAGGATCTTAACCCTGTTTGCTAAGCCACCTTTGTTCGAACCGACAAAGGTAAATGATGATTCGCTCCTGGAAATATCCTAGTTGTAGTGATGCTGATGCCTAAATCGGTGATAAATTCCAAGTCCTTTCACGGAAAGTGATGATTCGCTCCTGGCAATATTCCAGTCGCAGTGATGCTGATACTAAGATTGGTATCAGATCTCAGGTCCATACTCGTAACAAAATCAGCGAGCCAAAAATACAAAAAAATATATACAGCCGAAATGATCGGGCAACTCGCAATAAAAAGCAGCGAGTAAAAAGAAAAATAGCCGAAATGATTCGGTACCGCGAAAAATATCCGAAATGATTGGGCAATCGTGACTTTCGCAATATAAAAAACTGAATGATAGAGCATCTCGGAAAGGAAAAAAAATGAAAGAATAAAACTTTTGCCCTGCAGGCGAGTCCATACTAACCCTTGTATACAATCCATGGGCATAAACGAAAAGGGAACCACATTTCCTAACAGACTCTGTCAAAGGGAGAGTCAGATCTCGACGACAACATCTGCATCCCAGAAGAATAGTACGGCATTCCTTCTTGACACCGCAGAAAGCAGAGCAAGTCAACCAATGACCTCTCCGCCGGAACAACGCTACGTCTCGGAAACAAGTCAACCAATGACCTCGTCGTTGGAACAATGCTTCGACCCGGAAACAAGTCATCCAATGACCTCCCCGCCGGAACAACGCTCTGTCTCGAAAACAAGTCAGCCAATGACCTCCCTGTCAGAGCAATGCTTCGACTCGGAAACAAGTCAGCCAATGACCCCCCGTCGGAACAATGCTTCGACTCGGAAACAAGTCAATCCACGAACCTCTAAACTCGCACAAAAGAAAATTCTCTTGTGAGATCCTTATGACTCTCAAGATAAAATGCACTTAAGAATCCTCACGATTACTAAGGAGAAAATACACCTACGGGATCTTCACGACTCATAGGGAGAAAAGTCTTTAGGTGGCAGATCTGAACCTACTTCCTAAGCCATCGCTGCCGTGCAAGGAGGTCCAAGATGGACTATTGTGTGTAATTCACGGGCCACACTCTCCCAAGTCGAATATCGACAAGAAGGGAAACAACCACTTGCGAGTTCTCTCGACTTGTAAGGGAGAAAATTCCCATATGAGATCCTTAAGACTCTCAAGTGAAAACGCACTTTGGAATCCTCATGACTCCTAAGGAGAAAATACACCTACGGCATCCTCTCGACTCGTAGGGAGAAAAGTCTTTCTGAGACCCTCACGGCTCATAAGGTTGAAAAGTCTTAGGCAGCAGAGCTGAACCTATTTCCTAAGCCATCGCTACCCTACAAGGAGTTCAATATGAACTATTATCTACATCTACAGTCCACATTTGCTAAAGTCACATGCCAATGACATGAAAAAGAAAAGAAGACTATAGTATGAGATAAAATACTTCTTTTATTCATGAATTCAAGTGAATACAAAATATATTTCATAAAGGAATCAAAATGAATACATGTTATTCATAAACCGCAAGTTTACAGTAAAAAAGGGGTATAAAGATGGTTATTGAGGGGGAGGCGTCTTCAACAAATCAGCCAGCTGCTCTCGCGCTCCTCTCAATCCCTTCTCGTGGTCAGCCCCCACGGCCAACTCCGCTTCAACTTGAATCTGCGGCCGTAGACAGGATGAAAGCTTTTCATCGGTTTCTTGCAGGGCAGCTTCACAGTCCTGCACAACCTGCTCGGTAGAGTCAAGCGTCCGCCTCAGCGTCAACCCATCCGAAATGCATCGCTGGAGATTGTCGAAGACAGCTTTTAACTGCATGGCATTCACTTCGATCTGAGCAAATAACTGAGCAGATTCGCTTGAAGCTACTTCATGTTCCTTTCGCCTCAGGGTCGTCTCTTGTTCAAAATGGCGGATGAAAGGAACACTACTCTCGACCTACGCAGCCCGCTGGTGTTGGGGTCGAAATTTACATCCCGGTTGACCAAGTCAAAATCAAAGTCAACCACAAGCCAAGTGGGCCCAAGCCCAGGTCAAATGGGCCAATGCCCGGGTTGAGCCCGAACACGAAGCGTCCGGCCTTCCGCCATGCCAAAATAAAAATTTTGTAATAAATAATTTTGTCGTATTTCCTTTTTTATTTTTTGAATAAATGTAAGAAAAATAGGCATAAAGCCAAATTTTTGTAAAGCCCATGGCTTATGTGTAAAAAGAAATAGCACATGAGGTATGGGATGGGCAAAATGCCATTTTTGTAAAGCCCAAGGGGCTATGTGTAAAGTGTATAGCCTATAAAGGAAAAGATAATGAAAATATCTCAACAACTTTTTTCTCTCTCCCAAAAAGAATCAAGATCTGTGATCTTCTCCTTCTTTAAGATTCTAAAACCTTCTTCTTTCTTTTGAATTAAATCAAGAGTTTTACTCTTTCTTTTCCAAAACGAAATAGTTTTTCACCACAAAACCCAAAAAGGGGAGTTTGAATCTTCCATCAGATCTTAAAAAGGAGAGAATTTTAAAATCTCACCCCTCTTTTTATACAAGAGCCGGCCAACAAAGGAGGAAGAAGGAGACCCATTTCCAAAGACCCCACTTTGGGGAAGATCCGGGGCTCAAAGGGAGAAGCCCCTTCATCGGCTTCAAAAATATCTTAGGAGTTTAACTCCTCTCTCTCTCACACACACACACACACACACACAAAATGATAAGTATTTCTTTCTGGGAGTACAACTCCCAGTGCAGGGACCAAGTCCCTTTTACCGCCCAGCGCCCTAGCGCCCACGTGCTTGGCACGTGAGGTGCTAGCTCCCAAAGCGCTAGCGCCTGAGCGCCCACATGCCTGGCATGTGAGGCGCTAGCGCCCAAAGCGCTAGCGTCCGAGCGCCCAAAGCGCTAGCGCCCGAGCGCCCACGTGCCTGACACGTGTGGTGCAAGCGCCCAAAGAGCTTGCGCCCGAGCGCCTACGTGCCTGGCACGTGTGGCCAAATCGCCCAAAGCGCTAGCGCCCGAGCGCCCATGTGCTTGGCATGTGAGGTGCTGGCGCCCAAAGCACTAGCGTCCATGGCGATAGCGCCCGAGCGCCCAAGCGCCCGCGTGCCGCGCACGTGAGGCGCTAGCGCGTTCTCCCACGCATCCTTTGGATGCCCTTTCCTTTATATATATATATATATATATATGCATATACACACACACACATACTCTACAACACCGTCCCCCGTTATAAAAAAACTCCGCGGGACCCCCGATATATCCAAAACCCCTTCAAAACGAAACACTGTACATTGAGTTCGCATGACCTGTTTGACCCGTCAATCGGAGGTTCTCTTGCTCCAAAGGCGAGGGGTAATTAACGGCAGCTTAGTCCGCGGCTGCCGGAGATTTGGATCCTTGCAATTAATAAACCCCTGCCTACCCTAGGCAGGGAGAATCTGTAATGCGCCTGATGAGCGCGCGCGTATTCCTATCTCAATGGGGTGATGAAAAATACCCTACAGATTCTGGCACGCCCGGTGGGACCAATCTCTCCTCCCATATTTCGTGTTAAACGTTCATGCGAACTCAATCAATATACATGTCTATATTTATACTAAAATCATGCTCTTTAATGCAGGTTTTCAAGCAATCAACTTTCAATGGCAATATCTCCCAAGACGAATTCAGCTTCCAACGCGACCCCGATCTCGTACATGGTCAATATTAATGCTCGTGTGGTTCTCCCCGCAAGCCTCAGTCGACAGTGGGAGGAGCTGCCCCACCAGTTTGGTTTCATCATTATCTACCTTGCCGGAAACGCTCATCTGGCAGAAATCCCGGCAAAACAGGTGGCCAAGTCGGTCTCAAGGGGCAAGAGGCCGAACGTTGTGATCGCTAAGGCACCATGACCGAAACTTAAGACGGTGTCTGAACAACTCTCTAGTGCTCCAGCTGGGGGCAAGACTTCCGGTACAGAGGGTAACATCAAACGTTAAGGAAGAGCTCAGGCGATGACTCCAACAAATGCACAATCAGGCATATCTCCAAAGCCCTCCATCGCCCGGTCTACGGCGGCTTCCCGGAGAGCCGTAACCAGCCAAGTGCTCAAAACAGAAAGGCTGAGACAGAAGCGGCTCAGGTATCGAGCAAACAAGAGGGCCAGGACACTGGCCAAGTAGAATCTTATGAAGTTCCAAGAGCAGGGTTACTTCGCGACGACGGCTGAGTCAGCCGTAAAAATCAGCAATTCCTTCAAACCTCTGAAGTGGTTCAGAAAAATTCCATGACCGCCAGAATCAAGAAGACAGCGGTCCGAACGTCGCTACAAAGAGATGTGTCCCGGCCCCAACAGAAAAAGTATGACATTGTCTCTTCAAGAGTCTATCAGGCGCTCTGTACCGCGCGAAAACAGCGGGGCAAAACCAAAAAGGAAGCGTCAGCACCATTCAAGAATCCGGCCAGGCCAGCCGCCTTCAGTCGACTGCCCGTTACCGAAACAGGAGGGTCAAGACAACGATCCGTGAAATCAGCCGCCGATGATAAAAATACGTTTGGATATGTTATCCATACGGTCTATATGGCGGGTGGGCGCCCCGGTGACAACCTTCGCAGCAAAAGTAAGGATGGGGCCACCACATCCCAAGACCAATCTGGCTTGAATGTGGTTGCCGCTTCCCAAGAACATCCGCCTCCGCTGGATGATGAAAACCCTCTCGATGAGGATGATAGGCAGAAAGACCCCTTAGTCCATGTAGAGTCAAGCTCGGACAGCGAGGAAGAGCCGACTTTCCGCATCAGGACCGCGGAGCAAGAGCTTCTTCAAAAGCTTCGAAAACAACTCAAGAGAAAAGATAAACATATGGCCAAGCTCTATTCGAAAATTGACGACCTAACGAATGTTGTGATGCAGCTTACGGCTCAAATTGCTCGAGCGCCTTCCAATCAAGCACAAGTCGCTACTGATGAGCCGGATGATGACAATCCGAAGTGGCCGATGCCTGTCCCTTTGGGTCCAAGATTGGTCGAGCCGCACGAAAGCCGGCCACATTCCGCTTCTGGGGATGCCTTGGCCCCAGATAACACTATCCCGCTAACACAAGACCGGATAATGGATTTGGTCACCAGCAAGGTTAAAACATTGGCGGCCGAAGCTGAAGCTCAGAAAGAAATTGGCAGTAGTGGGCGGCCATATCCCGCACAATACAATCTGATCGAGTTCCCGAGCGGCTACGTCATTCCTAAGTTCGGAAGGTTTGACGGGACAGGAAATGCAAACCAGCTGTTCCCCTCCGAATGGCGGCCGAGACGTTAGGACGTCTTGCCTGTGATTCGGGGCAGATGCTATTTGGTTTTATCCGTCCACCTCTCCGAAGATGCCAAGTTGATTTATGGCACCGTATATCGGAGGTTTATACGGATGCGGCCGATGTAGCAGACTTCGTCAGATTCCCCCTCGCTTGAGGGGTTTTTGATTGTGGGGACGCTCTTCCCTACAGGCGCAAGCCCCTGCAGTTAATTACGCTACCGCATCGCGGTAACAACTTTCTCCTTCTCCAGAATTTGACTTCGTGTCGTGTATGTTTGTTTTGTTTGTGATTGCCCATGGATTGTATATGGAGACTATTTATTTCGTCGCCCGTAGGACGTGGATTAGTCCAAATCCGTATTTACTTAGATTTGGATTTGGTGTTTTAGTTTAAGGATACGTTAGCCATGTTGAGGTTAAGATCTACTTAAACGTTCGTTAAGGATACGTTAGTCCTGCTTGAGACTAAGATCAACTTAACGTGGTGAATATATGGCCATCGGGACTCGTCACCTCTCTGACGTCGTTGAAGGATTACAACGATAGGTGTCAGAGGAGTTCAGAGATGTACCCTTGAACCAAAGTTGATTTGGAGTTTTATAGTCCATTTGAATGCTTAAGGATATGTTAGCCGTGCTTGGGGCTAAGATCTACTTAAACGGGAACGTTTAGATCCGACAGAAGAGCGTTTAGGGAGGGGGCTCTACTGTTCCAGTTTAGGGACATAGTGGTCCATAAATAGTTTAGGGGCATTGCGGTCCATTGCCAGTTTAGGGACGTGGTGGTCCATGTTCCAATTTAGGGACGTGGTGGTCCATCATTAGTTTAAGGACATTTCGGTCCATGAGTTTAAGGACCCCGCAGTCCGTATTCATGTGTGGTCGTTGGGACCCTTCACTTCTCTGACGTCGTTGAGGAATTACAACGATAGGTGTTAGAGGAGTTTGGAGATGTACCCTCGAACTGGAGGTAAATTGATTTAGGAGAGCAGCTATGCTCAGTCAATTTAATTGAGGACTTACGGCCATGATTGGGCTAAGTCCAGTTTAGAAATGTTTAACATCTTATTTGTCTTTGGCCTATTAGGCCTGTGCTAGGGCTTTGCCCCTGTTTAATAATGCACTGCATTTCTTATTTTGTTTGGGCTCTGCCCTTTTTAAAATAATGCATTGCATTATTTATTATTTTGTTTGGGCTCTGCCCATTTATAAATGATGCAGAGCATCAATTTTGTTTGGGCTCTGCCATTTTTATTACATTGCAATTTAATTTGGCCTGCTAGGCCTTTCTGATTTGGGTCTGGCCCTTTAGTAAAAGAAATGCATTGCATTTGTCAGGCGCTTTGCGCTAATCACTGAGCGCAAGCGCTTATGGTGATGACACGTGTCACGCTCTGGTGAGCGCAAGCGCAGTTAGCACAGTGCGCTGTGCTGCTGCGCTGCTGACATGTGGCGCTCTCTGGTGGCTTGCGCCGACACAGGAGCGCAACAGTGCTATTTTTCAAATGCAGAGTACTGTTTTGTCTTTTGATCGATTTTAAATCAAAGAAGACAAGCTTTTCTTGTTTTTAAAGAACCAATGGTTCATAAGAAAAGTGCAAAGCACTATTATTACTTATTTTTCTTTTTATTGAAGATCATTGATCTTCTTCTCAGATCAATGATCTGTTTATAAGAGAATTTTCTTTCTTTTTTCCTAAAGGTTTTTACCTTTTTTGTTCTTGAGGAATTCTTTCCAATTCTTCAGAGTTCTCAATGATAATGTTCATGATCCGAGTCGGGGTCTAGGGGTCTTTATATAGTGCCCATAGATTTGTTAAGTTTGTTAAAGAGATCCTTCTCTGAGTGATTTGGGGAATTTTCCCCACCGTTGGATTTTTGATCCAAGGGTTTCTGTTTTACAGAAGACAATCTTCTTATTTTAACAAGAACAGAAAGATCTTACTAGAATTTTATTCTGTTTAGCACAAATGCCCCAGCGCGTGACACGTGTCACGTAGCGCAAAACGCAGCGCAACTGTGTGAGCGCAACTGCGCTGAAACGTGTCGCGCAGCGCAGCGCAACTGTGCTGATACGTGTCTCGTAGCGCAACTGCGTTTGCACTGACACGTATCGCGCATCGCAGCGTTTGCGCCACTGCGCCAGCACAACTGCGCTGACACGTGTCGCGCAGCGCAGCGCTTGCGCAACTGAAGCGTTTCTTCCTTTAATTTTTGTTTTAAATAGAGTCTTGCTCTGATTGGGTGTGCTACCTTGAGCGCTGCGCTCCTTGCACTGGCGTGTCTGATTTTGACACGTGGTGCGTTGCACACAGCGCAAGGAATCTGAAACGTTTCTTCATTTATTTTAACTTTTAATTTTTACTTTAATTTTCAAAGCAGAGCTTTGCTCTGATTGGGGGAAACAGAAGCGTTGCTTCATTTCCCGTCTTGGAATTTGAACAGAGCTTTGCTCTGATTGGAGTAAACAAATGCCCCCCCCACCGTTGCGCTTATGTGGCACTCCAAACGTGAGCGCGGCGATGGCAGAATTCCAACCGTCGCGGTAACTCTTGGAAGTTGAAAGGGCATTTGATGCTTATAAATAGGACCTTTGGTCCCTTAGATGATTTTCATCTCTTCATAAGAATTTTGTCCAGAGCCCTGCTCTTTTTGTTCAAGCACTTTTAAAAGTTCAAACTTTAGAGAATTTTAGGTAAAAATATTAATTTCGGTTAAATTAAATCGATTTTAAGAGCCTTGCTCTCAATAGATCCCTAATCTAAAGAAAACCCATTTAGGGTTTCACTTAGCAGAGCTTTGCTCTAAAGGGGTCTAAAGAGGACTAAGGAGAACCCTATTAGGGTTCCATTAATAGAGCTATGCTCTCTAAAAGATTTTCCTTGGCTTTTCTTAATTCATTAATGGAGCTTTGCTCCTTCCAAATCGTATAGAAGAACTCTTAAGAATTCTTCATGGATCTTGGAAGTTAAAGATGGCATTTGGTAATATTATTATTATTATATCATTTTTTTCCAGAGCAAAGCTCTCAATGTTCTTAGGGATTTTCCTCAAATTCTCCTCATAATTGATTTTGACAGGTGTCACTCCTGTCTATAGAGCATTGCTCTCGAGGAGTTTTAACTCTCTATACTTTTTCCTCTTTGCTAATCTTCCAATGATGTCTCCTTCAGGTATTATGGCGGTGCGTCTATATAGTCTGCACGAATTCATTACCTACAAGGATATCCGTGCACAGGGCCGTCAACAAAACCAAGAGTTTACGGACGCCCAATGTGCAGAGGTCATGGGTCGTCTAAACGCACGCGCCGGTTGGCTGCTCCCTCGCCGTTCCGCTCTTTTGAAAGTCGTGCTGGGGGCAATTTGAAGAGCATTCCTGGGGTTCCACGAGGCCTTACCGCTCAATGCGCTGGATGATGCCGAAGACAAGGTGCATTCAGTGTACCTGTCGGGGCTGATCTCGAAGAAGCGGCGGGATAGTCTCATCGACATCCTGCATCAAATTTTCCAGCAGATGATGATATTCGCTTCTTATCGAAGGTTGGGGGGCTTGCCGATGATCTTGACACACAAGAGCGCAAGAGGCTGCGCACAAGAATAATCAGAAAGGCCAGAAGAATTCTGGATGGCCTTACTTTTGACTTCCTCAATCCGTGCCCTGGATCTGAGGTTATTCCATTGTAATAATATTTCTCGTTTATTGCTTTATGATTGTAAGAATTTTTGGCAATATTAATGGAATTTTTTTTATCCCAGCTTGTCTTATTTTTCGTTCTGAGTCTTTTGCACATGCGTGAATGAGTGTGTCTCGAATGTTTAATCCAACGCCAATCAGATGTTCTTACTGTCGCTTTCTTCTTTCTTTTAATATCAGTATGCTGCCTTAACAACATGATTGACAGATAATAGAGTAAGCATCTAGATTTTTCCAAGAGATAGTGATGGCTTAGGCCGCAGGTTCAGATCTGCTGCCTAAGACTTTTCAACACTATGAGCCGTGAGGGTCTCATAGAGACTTTTCTCCCTACGGATCGAGAGGATCTCGTAGGTGGATTTTCTCCTTAGGAATCGTGAGGATTCCTAAGTGTGTTTTCTCTTATAAGTCGTAAGGATCTTATAAGAGAATTTTCTCCCTTACAAGTCGAGAGGACTCGTAAGTGGTTGGTGAGTTGATTTGTTTCTGAATCGAAGTATTGCTCCGACGGGGAGGTCGTTGTTGACTTGTTTCCGAGACGGAGGTCGTTGGTTGACTTGTTTCCGAGATGGATGCCATTGGTTGACTTGTTTCCGAGACGGAGGTCGTTGGCTGACTTGTTTCCGAGACGGAGGTCATTGGATGACTTGTTTCTGCGACGGAGGTCATTTGCTGACTTGTTTCCGAGACGGAGGTCGTTGGTTGACTTGTTTCCGAGATGGATGTCCTTGGTTGACTTGTTTCTGAGACGGAGGTCGTTGGCTGACTTGTTTCCGAGACGGAGGTCATTGGATGACTTGTTTCCGCGACGGAGGTCATTTGCTGACTTGTTTCCGAGACGGAGGTCGTTGGTTGACTTGTTTTCGAGACGGATATCGTTGATTGACCTGATTCCGTGACGGAGGTCATTGGTTGACTTGTTTCCGAGACGGAGGTTGTTGATTGACTTGTTTCCGAGACGAAGGTCGTTGGCTGACTTGTTTCCGAGACGGAGGTCGTTGGCTGACTTGTTTCCGAGACGGAGGTCGTTGATTGACATATTTCCGTGACGGAGGTCATTGGTTGACTTATTTCCGAGCCGGAGGTCGTTGATTGACTTGTTTCCGAGACGGAGGTCGTTGGCTGACTTGTTTCCGAGACGGAGGTCATTAGATGACTTGTTTCCGAGACGGAGGTCGTTGGCTGACTTGTTTCCGAGACGGAGGTCTTTGGATGACCTGTTTCCGCGACAGAGGTCATTTGCTGACTTGTTTCCGAGACGGAGGTCGTTGGTTGACTTGTTTCCGAGACGGAGGTCGTTGGCTGACTTGTTTCCGAGACGGATGTCGTTGGTTGACTTGTTTTCGAGACGGAGGTCGTTGGCTGACTTGTTTCCGAGACGGAGGTCATTGGATGACTTGTTTCCGCGACGGAGGTCATTTGCTGACTTGTTTCCGAGACGGAGGTCGTTGGTTGACTTGTTTCCAAGACGGAGGTCGTTGATTGACCTGTTTCCGTGACGGAGGTCATTGGGTGACTTGTTTCCACGAAGGAGGTCATTTGCTGACTTGTTTCCGCGACGGAGGTCGTTGGCTGACTTGTTTCCGAGACGGAGGTCATTGGCTGACTTGTTTCCGAGACGGAGGTCATTGGCTGACTTGTTTCCGAGACGGAGGTCATTGGCTGACTTGTTTCCACGACGGAGGTCATTTGCTGACTCTAGGTTGTCTGTGAACCGCAGAGTCTTGGAACTGGGGACTTTGCCGTAGCTCCGATTGGTGATGTCATGTCCATGTCCTGCTGGAATGAGGAGGAACGCCGCTGTTGGTCTCCAGGCTGTAGATGTGGTCGTCGTGATTTGACTTCCCTTTGACGTAGCCTGGTGGGGAAATGTAGTCCCCTTTCCTTTTTTTTTTATGCCCATGGATTGTATACAGGGGTCACTATGGACTTACCTGCAGGGCAAAAGTTTCATTCTTTCATTCTTTTTGTTTTATTTCCGCGATGCTCTATCATTTCAGCTTTTGATCGCGAAAGTCGCGACTGCCCAATCATTTCGGCTATTTTTCGCGGTGCCCAATCATTTCGGCTATTTATTTTATTTTTACTCGCCGCTTTTCATGGCGAGTTGCCCAATCATTTCGGCTGTTTTGTATGCATACGTTTTTACTTGCTGCTTTTTATTGCAAGTTGCCTCATCATTTCGGCTATTTTGCATGCATGTGCGGCCTACTGGCTTTTCGCTGTAAGCCTAGAATTAGACACCGATTTCGGCATCAGCACCGCTACAACTGGGATATTGCCAGGAGCGAATCATCATTTGCCTCTGTCGATGTCGAGCAAAGGTAGCTTAGCGAACAGGGTTAGGGTCCTGTCGACTAAGGCTTTTGACTTCATGAGCCGTAAGGGTCTCACAAAGGTATTTCTCCCTACAAGTTGTGAGGATCTTGTAGGTGTATTTTTTCCTTAGGAATCGTGAGGATCCCTAAGTGTATGTTTTCTCTTATAAGTCGTAAGGATCTTATAAGAGAATTTTCTCCCTTACAAGTCGAGAGAACTTATAAGGGTTGTTCATCGTGCGTACATATCCCTAATCACGGATGGGACTTGGTTAAGGAAATGTTTATTCGCGCCCGTGGATTGTATACAAGGGTCAGCATTGAGCCGCTTGTAGGGCAATATCGAAGGTTGTGGGGGTTGCTTAAGAACAGGTTAAGGTTTCTGTAAGTTAAGACTTTCAAATCTTATAAGCCGTGAGGGTCCCATAAGAGAATTCTCCTTACGAGTCGTGAGGATCTCGCAAGTGTAATTTCTCCTTAGGAATCGTGAGGATCCCTAAGTGTGTTGCTCCCTTGTGAGTCATAAGGATCTCACGCGGGTGGTTTCTCCTTACAAGGTTGAGAGGATCCTATAAGTGTCCTTTAACGAGGTTGCGCCCTTCCAGGTTTTCACAAACACTCGCCGGTAGTCCTGCTGTTTTTACTCACGGAGCCCTTTCGGGTTTTCATCCGTGCCCATTTTACTTATGGACGTACCTTTGTTATTCTTTTTTTTAATTCTTTTAATTCTTTTTTTCTAACGAGGTCGCGCCCTTTCGGGTTTTCACAACACTCGCCGGTAGCCCTGCTGTTTTTACTCACGGAGCCCTTTCGGGTTTTCATCCGTGCCCATTTTGCTTATGGACATACCGTTTTTTATTCTTTTTATTATTATTATTATTTATTATTTATTATTTATTATTTATTATTTATTATTTTTTTTACGAGGTCACGCCCTTTCGGGTTTTCACGAACACTCACCGGTAGCCCTGCTGTTTTTACTCACGGAGCCCTTTCGGGTTTTCATTCGTGCCCATTTTGCTTATGGACATACCGTTTATTTTTTTTATTATATTTTTTTTTCTCTTTTCTTTTATTTATCTTGTTAGCCTAAGGATGCTGCGGTAGTAGTTTAAGAACGTTTCGGTCCATCGTTAGTTTTAAGAACGTTTCGGTCCATCATTAGTTTAAGAACGTTTCGGTCCGTTATCCAGTTTTAGGACGTTGTGGTCCGTCATCCAGTTTTAGGACGTAGTGGTCCATTGGGCCTTTTTCATGAATGAGCATGATGCCCTCGGCATATCCATCTTTTTCGGAGCATGTGGTTGTGGCGGGCTCACCTTCCAGTTTTCGGACAGCACGAGTTTGCCCTGTTGGTACTGGTCTTCAATCCAATTTTTGAAAACGAAGCAGTCCTCGATCGGATGACTTACTGCTCGATGGTAGGGGCAGTAATTAGGATCGTTGACATCACCTGGCTGTAGCGGACATTTCGGATTCGGCAGATTGACGAATCCGTTGCGTACTGTCAGTTCAAACAGTTTCCTCGTTTTATCTTGGGGAAACGAGTAAGGACGTCCCAGTCTTTCCTCGAGTGATAGGCGTGGACGCATGTTGTTTTGGCGAACAACCGATTTTGAGTTGCTCGGCTGTTGTTGAGTATTGGCGACGAAGGTCATTTTCCCTTTCCTTTATCCCTTTTGTTCGCTCCGTCGTTTGCGGGTCCGCGATTCTTTCCGGGTAGTATGCCCTCGCACGGATGAATGTTTTCATGATTCTTCAATTTTTCAGAGATGGATTCCTCGAAGAGAGGGTTGAAGGCTGTTTTTTCATCGGGGTCGTTCCTGTGGCAATTGTCGGTGACTCTTTCATGCTCATCTGTCGTATTTTTTGGCTGTCTACGAGCTTCCCGCTTTGTTCTGTTGACGTAATGCCTATGAGTGACAAACCCTTGCCATCAACACTTAAAGGAGTCACAGTCTTCAGTAGCGTGTGCGATCTTCTGATGATATAGGCAATAATTAGGATACGTCTCTATTCCACTGAGAGTGTTTTCTTCAGAGGGTGGTAGCTTCATTCCCAATGATAGGGCTTTGGTGAACCTTTTGCTCGTCTTGAATTTGTTTTTATCGGCAGCGGATGTCTTTTGATTTGATGGGAGTGCCTCGACTCTTTCGTCCAGTCGGCGGTGTTTAGCTCCCTCCAGTATGGCCATTTCACGCTCTTGATTGGCTTTAACTTTCAAACGAATCTCATTCAGGAAGGCATCGATCATCTCATCTGATGGCCGTAGAGTTTCTGGTTCAGGGTCCGCCCTCAGCCTTTCAGTGCAAGGAGTCTTCTCATTGTCTTCAAACGAATGGGAAATCATATGACAGCTCGCCACGTATTCCTCGGATTCATCCGACGAACTCTTCCCCTTATCTTCTTCTTGAAAGACGTGGTTGAGGAACTCCTGGAGTGTGATGGGAGTCCGTGCTTTCTGGTTATATTCCTCCAGCGCATCAATCTGTCTGTGTAAGTCCGTTCGCTTGTCGCCCGGCTTTACGGGCTTCTTTGATTTCTTTTTCTTCTTCTTCGAAGATTTTTACGGCTGGTTATGAATGCTTGGGCCACTACTATCGATCTTTTGAGTTGGATGCGGCTTCAACATTCCCTCAATGATCTGAGGTTTCAACGAGTTCTTCCATTTGATCACTGGGCATGCCCGAAGATCGTTCAGCATTCTCTTTGTCTTAGCTGACAGCACAACCTCCCATGGGGCTTCTTCGACGAGAGAGCACGTTGCCCCCGGCATATTCATCCTCTTAGAGGCATGAGGTTGCGGCGGATTCACCTTCCATCTATCGAATAGCGCGAACTTGCCCTGTTGATACTGGTCTTCGAGCCAATTTTTGAAGACGTAGCAATCTTCGATCGGATGACACAGTACTTGGTGATAGGGACAGTAGTTGGGCTCACTGATATCATTTGGTTGCGACGGACGTTTTGGCTCCGGTAGATTTATGAGTCGGTTGCGCAACGCCAGCTCGAATAATCTTCTCGTCTTATATCGGGGAAACGAGTAAGGACGTCCTAGCCTCTCTTCAAGGGGTACGTTCGGACGCATATTATTTTGACGAACAACCGGCTTCGAGTTGCTCGGCTGTTGTTGAGCATTAGCGACAACGATCGTTTTTCCCTTCCCTTTGTCATTTCGGGAGTCTGGCTTTGGAAGAGGAGGTCTATGGCCCATCTGATCCATTTGCGCTAGCTTGTCGATCAGGGCCTGGAAGGTAGTCGACTTGAAGAACATCATAAATTGCGAGATGGTTGCTTGCGGATCAAGGGTTCCCACAAACATACCCACTGCAGGAGCTTCTTCAATGCGCTGCTCGCACTTTGACCATAAGTTCCGCCACCGTATAGCATATTGAACCCATGTCTCGCCTGGCTTTATCCTGGCGTTAATCAGTGCCGTCATCGGGGTGCGTTCACTGGCGCTTGCAAAACGCTGGGTAAACAACAGCTCCATCTCCGTGAAGGTCTTGATAGAGTCGTTCGGGAGCTCAGAGTACCACTCGAACGCTGTATCTGATAAGCTTCCAACGAACTGGCGAAGCAACAGTTTATCATCGCCGCCAGTGTTGTCGCAGAGTGCCTTGAACTGGGCAACATGCTGGTGGGGATTGCCCGTCCCCTTATAGACATGGAACTTGGGAATGGTATAGCCCGGAGGGTACTTGATCTGGTCGTACCAGCTCGGATACGGTCGCCCCGTTTTTACGACCTGACCGGCTGCTTCAGTCGCCTGATGAACCCGGATCTGTTGAGCTATGTATTCGTCTAGGTCAGCTTTGGAGATTGCCTCCTCCTTGGCTGTTGACAGAGCCGGTGGAGGATTTGACTTTTCTCCCCTATCGTCTTCAAGGATGATCGGGGGATCTTCAGCGGGAGGGTCTTGCTGAATCATCATACCCACCATGTCTTGGAACATGAGGGACATTTTCTTTATGCTGGCTGCTTGTTCCGCAGCCTCTTTATCCTTCTTCTCCAATATCCGGCGAAGGAATTCAGCGTCAGTTTCCTGTTCCTGACGTTCATCCGAGGACGTTTCAGGGCTTTCTTTTGGCCTAGTGAGTGCGGCCATCGCGTTCATCATCTCCTGGAGCTTTTGCTGTTGCTCCTGAGCTTTGGTCACTGACCGTGTAAGCGGTCTATGACCTGTGGATGCACGGCTGTCCTCCTTTCCCGACGTCATGTACACTGTATGAACTATTATGCCCCAGACTTAGGGCGTTTAGGCTCACCACCTTTGGCATTTACCGCGGGCGCGGGGATTTTCTCCGGCCTTCTTCTTTTGTGGGCCATTGAAGTTGAAGGGGCCGTTGTAGTGGGCACCCTGGCGGTTGCTGTCCTTTGTTGTTTAATAGGACGGCCCTTTTCTTCTTGCACCTTCACCCTTTTCTATTGACGAGAGTGATCTGGGTCAATTATGGAGTCTTGAACTCTCCGCCAAACTCTATAAATTTTTGAGGACAAACGTTGAGGGGGTTGCTCTTGCTTCGTTTCCGGAACTCTCTCCGCGGGTGGAAGAGATCTTTTCAGTGTAGCGGTTGGAGAGTTCTTACGTACCCTCCTCAGCAGTTCAAAGCTGTTCCCAGTTGGAATAGCAGCGTTGGCTTCCACCACTGGAGCAGGTGGAGTTAGCCCTGAGGGGGAGTTGCCCCCTGCCTTCTTCACCCGTTGCCAATGGCGACGTCGAGCATGACGAGCCGTTGGGACTGGCTCGGCGATAGAGACAGCTTCTTTTTGCCCCCTGTCTGAATGAGGTGTTGCTGGTGTCAGCCTCTTAAAGACTGATGTTGTCTTTTGAGTGTCGATATTCAATCTGTCAAAGACAGATCCTCGAGCGGGGGCAGGAGCAGGAATAGTCAGCCTTGAAAAGACTGACTCTTTGACAGGAGAAGCCGCCTTGGCGACTCCGGGAGCAGCCGTCTTCTTTGGGATGGCCTTCTCAGGTATCATGGGCTTTTTGGCGGGCCCTTTGGAGTTCAGACTCAATCTGGTGAAGACTGAAGAATTGGACGACCCGTTGAGAGGGGCCGTGGGAGTAGCAAGTCGATCAAAGACCGACTTCTTCGAAGCTTCCGGTGCAGGCATTGGCATGGTTAAGCTTGCAGGCAGGATCATGGTCCCCAAAAACAGGCCAGTGGTAGCCTGGGTCACCTGTCCTATCGGCAGGGCGAGGATGGAGGCCGCTTGAGGCCCATACGCTACACCTCCAGGTGAGGTGGAGCGTCCGTTGCATTGGCACTTCGAGTAGTTCGCGCAGTTAGAGGCCATTGATGCTTGAGTTCTGCGCCAGGCAAAAGACCAAATCTTAATAACTTGAAATCCAAAGGCAACCATTAACAAACCGCGATCCGTTCGCGAAGACGACACACGAAGTGTGGAGTGGAAAGAGGAAAAGGTCCCACCGGGCGTGCCAGAATCTGTTCCCCTCCGAACGTCGGCCGAGACGTTAGGACGTCTTGCCTGTGATTCGGGGCAGATGCTATTTGGTTTTATCCGTCCACCTCTCCGAAGATGCCAAGTTGATTTATGGCACCGTATATCGGAGGTTTAGACGGATGCGGCCGATGTAGCAGACTTCGTCAGATTCCCCCTCGCTTGAGGGGTTTTTGATTGTGGGGACGCTCTTCCCTGCATGCGCAAGCCCCTGCAGTTAATTACGCTACCGCATCGCGGTAACAACTTTCTCCTTCTCCAGAATTTCACTTCGTGTTGTGTATGTTTGTTTTGTTTGTGGTTGCCCGTGGATTGTATACGGAGACTATTTATTTCGTCTCCCGTAGGACGTGGATTAGTCCAAATCCGTATTTACTTAGATTTGGGTTTGGTGTTTTAGTTTAAGGATACGTTAGCCATGTTGAGGCTAAGATCTACTTAAACGTTCGTTAAAGATACGTTAGTCCTGCTTGAGACTAAGATCAACTTAATGTGGTGATCCATTTAATATATGGCCGTCGGGACTCGTCACCTCTCTGACGTCGTTGAAGGATTACAACGATAGGTGTCAGAGGAGTTCAGAGATGTACTCTTGAACCGAAGTTGATTTGGAGTTTTATAGTCCATTTGAATGCTTAAGGATACGTTAGCCGTGCTTGGGGCTAAGATCTACTTAAACGGGAACGTTTAGATCCGACAAAAGAGCGTTTAGGGAGGGGGCTCTACTGTTCCAGTTTAGGGACATAGTGGTCCATAAATAGTTTAGGGGCATTGCGGTCTATTGCCAGTTTAGGGACGTGGTGGTCCATGTTCCAGTTTAGGGACGTGGTGGTCCATCATTAGTTTAAGGACATTTCAGTCCATGAGTTTAAGGACCCCGCAGTCCGTATTCATGTGTGGTCGTTGGGACCCGTCACCTCTCTGACGTCGTTGAGGAATTACAACGATAGGTGTCAGAGGAGTTCGGAGATGTACCCTCGAACCGGAGGTAAATTGATTTAGGAGAGCAGCTGTGCTCAGTCAATTTAATTTGAGGACTTACGACCATGATTGGTCTAAGTCCAGTTTAGAAATGTTTAACATCTTATTTGTCTTTGGCCTATTAGGCCTGTGCTAGGGCTTTGCCCCTGTTTAATAATGCACTGCATTTCTTATTTTGTTTGGGCTCTGCCCTTTTTAAAATAATGCATTGCATTATTTATTATTTTGTTTGGGCTCTGCCCATTTATAAATGATGCAGAGCATCAATTTTGTTTGGGCTCTGCCCTTCTTATTGCATTGCAATTTAATTTGGCCTGCTAGGCCTTTCTGATTTGGGCCTGGCCCTTTAGTAAAAGAAATGCATTGCATTTGTCAGGCGCTTTGCGCTAGTCACTGAGCGCAAGCGCTTATGGTGATGATACGTGTCACGCTCTGGTGAGCGCAAGCGCAGTTAGCACAGTGCGCTGCGCTGCTGACACGTGGCGCTCTCTGGTGGCTTGCGTCGACACAGGAGCGCAACAGTGCTATTTTTCAAGTGCAGAGCACTGTTTTGTGTTTTGATCGATTTTAAATCAAAGAAGACAAGCTTTTCTTGTTTTTAAAGAACCAATGGTTCATAAGCAAAGTGCAAAGCACTATTATTACTTATTTTTCTTTTTATTGAAGATCATTGATCTTCTTCTCAGATCAATGATCCGTTTATAAGAGAATTTTCTTTTTTTTTTCCTAAAGGTTTTTACCTTTTTTGTTCTTGAGGAATTCTCTCCAATTCTTCAGAGTTCTCAATGATAATGTTCATGATCCGAGTCGGGGTCTAGGAGTCTTTATATAGTGCCCATAAATTTGTTAGGTTTGTTAAAAAGATCCTTCTCTGAGTGATTTGGGGAATTTTCCCCACCGTTGGATCTTTGATCCTAGGGCTTCTGTTTTACAGAAGACAATCTTCTTGTTTTAACAAGAACAGAAAGATCTTACTAGAATTTTATTATGTTTGGCATAAATGCCCCAGCGCGTGACATGTGTTACGCAGCGCAAAGCGCAGCGCAACTGTGTGAGCGCAACTGTGCTGACACGTGTCGCGCAACGCACAGCGCAGCGCAACCGCGCAGCGCAACCGCGCTTGCGCAACTGCGCTGACACGTGTCTCGCAGCGCACAGCGCAGCGCAACTGCGTTTGCGCTGACACGTGTCGCGCAGCGCAGCGTTTGCGCCACTGCGCTTGCGCAACTGCGCTGACACGTGTCGCGCAGCGCAGCGCTTGCGCAACTGAAGCGTTGCTTCCTTTAATTTTTGTTTTAAATAGAGCCTTGCTCTGATTGGGCGCGCTGCCTTGAGCGCTGCGCTCCTTGCACTGGCGTGTCTGATTTTGACACGTGGCGCGTTGCACGCAGCGCAAGGAATCTGAAGCGTTACTTCATTTATTTTAACTTTTAATTTTAACTTTAATTTTCAAAGCAGAGCTTTGCTCTTATTGGAGGAAACAGAAGCGTTGCTTCATTTCCCGTCTTGGAATTTGAATAAAGCTTTGCTCTGATTGGGGTAAACACCAGCACGTCGCCCACTTTAAGGCATCGTGCGGAAATACAGGGAGCAATGATGCGCTCCTTCTTTGTCAGTTTGTCAACAGCCTGGCCGGTGTCGCTTTCGACTGGTACGCGAGTATACCAGACGGGTCTGTCATTACCTTTGCCCAAATGGAGTCTCTGTTTCGGCAAAGGTTCATGAGTGTCAGTGATAAAATCTCCATTGCTGACCTTGTGAGGACCAAGCCGGGGAAGAGTGAAGGCAACACTGACTTTATTGCCCGATGGCGTAATCTCACGGTCAAGTGCGAACCACCGCTGGACCAGGACCAATCCGTCAGCCTTCTCAATGGGAACCTCAACAATTGGATGGTCCCATTCTTGTGTACAACAGGCCTCAAGACGTTTCAAGAGCTAACCAAGAAAGTCCAAATGCTGGAACGCTCGAAGCAAGAGTCTATCCCGGACTCTCAGAGAGACAAGACTTGGAAAAGTAAGCGGGACGACAACCGTAGAAGCGGGAGTTCTAGCAGTACCAATTTCTTTAATGTGTCCGACAATGAAGATAAGCGAAGGGCAGGCGATTCCAAAATCAACCGGTCTCGAAAGCAAATGCTAGGAGGAGATGGGCCTTCTCTAGAGGAGAAAAAGAACAAGGTTTACACTTTCAGAAGGGACAAGGTCCGCAAGATATTTAAAGATGCCTTGAACAACGGTTTACAATTGCCGGAGTTGAAAAGGCCTCAAGAAGCAAAAATGACCGACAATCCCCTGTATTGCCCGTTCTACCGAGTAGTGAGCCATGCGATCGAGGATTGCTATATCTTCAAAGATTGGGTTGAGAAGAGTACAAGGCTGGAGAGATCGAGCTTTCCAAAAGTGTGTTGGTGAACAATCAAGTTGCAACCACCAATTTTATACAGACAGAAGCTGAAGCCTTCTGGGAGCAGACAGCTGAACCTGCTGCCCTGAGAAATGAAACGGACTCACCGCGGCCTCCGTGGAGTACGAACATATCTAATAAGACGAAGAAGATGATAAAACTACTTCGGAAAGAGCCCACGACGGAATGGGAAAGGCAGAAGAAGCCTACCATTCCAGCTGCCAATGCGGCTCCATCAGGCTCAAAATCCAAAAAGCTCAAGAAGAAGAAAAGTGCAGCTCGGCGTGAAAAAAAGTATGTAGGGAGATCGACCATTCAAAAATATATCGATTCTCTCGAAGACTATGAACAGAAGGAAAGAACTCTGATTCAATTGAAGGAGTTCCTCCCTATAAAAGCGGCTGAAATTTTGGAGGAGTTAGAGGAAGACTTCAATGAAGAGATCCCTATAGTGACCTGCTACGCCATCCATCTTGGCAGCGACTCTGAGGAGGAGCTCTGTTTTCCCGAAGAGGACGAGGAGCTCGCTACAAAGGCCAACCAAATCCAGTTTAGAAGCGGCAGGGTTCTACCGCCAAATCAGGGAAATACCCCAAAAGGAAAGGAAAAACAGGTAGCTAATGAGGAAGATGGCAGAGAGCTGGTTAATGAAAACTCAAGTCCTTCCTCAGTGGACTATAATGTCTTGGCTCATCTCCGAAAGCTCCCGTCTCTCCTGAGCATCTACGATGCCTTGGTCCTATTTAAGGAGCTTAGAGATGTTCTGATTCACGCTCTACAAAACCCCGACCGGTATCAGGCATGTTTTACGGAAATTAATATGAAAGAAGTCCGGTACGCTTTGCATGCCACCGCGGTCATATTTAAGGATGAAGACTTGCTATTGGGAATGGCTGAGCATAATCGTCCGCTTTACGTGACCGGGTACAGCGACGGAGATCGGATTAATCGCATATTGATTGATTCGGGGTCCTCAGTGAACATCATGAACTTGCGGACTCTGAAGAGTTTGTCAATGGACGTCCGACACCTATCAAGGGAAAGGATTGTCATTCAAGGCTTCAATCAAAACTGCCAGCAAGTTCTGGGGTCTATAGCTTTACTAATCAAATTTGGGGATCTGCAAACTGAAGCTAAAATATACGTGATCGACGCTGACACGTCTTATAAAATTCTCTTGGGACGCCTATGACTCCACCATTACGGCATCATTCCGTCAACTCTTCATCAATACAAGAAGTATACTAAAAACGGCGAAGAAAGACGCATTGACGGAGACATCCAGTCGTTCGGTGTGCATGAAGTCTGATATGAAGATTCTCGGTACTTCATGAACCACCAAAATGCTAAGCCACAACTGACTGAGGATAGAGCGGCCCCAAGACTCAAAAGCAAATCTGAGCCGGCTGTCACTTTCAAAAGCAAAAACGCCCAAGTGTGCCCGCATTTCGGTAGCGGCACTGATGAGTCCGACGCTGGAAGTCCTTCCTTCCATAAAACTCGCCCTCGTTTTGGTAGCGATACGGATGAATCCGATACTGAAAGCCCACCTAGCAGCAAAGTTCGCCCTCATCTTGGCAGTGACACTGAAGAGTCGGAGGAAGAGGACCTGCCGTGTAACAGCTGTGCAGATTGGACACCCATGCAGCAGGCGAAACTACGAGAGACCTTCGAAATTGCAGAAGGGTCCCTGGCTATCACAAGGTTGCCAGAATGGATGTTCAAAGAGCTCGATGCATTGTTAGTCTCTACCGTGGACCAGCTGAAAACTTTCTACGTTCCCGGGAGGAAAAGTGGATAGAAGGGCGTCCTGTTTTATGGGTCAAACCCCGTTGTGCACCCAGACGATTTGTCTATCGCGTTCCTTCCCTATGAGAGAGGTATAAGAGCCGTCCTTAATCCCAGATACTATGCACCCGAGATGCGGGAATATTTCAAAAGGTGTGGATGCCGGTTATATCAAACGGAGTCCGAAGCAAAGTTTTATGAAGGGATATGGCATCCGCCCCAGGTCCGAGCACTCATCGATGGACGAATTCCAGATAGATGGGGCATATGCTTTTTTCAACCTGATTCCAAAGCATGCTACATGATCCATGTTGGTGAAGCCAACGAAAGATCAAATGATGATGATGAGATAGCCGAGCCAGAAGAAACTCCTCAAGAGCTTGAAGATGGCGGACAAGCAACCTTTGACGAGCTAACCGAGATTGACTTAGGAACGCCCGATAATCCAAGGCCGACCTACATCAACTCACTCTTGTCAGAGAAAATGAAAGAGCAGATAATTGCCCTGCTGCATGAGTTCGTCGACTGCTTCGCGTGGACATACAAAGAAATGCCTGGCCTTTCCCCTGAAGTTTCCGTGCATAAACTGGCTATATCTCCTGATGCTAAGCCAGTCAAACAAGCTCCTCGAAGAATGAGAAGGGAATTAGAAGAAAAGGTCATCGAGGAAACCAAGAGGCTCATCGATGCCGGCTTCATCAGGGAAGAGAAATATGCGGACTGGATTGCATGCATAGTCCCAGTGAAGAAGAAAAATGGGCAGATCCGAGTTTGTGTCGATTTCAGGGACCTTAACAAGGCATGTCCTAAAGACGACGACTTTCCGCTACCGGTCATGGAAATGATGGTCGATGACACCTAAAATTACGAGTTGTTCACCTTTATGGATGGCTCGTCTGGGTATAATCAGATCAAGATGTCGCCTGAGGATGAGAAACACACAGCATTTCGAACCCCGATCGGAATATACTGCTACAAAGTGATGCCGTTCGGACTGAAGAACACAGGTGCTACATATCAAAGGGCAATGACCAATATCTTTGATGACCTAATTCATAAGATCGTCGAATGTTATGTTGATGATCTGGTCGTCAAGACTAAATCCAAGGCCGATCACATCCAAGATCTTAGCACCATTCTCACCAGACTGAGGGAGTACGATCTGAAAATGAATCCTCTGAAGTGCGCTTTTGGCGTGTCATCAGGAAAATTCCTGGGCTTCATAGTTCGACATCGAGAGATTGAAGTTGACCCATCCAAGATATAAAGGCCATCATGGAGATGCCCCCTTCGAAGAATCTGACGCAGATAAGATCTTTTCAAGGCAAGCTTTCTTATATATGAAGGTTTATCTCAAATTTATCGGGGAGATGTAGGCCCTTCTCAAAGCTCATGAAGAAAGGAGTTCCTTTTGTCTGGGATGCCGAATGTCAAGAAGCGTTCGAAAGCGTCAAACACTACTTGTTGCACCCTCCAGTGCTGGCCGCTCTTATTCCAAATAAACCACTGATTCTCTACACTGCCGTGCTAGATGAATCACTCGGTGCGCTCCTTACCTAGAACAACGAGGAGGGAAAAGAGAATGCCCTCTACTACCTCAGTCGAACTTTAATCGGGGCGGAACACAACTATTCTTTGATCGAAAAGCAATGCCTGGCTCTGATGTTCGCTGTGAAAAAGCTGAGGCACTATCTGGTCGCTCATCGGGTTATGCTGATCTCTAGGGTCGACCCGCTCAAACACTTAATGACCAAAGCAAGCCTAGCCGGTAGAATGTCAAGATGGGCTGTCATGCTGCTTGAGTTTGACATAGTTTATACTCCTCAGAAAGCAGTAAAAGGGCAAGATCTCGCAGACTTCCTTGCTGCTCATCCCATATCAGAGGGGTTACCCTTAATTGCGAGCTACCCAACAAAAAAGTGTTTCACCTTGAGGAAGATGAGCCATGTTGGGAGCTTTACTTCGATGGAGCCTCATCAATGAGGACCTCCAGCAAATCAAGCGTCCTGGAGATAAAAGCAGGGATAGGATTGGTGTTCATCACGCCATCAATGGGAACACTACGGTGTTCTTTTGCTCTCACCGAGCCTCGCACAAACAATGAGGCCGAGTATGAAGCTCCGATAGCTGGTTTGGAGCTCGCCATAGAAATGGATATCCTTCGGCTACGAGTCTACGGTGATTCCCAGCTTGTCATCAACCAAGTAAGCGGTGACTATAAGATATAAAAACCCGAGTTAGCTCGGTACAGAGGCCGAGTGGTGGAACTCATGAAATGGTTCACTCACATTGAACTACTGAGAGTCCCTAGAGCGTTGAACGGAAAAGCTGACATACTTGCTCGCCTAGCTAAAGAGCTGGCTTATCCTGACATGGACGAAATTCTAATCACAGTCAGAAGCCGGCAAATTCTACCTCCAGCCACTTTGCATGAAGAAGAAAGCGTGGAACAAGAGAACACTCCTGCCGAAGAAGCTTCGATCATCCAAGACGAGCCCGATTGGAGAGAACCCTTCATAGAGTACCTCCGATACGACAAGCTGCCCGAAGGAAAATCTGCGAGGATTCAGTTGAAGAAGAGAGCTCTCCGATACATGTTTGTAAATGAAATGCTATACCGCAAGTCATATGACCAACTCTGGCTCAGGTGTTTTTCATTGGCCGAAACCCAAAAGGTCATGAAAGAAATTCACTCAGGCGTCTGCGGGGCTCACCAGTCCGGCCCCAAAATGCGGCTTTAGATCAAACGGCTTGGATATTACTGGCCTACCATGATAAGGGATTGCGAAGAGCATGCAAAGAAATGCCATCTCTGCCAAATTCATGGTGATTTCATTCACAAGCATCCTAATCCGTTGCATCCTACGGTGGCGTTGTGGCCCTTCAAAGTTTGGGGCACTGACATAGTTGGTCCAATTGATTCTCCGTCATCCAATGGCCACTGGTTCATACTGGCTGCAACAGACTACTTCTCCAGATGGGCTGAAGTTGTCCCGCTAAAAGAAGTCAAGACAGAAGATATTCTGACATTCTTCCAGCATAATGTTCTATACCGCTTCGGTACGCCAAGAAGAATCATTTCTGATAACGGGCCTTCTTTCAAGAGCTTCAAACTCTCAAAGTTCGCTACTCAGCACAAGATAGACTGGAGATATTCCCCCATCTATAATCCAAGAGCCAATGGGCTAGCCGAAGCCTTCAATAAGACTCTATGCAAGCTCCTGAGAAAAAATGCTTCAGCCAACTAGAGAGACTGGAACCTCAAACTTAGGAGGCGTTGTGGGAATATCGTACCACGCACCGTACTCCAACTTAGTCCACTCCATACTCATTGCTCTTCGGAGTGGAGACGTTCCTCCCCCTCGAAGTCGAAGTTCCAAGCTTAAGAATGGCCGTTCAGCACGAGTTGACGGAGGAGGAAAACTGTAGGGTTGCTAGGCACTCGCACAAGGGTCTACGAGGCATCAACCATGCCCGATTGAAAATTTAGCCGTGCCGAACAACCCGAATACGGAACTTTAAACTAGAGATTAGGCGAAAACAAGTATGCTAAACACTTTAACACTAAGTGAGAGGGATTACAACCTTTGTAGATCCGGTCCTTCACTTCATATGCTCCGTGTTGTGGTCCCTTCGCTGCGATCATCGGGATCCGGACTCTCGAGAGGTTCCACGAAGAGAAAGACGCAACATTTGCTTCCGATCTTCGATACTAAGATGATCTACCTTGAAGTTTCTTTAACACAAGCTAACACTCATGAAATGATGTGAACACCCTCATCTAAATGGCAAGGGAAGATGAGGATGATGAAGTAGGATTTTTGCTCTCTTTATTTATCTTTTTCTCATATTTATTCATCACCTTTTTGAAAAACTAGTAAGCTTTTCATGAAAGAATGAAGGAGGAAGAAGATGAACAATGTTAGAATCCTTTTGTGATGAATAGGAAAAGAATAATATGATAGAATTATGCAACCATGGTCAAGTGAACCTTTGTAGAGAATTAACTAGGGTTAGGGTTTGGGTTGGGTTAAAGCATGACTCACTTGAAAATATCTTTATCATGACAAAAAGAAAAGCTTCTAGAAACATCTAGAAAGCTTAACCCTAATCCAAACCCTAATCATGTTTAAACTCCACTAAACAAGTTGCATTAGTTATCATATCATGTTACAATATTATATATCACATATATAATATTTATCGTAACAAAATAAAATAATACATTTAGCATATATCGTATATATATCAATGTATTACCCGAGTGAGAAAAAGAATCTTTTAGTGAGCAAATATTAGTTAATGCAATTTAATATATCATATATATTATTATACATTAAATTATCGAATCAACACTTGATCCGACAATCCGGCTATATCGCATATAACCGGCTAATATTTATCCGTACCGATTCATCGAATCAACACTTGATCCGATGACCCGGCTGATATCAAATATCGCGAGAATAGAATACGGTATCACATATCGCATTATCCTCGGTCCCGCACATATCACATATGTGCCCCTACTCCGTTTTGCCTGAGTCAAGAAACCTCTGTGTAGGACTCTAAAGAATCGTCAATACGCCGGCAGTAGGTGATGATCATATCAAACACCCACAAGCTGCAAGCGGTCAGCTAAACGTAACAGCTACCCAGGTATTGAGCGCTCAGAAGATCAACAAGCAAGCCTGTACATTCTCCTGCGAATCCAAACAGTAACACTCCCGTACAGTCCGGTCTCGTAGTCTGATATGTTGCATATCTCGCCTAGGGGTGGTAAACGTCAGACCCCAGTAGCTTGATAAGTCGTGTCGATTTGAGGTCTATAACAGTTTGAGAAACTACTGATAACACTTACCAGTAAATCTCAGCAACCCTGGCCAGGGATTTCCGGTTATAGCCAATCGAACACAGCACAACATCAACTCCCTATACCGGGAGAGACGAATCCCCTCCTATCGCTCATTGCCTCCATGTGATTCGGGACTGTACCCAAAAGCCACCTTTTTGCACGCCCTCTTGGACGTGGTATGATGGAAATCAAAGCACAGTGGGAACCACACAAGACTCTATGACGATCTCGGGTCAACAGACTACTCTGTACCAGTGTCACCGGAGAACTGCCATCTGACGTATGGTATAATACCATCTGGGAGTTCTCGGCGAGTCCGTCCAGTGTACCCAGTCTCCACTGAGCACCCGTACACCATCCTTGATGTCAAACACCGATGGATATGGGATCATCCATCGCCCATCATATGGGTCAAGATGCGTATACGCTAGTCTACTCTGGTGCATCGATGCCCTGTCTCGATACACCCTCGACTAGGAACAGTTATAGGATGTACTCGTCGACTACCGTGGCCCTACTAGTATGATCTCATCATAGTCCCAGTAGTCGAGTACATATCCTAAGGGCTTTATCAACATGTAACATAGAGACAATCAGAGTACATATTAAGATAAAGTACAACCAGATAGCATACTATCATGTCGAGCAAGAAAGTCCTCCCTATATATGTCCTAGCATCCACTACAATATACATCGTATGTACAGTAATGGCCTCTAGGGCATACATATAACTAAAAATCTCCCACTTGCACTAGGGCCATCTGTTATGGTATCGCATACCCAACATTTAGCTGCGGTTGAAGTATCTCATACTCAACCATCCCATAAAAGTCTCTACTGGGAAAAAGGCCTTCGTGAGTGGATCCGCGCTGTTGTCCTCTGTGTCTACTCTCCTAACCTCGATCTCCCTGGAGATCAACCATCTCCATGATCAGGTGATACTGCCTAAGAATTATATCTGGATTTCTGATGGGACGGTAGTTCCTTGGCATAAGCCACAACTCCATTGTCACACAATGGTAGGAACGAAGTTCATCGCATGAACTTATATATATCCAGACTGCCTCTTTGGTAGTATCCTTGGTAACGATTTATCTTGCCTTTAATCGTCTAGTATATCACGGTATCTAGCTTGGAACTCTTCCAACATACCGTCCCTCCATTGAGGGTGTAGACAATGCCCGCGACTGACATTCAGTCGTCCTTATCACTCTGGAACCTTTCCAGTGATTCTCCCCAGGATCGATTGATACCATCTCACTACAACTAGTGAGTATCCTAACATCCAATTAGATCTATCTCATAGATCCAAAACCCAGGATTTAGGAGGTATCACTTTGATCCTATATGGAGAATCCTTGTGATAAGCGGAGATTGACCGAGCGTAGCATAGGAATCTCCTTCCCTATCAAGAGTATGTCATCCACGTACTCTACGAGGATCACCACCATACTCTTTACTACCTTTTCATATATACAAGGTTCATCTACCATTTTGATGAAGTCAAACTCTTTGACTGCCACATCAAAACAGATGTTCCAACTCCGCGATGCCTGTTTTATCATATAAAACATCTTGCACACGTTTCCGCTGCTCCCACTGTCTACGAAGCCCTCTGGCTGTGTACTTATAGACGTTCTCTTCTAAAACATCAGTTAGAAAAGCAGTCATGACACCCATCCACCAGATATCGTAGTCATGGTATGTAGCCGTGGTAAGTAGGATCTGGATGGACTTAAGCATAGATCCTTAGAAAAGGTTTCAACATAATCCATACCTGGTCTATGATGCAAACCTTTAACAAGTCTAGCTTTGAAAGTCTCAACCTTTCCATGTACACCAAGTAATCTTCTCAAGATATACTTGCTCCTGATGGGGATTTAACCCTTCAGATAAAGCAACCAAAGTCCATACTTTGTTGGTGTATAAGGATTCCATCTCAGATCGATAAGCATCCAGCCATTCTTACAGAGTCCCACTCCTGATGGCCAGCTCGAAACTAGTTGGGTCATCATCTCATGATGCAATCCTCACTCCCACTGTCATAGAGAAACCAAAGTATCTCTCAGGTGGGTGAGGAACCCTGCTAGATCGGCGGAGAGGCTGAGGTTCGTTGGAAACTATTGAATCCTTTGGTTCTATCAAATCATTAGCTGTATTTTGTATAACTGGAACCTTTCCAGTTGTACATAACAGACCTTGCCTCGAGCTTGTCCGGATTTTGCTTTAAGACATAGGCCGGAAAACCCCAAATTTTAACAAGCTTAAGATATGGGCTCTTCCCTTTCCATATCACATATGAAGTGGTAGGAAACTGATTTTATTTGAACCCTATTCAATAGGTATGCAGATTCTCAAGCGCATAACACCCAAATGGAAATAGGAAACTCAGTAGTACTCATCATAGAGCACACCATAACACATAGGGTGCTATTGCTCCGCCCCGATACACCGACGTGCTGTAGTGTATACGGAGGAGTAATGCTGAGAGAGAATCTCATTCTCCTTTAGAATAGTCCAGAAATCTCGTGCTCAAGTATTCTCCTCCTTGATCACATCAAAAGACATAATACTTTTACCCGTATTTTGGTTCTCTACTTCTAATTTATATTCTGTGAATATCTCAAAAGGTTCGGACTTGTGTTTCAACAGGAACATATGTCTGAATCTTGAGAGATTATCAGAGAATGTAATGAAGTACAAAGAACCGGTCTTGGCATGTGTAGACAGGGGACCTTCATACATCAGCATGTATCAATCCCAAGAGTTCACTAACTCTTTCTCTGTTTCCAATAAACAGAGCTGTGGTCATCTTATCTTTGTGACATGACAGGAAAGTTTCACAAGATGTAAATTCAAACTAATTTAAATATGCATCTAAATGTAACTTCAGCCAGTCGGGTCGCATTGATATGACCCAGTCTACAATGCCTCAAGAAGGATTTGTTCATTTCTGAACTCTTCCTCTTGTGTGTGTTCCGTATACTAAGAACTGTAGTTTGATGTAGAACGACAATGCTTTTAGATAACGTGCCTGAACTGATCAACTCTTGATATAGGAAATGTTCAAAACATTATCTAACAATACAAAATTATATCCTTTCTTTACTAATAAAGAGACTGATATGATTTTGTATATCAGGTTCAGTATCTAATAACATTTGTTCAGATCAATGTATTCTGGTAATACAGGGTGACAGTGACCAACAGACTTGGCTGCAACACTTGCACCGTTTTCTATCTCATGAAACTTATCACCCGTTCTCAGTTCTCTACCTATCTGTAGCCCATGTAACAGATTACATATACGGGATCCTGATCCGGTATCACATACCCAGGACGTAAAGGATACTGAGAAACAGTTCTGTGTAATGAACACACCCGAAGATGATACATCAACATGCACTTTCTTCGTTTGGGCGGCACGGGAAATCTGGTATTCCCCAATTTCCTGCTCTGTCTTATAACAATTAAAAGTTGGAGCGGGACCAACGTTCCCCAGCTCAGTATAACAAGCGGGTTCGGTCAATATATCCGTATTATTATCTTGATTAAGGCGTGATATGGTCGCTACCTGGAGAGAGAGAGAAGAAAACACTCAGTGTATGCTCTTGCAAGATTAGATTGGTTATCTAATATATCTAATCAGGATGTCTCCCACTGTTTTAATCAAATCTTCCTTCAAACCCTAAAAGGAAAGACTAGCCGGGATTAATTACACGCTACAAGTTCGCCAATCTTTCAGCCAGGCCAGTGTCGGTACTTTGAGGGAGGTCCCCCGTGCTTTCGCACGAACCTAATTAATGTAAACCTCGTTTTTCCAGGGGCGTAACCCCGTTGACACCTTTCTAGACACCTACTTGATCAGCTAATTGTAATGTGTAAAACTCTCCCAGGAGTAACTTTTACTCGCAGCGGGTATCGGGATCCAACTATCTCATAGAAGGTATGCAATCTCATTGCAAATTTCAACACTTGAAATTCCCAATAATATTTTGCCCCTAACGTGCTATGACCTTGACGAAAGTCAACAAACCATAGCCCGCTAGTCAAGTTCAACCCGTACATTTCTTGATTGAATTAAACCCACCCGCACGACCCTTGACGAAAGCCAACAAAGCCGCACGACTACCCTAATCCAATCGCATCGTATGCTAGCAGATAAGCAGCATATAGCTACCGCACACTGCACCTTGACGAAAGCCAACAAATGCAGCACGAATACTATATACAACTTATCTGAAATGACGGAGGGCTACGACAGGTTTTTCTGAAAACCTATTGCGTAATGAACTTGATATCATTGTAGGGTCGAATGAATTTTGAAATGGAGTGTCTTTGAGGCTTTTCTAGTTTTGCTAAAGGAGTCACTCCCGGTGAAGGGATCGTCGGTCCTTTCCTCGTCGAATGAGGTGCGGGATATATCATATATATCACTGTGCAAAGCAAAAACTATTAAAAGCAATCAAAAGACAAACCGAGTGTGTAGCATCTGCCAGTTATTGCTAAAGGAGTCACTCCCGGTGAAGGGATCTCGGTCCTTTCCTCATCGAATAAGGTGCAGGATATATCATATATACCGCTGTGCAAAGCAAGAACTGTAGCTACCTGTTTTATTTTGAAATTCGATTCTACAACATCTTAGGTTTCTTTTATTTCATTAATCTCATTAATGAAGTCCCATTTTATTATGCTTCACAAGCATCTCTTTTGAAACGAAATCTGCAATATAACATATATCTCATATATATAATATAAACATTCGTCTCAGGCAGTAATATAATCTCATCACAGAACATTGCAGCAGAAGAACATATATGAAATATTGGATATACTAGGATGTCCGTGTTTTCAATACTAGCCTGTATAAAACACGGATTCCACGGTCGCGATGAATAGCCAAACCCACATCCCTAGACCCCTACGAGAGCGGCAAGTAACACTGCCAATTCTAGGGTTAGGAGACCCGGTCTCGACTCCTCGAGATGGTCTCCCACTGGACCCTAGAACCCGGTTACTTGTGCTCCCCTCCTTGGGTCTACTTAATGCGGAAAAATAAATAATATACAACGGTGACATCTTCCGCTACCTGGAAGTGCCCCAATAAAAGAATATTACATACAAATGAATTTTACATGAATAAAAATGAAAAAATCTCATCTCACATAAAACCCCCGGCTATTCAAACACGACGATCCAATATAACATATCACAGCAACACATAATATCTCATATCATCAACGTAAGCAAGTATGCGTATCCCGATTGTCGTTGATGTATAGCAACGAAGCCGGCGATACACCACATACTACGCTTACGGTCACAGAAAAGAAAGTGTAAAACTACAACAGTTGGAATCCGCAACCACCTCAGACATCGCATGCCTGACCAAATGAATTCCTTAGACATCACATGCCTAACAATTATAAACCCCGCATTTTAGTCTCATTATCGAAAACTCTTTTCAATATCAAGTCGGCCAATTCAACAAGATTCCCGACATCCTGATCGAATGCTCGTCGCAAACTTTAATAGACGGCCGCACCCCCAGATGCCGTCGACGAAGTGCACTAAGGCGGAACACCGCTACCGCGAGCACCCGAACGGATGCTTTCGGCGACGGGGTTCTCCTACAGTCACTTGGTCGGGGCTATGGGGCGTGGCTGTCTATTAAGTTTACCTGGCGAGTATCCGCGTACGCTACGTGATTGCGACGGACTTTTGATCACATCAAAATTCCGTGGCAACCGATCATCTGAGACTAAACTGCTATGTTTATAATATTCAAATTAGTTATCTCATAACTACCTGTGGATTCCAAATATTGTATCACATTCCAGATAAATAGAAAAAGTTAAACTTTCCGATCGAATCATCAAACACCCAAGATTTCCCCAATGTATCTCAACACTTGAAATCAGTTTAAAAACATCCATTACATGCCACAGTAGCAATGGTCCAGCCGTAGAAGGGTCAAGCCAACGCCTCACATGTGGCACGCCGTACTGCCCCAAACCCTAAGGTTCAAAAGGCAGTTCAAGACGGTCACATAATCGAGTTAAGGTTTGTTGTCTTCTAGAGGGTCCACCGAGTTACTTGCACGACTTAGAATATTCTTAAACACGAGAAAAAAAATCCAACTTTTGAAAAATTTTCCGACAAGGGAAAAAGTGAGTTATTGATATCCGCCCGAACTTTTTAACAGTTTCTAAAAGTTACCCGGAAAAACATAGACAAAATTAGACTATCCGATCGAATCAACGAACTCCCAATACAACCCAGAAAATTCAACTCTTGAATAAATATTAAAAATTCCCAGAAAATCCAGCATAATAAAATAAGAGTTACTGTGCAAACAGGAGATGATGATGTCATAATTTAGCCGCGGAACCGCCGCAGAAGGCATGCTTATGCCGCGGTTCCGCCGCACTTTGTACTGTTCATCGAAAACTTTTTGCACCGTAATTCTTATAATTCCCTGCTGAATTTTTTAAGCATTTTTAATGTGGAAAAATCCCAGTTTTTAGAAAAAGTCCAGAGAGCTCCTAAAATTGGGGTTTCGGGTTCGATCGGGTTTCAAACTTCGTCTAGACTTCGCCTAAAGCTCTAGCTTGGCTCTGATACCACTGTAGGGTTATTAGGCACTCGCACAAGGGTCTACGAGGCATCAACCATGCCCGATTGAAAATTTAGCCGTGCCGAACAACCCGAATACGGAACTTTAAACTAGAGATTAGGCGAAAACAAGTATGCTAAACACTTTAACACTAAGTGAGAGGGATTACAACCTTTGTAGATCCGGTCCTTCACTTCATATGCTCCGTGTTGTGGTCCCTTCGCTGCGATCATCGGGATCCGGACTCTCGAGAGGTTCCACGAAGAGAAAGACGCAACCTTTGCTTCCGATCTTCGATACTAAGATGATCTACCTTGAAGTTTCTTTAACACAAGCTAACACTCATGAAATGATGTGAACACCCTCATCTAAATGGCAAGGGAAGATGAGGATGATGAAGTAGGATTTTTGCTCTCTTTATTTATCTTTTTCTCATATTTATTCATCACCTTTTTGAAAAACTAGTAAGCTTTTCATGAAAGAATGAAGGAGGAAGAAGATGAACAATGTTAGAATCCTTTTGTGATGAATAGGAAAAGAATAATATGATAGAATTATGCAACCATGGTCAAGTGAACCTTTGTAGAGAATTAACTAGGGTTAGGGTTTGGGTTGGGTTAAAGCATGACTCACTTGAAAATATCTTTATCATGACAAAAAGAAAAGCTTCTAGAAACATCTAGAAAGCTTAACCCTAATCCAAACCCTAATCATGTTTAAACTCCACTAAACAAGTTGCATTAGTTATCATATCATGTTACAATATTATATATCACATATATAATATTTATCGTAACAAAATAAAATAATACATTTAGCATATATCGTATATATATCAATGTATTACCCGAGTGAGAAAAAGAATCTTTTAGTGAGCAAATATTAGTTAATGCAATTTAATATATCATATATATTATTATACATTAAATTATCGAATCAACACTTGATCCGACAATCCGGCTATATCGCATATAACCGGCTAATATTTATCCGTACCGATTCATCGAATCAACACTTGATCCGATGACCCGGCTGATATCAAATATCGCGAGAATAGAATACGGTATCACATATCGCATTATCCTCGGTCCCGCACATATCACATATGTGCCCCTACTCCGTTTTGCCTGAGTCAAGAAACCTCTGTGTAGGACTCTAAAGAATCGTCAATACGCCGGCAGTAGGTGATGATCATATCAAACACCCACAAGCTGCAAGCGGTCAGCTAAACGTAACAGCTACCCAGGTATTGAGCGCTCAGAAGATCAACAAGCAAGCCTGTACATTCTCCTGCGAATCCAAACAGTAACACTCCCGTACAGTCCGGTCTCATCGTCTGATATGTTGCATATCTCGCCTAGGGGTGGTAAACGTCAGACCCCAGTAGCTTGATAAGTCGTGTCGATTTGAGGTCTATAACAGTTTGAGAAACTACTGATAACACTTACCAGTAAATCTCAGCAACCCTGGCCAGGGATTTCCGGTTATAGCCAATCGAACACAGCACAACATCAACTCCCTATACCGGGAGAGACGAATCCCCTCCTATCGCTCATTGCCTCCATGTGATTCGGGACTGTACCCAAAAGCCACCTTTTTGCACGCCCTCTTGGACGTGGTATGATGGAAATCAAAGTACAGTGGGAACCACACAAGACTCTATGACGATCTCGGGTCAACAGACTACTCTGTACCAGTGTCACCGGAGAACTGCCATCTGACGTATGGTATAATACCATCTGGGAGTTCTCGGCGAGTCCGTCCAGTGTACCCAGTCTCCACTGAGCACCCGTACACCATCCATGATGTCAAACACCGATGGATATGGGATCATCCATCGCCCATCATATGGGTCAAGATACGTATACGCTAGTCTACTCTGGTGCATCGATGCCCTGTCTCGATACACCCTCGACTAGGAACAGTTATAGGATGTACTCGTCGACTACCGTGGCCCCACTAGTATGATCTCATCATAGTCCCAGTAGTCGAGTACATATCCTAAGGGCTTTATCAACATGTAACATAGAGACAATCAGAGTACATATTAAGATAAAGTACAACCAGATAGCATACTATCATGTCGAGCAAGAAAGTCCTCCCTATATATGTCCTAGCATCCACTACAATATACATCGTATGTACAGTAATGGCCTCTAGGGCATACATATAACTAACAAAAACGTGCACCTTCGGCTTGAAGAGCTCGACGCCCTCGAAGAAAAGAAGCTCGCGGTGCAGCAAAATCTGGAGTTATACCGAGCCCAAATGTCATGGGCCTGTGACAAGATAACCCATCTTCGCGCTTTCAAGAAAAGTGAATTGGTGTTGGTCTTCAAATGACCGATCATCCCCAATCAACATGCCAAGGGAAAATTCGAGCCAAACTGGGAAGGACCATACGTCATCGAGAAAGTGTTCGACGGAGGATCTTACCAACTAATAAGTGCCGAGGGAGAACGGCCCATGCCACCCATCAATGGCCGATATCTCAAGAAATACTACGCGTGAATGCTCCAAGTCGGAGGTGAATTGAGCACACCAGCCCTACGGTCTAGATCATACATCCTGTAAAACCGTATACAATCCACGGGCGTAAACGACCCCTATCTTTCCTAAGTCCTGCCGGTGAGACTACTTTTAAAGTCCCACCAGCGGACAAAAAAACAGTATATCCACAAGCAAAACAGGCACGGATTAAAACCCGAAAGGGCTCCGTGAGCAAAAACAGCAGGACTGCCGGCGAGTTTGTGAAAACCAGAAAGGGCACAAACTAGTGAAAAGAGATAAAATACATTCGCAAAGTCCTCTCGACCTTGTGAGGAGAAAATCCCTGCGTGAGATCCTTACGACTCACAAAGAAGCAACACACTTAGGGATCCCTACGATTCCTAAGGAGAACATACACCTGCGAGATCCTCTCGACTCGTAGGAAGAAAACGCTTTTATGAGACCCTTACGGCTCATAAAATTGAAAAGCCTTAGGTGATAGGGATCTGAACCCGTCTCCTGAGCCATCGCTCCCCAACGGGCAACGGTAAATGATGAGTCACTCCTGACATTTCGCTTCAGTGTTAGCGGTGCTAATGCCGACCAAAAACCTAAATCCCAAGTTTTCCCAACGGCAAATGATGAGTCGCTCCTAGCATTGCTTCAGTGTTAGCGGTACTGATGCCGACCCAAAAACCAAATCCCAAGTCCTCCCGGGGCAAATGATAAGTTTCTCCTGGCATTATTCCAGTGCAGCAATGCTGATGCCAAAAAAATTCCAAATTCCAAGTCCCCAAATGGCAAATGATGAGTCGCTCCTGGTACCATATTCTAGTGTAGCGATGCAGACGCCAACCAAAATCCAATTTCTCAAAATTCTCCCGGCCCTACGGTTAGTCCCCAAATTGACTACCATATACAATCCACGGGCTCAAATAATTCTTATCATACCTATACCCCACCGCAATCACCAGTCCAGTGGCCGGTCTCCGCCCTTGGACTTATGCTCCATTTGGGAAGACCCACTCATGTGTCCTCACGATACATGAGGAGAACAAACTTACAAGATCGTCTCGACTCGTAAGAAAACACCTTCGTGGGATTCTTACGACTCACAAAGAAAAAACACACTTAGGAGTCCTCACGACTCCTAAGGAGAAAGTACACCTACGAGATCCTTTCGACTCGTAGGGGGAAAATGCTTTTATGGGACCCTTATGGCTCATAAAATTGAAAAGTCTTAGGTGATAGGGACCTAAACCTGTCTCCTAAGCCATCGCTCCCCAACAGGAAAAGGCAGATGATGATTCGCTCCTGGTACCATATTCCAGTATAGCGATGTTGATGTCAACCCAAACCATATCAAGTCAGCAAGACAACGAACAACCTCCCTGGAGGAATCATGCTCCACCTCGGAAACAAGTCAAATCCCGACACTGCAGAAAGCGGAGCAAGTTAAATCAGAACATTCGACCATCCAAGTCGCTAAAAGAGCAGCATCGACCGTCCACGTTGCTAAAATGGCAATACCGACCGTTTACGTCGGAAAAAGGGCAGTATCGACCGTCCAAGTTGCTAAAAGGGCAGCACCGACCGTCCAAGTCGCAAAAAGAGCAGCATCGACCGTCCACGTCGCTAAAAGGGCAGCATTGACCGTCCAAGTCGCTAAAAGGGCAGTATCGACCGTCCAAGTCGCTAAAAGGGCAGTATCGACCGTCCAAGTCATAAAAAGGGCAGAATCGACCATCCACGTCGCTAAAATGGCAGCATCGACCGGCCACGTCGCTAAAAGGGCAGCATCGACCGTCCACATCGCAAAAAGGGAAGCACCGACCGTCCACGTCGCTAAAATGGTAGCACCGACCGTCCAAGTCGTAAAAAGGGCAGAACCGACCGTCCAAGTCGCTAAAAGGGCAGCACCGACCGTCCACGTCGCTAAAAGGGCAGCATCGACCGTCCACGTCGCTAAAAGGGCAGCAACGACCTCCTCGTCGGAATTATGCTCCGCCTTGGAATCAAGCCAACGAGACACTCCATCTTGGAGACACGTCAAGTATCGACCGTCCATATCGTAAAAATGGCAATGCCAGCTTTCTAGAAAGCGGGAACCAAATCAAGTCGCTTCCACATGAAAGAGGATCCATCAATTTCATGCACACGACCCACATATGCTGTGTGCATTTATTGATGGGGGGCACTTTGTTGGGTTCGAAATTTACACCCCGGTTGACCAAGTCAAAATCAAAGTCAACCCCAAGCCAAGTGGGCCCAAGCCCGGGTTAAGTGGGCCAATGCTCGGGTCGAGCCAGAACACGAAGCATCCGGCTTTCCGCCATGCCAAAATAAAAATTTTGTAATAAATAGTTTTGGTGTATTTCCTTTTTTTATTTTTTGAATAAATGTAAGAAAAATGGGTATAAAGCCAAATTTTTGTAAAGCTCATGGCTTATGTGCAAAAAGAAATAGCACATGAGGCACGGGATAGGCAAAATGCCATTTTTGTAAAGCCCAAGGGGCTATATGTAAAGTGTATAGCCTATAAAGGCAAAGATAATGAAAATATCTTAACAACTTTTTTCTTTCTCCCAAAAAGAATCAAGATCTGTGATCTTCTCCTTCCTCAAGGTCCTAAAACCTTCTTCTTTCTTTTGAATTAAATCAAGAGTTTTACTCTTCCTTTTCTAAAACTAAATAGTTTTTCACCACAAAACCCACAAAGGGGAGCTTGGATCTTCCATCAGATCTTAAAAAGGAGAGATTTTTAAAATCTCACCCCTCTTGTTAACCAAGAGCCGGCCAATAAAGGAGGAAGAAGGAGACCTATCTCCAAAGACCCCATTTTAGGGAATATCCAAAGCTCAAGGGGAGAAGCCTTTTCATCAGCTTCAAAAATATGTTAGGAGTTTAACACCTCACACACACACACACAAAATAATAAGTATTTCTTTCTGGGAGTACAACTCCCAGTGCAGGGACCAAGTCCCATTTGCCGCCCAGCGCCCGAGCGCCCATGTGCTTAGCACGTGAGGCGCTAGTGCCCAAGCGCCCAAAAAGCGAAGGCCCGAGCGCCCATGTGCCTGGCATATGAGGTGCTAGTGCCTACATGCCTGGCACGTGAGGTGCTAGCGCCCAAAGCGTTAGCGCCCGAGCGCCCACGTGCCTGGCACGTATCGCGCTAGCGCCCGAGAGCTCACGTGCCTAGCACGTGTGGCGCTAGCACCCAAAGCGCTAGCGCCCAAAGCGCTTGCGCCCGAGCGCCCACGTGCCTGGCACGTGTGGCGCTAGCTCCCAAAGCGCTAGCGCCCGAGCGCCCTGGCGCCCAAAGTGCTAGCGCCCAAGGCGATAGCGCCGGCACTCGAGCGCCCAAGCACCCGCGTGTCACGCACATGAGGCGCTGGCGCTTTCTCCTACGCATCCTTTGGATGCCCTTTCCTTTATATCTATACACACACACACACACACACACATATACATATACATACACACATACTCTACAACACTGTCCCCCGTTAGAAAAACTCTGTGGGGCTCCCGATATATCCAAAACTCCTTCAAAACACAACATTGCACATTGAGTTCACATGACTTGTTTGACCCGTCAATCGGAGGTTCTCTCGCTCCAAAGGTGAGGGGTAATTAACGGCAGCTTAGTCCACGGCTGCCGGAAATTCGGATCCCCGCAATCAATAAACCCCTGCCTACCCTAGGCAGGGAGAATCTGTAATGTGCCTGACGAGCGCGCGCGTATTCCCATCTCAATGGGGTGACGAAAAACACCCTACAGCTGGGAGTTCAAAGCTGATACTTCAGGAGCGGGATGCTTAAGCTCAATCTCATGCAGGCATACCTCGATCTTTCTGCAGTAATTAACCTAAGACTCGACAACACTTTCGTCATTGAAGTTCACGAGCATCGCCAGCATAGGATTACAGCGAATGCGAGGGTCTCGGTGTCAAGATCCTCGACGAATTCGCTCAACATTTGCAGGCTAGTCGCAGCACCCCTGCAAGATAGGCGTTTAGCAAAGGGCCCTGCCGGCATTGGGATGCGAGACTCAAAGGGAGCTGGAGCCGGTGCGATTGCTGCAAAACGAATTATGGTCAAATATCGACTCGGGAGGTAAAGAAAATACGCGAGCAATGGAGTCTACTATACCGGCTATGGCAGGTGGCAAAATTGGGAGTGCCGGAGGCGCGGCTATTCTCTCGTCCCTTCCTCTGATCCGTGACGCTGCGATCAATATAAGGAAGAATTAGCAACAATACGGCTATTCATAAAAGAAAGAAGGAGACAATAGCTGAAAGATATACTAACCAATACCAACAGGCGGAATGACTTCCGACTGGAAGGAGAATTGCGGGTTCAATACCTGGTATAGATGGTCGAAAATGACTCCTGCAGAGTTACGAAAATATACTGTCAATACAAGGAATATGGTGTCCACAGTTAAACTAAATAAATTACAAACCTATACCTTTCAGCATTTCGGTGGACATAGGAGAAGGCGAGGGAACAACAACCGTCATGGCGGTGACCGGGGGTGCTTCAGATGGCACAATTTCAGCGTCCACTGCACATACAAACAAAATATTGTCAGAAGAAGCTGAATGGGATTGTGAAATAAAGAGAGAACAGTGACTCAAGACTTACCTGACGGGTCATCAACCAAAACCGCGATGGAAGCATCACCAGGCATAGCGGCTTCTTGGCTCTCCCTTAGAGGAGCAGTTTCTGCGCCCATGGCTTCATCCCCTGATTCGATGAGGGCCATCGTGACACTTGCGACGCCTGCCGATACCAGGGAGCCACACGGGGAAAGGGCAGACGTCTGAACGGTCCCAGATTCTAGAGAAAGGGTAGCAATTTCGGGCACGGTAATCGCCAGGCTTTCACCCGTCATCCCATCGCCAAGACTTAGCCTTGCAGAAAATGCATATGTCAAAATTCGAAGATCTAGTTCTAATAAAAAAACTCAGCGTTACGTTACCTTGGAACAACTTTTTAGTTTCTTCCCGAGCTGTGCGCGCAACCTGTCTACGGATGGTAGACAACGCAGAGGGAACATCCGCCGAAGGAGTATCAACAAGCGGAATGATGCTTGAGCCTGCACCCATGGCCAAACTGGCATCGCGTTCCCTCACCGCATGCTTCCTACACTTCCTTTCGGTCTGAGCATTGAGAAGCGATCTCCTCAAGGCCTCTGATAAGGGGACGTCGTCGTTCGAACTAAGCTCTGCCTCTGGAGCCGTTACGGCATCCTTCATTGGATGCTTTAGCAAAGCCTCCTGCGGGGACGTTGGGAGAGCTGGGGCTACAACAGCTGGTTCCGGAAGTTTTGCCGCATCGCTGCTCGAGATCGGCACTACACTTGGAATAACCCGAGGCAAGGTAGTCCCTGCAACAAGATGAAAGACAGGGTCAGAGCACGAATAAAGAAAGGGATAAAGGCATAATGAACGAAATTCTACCAAGGCCTAAAGAAGAGCGGAGCCTCTCTTCCTCTTCAAATGTTTTGAGCAAAGCCGCGAGAGCCTCTTCGGAAGAGATACCTGTTGAAGAAGAAAGCGTTAGTAGAAGCATAATAAAATAAGATAACCGTGGAAGAATGTAACTGAAGTATACCTGATTTCGTGATAGCGATCAGTGCCACTTCATCGCGAGCCAGTCGCTCGGAAGCCACAAGGGCAGCCTGGAGATCAGTATCATCCGCAGGCGCGATGAATAAACCCTCATTGGTCCCATACTCGCACAAACCCTCGCTGTAAGGAGAATATGGCTCCTGGCCAAATATGATGTCGGCAGAAAACATCGACTTCTTCTTCTTTTGCGAGTGAGCGCCGGCAGCTGATGACAAGAGCTTGCGCTTGACGGGAATTTTTGGGTGACGAGTCCCGATCTCCGTACCCACGCCAGACTCCGAGGACGCCGCAGCTACCGTTTCTACAGGAACATGGGTAGAGGCTTCTCAGGAAAGGCGCGCGGGACCGCAACCGCGGTAGCTTCTCTTAAGGAAGGACCAACAGTGGTCCGTTGCTTTAAGGGGACAACTGGATTACCGGTAGGGACCGCACCCTTGCAATCGAGCAGTAACCGCCTTTCTTCCCTAATAACAGCACCCGTCGCATGCTGGTACCACGCCACGTATGCGTTCGAGGCCTTCGGAATGCAGCTCGGCTCACTGATAAAAAAATTGGATCCGGTGTTTAGTCGCATGAAATGGTACAGCGCGTTGCGGGTACCCTCTTCCGTAGCAACCGGCTCAGCTAAAAAATCCTCAAGCGGGACACCCTGATCATCATTTGACTGTTGAGAAAAACGGTGTGGGTTGTACGTTATGAACAGCGCCGAGTCATTCTGCCTGAACACTAAAAAGCCCGGCCTGATAGAATACAAATGCAGAATCTCCCGAGTCTTCAATATAGGAGCCCCATCTTTGAAGGTATCACGCAGCGGCTGCACCATTTTAGTGGATTCTTTACCAATTGTTAAGACCTTATCGACGAAGGTCATGCTATCCCCGACCGTACGCAAGTGAAGGACCAGACCCCGAGCCTCTCACTGTGATGGATCTAAAGCAAAAGTGTCAACTAGGAACATAACCTGAGGGAAATTATAACTGTCGTAGAAACATGGCCATTTGTGGACTCCAAAAGCGCTGAGCACATGCAGATCGATCCACGACGTGAAATAGTGCAGCGGAAGATTTACGGGCTGTACCCCCGGCTGAGTGGTGTCGACCACTAAGCTGAGGCCATGATACAGGTGAGCCAGCTCAGCGATCCCGACGGCCATTCGCATGCCGGCAACCATTCGGTGAGCCAGATAGAATACGGATGGCCTCATATGGCGAGGGTGCATTGGAAGCACAAACCAGCTTAACCATAGGCCGAGGAACCCTAAAAAGAACGCCTCTTCATCGATGTCTAAAGCTGCGAGCTCTGCAAAAGGGACGACCGGGGTGTCGGGAGGAAGAAATTCCTTTGATCTGCTTCCGCTGTCGGCTGGCTGTCCAAACCGAAACCAAAAGGATCGTCAAGCTTGGAAAAATTCATGGTTTGTTTTGACAAGGCTTCCGGGCGAAGAAAGTGGGCAATGAAATCTGCGAAGCTGACTCCGTGTCCTCCGGACTCGAGAAACAGACTCTCATAAATGTTCAACACCTTAATTAGACTTGAGAATCGAATTGAATAGCATTCTCCGGAGTAAGACCCATCACCACTGATTTGGTGGCGAAGATGTATTCATCAAGGGGAAGTATTTCCTCGTAATGTTCCCTTCTGACGGGTAGGCCCGAAATTTCTGCAAATTCCTCGAAGGAAATCGAAACCTCCTAGTTCGATAAAAGAAAGGTGTGAGTCGGGGTATTCCACTGTTCCAAGAAAGTCTTGACCCACCATACGTGAGAAGCGGGATACTAGAAAAGATACGCGTAGATAGCAGGGTACAACCCGAGATTCAGCAGCAGCGACTTTTTGGCTGACAAAATGTATCGAGCCCACTGCAAGTATCCGGCCGAATGGCGAGGAGTCCAGCCTATCATGTATGCCTGTCCCCAAGGGTGCGACTCGCCTTGACAAATGCACCGCCTCAGAATATCTAAAACCATCGGCGGCTGTACGGGTACCGAGCCTATAGAGGGCTGGAGGCGTCCATCCATAATCTAGTTAACCTCCTCCACAGCATAATTCACCTGGGGTGAGTCAGCATAATGAATAGCGGAAATTGGCTCTGAAGGCACCGCACAAGAGAAACTGCGCCAGCCTTGAATAATTTGGTTGTACCACAACCCCCATAAGTGAAGAGGCTTCTGCTCTGGGTCGTGATCTTTAATCAATGCAAAAACTTCCCGATCCACGGGCGCGTCGGCATATGCACTCTTTGGGCGAACAAATAGGAAAGAAGAGTCAAAAGACATAGTACCTGCGTGAAAAAAAACAAGAGTTAGATGTCAATTATACATTACAAATTCTGACATCCGGTACTTTACATTTCTACCACCCTGCAATGCAGGAAAAAGGGACCAAGGGGGACCCACAAAATCAAAATGGCGGCTCATTATTGATGAGACAGTCAATTATTAAGGAAGAAATCCTAAAAAAGATTCTCATTTAATGAGAAACTCATTGGGCCAAGGAGTTAAACTCTCTCGAGAGCAGTGCTCTGCAAACAGAAATTACATCTGTCAAATTTAATTATAAGGATAATAAAAGTTCTCCAAAATTTTCTAAGAGCCATGCTCTGTGAAAACGATAGAGTAATCCATCAGAACCCTACAAAAGCAAAGCTTTTTACAGAGTAAAAACTCCAAGATCTTTAAGATCTATAAAACGAACTCTAAGAGTTCTTCATAAAGATGAACAATGTTCTAACTAATGGGTTATGTAACCCTAAAAATCTATTTTTTAGATCTATGATCTAATAAGAGCAAAGCTCTGTTTAAGGGATTCGATTATGGTCCTTACCAAATTTGGACAGAGTTCTAACTCTAAAAGGAATTTTCTTGGGCAGAGATCTAAGCTTTGAAGGGAGAATTAAATTCTCAGAAAACAAGAAAGCAAGAAGATGGACAGAAGTCATCTCAAGGGCCAAAGGCCCTACTTATAGGCGCTGGAAGACGATCCAATTTCCAAGATGATCCAACGGTGGAAAGGTTGCCACCGCTGCACTCACGTGTGAGCCACATGAGCGCAACGGTAGGGGGGCATTTGTTTCCTTCCAATAAGAGAGCAAGGCTCTATTCAAACAACTGAGCCAGCACCTCACATGCAAAGCACGAGAGCGTCAGCGCCCAGAGTTAAAAACTCTGTGGCAGCGCCTCACGTGCAAAGCACGAGAGCGCCACCACCAGAACTAAAAGTTCTCCACTCTTAGATCAAAGATCCAACGGAGATGATAAATCATCAGAGCACAGAATTAAATTCTGATTGAGAAAATACTCCTCAAATCTTTCTAAACAAGAAAGATTGTGCTCTGTAAATCAGAGCACCGTTGGATCAAAGATCCAATAGTGATTAAAAAATCACCAAGATACAGAATAAGCTATGTATGGGAAATTATTTTTCCAATCTTGTTAAAAACAAGAAAGATATCTTCTGTGAAACAGAAGTCCTTGGATCAAAGATCCGACGGTGGATAAATTCCCCAAATCAATTAAGAAATCTCTTAATGAGAGATTTCCTAAACTGAATCAACAAATCAGCCTCCCCTATATAAAGAACCCAAGACTTCAAGTCTTGTAGAGAGGAACCCTCCCATAAACTTAAAACTTCAAGACGAGAACGATTTCTCCTCAAGGTAAATAAAAAGTAGAGAGATCATAGCATCTCCTCTATATCTAAGAGTTTGACTCTCACATCAGAAGAACATAGTTCTTTTCTCAGATCACAGATCTATAAGACAAAGTCTTTCATAAAAGTAAGAGAGATCATAGTATCTCCTCCATATTTAAGAGTTTAACTCTCACATCAGAAGAACTTAGTTTTTTTTCCAGATCTCAGATCTATAAGACGAAGTATTTCACAAATGAGAATCAAATTGTAAGAGAATTGAATTGGGAAGAACAAAAACTCAGTGCTTAGCACTCAGAGTTTGGCGCTGAGTGCCGAGCGCTCTACGTGCTCTTCACGTAGGCGCTATTTGAGAAGAAGCGTTTAGCACTCAAAGGTTGGCGCTCAGCGCAGAGCGCTCTACGTGCTCCTCACGTGGGCGCTATTTAATAATAAGCGCTTAGCACTCGAAGTCTGGCGCTCAGCGTCGAGCGCTCCAAGTGCTCTTCATGTGGGCGCTATTTGATAAAAAGTGCTTAGCACTTAGTGTTTGGCGCTCAGCGCCGTGCGCCCCACGTGCTTCTCACGTGGACGCTGTTTAACATAAAGCACTCTATAAATATAGCCCAACACTATAAAGAGTGTTTAACACTCAATAAAAAACAAAGAAAAAAGGGTGTCAGAACCCAAATCAATGCCCAACAGTGCTGATACAAAAGGGGATTAAGCCCAAATAAGTAATTAAGTGGGCTGAGCCCAAGGTTGGCAAAACCCCAAATTGACTGAGCCCATATGTCTTCTTCTAAATTGGACTTAGAACCAGACAAGACTACCAAGTCCCTGATGAAAATTCATTGGTTCAAGGGTACATCTCTTCACTCCTCTGATACATGTCGTTGTAATTCTTCAACGTCTTCAGAGAGGTGGCAGGTCCCGACAATCAACAAACCCTATGGACCATAATGCCCTTAAACTAATAATGGACCGCAATGTCCCTAAACTAAACTCTATGGACTATGATATCCTTAAATCCAATAGACTACAATGTTCTTAAACTAATAATGGACCGCAATATCCCTAAACTAAACTCTATGGACTATGATGTCCTTAAACCCAATGGACCGCAACGTACCTAAACTAAACTCTATGGATTATGATGTCTTTAAACCTAATGGACCGCAACGTCCCTAAACTAAACTGTATGGACTATGATGTCCTTAAACCCAATGGACCACAACGTCCCTAAACTAAACTCCATGGACTTTGACGTCCTTAAACTCCATGGACTATGATGTCCTTAAACCAAATGGACCGCAACGTCCCTAAACTAAATTCTATGGACTATAATGTTCTTAAACTCTAGGGACTATGATGTCCTTAAACCCAATGGACCGCAACATCCCTATACTAAACTCTATGGATTATGATGTCCTTAAACTCTATGGACCATGATGTCCTTAAACCCAAAGGACCGCAACATCCCTAAACTAAACTCTATGGCTATGATGTTCTTAAACTCTATGGACTATGATGTCCTTAAACGTGGACTATGATATCCTTAAACCCAATGGACCGCAATGTTCCTAAACTAAACTTTATGGACTATGATGTCCTTAAATCCAACGGACCGCAACGTCCCTAAACTAAACTCTATGGACTATGATGTCCTTAAACATGGACTATGATGTCCTTAAATCCAATGGACCGCAACGTCCCTAAACTAAACTCTATGGACTATGATGTCCTTAAACCCAATGGACCGTAATGTCCCTAAACTAAACTCCATGGACTATGATGTCCTTAAACCCAATGGACCGTAATGTCCCTAAACTAAAACGATAGAGCCCAAATGCTCTTTCGTTGGATCAAAAATGATCTTGAACCCCTGTTAAGTAGATCTTAGTCTAAAACCGAGATAAACGTATCCTTAAAAAACATTTAAGTTGATCTTAATTTCAAATGAGATTAACGATTCTTAAATCAAACCAAACCCAAATCTAAGAAAATACGGATTTGAACTAATCCCCGCCCTACGGGCGACAACATAAATTAGTCTCCGTATACAATCCACGGGCAACCTAAAACAAAATAAACACACATGACACGAAGTGAACATCTGGAGAAGGAGAAAGTGGTTATCGCTACGCGGTAACGTAATTAACTGCAAGGGCTTGCGCCTGCAGGGAAGAGCGTCCCTGCAATTAAAAATCCCTTGCCAACGAGGAGGAATCTAACGAAGTCTGCTACAACGGCCGCATCTGTTTAAACCTTAGATACACGGTGCCATAAATCAACTTGGTATCTTCGGAGAGGTTGACAGATAAAGCCAAATAGCATAATCCCCCCAAAAATCAAGCCAGACGTCCTAACGTCCCGGTCGCGTCTTTCGGCGGTAAACATGGCGATAGCTTTTTGTTTATTCTCCGATTTATGACATCTTTCCGTGTCTTCGAAGTCTGGTAGGAAGTATTTAGCGTTTTTGTTCCCCTCCGAATGACGGCGCGACTGGACGTCTTGCCTGTGATTTGGGGGCAGATGCTAATTGGTGCTATCCGTCCACCTCTCCGAAGATGCCAAGTTTATTTATGGCACCGTGTATCGAAGGTTTAAACGGATGCGTCCGATATAGCAGAATTCGTCAGATTCCCCCTCGCTTAAGGGGTTTTTGATTGTGGGGACGCTCTTCCCTACAGGCGCAAGCCCCTGCAGTTAATTACGCTACCGCATCGCGGTAACCACTTTCTCCTTCTCCAGATGGTCACTTCGTGTCGCATGTGTTTATTTTGTGTTTAGTTGCCCGTGGATTGTATACGGAGACTGAGTTATGTCGTCACCCGTAGGGCGTGGACTAGTCCAAATCCGTATTATCTTAGATTTGGGTTTGGGGGTTTTGGGTTTAAGGATACGTTAGCCTCATTCGAGACTAAGATCGACTTAAACGTTTGTTAAGGATACGTTAGTCTAGTATTCAGACTAAGATCAACTTAACGGGATCGTTTAGATCTAACAATAGAGCAATTAAGGGAGCCCTGTTGTTTAGTTTAGTGACATTGCGGTCAATAAGTAGTTTAAGGACATTGCGGTCCAGTGTTAGTTTGAAGACGTTGCGGTCAAGGTTAAGGACGTCGTAGTCCGTGGATTTAAGGACTCCACAGTCCGATGTTAGTTTTAAGACATCACGGTCAAAGTTAAGGACCTCATAGTCCATGAGTTTAAGGACCCCACAGTCCGTCGTTAGTTTTAAGACATCCCGGTCAAGGTTAAGGACCGCATAGTCCATGAGTTTAAGGACCCCACAGTCCGTATTAATATGTGGTCATCGGGACCCGTCACCTCTTTGAAGACGTTGAGGAATTACAACGCCAAGTATCAAAGGAGTGAAGAGATGTACCCTTAAACCGAGGTAGATTAAATAATCTTTGGCCCAATTTGGAACCAAGATCAATTAATTATATTATGAGCCCATTGGCTCAGTTGAATTTGAATTGAGGACTTATGGCCAGCTTGGGCTAAGTCCAATCATGTTTAAGATATTGGCCCTATGTTGGTCCATTAGAGGAGAGGCTTTGTGTTGGAGATAGTGCCCTCAGAGTCAATTATTAGGTCACAGGTACGTGATTGTAATGATTGAGGGAGGACCTATCCCGGTAGGACAGTCTTACTCGAGATGATAGTATGCTATCTGGTTTACCTTTATCATCGTGTACTGCTTTAGGTGACCTGACACGTCGCTATTACACGTTGATAGAGCCCCTAGGATTCTTGCTTGACCACCAGCAGTATGAGGACGATCGTATAAGTGGGAGCTGGGGGTCTATAAGCTTATCCTTAAAAGGTCCCTAGTCGTGGGAGTTTCGAGACTGGGCATCGATACTCCATTAGTAGACTAGTGTATACAGTCGAGACCCCGACGAGGGGCGGTGGCCGGTCTCACAAGCCACTGGTGTCAGTTGGATCACCTAAGATGTATACAGGTGCTCATTGGGTTATGAGTACACCGGACAGGACTCGCCGGGAACATGCTAGTTGGTCATATACCAGACGTCAGATGGCAGTTCCCTGGTGACATGTGTGCAGGTTAGTTCATCGACCTGGGGATCGTCATTTGTCTCGTGTGAGTTCCCACTGTACTTTGATTACTACCCTACCACGGCTCAAAGGAGTCGTGCAAAAAGGTTTTAGTTGGGTACAGTCCCGAGCCACATGGAGGCAGTGAGCGTATCTTCAGGGGTTCGTCTCTCCCGGTATTGGGGGTGAGGTCGTGCTGTGTCTAGGAGAGCCATTACACAAAGTCCTTGGCCAAGGCAAGGAGATTTACTGGTAGGTATTCCAGTAGTATCTCAGGGTGTTCTGGGCTACACTCCGACACGACTTGTACCGCTTTTGGGGGTCTGACTTTTACCAACCCCCTAGGCCCGCCATGCGATACTCATAGACGAACGGACAGGACTGCACGGATATTGTCACTGACAGGCTCAGTAGGGTTGTCAGGCTGAGTTCGCTCACAGACGTCCCTTTTAGTCAATACCTGGTAGCCCGTTACGTATTGGCTTATACCTCTGACGTGCTAGTGGTTAAATCCACAACCAAGGTGTTGACGAGTCTTTAGAGTCCCCCACATTCTGTTACTCAGCTTTCGGGCGAAAGGTTGTAGAGGCCGTATGGAGATATGGCAAGGTCCGATCAGATACGTGCGGTATTGCATGGATCAGGATCGGACAGTTTGTACTATAGGCCGTATGGGTACATGGCAGGGTTCGATCAGATACGTGCGGTATTGCACGAATCAGGATCGAACGGATATTACTAGCCGGCTTTGGTATAAGCCGGATCCTAGTATAGTACAGTGTAGACTTTGTCTCTTTGCATTTGTATTTCGGTCGGAATACAAATGCGGGTGTGCATGCACAGTATCGGGGTTTTCCTGTAATTTATTACGGGACCAGTTTTCTGGAGTTGCCAGTTTGCTTTCCGTTTCGGCCAATTTCCTTTGTATCGTTCATTGGCCGAAGTTTGGTGGAGGAGGGCTTATTTGCATTTGTGCAAATAAGTATTTGTGGAGGGGGTCTTTACATATTTCTTGGTTTCATGATGGAGCCCCATCCCTTGACCTTCCATGGTTCATGATTGCTTGACTTGGTTGTGATGATTATTCATCATGATGGGTTTTTTCTCTTTCTTGAATGATTTTTCTTGGCTCACTCATTGATTTCTCCTCTTGTGCATTGTTTATTCATGAGAAGTGGCTGTAGCTTTGCTTTGTTAAATTCGTGGGCCCCCCCTCCCTTGAGTGTGCTGGTGGATTAATTTATGAAGTGAGGAATGGGCCAATTTAGTGTGCTGGAGTGCAACATGATTGTGATGGGGATTAATTAATTAAGAAGGTTACATTGAGCTTAACAAGAGGGTGCAGGGGGGGCTGATTGTTTCAGGGGACAGAGTGGTTTTGGCCAAGCCATTCCAGAGAGCATTCATTTTTTGGGAGTTCTGGCCGAGCTCATAAAAGAGCATGCTACATTCTTCCAACAGTTTTTTCCATGGCTTCTTCTTTTGCACCAATTCCTCCATCATGGCAACTATCCTAAACCCCAAAGAGACAATTATATTACACATTCTACAGCAAATCTTGGGCGCGTCGGCTAGCTAACTTCGCGCCCGAGTTGCCTCGGCATTGAGGTGGGAGCCCGTAAAAGATGCAGGCGATGTGGTGCCCTTCCGGCGAGGAGGCGACGACCGGAGTTTCCGCAGGAGATCGGGATGACGACGAGAAGACCAGAGGACTCGGATCACTCGGTATATCTCTTCCCTTTCTTGTAGATAGCTAAGACTAGTTAGTGGTTCGATCCGGGTAGTAGTGCGCGGCGGTTGCTAAGTTCGCAAAATTAAAGTTTATCACCGCTTCCGCTTTTGGCCGTCGGATTGACGGCCGGGGCGCCGCCGTGCACTTACAGTGGTATCAGAGCCTCGCCATTAACTTAGTCTAGCTCGGTGTAGTGTGTTTTTCTGTTTCGATCGATCGAATGTTCCAAAACTACATTTTTGTTAGCATCAGTTTTCTGTTGGAAATTTTTGGTGTCGAAAATTTTTTCAGGTTGTAAAATATTGATGTACTGGAAAATCTAAGAACTCTGTAAAATTTCGATGAAGTGAATCCACAGTGGGAGCGCGGAACCGCCGCATATACCCCCATTCCGCCGCTCTTCCGCCGCACACTGTGGAGATCACTTCACCAATTTTTTTCAGAGGCTTTCTGGGCTTAAAATATGGGTTTTGGAATATTAAAATTGGGCCCAGGTTTTCTGTGAGTGCTACAGTTTTGATTGGGGGCCCACTTGTTAATTTTTGATCGATCGGATATTTTAAACACATTTTTCACAGTATTTACATTATATCTGCGACCGTGAATGTCACTTGATCGGTAAATCCGGTCTAACTGCTATAGCCCGGTTAGACGGATTTGCGAACGTGACTTTCACGTTGATGTTTTGTTTTTGCTGTGATGTTGCGGATCGGTCGTGGGGGATAGCCTGGATGCAATGCTAGTACAGTTTTGTTGTATTATGTACATTTGATATTGCGGGGCGAGCGTCCGACATGTGGACTGCCGTCACTGCCTGTTTGTATTATTATTTTGGGGCACGACCTGGTTGCGGTCGATGTACCCGTTGTATGTATATTTTACTTTCTGTACTAGGATTGCCCCGCGGAGGGGTGCACGGATAGCCGGGTTCTGGAGGGCAACAAGCCCGCATCTCATGGCATTGAGACGGAGGGGGCTTCACTCTAGGATTGGCGGGCTATTCGCCGCACTCGTAGGGGGTACAGGTTGACCCAGGAGGGGTGCCCAAGTTACCGGATTCCGTGAAGTACTGGGTGGTCCATTCACGTTGCTGAAGGGGGCTGCCTCGCTTCAGGTTTTGGCGGGTAACTTGCCGCGCCCGTAGGGGTCTAGGATTTCATTGCACAGGCTATCCACACGACCAGGGGAACGTCGGGTTTCAGTAGTGGCTCTGTGAAACCCGGGGATCCCAGATATCTGTATTGTTTCTGTGATGCTGTACATTTCTGTGATGTTGCATTTTTATTCACGCCTTGAGCGAAATACTATATATTGGTATATATATTAGTAGATGTCGTATATGTTTTGCATCCGCGCTAGTCCAGTCCCCGCTCTGTCGTTAGTAAGCTAACCTAACGGGTAATGACGGGACCCAGTGGCGAATGCGGATGGCATATACGTACATCAGTATATTTTCGTTCTTTTTGGTGTGATCAATTGATGGGACTGCATTGATTCGGATCAATGCAAGTTAAAACAAACCTAATCTGATGTTGTTGGAACACTTTTCAAAAAGCTGTTATTGCAAGGACGTTTACTTTTGTTTTGCATCGTGGTATTCATTGGAATATCCTGCTCCTCAGTCGACGAGGCAAGGGCCGAGATCCCTTCACCGGGAGTGACCCCTTGGACAGAAGTTTGCGTCAGGGCATTAACTTCACTATAGCCGATTACTTTTGCTTTGCATCGCGGTATTCATTTGGAATATCCTGCACCCCATTCTACGGGGAAAGAGCCGAGATCCCTTCACCGGGAGTGACCTCTTTAGCAAAGGTTTTCGTCACTATATTTTTAAAAAGCTATCCGTTCCTTCAACGATATCAAGTTCATTACGTTAAAGGTTTTCGCCAGAAACCATTCGTAGCCCTCCGTCGTTTCATATGGATAGTCAGTAGTATTCAAGCTGTGTATGTTGGCCAAAGTCAAGGCACAGTGTTTGGTAGCTATTGGTTATTCATATGCAGCATAGATAGATGCGTTGGTTTGGAACAGTCGTACTGCCATGTTGGCCAAAGTCAAGGGTATGTACGGGTGGATTCAAATTAACCTGGAGAATGACGGGTAGAACTTGACATGCGACTTATGATATGTTGGCCAAAGTCAAGGTCATAAGAGCATGGGGCAGAAATCACATCGGGAGTTTCAAAAGAACTGAAACTTGCCAGATATGCGCATACCTTCTGGAGTGTGATAGCGTGAGCGGATTCCGTCACGTTATCATGCAATGATAGTTGGATCCCGATTCCCACTGATGAGTTAGTTTACTCCTCGGGTAACCCCGAATAATTCTTCTTTCAGGTTTGGAGGAGAATTTGAGGTACAGTGGGAGGTTTCCAGATTAGATAAATTGGTGACCATTCTGATCTAGGTTAGAGTGCACGCTGAGTGTTTTCTTTTCTCTCTCTCTTTGGCAGCGACCATTGACCCGACCCTAAGACTTTGACTCAGTGACCAAGTTGACCGAACCTTCTTAAACACCGGCTTTTGGATTGTCAGAGTTGCAAACCTCATTGCCACTCCTACTTTTACCCTTTTCTCCAGGACACCCCGTTTTACTACGAACGTCCACTTCCATTGGACAAAACCATCGTATGGTTAGATACGAACTCGAAAGAATTTATTCGAGGATGGTTTCCGGTTCTGGAGAAAACGGATAGGATTATTCAGTTGTCTTTTCCTTTTACCCTCTCTCAGGTTACGAGTACTCCTTGGTTTAGGGGTAGTACACCTATTACGCAAATTGGATTGTCTTCTTCCAAACCTTAGGCTGGTGCCGACCAGTAGGGAATGAAGAAAACCAATTAGCATAACGATGGTGTGCAGAAGGTATTAAGTTCAGACAAAGCAAGGGATTAGTAAGAGGGCAAAGTAAATTGCAACAGATATTCACGACCAAACCAAATATTTCGTTACCACTCCCACATCACCTTTGTATATCTCCAGGACACTCCGTATCACTACGAAGATCCACAGTTTATTTGGATACTCCATCGTATGGTTATATACGAACTCGAATGGAACTGGTTCCAGTTCGGGGATGGATTCTTGTTCAGGAGAAATAGGAATAAGGTTTATTCGGTTGTCTTTTATCTTCACCCTCTCTCATTGCGAGTGTTCCTAGGATTGGGACAGTACACCCATTATGCTTATTGGATAGTCTTCTTCCAAACCATAGGCTGGTGCCGAACGGTAGGGAAGGAAGAAAACCATTTGGCCTAAAAGGGTGTGCAGAAGGTAAAGACTAAAGACATATGAAGGGATTTGGAGAGGTGGCAAAGAACTATACGGTTACAGTCGTGAATCTGGAAGAGGCATTACTAGGAATACCAGAATACCCCATCGGAACATTTCAATGTTTCAGTTTCACTGTATAATGTTAAAGGAAAACTGATTTCCCGATTAGATACTTACTCCAGGGTATGTATTTACCAGGTACGATTCTCACATCTGTATGGTTTTACAGATGATGAGTGGGAGTAAGTTATTGGGAATTGGGTGATTATCCTCATTATATCGGGATTCGTTGTAATCAGTGATATTTGAGGAAATCACCTGGGCTGTTTGCCGGTCGGCAAATATTTGGTTTTGAATATCCGCTGTTATGCACCAATTTCAAATTGATATATCTGTACGTCTATTTTCATAGAGTGAGATATACCTTTCTGAAATTATGTCTACGACATTTACCTATATCAGTGGATGGTTAGGTAAGGAGCATTAAACAGCGGTGTAATTCTTCTTAACCATAAGTACAGTTTTCAACCTACGACACACAGTGAATGAGTTATCAGACTCAAGGGACTTATACAAAGGATTGTATGTTGTCCAGGGTCCATCAGGACAGAGGGCTTGGTCCTCGTACTATATTCGGTTTACTTATGACTTCTCTAGTTTTTAGACAGGTGTTTCGCGGAAACACAGGGTCCAAATTTTGAGAAGTTATAGGTATTTGAATAGAGTAGAGAACCAGGTATAGCAAGTATCGGGATTCTTCAAAGAGATCGAAGATGTAGATACTTGTGTATGGTATTCAGTTGATAGTAATGAAAAAGAGATCTTGCTTCTCTTTCAGGTTACTCATAATTGGAAGTATTCCTAAGTTGAGTAACGCTGATCGGCCTCCTTCCATTTAGTTGACATGCGCTGGGGACAGCTGCATGATTTGAATCTGGTTCAATTAAATCAGTGCCTCTGTTTCTATATTGGATATAGAACAGTTCATATCTTAACGATGTTAAGGTACGGGGAGTTGTCCGGTTTATGATTAAAACCAGACACTGGACAACTCAAGGCACGTTTCTGTAATGGCTGTTTGTGGGTTGACCCAGGCTATGACGAGGGTTGACTTTCTACCATCTGGATGAACAATAGCGATATTGTTCTAGACTCGCCACAGTTTTATTAAAGATGGATTTTTTCAGAAAACAGTAGTGGGAGTATGGTAGAACTGGAAGTGATTCCAGAACCACAAACGATTACTGAAGATTTGATAAGGAACCTAAAGATTCAATCTGGATTGACATTCCATTGGCCACTCCGCAGATAAGGTGGGTAACTTCAGGCACCCGAGAGGCACTACGGTAGCCTCAAGGACGGTGACAGGGAAGTTCTTGTTTACCCACAATTGCCATTGCTGTTGTTCCAGGTTACGAGACCCGGCGGGAGGATGAGTATAGCATCGTTCTAAACCAGTTTTAGAAGTGTACGTCTATATGACTCTGCCAGAGGGTTGTCGTAGTCAGTGGGAGCAGCGGAAGCATTGGTGGACAGGTTGCTTATGTCTATTTATAGACTAGAGCAGATGTAGCGGAGATAGATCATCTATTTCTGACGTGACAGTCATGGGTTTGACTTCATCAGAATAGGGGATGGATCTGTTGAGAAGGTAGTAGGGTGTGATATCCTGGTATTTGGATGATATACACAGAGTAGGAAAAGAAACTCCTACACTACGATCGGTTATACTTTGGTCGTCACATAGTTGTTTCTCCACAAAGGAAATGGATTTTATATCAGACATACTGGTTACTAGATCTATGGTCTTAGATCTAGATTTGGGTAGTTTTCCAATCAGGGTACTTGACAGCATTCTAAGAGTATTTAGGATGGACGACTCCTGGCACGGTAGTGTACCTGCAGGTAATGGAGTCACCCTCTCCAAAGGTGTCTTACAGACTAAAGGGGAGAGGGACGGGCATGATTGGCAGATCACTTGCTCAGGCAATTGAGTCAATCGTGAGATGTCAAGTACCACACCAGATGTTGTTCTTGCACTAGATGCAATAAGTTGACATTAATCCAATCCTGGAGAGACAGTCGGAAGCAGTTTTAGAACATAAGTGGATGTTCTAGGGAGATGATAACGACAGCCTCATTCAGGAGACAGTTATCATTCCAGGCTTCCAAGGTGACATGGACGACAAGGAGGTTGTCAGAGTTATAGTTTTCCTTCTGATGAGGGGCAGTATTTTGGACAGGTGGTCCAAGGCAATACTGAGGGAGGCATGGCGCGCAGGATACTGATTAAGTTCAGTTGACGATACAGTCTAAGAAGTTTGGATTTGGAGTTCATTTATGAGCTAGGTCCCATCAGACATCCAGACATATTCTGAGACAGGTATTGCTCTTTTCGGGAGATGGCTTTCTCCGCGAACTTGAGATATAGAGAGACATAGAAAGAAACAACTAAGCGGATCCACTCACTGAGGCTATTCCTCGAACGCAATAGTTCCGCAAACGAGCTTTGTGAGACTGACTAGTAGAGGAGTTGGATGTTCGGTATCACACGGGCTGTGAGTATGCGACATCGCAATAATTAGCCTTGAGTGCAAGTGGGAGATTGTTGGAGATAGTGCCCTCAGAGTCAATTATTAGGTCACAGGTACGTGATTGAAATGATTGAGGGAGGACCTATCCCGGTAGGACAGTCTTACTCGAGATGATAGTATGCTATCTGGTTTACCTTTATCATCGTGTACTGCTTTAGGTGACCTGACACGTCGCTATTACACGTTGATAGAGCCCCTAGGATTCTTGCTTGACCACCAGCAGTATGAGGGCGATCATATAAGTGGGAGCTGGGGGTCTATAAGCTTATCCTTAAAAGGTCCCTAGTCGTGGGAGTTTCGAGACTGGGCATCGATACTCCATTAGTAGACTAGTGTATACAGTCGAGACCCCGACGAGGGGCGGTGGCCGGTCTCACAAGCCACTGGTGTCAGTTGGATCACCTAAGATGTATACAGGTGCTCATTGGGTTATGAGTACACCGGACAGGACTCGCCGGGAACATGCTAGTTGGTCATATACCAGACGTCAGATGGCAGTTCCCTGGTGACTTGTGTGCAGGTTAGTTCATCGACCTGGGGATCGTCATTTGTCTCGTGTGAGTTCCCACTGTACTTTGATTACTACCCTACCACGGCTCAAAGGAGTCGTGCAAACAGGTTTTAGTTGGGTACAGTCCCGAGCCACATGGAGGCAGTGAGCGTATCTTCAGGGGTTCGTCTCTCCCGGTATTGGGGGTGAGGTCGTGCTGTGTCTAGGAGAGCCATTACACAAAGTCCTTGGCCAAGGCAAGGAGATTTACTGGTAGGTATTCCAGTAGTATCTCAGGGTGTTCTGGGCTACACTCCGACACGACTTGTACCGCTTTTGGGGGTCTGACTTTTACCAACCCCCTAGGCCCGCCATGCGATACTCATAGACGAACGGACCGGACTGCACGGATATTGTCACTGACAGGCTCAGTAGGGTTGTCAGGCTGAGTTCGCTCACAGACGTCCCTTTTAGTCAATACCTGGTAGCCCGTTACGTATTGGCTTATACCTCTGACGTGCTAGTGGTTAAATCCACAACCAAGGTGTTGACGAGTCTTTAGAGTCCCCCACATTCTGTTACTCAGCTTTCGGGCGAAAGGTTGTAGAGGCCGTATGGAGATATGGCAAGGTCCGATCAGATACGTGCGGTATTGCATGGATCAGGATCGGACAGTTTGTACTATAGGCCGTATGGGTATATGGCAGGGTTCGATCAGATACGTGCGGTATTGCACGAATCAGGATCGAACGGATATTACTAGCCGGCTTTGGTATAAGCCGGATCCTAGTATAGTACAGTGTAGACTTTGTCTCTTTGCATTTGTATTTCGGTCGGAATACAAATGCGGGTGTGCATGCACAGTATCGGGGTTTTCCTGTAATTTATTACGGGACCAGTTTTCTGGAGTTGCCAGTTTGCTTTCCGTTTCGGCCAATTTCCTTTGTATCGTTCATTGGCCGAAGTTTGGTGGAGGAGGGCTTATTTGCATTTGTGCAAATAAGTATTTGTGGAGGGGGTCTTTACATATTTCTTGGTTTCATGATGGAGCCCCATCCCTTGACCTTCCATGGTTCATGATTGCTTGACTTGGTTGTGATGATTATTCATCATGATAGGTTTTTTCTCTTTCTTGAATGATTTTTCTTGGCTCACTCATTGATTTCTCCTCTTGTGCATTGTTTATTCATGAGAAGTGGCTGTGGCTTTGCTTTGTTAAATTCGTGGGGCCCCCCTCCCTTGAGTGTGCTGGTGGATTAATTTATGAAGTGAGGAATGGGCCAATTTAGTGTGCTGGAGTGCAACATGATTGTGATGGGGATTAATTAATTAAGAAGGTTACATTGAGCTTAACAAGAGGGTGCAGGGGGGCTGATTGTTTCAGGGGACAGAGTGGTTTTGGCCAAGCCATTCCAGAGAGCATTCATTTTTTGGGAGTTCTGGCCGAGCTCATAAAAGAGCATGCTCCATTCTTCCAACAGTTTTTTCCATGGCTTCTTCTTTTGCACCAATTCTTCCATCATGGCAACTATCCTAAACCCCAAAGAGACAATTATATTACACATTCTACAGCAAATCTTGGGCGCGTCGGCTAGCCAACTTCGCGCCCGAGTTGCCTCGGCATTGAGGTGGGAGCCCGTAAAAGATGCAGGCGATGTGGTTCCCTTCCGGCGAGGAGGCGACGACCGGAGTTTCCGCAGGAGATCGGGATGACGACGAGAAGACCGGAGGACTCGGATCACTCGGTATATCTCTTCCCTTTCTTGTAGATAGCTAAGACTAGTTAGTGGTTCGATCCGGGTAGTAGTGCGCGGCGGTTGCTAAGTTCGCAAAATTAAAGTTTATCACCGCTTCCGCTTTTGGCCGTCGGATTGACGGCCGGGGCGCCGCCGTGCACTTACACTTTGCCTCTAGACACTTAGCCGATAGGGCTAAAGTTAGTGTTAAACACTAAAGATCAATCAGTGTTGAACACTGAGAATGAGATTGACAAGTTAGTGTTTAACACTAAAAGATAGTTAGTGTTAAACACCAGCAATAGGGCTTTCAAATTAGTGTTTATACACTAAAACAAATCAGTGTTAAACACTGGCAATGGAGATTTCAAATTAGTGTTTAACACTAAGGCAGATCAATGTTAAATACTGGAAACAGGGTTTTCCAGGTTGGTGTTCAACACTAAGAAAGTCAGTGTTAAACACTGTAAATAGATGTTTTCCAAATTAGTGTTTAAACACTAAGAAAATCAGTGTTGAACACTGGATATAGAGGTTTCAATTTTAGTGTTAAACACTAAGGCAAGAGGGGTCACATGGTAGCACGTGAGAGCACCCTCAATTCATTTTATTCTGCCAAAAGTATTGAATATTTTGGAGCATCACGTTCTGTCATGTGGTGGGAATTCTGGTGTTTGTCCGTTAAAGCTTCAGCCAAGGGGTCACGTGGTAGCACGTGATAGCGCCCTGTTTCCCTTTATTTTGTTCTACAGAAAAGTGTTTAACACTTTTAATTCTGAAAGCCATCACGTGTGGGCACGTGATGGGGGCCTGCGCTTTGATCTGTTAGAATGTTCATTAGGGATCACGTGTCAACACGTGAGGGCGCCCTAAACCTCTTTTCTGTTTCTTTTCAGAGGTCACGTGGTAGCACGTGACCCTATTCCTTTGCCTGTTTGAAGATGTGTTTATCTTTTTAAGAATTGAATTCTTCATAGGGTTAAACCCTAGCACTAACTTTAGAGGAATTAAATTCCTACTTTCTTTTGAAGAATTATATTCTTAAATAGGGTTAAACCCTCATTTCTTCTTTCTTGAGGGAATTAAATTCCTGTTATTTTAACAGAACTAAGTTCTTAACTAGGGTTAAACCCTGATTCTGTTCATTCTGAAGGAATTAAATTCCCATAACATAGGGTCAAACCCTAATTTTATTTTAAAGGAATTAAATTCCTATAGTTCTGTGAGAATTAAATTCTCAAGCTTCCATTCCCTCTCTATGCTTTGGATCTGCATGGCAGGATCTCAACCCATTGAGAATTAAATTCTCAACTCAAGGGGAGATGTGCACTTTACAGATCCTCCACCAAAGAGAGAACTATGTTCTTCTGTTTTATATCAGAGTTAAACTCTGTTGGGAATTGAATTCTCTTTTCTTTTCAAAAAGCCTTCCCTTTCTTACCTAGGGTTTTCTTTTGCAGAAGATCCAAATTCCTCCCAAGTATCAAGGCTCTCCTCTTTTTTTTATGTATCGATTCCTTTCTGCCTGTCTCTCTGTGTGTCTCTTGGCTCCTATTTATAGGAGAAGCAGCCGAATCAATTAGTTTTGGTGAATCTTTCATTGAGAGATTTAATTTGTATTCACCATTCGTTTTGGACCTTTGGATTATTATGAGAATTTTAATCACCATTGGATTTTAAATCCAGAGATTCTCCTTTGTTATTTCGGTTAGATTTTAAGGGGAAATCTTTCCAAGTTCAGGCTTTTTCCATAGATAGGTGATATTTAAGAATCTTTAAATCTTTAATTCAATCGGTTCCTTTGGAAAGATTTGAGAGGCCTTTTCTCAGAATTTAATTCTGTTAACAGATAGGCTTTGAAAGCCGGTCACGTGTGGGCACGTGACCCCCTTGGAACGAGACCTCTTCTTCCTTTTTGCGCTCTGCCTTCTGGCTGCCGCTTAGCCGTCACGTGCCACCACGTGACCCCTGGTCACGTGTGAGCACGTGACCCTCGCCTGGAGCCTTTTTCTTGATTTGATCAGGGAATTGAGTCTGCTGCTTTTGAGTGTCATGTGCCAACACGTGACCCTGGTCACGTGGGAGCACGTGACCTCTTCTGAAGCCTTTTCCTTGATTTGATCAGGGAACCGATGTGCCTTTGAAGCCGCTTTTAAATGTTACGTGCCAACACGTGACCCTGGTCACGTGGGAGCACGTGACCCTTTCTGAACCCCTTTTCTTTGATGTAGTCGGGAAGCTGAATCTGCCTTGCCGATGCTTTTAGGTGTCACGTGCCAACATGTGACTGCTGGTCACGTGCTAGCACGTGATGCCTCCTTCGTAACTTTTCCTGATTTTAAATCAGGAAACAAATGCCCCCACAGCGTTGTTCTCACGTGTTTGCTCGTGAGTGCGACGCTGTCACTTTTTGTGACCGTTGGATTCCTCTAGGGATTTGGGGAGATGAAGCTTCTCCATCACATCTTATAAATACCCATGTTTCTTCAGAAGAGCCTTCACTTTGCTCATCTTCTTCCTTTGAGAACTTTTTCCCTTGAGAATTTAATTCTCGTTTCCAGAGCTTAGTTCTCTGTCTCAAACATTTTCCAGAGTTTAACTCTGTTGAAGGATCCTTTTTCCTCAGGTAATGATGTTGAACGGTCGAAGCACCTTTATTTTAAAAGAACTCGCTGGATTTTAAATCCATATTAGGGGTTTTACCTCTTTTAATATGAACCCATTTTTTTTTGAATTTATCAGCGAAAATAAAGAACCATTTAATCTTCGAACAATGGATCTCCTAGGGTTCACTTGATGCTTTTAGGGAGATGATGAGATCCGTTACCTCTTTTTTAAGGAATTTAATTCCGTTTGAAGAAAATGTTTCTGGGAATTTAATTCCCTTCTCTTAATAAGGAGTTTAATTCCTATGAAGAACTCAGTTTCTTCACATGGAGGCTTCTTAGGGTTTCCTTTCCCTAGGTTGTCCTTCTGTACTCAATGCAACAGAAGCTTTGTAACAATTCTCATGACCTTTATTTCAGGTATTATGGATACACATATGTATGGCCTTGACGAAATCATTTCCTACGGGAACATTCGCGCACTGGGCCGCAGTCAGAACCAGGAGTTCACCAATGCTCAATGTGCTGAGATTATGAGCCGCTTTGACGAGTACAACCATCGGCTACTCCCCCGTCGCTCTCCTCTTTTGAGACTCATCGTGCTGGCAATTTGGGAGGCGCTTCCTCTCTTCTGTGCCGGTGTACCGCTCAGGGCATTGGACGCTGCCGAGGACAAGATACATTTGGTGTATCTGATGAGTCTAATCTCGAAGAGAAGGCGCGACAACCTCATTGATCTCTTGCACCAGGCATTTCAGCAGTCGGCCATACTTGCCGCCTATCGGAGGGTGGAGGACATTCGCGAGGACCCCGACGCTTGTGATCGTGAGAGAAAACATACTCGGGAGGTTCGAAATGCTTGGAGAATCTTGGACAAAGTTAAGCTTGAGTTTCTCAATCCGTGCCCCGCGTCTGAAGTCTTACCATTGTAAACGTGTTCTCTTTATTTTGTATGACCTTCTTGAAGTATGACTGATAAGTTCTATTATGTCTTTGTATGTTTGCATGCCTTTCTGTGGGATTTTATTATTTCACTATTTTTGTTGCTGATGCTTTTAATATGCATGGTGCTATTCCATTTCTAGTGCACATCAAGTTTGGGGTCACGTGTTCTGCACGTGGGATCCTTTGATGGGACTGTTCAAAATTTTTCCATGCCACATTTTTAGTGCACAATATCAGATGCAGAAAAGGAGCCTTGGAAATAGTTCCATCCCCTTAATTTTCGATGCCTTTCCTTTTTTGGGCCTTGGAAATAGCTTCATCATGCAAGATTTTCCGCGCTCAACACTTAATGCACTTCTTTATATCTGAGGCTATAGCCTTCTTTTCCCTTCACAGAGATTTATATTTTTTTCTTTCTTATTTTGGTGTAATTTGTCTTGAGAAACAAACGAGCACCATGGCCTGCAATCGCCCTCATGCTTGTCGATAGTCATGGGAAGTTCCTATCGAGGAGATGATTGATCGCACGCTTTTGGCGTGTCGGATGTTCAAAGTTCTAAAGTATAACCGCGATCAGGACGGTGTCGCTATGCAGCTAGCCGGTTGAGCACGGGTCGATCCACAGGGAGATGGTTGTATGTCCGTTCGAGTTTTAGACGAGTCAATAAAGAATTTGTATGTGTTTGTTCAAACTAACCTATATGTTTTATATGCAAGTATAAAATTGTTAAGAAAAAGATACGAAATTGTAAGCTAAAGAAATCCGTACTCAAAACCTTTGAGCCGAGTCTTGACCAATTGAAGCTAGAGCAATCGGCAACAACGTGGATTAGGGGATTTAAGCACGGTATTCATGGAATCCGGCTTATTTACCCTTGTCCTTCCGTTCTTGTCTCTTGCTTTCGCCTCCGGCCAAACCGAACGCAACCGGTCGCGGTTAGGAATCACCGTTGCCTTGGTAGGGTAGGGTGCCTAACGGAGCGCTTGCGTAACGTTTGGGCGGAGTTCAATGGAAAATAACGGGAAAAGGAAATGAGCAAAGAAACATTAACTTACAATACCGTATTTATTCTTAACAACGATAATTACAACCATTCACAAAAACGAACAAAAAAGAGCAAAAGAAAAGAAAAGATTACAAGTAAGTAAGTGTATGGAATTTAAGTGCAAGAAAGTAAAGCATGGTAATAAAAAGCAAGAAAGAAATAAGCAATAAAAAGAACTAGAAACTAGAACTCAAGACAAGCATGGGATCAATAGCCAACCCTTAAACTTGCAAGCTCAATCAAGAGGTTGCAAGATCAAGAGAAGGGTAAAGAACTCATGTGAAATGAAGCACTAATTCCATAAGAAGATACAACCCTTGAGATCAATAACAAACCCTTAAACTTTCAAGCTCAATGAAGAGGTTGAAAGATCAAGAGAAAGCAAGAATCTCAAGGGGAAGCTAAACAAACAAGAATGATACAAAAACTCTCATCTTCATTTAACATCCACTCAATGCTCTCACTACATTTTCATGGAGGAAAGATGAAGAAGAAAAAGAAGAAGAACAAAACTACACTAAAAGAGGCTAAAGAAATTAATACCATGGTTTGGCTCAGTTCTGGGGTATTTATAGGAGGGGAACTGGAAACCTAGGGCAAGAATCTGCCCCTACAAGAAAAGACCAACATGCCCCTGAAAAACGACAACGAGAGGAGACTAAATGGCCACGGTTCCGCGGCCTAAGCGCACTTATGCCGCGGAACCGCGGCCTTTTAGAGGAGTTAGGCCATGAAATTTGGTGGTTTTCCCTAGTTTTTAGTACTCTTCAGTGTGGTATATGACTTTTTCTCAGAAACTCTTCCCATTTCTTCCAGAATTTCCGTAGATTAAAAGGTGATGTGATGTGGATCTTTTGCCAAGATTTCCTCGAGCTCCGCGTAGATATGTTGGATCTTGTGTTGACATTGAGCTTTGTGCACGAAAATGACATTGATTTGCCATTTTGTCCCTTAAACTGGTGTGTGGCAACATACGGATAGAGAGCGGAGACCCGTGTTTTATCTGTTGTTGGCAGTAATCCGGAATTTGACGTACTTTTCTATGAATTTCACTGTCTAGAGCTGAGAACCAGTATCCTGTAAATATGTAGCAAACACTGATTAAAAGCACTTACCTATAAACACACGGGCATAAGAATGGGCGGTATAAAATGCAATATTCTGTTATGAACAAATACCCCCAAACTTAACTTTTGCTCGTCCCGAGCAAAACCAATTATTCACAAAAAAGTCCTAACCGCACTTTCGCAGGGAACGCGATTGCACTGAGCACGTGCAACAAGCCGTTAAACCTCTAGGTGTCCCTAGTAGGAGGAGTGTTGTCTCCTAAGGGTTTTCAGCGGATACTACCCACAAAATCCGGTCAAGCTAGTTTCATAAGTTAACGTCGATTCTACTCCTACAGTTTAGTATTTACGTTAGAAATTCTATCATCCTAACATAGAAATATCCAACCCTTATTTTTCATACCTCCTATCTATTTAACCTTGGTTCTCCTGAGTTTTCCTTCTAAAGTGTGGCCTCAAATCAGGGATTTTTATCAACTTTACATAAAACACAAGTCTTATTCTTTATTTCTATCTTTTATACAAATATCGATTGTATACCCCTACGTGTGTGTATATTTGCACCCCTACACTCAAGAATTCAATTCAAACTATAATACCCTTGCCCTAATACCTAATACTACTTCTTTTCATTAAGGATGGACGGATTTGCTCACACACCTTTCATGCGACTATTAATGCTTCTTGAGGCACTAACGACCGATTACTGAATGTGTGAACTTTAAAGCGTAAATAGCAGTTTCCAGGTCTTGACTTTATTCTATTTTTTCTTTTTCTTTTTCTTTTTCTTTTTCTTTTTCAAGACCGGATATATTTTTCAACATGCTCTTTTGGTGTTTAGCTTTAAATACCGTTTTTTCTTTCATACTAGGCTTTCAGGCAAGAGTATTTCTAGGTATCCTCTACTATCCCAAGTTTCAAGGTGCGTGTAAGTGCAGTTTGTAGGGTATATACTTTCTAAATTTGAACTCAAGAAAAGAAACTATTTTTCAGACTTATCCTCCAGTAAAGCTTCAATACTTTCCCTTTATCTTGACTTAACTCAAGAACTGAACTCAAAAAACTGTAAGGACGTATACTTACCAAAGTTGGACAGAATGAGGGTTATTTTAAGGATTTTCAATTCCTAAGTCTAGAATTTAGTTATTTCTAACATATCAACTAAACTTTCAGAATAAAAATCTAAGTTACTCTATTAGCTAACTTGACGACAAAGTTTTTATATTTTTTGGAAAATTTTCAATTTTTGTGGGTTTTTAATAAAGTATGCAAATGCAAAATATACAAATGAATGCGAAGGAAGAAAGCTTACCGAGCACACCCCCAAACTTAAACTTGACAGTGCCCTCACTGTCAGGCTACACCAAGAGGGTCAAAATTGTCGGCGCTCCCTAAAAACAAATTATATACAGAAAAAAAGGAAAACAAAAAATATATACAAAAAAGGAGCCCCCCCAAACTTAAGTAAAACAGTGTTTCCACTGTTAAGCGTTGAAGTTCAGGATTAGGGGGGAAAGAGAATAGTATCAAGCTATACAAGGCTTTACAAAGGCCAAAAGTTAACACCAACCATTCAAAAATTCTATCTTTGTAAGATGCGGGTTGGTGAAAGAAGGTGAAGAGGAAAGAAATAGAGAATACGCGAGACCGTATGGAGATAGAAGTGGGATATGGTCTCGGTATATGAGAAGAAGAATGGCGGAAGGGAGAAGGAAGTGGAATACGAACTTGAGGGTGGAAATGGAGTGAATAGATTAGCACAATTTGTGATGACCGATGTGTAAAAAGCGATTGTGCTAATCTATTAACCCGTCGAGAAATGGGGCAAATCCCTCAAGATTCGTAAGAAACCATGGGTAAGCCGAACTTGGTAAACCAGACATACGAAATGAAAGTGATACGGTTTCTTGCAAGGTCGGAACGATGGAAAGGATGGAGGTAGGTGATTGAGGAATGTTATCGATTACAGGTTCCGGAGGGTGTACATAGTCAATGAAAGGAACAGGATGAATTGGAAAATCCGACTCATCAATTAAAACTGGTTCATCCTCAAAAATATCCTCAAAAGTTTCCTCAAAATTCAGCTTATCCATGCAAATTTCATCAAAATCAAGACGCATATGGGGTTCGGGAAAAACAGTTAATGACTCGGGATGATGAATTGGAGAGAAAAACTCTGCCAAATCTACAGGTTCATCATCCAAAATATTCCCGGCGTCAATATCCTCAATCAAGTGAAAATCAATATTCTCAGACACCTCAACAAAAGCATGGATATTAATCAATTCAGGTTCTAGAGTGGAGGTGTAGAGATCAAAAGGATTGGGTATGGTTTCACTCGAAAGGGACCCTTCACAATCGGGCAAATCAAACACTACAAAGTCACACAACTCATTATCTGTTCTATCTTTAATCAATGAATCGTTTGGAACACTAGATAGACATTCAAAACCGGGGTTGTGGGATGCAAGTTGAAACGGGTAGGCTTGATTCGGAAGGGGGTACAGCTCACTCTCTCCACTCAAATTCTCAACCTGTCCTACCGCCTCTTCATACATTGGAAAATTTGGAGCTAGTTGAAAACTAGCTACCGGGTCACTAGGTTGTATGAGGGCGGCCATGGACGCGTTCAAATCCATCATCTGTTGGTACGACGCTACCCTAAAGTCTTCCAAAGACTGTTCCAGACTAGACATGGTTTGTGAAGGGGTTTCAGTAAAAGATTCAAAATTGTTTGGATACTGAAAACTCCCAAATGGCGGTTCAGAAGCAATGTCTAGGGAAGGTGCAAAAGTCGGGTAGGACTGGTAGGAATTGAATGGCTGGACAGGAGCAGGATCAACATTTGGATAAGAAGGTGAATTGAATTGTTGATCCCAAGAATCTGTAGTGGTGAAAGGAGTGAAAGATCGGCTACAGGATTGTTCAATATATTCAGCGATGGATAAAGGACGACTTGCAAAAGGGGTATCAACATAAGAGGGTGGGGGAGCTTGAAAAGGTTGATACAAAGTGGATTGCGGAAGGCAAGTGTTTGTCCTAGACGCGTCTATCCGATCTTTCAAAGAGATTTTGGGCATGGAGGGATCATTTGACGTTCGGCCAAAGCAAGAACCGTAAGAAGTAATGTCTGGTTGTGGGTACCAAAGTTCGGCAAGAGTTTTGCGAGGTGGGGTACCTATGATATGAAGAGAGAAAGAAAGAAAGGCAGAGAAAAGGAGGGGGGAAAATGTGATTTTTTTAAAATTTTTTTTTTTAGATATTAACAAAAGAATGAAATATACACACAAAAAAGAATATGGACAAAAACAATCACGACACAAAAATACCACACACCTAATCGTTCTAGGGTTCACCTAGGTCAACTAGACCTGCTCCAGAACTTGATTGTCGAAGTAAATCTGTGTCGAGAAACGGGCTCAAGATACACTGATCACGAGGCCAGGTAAGTGCAGAGATAAGGGGAGGTTTTCCAACGCTTTCGCGAAGTTCCTTAATTAAATAACCCTTTCTTTTTTGGCGGTTTCGCTGTTAACACTTTCCTAGACACCCCGTAAACAATATATCGTTAAGCGAGGTTCTAAACACAGTTGACTTCTCCTAGTGAGCGCGAAGTCCTTAAGGCTTAAAGTCTAGTTTCTTTTAAATTTTGTGCGGGTAAACGTTATGCTCAAGTTCATGATTTGTGGGCCACGGAAAAGGTGATGAAATCCTTTACCGTATGTTGTGGGGTTCGCTTGCCCTTAAGTCCGTATTAATGTATGCAATGCGCAATTCAATAAAAATTCTATAAAGAATCAAACAATCGTTTTTTATTTTAAGCACGGCACTGCAACAAATACGGGTTAGTCAATTTTTAGCGTTTGCTAGCGAACTTGCAAAGAATCCTGCAAAGAATAGTATATTCGATGCGTCGGATTTGAGAAGAAGGTGTTAGTAAAGTACGTACCGTTAAGTTTTTGGGTTAGAAAACCCCCGTTGAATCAAATCCGGTAAGCTTGAAAAGTTCGCTTGCGCGGGTCAAACTACCCGGATCTTTGGCACTGTACTTTGCAATCACCTTAGCCTTGAGCGTACACTTTGCTCCCCACAATCGCCGTTTGCAAATCCGCAAAAATCTGCAGACTTGCTCACAAAAATTATCAAAAAAAAAACAAAAAGATTTTATTTTTATTTATAAATATATACAAAAAGAATATTAACCCGAATAACAAGAAAGAAAATACGCTACCGTCTCCCCGGCAACGGCGCCATTTGATCGCACGCTTTTGGCGTGTCGGATGTTCAAAGTTCTAAAGTATAACCGCGATCAGGACGGTGTCGCTATGCAGCTAGCTGGTTGAGCACGGGTCGATCCACAGGGAGATGGTTGTATGTCCGTTCGAGTTTTAGACAAGTCAATAAAGGATTTGTATGTGTTTGTTCAAACTAACCTATATGTTTTATATGCAAGTATGAAGTTGTTAAGAAAAAGATACGAAATTGTAAGCTAAAGAAATCCGTACTCAAAACCTTTGAGCCGAGTCTTGACCAATTGAAGCTAGAGCAATCGGCAACAACGTGGATTAGGGGATTTAAGCACGGTATTCATAGAATCCGGCTTATTTACCCTTGTCCTTCCGTTCTTGTCTCTTGCTTTCGCCTCCGGCCAAACCGAACGCAACCGGTCGCGGTTAGGAATCACCGTTGCCTTGGTAGGGTAGGGTGCCTAACGGAGCGCTTGCGTAACGTTTGGGCGGAGTTCAATGGAAAATAACGGGAAAAGGAAATGAGCAAAGAAACATTAACTTACAATACCGTATTTATTCTTAACAACGATAATTACAACCATTCACAAAAACGAACAAAAAAGAGCAAAAGAAAAGAAAAGATTACAAGTAAGTAAGTGTATGGAATTTAAGTGCAAGAAAGTAAAGCATGGTAATAAAAAGCAAGAAAGAAATAAGCAATAAAAAGAACTAGAAACTAGAACTCAAGACAAGCATGAGATCAATAGCCAACCCTTAAACTTGCAAGCTCAATCAAGAGGTTGCAAGATCAAGAGAAGGGTAAAGAACTCATGTGAAATGAAGCACTAATTCCATAAGAAGATACAACCCTTGAGATCAATAACAAACCCTTAAACTTTCAAGCTCAATGAAGAGGTTGAAAGATTAAGAGAAAGCAAGAATCTCAAGGGGAAGCTAAACAAACAAGAATGATACAAAAACTCTCATCTTCATTTAACATCCACTCAATGCTCTCACTACATTTTCATGGAGGAAAGATGAAGAAGAAGAAGAAGAACAAAACTACACTAAAAGAGGCTAAAGAAATTAACACCATGGTTTGGCTCAGTTCTGGGGTATTTATAGGAGGGGAACTGGAAACCTAGGTCAAGAATCTGCCCCTACAAGAAAAGACCAACATGCCCCTGAAAAACGACAACGAGAGGAGACTAAATGGCCGCGGTTCCGCGGCCTAAGCGCGCTTATGCCGCGGAACCGCGGCCTTTTAGAGGAGTTAGGCCATGAAATTTGGTGGTTTTCCCTAGTTTTTAGTACTCTTCAGTGTGGTATATGACTTTTTCTCAGAAACTCTTCCCATTTCTTCCAGAATTTCAGTAGATCAAAAGTTGATGTGATGTGGATCTTTTGCCAAGATTTCCTCGAGCTCCGTATAGATATGTTGGATCTTGTGTTGACATTGAGCTTTGTGCACGAAAATGACATTGATTTGCCATTTTGTCCCTTAAACTGGTGTGTGGCAACATACGGATAGAGAGCGGAGACCCGTGTTTTATCTGTTGTTGGCAGTAATCCGGAATTTGACGTACTTTTCTATGAATTTCACTGTCTAGATCTGAGAACCAGTATCCTGTAAATATGTAGCAAACACTGATTAAAAGCACTTACCTATAAACACACGGGCATAAGAATGGGCGGTATAAAATGCAATATTCTGTTATGAACAATGATCCCCCGCTTTGCTGCTCGGTTGGTGGATCCACTCCTTACCGACGACGAATGTGACTCGGCAATGTCTAAACTCTCGATCCGTAGGGGGTCCCCCCTCCCGATGGGGTCCCTCTGGCTCCGGATGATTCTCGCGGCCGTGCTTGCCGACATCCCTCCTCACCCGGCGGAGATGACCCTGGCAATGCTTGACGCGGCTGAAGAAAAGCTCTAGGGCTTTCACGAAGCGTGCCTGATTACTCAGGCTTTGAGGGATTGCCCAATTCATCTGCTGAGCCAGATAAAGGCCCGGCGAGCTATTATGTCTGCTTTCGCGGACGAACACGGCGCCAATCGATGGGGAGCGACTCTTCGTGAGAACCGTCGTTTTGATGTGCTGGAGAAAGCAGAGAGAGAGATGGAGAATTTTGTCCTCTGCTTTGTTAACCCTTGTGCCATTGATCCCGTGTTTGGTGACCTTTTCCCGTTAGCATAGCATTTTTAAATTAGTCCTTCTTTTTGTATGCTTTATGTTGAACTTCCATGTAGGCTCGGTACTCGTATGTATGTTTTCGCTTGCATGAATAAACTTTGTGTTCTTTTTATGAAAACTTCCTTTAATTTTCAACACTGTCATCATGTCGCATGCACATTAAAGCTTCGAATTTTATTTCTTTTTCGGATGTTCATATGATTGCGAACACATGCTCGATAGGATAAACATCGGAAATTTTCTCGTTGCTTTGCATACCAGGTGATGTGAGCGCATTTTAGATCGATTATTGCTGTCGATCGGAAGCCCATTTATATGGTCTAGAGCGTTCCTATCCTGTTTCAGAGGCTGCGGTCGTGACAGTGGGCTTAAATGGCCTGACAAGGCGACACGTGGCGAACGTATTGTTGTGCGGGAAAAGGGTTCGGTCGTAAATTCTCGGAGAAGGAGTTGGCTTCTAAGGCGCTGAGCGAGCTTCAAGCCAATCTTACCGCCGAGGCCAACAAGGCGTATGAACTCTGGCGGGTGCTTCAAAAGTCCATCAAAGAGGTGGTGGCTCTCGATAAAGCTGCCACGTTCACTCGTGAAAGGGTCGAGGCTCATAAAGCCACCGAGAAAGAGCTTGAAGCTCGGCTTGCTTCGTATCAGGCCCAGCAGGCGCAGGCGGAGGCCCGTCTTTTGGCGATCTTAAATCATGAGGCCGTGGCCCAACAAAAGCAGGATGAGCTGACCAAGCTGCTAAATCGCCCGCCGGCTTGAGGACTTGTATCTTCCCCCCCTTTTTTTTGTACATACTCATGAATGAGAGTATCTTCTTTTTGTTTCTTTCATGAATTGTACGTTGTATCCATTTTGGTTTATGGAATAAAAGATACATTTTTCTTCTCAACGGCATGTCTCTTTTCATTGAATGCATTTGCGGACAATTCATCTTGGCCTACTTGCAGGGCAGCGATGGCTTAGGATTCAGGGTTAAGATCTGCTTCCTAAGACTTTCGCATTTTATGAACCACGAGGGTCTCATAAAGAGTTTTTCTCCCCATGGGTCGAGAGGATCCCATAAGTGTAAGTTCTTCTTAAGAATCATAAGGATTCTTAAGCGGGTTTTCCCTTGAGAGTCGTAAGGATCTCACAAGAGAGTTTTCTTCCTTACAGGTCGTGAGGGCCTACAAGTGCTGGATGTGGTCGCCCTTTTCTGTGTTTCACGGAGTCAGGGGTTTCTCAAGGCATCGTAGTTTAAAGACGTCGCGGTCAAGGTTAAGGACCTCATAGTCCGTGGATTTAAGGACTCCACAGTCCGATGTTAGTTTTAAGACATCACGGTCAAGGTTAAGGACCTCATAGTCCGTGGATTTAGGGACTCCACAGTCCGTTGTTTGGTTGCAGGGACCCGTCACCTCTTTGAAGACGTTGAGGAATTACAACGTCAGGCATCAAAGGAGTGAAGAGATGTACCCTTAAACCAAAGTAGAATCAGTACAGAATCAGGGTGGTTGATTGTTAGTTTTAAGACATTACGGTCGAGGTTAAGGACATCATAGTCCGTGGATTTTAAGGACTCCACAGTCCAATATTTGCTCTGGATGCTTCACACGGGTTCACTGCCGTGCTTGGCAAGGACCAGGCTCCGCTCTGGGCGTTTTCCGCGGGGTCAAAGAGTGACATTATCCGCGTTCCACGTGACCAGGAATTTTGCACTAGATGCTTCACACGGGTTCACTGCCGTGCTCGGCGAGGACTAGGCTCCGCTCTGGATTCTTCACACGGGTTCACTGCCGTGCTCTGCGAGGACCAGGATCCGCTCTGGACGTTTTCCACGTGGTCAAAGAGTGACGTTATCCGTGTTCCACGTAACCAGGAATTTTGCACTAGATGCTTCACACGGGTTCACTGCCGTGCTCGGCGAGGACTAGGCTCCGCTCTGGATGCTTCACACGGGTTCACTGCCGTGCTCTGCGAGGACCAGGATCCGCTCTGGACGTTTTCCACGGGGTCAAAGAGTGACGTTATCCGCGTTCTACGTAACCAGGAATTTTGCACTAGATGCTTCACACGGGTTCACTGCTGTGCTCGGCGAGGACTAGGCTCCGCTCTGGATGCTTCACACGGGTTCACTGCCGTGCTCTGTGAGGACCAGGATCCGCTCTGGACGTTTTCCACGGGGTCAAAGAGTGACGTTATCCGCGTTCCACGTAACCAGGAATTTTGCACTAGATGCTTCACACGGGTTCACTGCCGTGTTCGGCGAGGACTAGGCTCTGCTCTGGATGCTTCACACGGGTTCACTGCCGTGCTCTGCGAGGACCAGGATCCGCTCTGGACGTTTTCCATGGGGTCAAAGAGTGACGTTATCCGCGTTCCACGTAACCAGGAATTTTGCACTAGATGCTTCACACGGGTTCACTGCCGTGTTCGGTGAGGACTAGGTTCCGCTCTGGATGCTTCACACGGGTTCACTGCCGTGCTCCGCGAGGACCAGGATCCGCTCTGGACGTTTTCCACGGGGTCAAAGAGTGACGTTATCCGCGTTCCACGTAACCAGGAATTTTGCACTAGATGCTTCACACGGGTTCACTGCCGTGTTCGGCGAGGACTAGGCTCCGCTCTGGATGCTTCATACGGGTTCACTGCCGTGCTCCGCGAGGACCAGGATCCGCTCTGGACGTTTTCCACGGGGTCAAAGAGTGACGTTATCCGCGTTTCACGCAACCAGGAATTTTGCTGATTGTATCCGCATTTCACGGGATGGAGGTTTGACTGTTGGTGATATGTAAACCACCGAGCCATGGAACTGGGAGTTGCCGCTGTTCCGCTTAGCTTAGCGTTGTGTCCGTTGTTACGAGACGAGTGTTGAAACGATCTCCAGGTCTCCTTTGGCCCGTCGAGACTTGGCTTCCTCTTCTGATGAAACCTGGGGGAGAAGTATGATCCCTTTTTTTTATATTTTATTTCTTTTTCCGCGATGCTCTATCATTTCAGCTTTTATATCGCGGAGGTCGCGATTGCCCTATTATTTGGGCGATTTTTCGCGGTGCCCAATCATTTCGGCTATTTTTTTCATTTTCACTCGCTGTTTTTTATTGCGAGTTGCCCCATCATTTCGGCTATTTTTCATGCATACATTTTTACTTGCTGCTTTTTATTGCAAGTTGCCCCATCGTTTCGGCTATTTCGTATGCATGTGTGGCTTGCTAGCTTTTTCGCCGCAAGCTTGGATTTTAGACACCGATTTCGGCATCAGCACCGCTGCAACTGGGATGTTGCCAGGAGCGAATCATCATTTGCCTCTGTCGATGTTGAACAAAGGTGGCTTAGTAAACAGGGTTAAGGGTTCTGTCGACCAAGGCTTTTGACTTCATGAGCCGTAAGGGTCTCACAAAGGTATTTCTCCCTACAAGTCGTGAGGATCTTGCAGGTGTATTTTCTCCTTAGGGATCGTGAGGATTCCTAAGTGTATGTTCCTCTGTAAGTCGTAAGGATCCTACAAGAGGGTTTTCTCCTTATAAGTCAAGAGGAATTATAAGGGTTGTTCACCATATGGACATGTCCCTAGTCACGGGTGTGACTTTGCTGGGGAAATGTTTATTCGCGCCCGTGGATTGTATACAAGGGTCAGTATTGAGCCGCTTGTAGGGCAATATCGAAGGTTGTGGGGGATCTGCTTAAGAACAGGTTTAGGTTTCTGTAACTTAAGACTTTCAAATCTCATGAGCCGTGAGGGTCCCATAAGAGAATTCTCCTTACGAGTCGTGAGGATCTCGCAAGTGTATTTTCTCCTTAGGAATCGTGAGGATTCCTAAGTGTGTTGCTCCTTTGTGAGTCGTAAGGATCTCACGCGGGTGGTTTCTCCTTACAAGGTCGAGAGGACCTTATAAGTGTCTTTTAACGAGGTTGCGCCCTTTCGGGTTTTCACAAACACTCGCCGGCAGTCCTGCTGTTTTTACTCACGGAGCCCTTTCGGATTTTCATCCGTGCTCATTTTGCTTATGGACATACCGTTTTTTTTATTCTTTTCATTTTCTTTTCCTCCTCTTTTTTTACGAGGCCGCGCCCTTTCGGGTTTTCACGAACACTCGCCGGTAGCCCTGCTGTTTTTACTCACGGAGCCCTTTCGGGTTTTCATCCGTGCCCTTTTTGCTTATGGACATACCGTTTTTATTTATTATATTTTTTTTTATCTCGTCAGCCTAAGGATGCTGCGGTATTAGTTTAAGGACGTTTCGGTCCGCTATTAGTTCATGGACATTTCGGTCCGTCGTTAGTTTAAGGACGTTTCGGTCCGTCGTTAGTTTAAGGACGTTTCGGTCCGTCGTTAAGAGGCTGGCTACCGTTTATAAGACTTGGGTTTAGTAAGATAGCGAGCGGGCATGGTCGTCGTCACCTATCATTGACCTAGGCTGTGGCTCATTAAGCGTAGTATTTCTTTAGGAAGCGACCGTTTATCGGCCTGAAAAGCCTTTCACCGTGCATGTCCATGAGTAGATAGGCCCCACCCTGGTAGACCTTATCTATGATGTACGGACCTTCATAGTTTGGCTCGAATTTTCCCCGCTTGGCGCGATTGGGGATCATAGGTCTTTTGACCACTAGTACGAGTTCGCCTTGGCGGAACGTCCTCGGCCTGGTCAATCTTTCGTACGAGCGCGTCATCTTTGCTTTGTAGGCATCTAGATTTTGTTGCGCTATAAGCTGGGTTTCATCGAGGGCATCAAGCTCCTCAAGCCGAAGGTGAGCATTTTCTTCGTCCGTCAGCTCGTAGTGGACTGCCACTCGTAGAGAGGGTAACTCTACCTCGAGGGGGAGCACTGCTTCCGTCCCAAATACCAACGCGTACGGCGTTGTGTTCGTGGTCGTCTTGAACGTAGTTCGATAGGTCCAGAGAGCTTCTTGCAGTCTTTCGTGCCAGTCTTTCTTATTTCGTGACACCGTTTTCTTCATGATCTTCGTCAAGGTCTTGTTGAAGGCTTCGGCCAGACCGTTAGCTCGTGGATTGTAAACTGAAGAATATCTCCAGTCTATATTGTGCTGCTGCGCGAAGCGGCTAATCTTATGGCTTCTGTAGGCCGGCCCGTTATCGGAGATAATCCGTCGTGGAGTTCCAAACCGATAGCTGACGTGCGTCTTGAAGAAGTAGAGGATATTCTCTGTCTTCACTTCCCTCAGCGGTACTGCTTCTGCCTATTTGGAGAAGTAATCAGTTGTCGCCAGGATGAAACGATGTCCCCGGGACGATGCTGGTTCGATGGGGCCGACTATGTCAGTCCCCCACATTTCGAATGGCCAGCTAGCCACCGTTGGATGTAGTGGATTCGGATGCTGGTAGATGAAATCCCCGTGGATTTGGCACGAGTGACATTGCTTCGCATACTCGAGGCAGTCTTGGATCATCGTGGGCCAGTAGTAACCCATCCGTTTAATTTTTAACTTCATCTTCGGGCCTGCTTGATGAGAACCACAGATTCCGTCATGAACCTCTTGAACGACTCTTTCTGCTTCGTCCGGCCCTAAGCATCTCAGCCACAGAGAATCAAACGACCTCTTATACAGAGTATCATTGACGAAAGCGAAAGATAGAGCTCGTTTCATGAGCTGATGTCTTGAGGATGCTTCTTCGGGGATTCGGTGGGACTTAAAGTAGTCTATGAAGACCTCCCTCCAGTCCTCAGCCTTCTCACGGTCTTTTATTTGTAGGGTTGTTTGCTCAGTCGCGCCCTTTTCTTCGTATGACTCGGGAGATATTTCTGCTGGGGCGAGCACTCGACGGCTTTGTACCATGATTTTGACGTCATCGAGGTTCTCGTCAGCCAGTTCTTTAGCGAGCTTGGCTAGTACATCTGCTTTGCTATTTTCCGCCCGTGGTATGCTTTCCAAAGTGTAGGAGGGAATTTGGGTCAATAGTTGTTGCACCTTTTCGCCGTACTTCACCAACTCCGGTTTGCACGTTTGGTAGTCACCATTTACTTGACTAACGACCAGTTGAGAATCCCCGTATATAAGGAGGTCTTCAATTCTCATGTCGATGGCGATCTCGAGGCCCGCTATTAAAGCTTCGTATTCGGCTTCATTGTTCGTCCTCGATTCCGTTAAGGAGAAAGCAAAGCGCATTATCCCTCCTTGTGGGGTTACAAAGATAAGTCCTACTCCCGACTTGACTATAGGGGTACTTTGTTTGCGCTTCTTTACGGAGGACGCTCCATCGAAATAGAGTTCCCATCGGGTACCACCGCTGTCGATCGCGTCAAACGCATGTTCGTCTGGCAAATCGCAATTCAGAGGAGAATCAGCCGGTATCGGATGTTCAGCAAGAAAATCGGCGATGGCCTGGCCTTTCACTGCCTTGAGAGGTCGATACGTTATCGAGAACTCCATCAGGAGTAGAACCCATTTAGCGAGTCGACCCGTCAATATAGCCTTTGACATCAAATATTTAAGAGGGTCCACCTTCGAGATGAGACGGACTTCGTGCGCCAACGCATAGTGCCTGAGCTTTGTTATCGCGAAGATCAACGCCAAGCAGTGTTTTTCAATGGGAGAGTAGTTGCTTTCTGCCCCCAGCAGAACTCGACTTAAGTAGTAGAGTGCTCTCTCTTTTCCTTGATTGTTCTCTTGTGCCCATAATGCGCCTAAGGAACCTTCGAGGGCGGTTGTATAAAGAATGAGGGGTTTTCCCTTGACCGGCGCAGCCAACACCGGAGGGTTTTGCAGGTACTGCTTGATCTCGTCTAGTGCACCTTGGCATTTGTGATTCCAAACGAATGGAGTTCCCTTCTTCATTAGGTGGCTGTAAGGGCGGCACTTGCCTGAAAGATTGGCAATAAATCTCCGGATGTATGCGAGCTTCCCTTGGAGAGACCGCAACTGTTTGAGGGTTCTTGGCGGAGGCATTTCCTTGATTGCCTTGATCTTAGATGGATCTACTTCGATACCTCGGTGTCGGATGATGAATCCCAGGAATTTACCCGAGGAGACTCCGAACGCGCATTTGAGGGGATTCATCTTCAAATTATATTGCCGAAGGCGTTGAAATACAGTCTCAAGATGCTTTAAATGCTCTTCGTATGACATGCTCTTCACTACGAGGTCATCGATATAGCACTCGACGATGTCATGTATGAGATCGTCGAAGATCTTTGTCATGGCCCTTTGATAGGTAGCGCCGGCGTTCTTTAGACCAAAGGGCATAACCCTGTAGCAGAATATACCCAAAGGGTTCGGAAAGCGGTGTGCTTCTGGTCTTCGGGATGCATCTTTATCTGACTGTACCCTGATGAACCGTCCATAAAGGAGAAAACCTCGTGAGTGGACGTGTTATCTATCATTAGCATGGTTACCGGTACTGGGAAATCGTCCTTCGGGCAAGCTTTATTGAGATCCCTGAAATCCACACATATGCGTACCGTCCCATTTTTCTTCATTACTGGGACGATGTTGGCGATCCAGTCGGGATATTGGACTTCTTGGATAAATCCAGAATTGATCAGCTTCTTGACTTCGGCGTTGATGCTCATCTCAAGCTCGAGTCGCATCCTTCTCGGCGCCTACTTGACTGGCTTGATATTCGGGGATATCGCTAATTTATGTACAGTGATCTCCGGATCTAATCCTGGCATCTCGGAATAGTTCCACGCGAAGCAGTCTTTATGCTGTAGGAGCACGTTCTTTAACGCAGCCACCCTTTCTTCAGATAGCAGCTCGCTGACAAATGTCGGTCGCGGATCATCTGCCGATCCCAACTCAATCTTCTTAAGGTTATCTGCAGTAGTATGTATGCCTTCTTCCAGTTCTTTCGGAGCTGGCGAAAATTCTGAGATCACCTCATCATTGCTGTTCTCAAAGTACCAGGGAAGGTCATCCATGTCCTTGGGCTCTTCTTTTAATATCGTAATCATGTAACAGGTGCGAATCCGCTTCCAGGATTGAGGTGGATCCGGTTCTGCTCTTGCGGCTTTGGGTTCGTGCTTTTGTGGCGGCGTTACCCTCCAGCCGTTGGATAAAGCGAATCTGCCCTGTTGGTACTGTTCCTCGACCCAGTTCTTGAAGGTGAAGCAGTCTTCGGTAGGATGTCCTATGGCTCGGTGATAAGAGCAATAGCTCAGATGAGAAGCCTTGTTAGCTTGCTCAGGGTGTCTAGACTCTGGAAGCGTGATCATTTGATGTTTTATAGCGAGCTCGAGTAACCTCTCCGTCTTGTCTCGAGGGAAGGAATACGCTCGACTCATCTTCTTCATGAGGGACAAATCCGGACCACGCAACGCCCGATTACACGACTCTCTAATCCTGCGTCGTTGTTGTCGGCTCCTCTTTCCGCTTCTTGATTTATTTCTGCCTCTGCGTCGGGCCTTTCGTACAACGGGTTGACAGGGATGAGCATCTTCGTCTTTTGCAGCCTGTTGAAACAGACGTTGCGTCCTGGCTTTCTCGTAGATGGCCATCTCGCGGTTGTGGTCTTCCCGAGCTTTTTGACCCGCTTTCCTGATAAGCATGTCCATTCGTTCTTCAAATGACGGACTCGGCCCTTCAATCGCGGGATCTAGTTTTGATGAGGGGTTGGCATTTCCTGACACGGCGTCCTCTTCTTCATCAAAGGTATATATGGCGTAGCTACTGTGGGCCCGTTCCCGTTTTCCGGCTCTCACGTATCCAAGCCCAAGTGTTTCCATTTTTCCGTTGGGCAATTTGCGTTGAGTCCCAGGGACATCCCAAATCCTGTTGTAGAACCGAGCTTGTCGAACAGTCTGTTTTAAGGGTACTCCTTGGCGCTTCAATAGCCTCTTTAGTCCATTTGTGTAGTATCTGGGCAAATGGATGGGTTGGAGCCTGTCGAGTGTAGCATCCGCGCCATTCCAGATCTCCTTCTCTACTTTCGTCTCTGAGGATCGGTAGAATAGGATTGCCTTCTCACCCCTTTGCCTGGGAGGGACGTAAAACGTTTGCAGGTCCTGCACATTGTAAGCTTGAAGTGTGTCGAGATCCTTGTAGTGTTCTCGCGGCACCATGGTGATTTGCAAACTCTGATCATCGCTAGGGGGTGCTTGTATTGACGGCTGATTGGAGAACACGGCATTAACCTCATCTTCCGAGTCACTTCCGAAGACCAACATGGGGGCGGGCGTCCCCGGGTTGTTGCGTTGAGATGGCCCAGCATAAACTATCTTTTCTTCTTCTTCGGTATCGCTCCCGAAAACAGGGATGGTGGCGGCGGCTTTGTTCTCCGGCTTGCGGCACCTTTCTGTATCCTCGAAATCTGGCAAAAAGTACTTCGCATCTTCGTATTTGCGGACTTCGTTCACGGAAAATGGGTTTAGCTCACCTGTTACGGTATACTCGAAACCATCCTTAAAGTACTTCATACAGTGATGTTGTGTAGAAGGGATGATGTTGTACTCGTGTAACCAAGGGCGACCGAGCAAGGCGTTGTAGCAGGTCTTGGCGTCAATGACATGGAATTTGATGTCTGTGACGAGTAGTCCAAAGCGTAATGTTAGTATCACGGATCCGAGAGTCCGTGACGATTGTGAATCGAAACCGGAGATGGTAATTTGTCACGAGCGAGGTGTTGCACACTCATGAAGATTTCTTTCAACACCCGAACATTAAGGAGATTGACGGAGGATCCATTGTCAACCAGGATTTTGCCTATCTTGATATCGTGGCAATATCCGGAGACGTATAGGGGACGGTTATGGTCGCACGTCCCGAGGAGAAGGTCTTCGTCACCGAAAGTGATGTCGGCCGTACGCACTTTCTCCAGTTCATCCTTCATCCTTTCCGCGGCGAGGAAGGCTTGGAATTGCTCAGGTTCTTGTAACGCCTTAATTAGTGAATCTCGCGCTTCTTTCGATAATAGGAGGGCATCGAGAATGCAAGTTGAGAAGGTAGCTTCCTTAGGTGCGCTAGGACGTTGTAGTCCACCTTACCCTTCCTGGGAGGGTCTTTGGTAGTCAGCTCTTTCATGACTTGGTCATCTAAAGTGATATCCTCAGTGACCTTTTTCCTTTCCCTTATCTTTTCTATTTGCGGGCCCGAGATTCTTTTCCGGGAGCGTGCGACTGCGCAGCTGAATGTTTTCGCAGGCCTCCGGTTCCTCCTCTTTCCCTAAAACGGATTCTTTAAAGAGAGGGCCCAGAGCCATTTCTTCATCAGAGTCGCTCCCAAAGGTGAGAACTTGTGACCCTCCGGCGTTAACCATGTAACATTTGCCAGTGGTTCTTGTAGGGTGTTTTTCGTCACCCCATTGAGATGGGAATACGCGCGCGCTTGTCAGGCGTACTACAGATTCCCCCCGGCCTAGGGTAGGCCGGGGTTTAATGATGGTGGGGATCCGAATCTCCGGCAGCCGCGGACTAAGCTGCCGTTAATTACCCATCGCCTTTGGGGCGAGGGAACCTCCGATTAACGGGTTAAACTGGTCATGCGAACTCAATGTGCAGTATACGTGTGTTCAATTCTGAAAGGGGGGTTTGGATATATCGGGAGCCACGCAGAGTTTTTACGGGGGTCCCGCTACCCCGGATAGCGGGCTGGGGGTCAAGGGGGCTAGCAGCCCCCTTGCGGGGTGCGGGGCAGCGCCCCGTTAGAAATTTTTTTCTAACAGGGACAGTGTCGTGGAGTACGTGTATGTATAAATTTGTATACATATGTATATGTGTATATATGTACACAAAAGAGGAGGAAAAGACATCCAAGGGATGCGCAGGTGCGCAAGCGCGCGCGCCACGTGTCGGCACGCGGGCGACTTGCGCACTTGCGCAGTTGCGCAAGCGCGCGCGCGCCACGTGTCGGCACGCGGACGACTTGCGCAGTTGCGCAAGCGCGCGCGCCACGTGTCGGCACGCGGGCGACTTGCGCACACAACAGGCTTTTAGCCTAAAAAGATTTCTCTGAAGAGAAATCAAAAAGGAGTTAGACTCCTGAGTGTGTTTTTTTTTTTTTTTGGGTTAATGGAAGGGTTCTTCTTCTTCCTCCTGTTGCTTGCTGGATCTTGAAGATCAAGAGATGTAAAATCTCAAAATCTCTCCTTTTTAAGATCTGATGGCAGATCCAAGTTCCCCTTTGTGGGTTTTGTAGTGGAAAACTATTTAGTTTTGAAAAAGGAAGAGTAAAACTCTTGATTTAATTCAAGAGAAAGAAGAAGGTTTTGGAACCTTGAAGAAGGAAGAAAGAGCTCAGCTCTAATTTTTTTTTTTGGAGAGAGAAAAAGTTATGAGATATTTTCATTATCTTTGCCTTTATAGGCCATACATTTTACACATAGCCCCTTGGGCTTCACAAAATGGCATTTTGCCTATCCCATGGCTCATGTGCCATTTCTTTTTGCACATAAGCCATGGGCTTTACAAAATTTTGGCTTTATGCCTACTTTTCTTACATTCGTCCATAAAATAAAATAAAAGAAAATGCAACAAGATTATTTATTACAAAAATTTTATCTTGGCGTGGAGGAGGCCGGCCGCTTCATGTTCGGGCTCGACTCGGGCATGGGCCCACTGGGTCTGGGCTTGGGCCCACTTGGCTTGGGGTTGACTTGGATTTTGACTTGGTCAACCGGGGTGTAAATTTTTACCCCAACAAATTGCCCCCCATCAATAAATGCACACCACATATGTGGGTCGTGTGCATGAAATTGATGGATCTTCTTTCGCGTGGAGGCGACTTGATTTGGTTCCCACCTTTTGGGAAGCTGGCACTGCCCTTTTTACGACATGGACGGTCGGTTCTGCCCTTTTTGCGTCTTGGACGGTCGGTGCTGCCCTTTTAGCGACGTGGACGGTCGGTTCTGCCCTTTTTGCGACTTGGACGGTCGGTGCTGCCCTTTTAGCGACGTGGACGGTCGGTGCTGCCCTTTTAGCGACGTGGACGGTCGGTGCTGCCCTTTTTGCAACTTGGACGGTCGGTGCTGCCCTTTTTGCGACTTGGACGGTCGGTGCTGCCCTTTTAGCGATGTGGACGGTCGGTGCTGCCATTTTAGCGACGTGGACGGTCGATGCTGCCCTTTTAACGACGTGGACGGTCGGTTCTGCCCTTTTTGCGACTTGGACGGTCGGTGCTGCCCTTTTAGCGACGTGGACGGTCGGTGCTGCCCTTTTAGCGACGCGGACGGTCGGTGCTGCCATTTTAGCGACGTGGACGGTCGGTGCTGCCCTTTTAGCGACGTGGACGGTCGGTGCTGCCATTTTAGCGACGTGGACGGTCGGTTCTGCCCTTTTTGCGACGTGGACGGTCGGTTCTGCCCTTTTAGCGACGTGGACGGTCGGTGCTGCCCTTTTAGCGACGTGGACGGTCGGTGCTGCCCTTTTAGTGACGTGGACGGTCGGTGCTGCCATTTTAGCGACGTGGACGGTCGATGCTGCCCTTTTAGCGACGTGGACGGTCGGTTCTGCCCTTTTTGCGACGTGGACGGTCGGTTCTGCCCTTTTAGCGACGTGGACGGTCGGTGCTGCCCTTTTAGCGACGTGGACGGTCGGTGCTGCCATTTTAGCGACATGGACGGTCGATGCTTGATTTGACTTGCTCTGCTTCTTGCAGTGTCAGGGGTAGACTTGACTTGCTCCGCTTCTTGCGGTGTCGAAATTGGATTCTGACTTGCTCCGCTCTTTGCGGTGTCGGAGTGAAAGTTGACTTGTTGATTTTGATTTAGGTTGACATCAGCATCGCTATACTGGAATATGGTACCAGGAGCGAATCATCATCTGTCATTTAGAGGATTTTGGGATTTTGGTTTTTGTTCGGCATCTGCATTGCTGCACTGGAATAATGCCAGGAGCAACTCATCATTTGCCCCGGGAGGATTTTGGAATTTTTTTTTTTTCGTGGGACTTTGAATGTGGTCTCACCGGTAGGACTTGGGAGAGGTTGGGATTGTTTTACGCCCATGGATTGTATACGGTTTTGCAGGATGTATGATCCAGACCGTAGGGCCGGAAAAATTTCAGGGCTTTGTTGGCGTCTGCATCGCTGGACTGGAATGTGGTACCAGGAGCGACTCATCATTCGCCGTTGGGGTATAGAATTTGGAATTTGGTTGGCGTCTGCATCGCTACACTGGAATAATACCAGGAGCGACTCATCATTCGCCACTTTGGGGTTGGGGACTTGGAATTTGGATCTTATTTGGCATCAGCATTGCTGCACTGGAATAATGCCAGGAGCAACTCATCATTTGCCTTGGGAGGACTTGGGATTTGGGTTTTTGGTCGGCATCAGCACCGCTAACACTGAAGCGAAATGCCAGGAGCGACTCATCATTTGCCGTTGCCCGTTGGGGAACGATGGCTTAGGAGATAGGTTTGGGTCCCTATCACCTAAGGCTTTTCAATTTTATGGGCCGTGAGGGTCCCATAAAGCATTTTCTCCCTACGAGTCGTAAGGATCCCGCAGGTGTATTTTCTCCTTAGGAATCGTGAGGATTCCTAAGTGTGTTGCTCCATTGTGAGTCGTAAGGATCTCACGCAGGGGTTTTCTCCTCACAAGGTCGAGAGGACTTTGCGAGTGTATTTCATCTCTTTTCACGAGTTTACGCCCTTTCGGGTTTTCACAGACTCGCCGGTAGTCCTGCTGTTTTTACTCACGGAGCCCTTTCGGGTTTTCATCCGTGCCCGTTTTGCTTGTGGACATACCGTTTATTTCTTCTTCTTTTTTTTTCTTTTTCTTTCTTTTTCTTTTTTTTTGCCGCTGGTGGGACTTTAAAAGTAGTCTCACCGGCAGGATTTGGGAGAAATAGGGGTTATTTACGCCCGTGGATTGTATACGGTTTTGCAGGATGTCTGATCCAGACCGTAGGGCTAATGTGCTCAATTCGCCTGCGACTTGGAGCATTCACGTGTAGTATTTCTTGAGATATCGGCCATTGATGGGTGGCATGGGCCTTTCTCCCTCGGCACTTATTAGTTGGTAGGATCCTCCCTCGAACACTTTCTCAATGACGTATGGTCCTTCCCAGTTTGGCTCGAATTTTCCCTTGGCATGTCGATTGGGGATAATCGGTCTTTTGAGGACCAACACCAATTCACCTTTCTTGAAAGCGCGGAGACGGGTTATCTTGTCATAGGCCCGTGACATTTGGGCTCGGTATAGCTCCAGATTTTGCTGCACCGCGAGCCTCTTTTCTTCGAGGGCATCGAGCTCTTCAAGTCGAAGGAGCACGTTTTCCTCCTCCGTCAACTCGTGCTGAACGGCCATTCTTAAGCTTGGGACTTCGACTTCGAGGGGGAGGACCGCCTCCACTCCGAAGAGCAATGAGTATGGAGTGGACTGTGTTAGAGTACGGTGCGTGGTACGATATGCCCACAATGCCTCGTGAAGTTTGAGATTCCAGTCTCTCTTGTTGGCTGAAGCATTTTTCCTCAGGAGCTTGCATAGAGTCTTATTGAAGGCTTCGGCTAGCCCGTTGGCTCTTGGATTATAGATGGAGGAATATCTCCAGTCTATCTTGTGCTGAGTAGCGAACCTTGAGACATTGAAGCTCTTGAAAGAAGGCCCGTTGTCAGAAATGATTCTTCTTGGTGTACCAAAGCGGTATAGAATATTATGCTGGAAGAATGTCAGAATATCCTTTGTCTTGACTTCTTTTAGCGGGACAGCTTCAGCCCACCTGGAGAAGTAGTCTGTCGCGGCCAGTATGAACCGGTGGCCTTTAGATGACGGAGGATCAATTGGGCCAACAATGTCGGTGCCCCAAACTTCGAAGGGCCACGACGCCACTGTAGGATGCAATGGGTTGGGATGCTTGTGAATAAAATCACCGTGAATTTGGCAGATATAACATTTCTTTGCATGCTCTCCGCAATCCCGTATCATGGTGGGCCAGTAATACCCAAGCCGTTTGATTTGAAGTCGCATCTTGGGGCCAGATTGGTGAGCACCGCAAACGCCCGAGTGGACATCTTTCATGACCTTTTGGGCTTCGGCCAATGACAGACACCTGAGCCAGAGTTGGTCATATGACCTGCGGTATAACGTGTCATTTACAAACACGTATCGGAGAGCTCTTTTCTTCAGCTGAATCCTCGCAGATTTTTCTTCGGGCAGCTTGTCGTATCGGAGGTACTCTATGAAGGGTTCTCTCCAATCGGGCTCGTCTTGGATGATCGAAGCTTCTTCCGCAGGACTGCTCTTCTGTTCCGCGCTTTCCTCTTCTCGTAGAGAGACTGGGGGTAGAATTTGCCGGCTCCTGACTGTGATCAGAATTTCGTCCATGTCAGGATCAGCCAGCTCCTTGGCCAAGCGAGCGAGTACATCAGCCTTTCCGTTCAACGCTCTAGGGACTCTCGTTAGTTCAATATGAGTGAACCGTTTCATGAGTTCCACCGCTCGACCTCTGTACCGAGCTAACTCGAGTTTGTATATCTTATAGTCGCCGCTTACTTGGTTGACGACAAGCTGGGAGTCACTGTAAACTCGTAGCCGACGGATTTCCATTTCTACGGCAAGCTCCAAACCAGCTATCAGAGCTTCATACTCAGCTTCATTGTTTGTCCGAGGCTCGGTGAGAGCAAAAGAACGCCGTAGGGTTCCCATTGATGGTGTGATGAACACCAATCCTACCCCTGCTTTTACCTCCGGGACGCTTGATCTGCCGGAGCTTCTTATTGATGAGGCCCCATCGAAGTAGAGCTCCCAACATGGCTCATCTTCCTCGAGGTGCAGCACTTGCTCGTCGGGTAACTCACAATTTAGCGGCGACCCTTCTGGTATGGGATGAGCGGCGAGAAAGTCTGCAATAGCTTGCCCTTTTACTGCTTTCTGAGGGGTATAAACTATGTCAAACTCAAGTAGCATGACAGCCCATCTTGCCATCCTGCCGGCTAGGCTTGCTTTGGTCATCAAGTGTTTGAGCGGGTCGACCTTGGAGATCAGCATAACCCGATGAGCCAGCAGATAGTGCCTCAGCTTCTTCACAGCAAATATCAGAGCCAGGCATTGCTTTTCGATTGGGGAATAGTTGTGTTCCGCCCCGACTAGAGTTCGACTGAGGTAGTAGAGGGCATTTTCCTTTCCCTCCTCGTTATTCTGGGCGAGGAGCGCACCGAGTGACTCATCTAGCGCGGCAGTGTAGAGAATCAACGGTTTGTTTGGAATGGGAGCAGCCAGCACTGGAGGGTGCAACAAGTATTGTTTGATGCTTTCGAACGCTGCTTGACATTCGGCACCCCAGATAAAAGGAGCTCCTTTCTTCATGAGCTTTGAGAAGGGCCTACATCTCCCCGATAAATTTGAGATAAACCTCCGTATATAAGCAAGCTTGCCTTGAAAAGATCTTAGCTGCGTCAGACTCTTCGGAGGAGGCATCTCCATGATGGCCTTTATCTTTGATGGGTCAACTTCGATCCCTCGATGTCGAACTATGAAGCCCAGGAATTTTCCCGATGACACGCCAAAAGCGCATTTCAGAGGATTCATCTTCAGATCAAATTCCCTCAGTCTGGTGAGAACGGTCCTAAGATCCTGGATATGATCGGCTTTGGTTTCAGTCTTAACGACCAGATCATCAACATAACATTCGACGACTTTATGAATTAGGTCATCGAAGATATTGGTCATTGCCCTTTGATATGTAGCACCTGCGTTCTTCAGTCCGAACGGCATCACCTTGTAGCAATATATTCCGATCGGAGTTCGAAATGCTGTGTGCTTCTCATCCTCAGGCGACATCTTGATCTGATTATATCCAGACGAGCCATCCATAAAAGTGAACAGCTCGTAATTTGAGGTGTCATCGACCATCATTTCCATAACCGGTAGCGGAAAGTCGTCTTTAGGACATGCCTTGTTGAGATCCCTGAAATCGACACAAACTCGGATCTGCCCATTTTTCTTCTTCACTGGGACTATGCATGCGATCCAGTCCGCGTATTTCTCTTCCCTGATGAAGCCGGCATCGATGAGCTTCTTAGTTTCCTCGATGACCTTTTCTTCTAGTTCCCTTCTCATTCTTCGAGGAGCTTGTTTGACTGGCTTAGCATCAGGAGATATAGCCAATTTATGTACGGCCACTTCAGGGGAAAGGCCAGGCATTTCTTTGTATGTCCACGCGAAGCAGTCGACGAACTCATGCAGCAGGGAAATTATCTGCGCTTTCATTTCCTCTGACAAGAGCGAGCTGATGTAGGTCGGCCTTGGATTATCGGGCGTTCCTAAGTCAATCTCGGTTAGCTCGTCAAAGGTTGCTTGTCCGCCATCTTCGAGCTCTTGAGGAGCTTCTTCTGGCTCGGCTATCTCGTCGTCATCATTTGATCTTTCGCTGGCCTCACCAACATGGATCATGTAGCACGCTTTGGAATCAGGTTGAATGTAGCATATGCCCTGTCTATCTGGAATTCGTCCATCGATGAGTGCTCGGACCTGGGGCGGATGCCATAGCCCTTCGTAAAACTTTGCTTCGGACTCCGTTTGATATAACCGGCATCCGCACTTTTTAAAGTATTCCCGCATCTCGGGCGCATAGTATCTGGGATTGAGGACGGCTCTTATGCCTCTCTCATATGGAAGGCACGCGACAGACAAATCGTCCGGGTGCGCAACGGGGTTTGACCCATAAAACAAGATGCCCTTCTGTCCACTTTTCTTCCCGGGAATGTAGAAAGTTTTCAGCTGGTCCACGGTAGAGATTGATAATGCATCGAGCTCTTTGCACATTTGCTCTGGTACCCTTGTCACGGCTAGGGACCCTTCTGCAACTTCGAAGGTCTCTCGTAGTTTCTCTTGTTGCATAGGGGTCCAATCTGCATCGCTGTTGCACGGCAGGTCCTCTTCCTCCGACTCTTCAGTGTCGCTGCCAAGATGAGGGCGGACTTTGCTGCTAGATGGGCCTTCAGTAACAGATTCGTCTGTATCGCTGCCGAAACGAGGACGAGTTTTACGGGAGGACGGGCTTCCAGCGTCGGACTCGTCAGTGTCGCTACCGAAATGCGGGCGCACTTGGGCGTTTTTACTTTTGAAAGTGACAACCGGCGCAGATTTGCTTTTGGGTCTTGGGGCCGGTCTATCTTCAGTCAGTTGTGGCTTAGCATTTTGGTGGTTCATAAAGTACCGAGAATCTTCATAGCGGACTTCATGCACACCGAACGGCTGGATGTCTCCGTCAATGCGTCTTTCTTCGCCATTTTTAGTATACTTCATGCATTGATGGAGAGTTGATGGAATGATGCCGTAATCGTGGAGCCACGGCCGCCCCAGGAGAATCTTATAAGACGTGTCGGCGTCGATCACGTATATCTTAGCTTCAGTTTGCAGATCCCCGAATTTGATTGGCAAAGCTATGGACCCCAGAACTTGCTGGCAATTTTGGTTGAAGCCTTGAATGACAATCCTTTCCCTTGACAGATGTCGGACGTCCATTGATAAACTCTTCAGAGTTCGCAAGTTCATGATGTTCACTGAGGACCCCGGATCAATCAATATGCGATTAATTCGATCTCCGTCGCTGTACCCGGTCACGTAAAGCGGCCGATTATGCTCAGCCGTTCCCAGTAGCAAGTCTTCATCCTTAAACGTGACTGCGGCGGCATGCAAAACGTGCTGGGCTTCTTTCATATTAATTTCCGCAAAGTGGGCCTGATACCGCTCGGGGTTTTGTAGAGCATGAATGAGAACGTCTCTAAGCTCCTTAGATAGGACCAAGGCGTCGTAGATGCTCAGGAGAGATGGAAGCTTCCGGAGATGTGCCAAGACATTATAGTCCACCGAGGAAGGATTTGTGTTTTCATCAGCTGGTTCTCTGCCATTTTCTTCATTAGCGACTTGTTTTTCCTTCCCTTTTGGGGCGTTGCCCTGATTTTGCGGTAGAGCCCTGCCGCTTCTGAGCTGGATTTGATTGGTCGTTGTGGCGAGCTCCTCATCCTCTTCGGGAAAACAAAGATCATCCTCGGAGTCGCTGCCAAGATGGATGGCGTAGCAGGTCACTACTGGGATCTCTTTATTGGAGTCTTCTTCTAACTCCTCCAGAATTTCAGCCGCTTGTACAGGGAAGAACTCCTTCAATTGAATCAATGTTCTTTCCTTTTGTTCATATTCTTCGAGAGAATCGATATATTTTTGAATGGTTGATCTCCCTGCAGACTCTTTTTCGCGCCGAGCTGCGCTTTTCTTCTTCTTCAGCTTCTTGGATTTTGAGCCTGATGGAGCCGCATTGGCAGCTGGACTGGTAGGCTTCTTCTGCCCTTCCCATTCCGTCCTGGGTTCTTTCTGAAGTAGCTTTATCATCTTCTTCGTCTTATTAGATATGTGCGTACTCCACGGAGGCCGCGATGAGTCAGTTTCATCTCTCAGGGCAGCGGGTTCGGCTGTCTTCTCCCAGAAGGCTTCAACTTCTGTCTGTATAAAGTTGATGGTTGCAACTTGATTGTTCACCAACACACTTTTGGACAGCTCAATCTCTCCAGCCTTGTACTGCTTCTCGACCCAATCTTTGAAGATATAGCAATCCTCGATCGCATGGCTCACTACTCGGTGGTACGGGCAATACAGAGGATTGTCGGTCATTTTTGCTTCTTGGGGTCTTTTCGACTCCGGCAATTGTAAGCCGTTGTTCAAGGCATCTTTAAATATCTTACGGACCTTGTCCCTTCTGAAAGAGTAAACCTTGTTCTTCTTCTCCTCTAGGGAAGGCCCATCTCCTCCCAGCAATGGCTTTCGAGACCGGTTGGTTTTGGATTCGCCTGCCCTTCGCTTTTCTTCATTGTCGGAGGCATTGAAGACATTGGTACTGCTGGAACTCCCGCTTCTACGGTTGTCGTCCCGCTTGCTTTTCCAGGTTTTGTCTCTCTGAGAGTCTGGCGGGGACTCTTGCTTCGAGCGTTCCAGCATTTGAACTTTCTTGGTTAGCTCCTGAAATGTCTTGAGGCCCGCTGTACACAAGAATGGGACCATCCAGTTGCTGAGGTTCCCAATGAGAAGGCTGACGGACTGGTCCTGCTCCAGCGGCGGTTCGCACTTGACTGTGAGATTACGCCATCGAGCGATAAAGTCGGTGTTGCTTTCATTCTTCCCCGGCTTGGTCCTCACAAGGTCGGCAATTGAGATTTTATCACTGACACTCATGAACCTTTGCCGAAATAGAGATTCCATTTGGGCAAAGGTAATGACGGACCCGTCTGGTATGCTCGCGTACCAGTCGAAAGCGACACCGGTCAGGCTGTTGACAAACTGACGAAGAAGGAGCGCGTCATTGCCCCCTGTATTTCCGCACGATGCTTTGAAGTGGGCGACGTGCTGATTTGCATTCCCTGTTCCATCAAATCTTCCGAACTTAGGAATAACGTAGCCGCTTGGGAACTCAATCAGATCGTACTGCGCGGGATATGGCCGCCCGCTACTGCCGATTTCTTTCTGAGCTTCAGCTTCGGCCACCAATGTTTTAACCTTGCTGGTGACCAAATCCATTATCCGATCCTGTGTTAGAGGGATAGTATTATCTGGGGCCAAGGTGTCCCCAGAAGCGGAGTGTGGCCGGCTTTCATGTGGCTCGACCAGTCTTGGACCCGAAGGAACAGGCATTGGCTGCCTCGGATTGTCATCACCCGGCTGATTAGTAGCGGCTTGTGCTTGATTGGGAGGCGCTCGAGCAATTTGAGCCGTAAGCTGCATCACCACGTTCGTTAAGTCGTCAATCTTCGAATAGAGCTTGGCCATCTCTTTATCTTTGCTCCTGAGCTGTTTTCGAAGCTCTTGAAGCAGCTCTTGCTCCGCAGTCCTGGGGCGGAAAGTCGGCTCTTCCTCGCTGTCCGAGCTTGACTCTGTGTGGACCGAGGGGTCTTTCTGTCTATCATCCTCATCGAGAGGGTTTTCTTCATCCAGCGGGGGCGGCTGTTCTTGAGCGGCGGCAACCACATTCAGGCTAGATTGGGCTTGGGATGTGGTGGCCCCATCCTTGCTTTTGCTGCGAAGGTTGTCGCTGGGGCGTCCTCCCGCCATATAGACCGTATGGATGATGTATCCGGCCGTCTTTCTATCATTGGCAGTTGATTTCGTGGATCGCTGTCTTGACCCCCTTGTTTCGGTAGCTGGTAGTCGATTGAAGGCGTCTGGCTTAACCAGTTTCTTGAATGGTGCTGGCGCTTCTTTTCTGGGTTTTCCCCGCTGCTTTCGTGCGGCACAGAGTGCTTCATAGACTCTTGATGAGACAGTGTCATACTTTTTCTGTTGGGGCCGGGACACGTCTCTTTGCGGCACTGTTCGGATTGCTGTCTTCTTGATTCTGGCGGTCATGGCATTGTTCTGAACCCACTTTAGAGGCTCGAAGGAATTGCTGATTCTTACGTCCGACTCAGCCGTCGTCGCGGGGAAACCCTGTACTTGGAACTTCACATGATTCCATTTGGCCGAAGCCTTGGCCCTCTTGTTGGCTCGATACCTGAGCCGCTTCTGCCTTAACTTTTCTGTTCTAAGCACCTGGCAGACTTCAACTCTTTGGGAAGACGTCGCAGGCCGGGCGATGGAAGGCCTTGGAGATACGCTCGATTGTGCATTTGTTAGAGTCATCGCCTGGGCTCCTCCGCAACATTTGATGTCGCCCTTCGCATCGGAAGTCTTGCCCCCAGCTAGAGCGCCAGGGAGTCGTTCAGACACCCTCTTAAGTTTCGGTTGTGGTGCCTTGGCGATCACGATGTTCGGCCTCTTACCCCTTGAGACCGGCTTGGCCACCTGTTCTGCTGGGATCTCCGCCAGATGAGCGCTTCCGGCAGGGTGGATTATGACGGAGCCGAACTGGCGGGGCGGTTCCTCCCACTGTCGACTGAGGCTTGCGGGGAGAACCACACGAGCGTTGATCTTGACCACGTACAGAATCGGGGTCGCATTAGAAGTTGAATTCGTCTGGGGAGACATTGTCGTCGAAAGTTGATTGCTGCACGGAAAAAAGAACATCATTTCAGTATAGGCAATCGATATGTATATTGATTGAGTTCGCATGAACGTTTAACCCGAAATATGGGAGGAGAGAAGGGTCCCACCGGGCGTGCCAGAATCTGTAGGGTGTTTTTCGTCACCCCATTGAGATGGGAATACGCGCGCGCTTGTCAGGCGTACTACAGATTCCCCCGGCCTAGGGTAGGCCGGGGTTTAATGATGGTGGGGATCCGAATCTCCGGCAGCCGCGGACTAAGCTGCCGTTAATTACCCATCGCCTTTGGGGCGAGGGAACCTCCGATTAACGGGTTAAACTGGTCATGCGAACTCAATGTGCAGTATACGTGTGTTCAATTCTGAAAGGGGGGTTTGGATATATCGGGAGCCACGCAGAGTTTTTACGGGGGTCCCGCTACCCGGATAGCGGGCTGGGGGTCAAGGGGGCTAGCAGCCCCCTTGCGGGGTGCGGGGCAGCGCCCCGTTAGAAATTTTTTTCTAACAGGGACAGTGTCGTGGAGTACGTGTATGTATAAATTTGTATACATATGTATATGTGTATATATGTACACAAAAGAGGAGGAAAAGACATCCAAGGGATGCGCAGGTGCGCAAGCGCGCGCGCCACGTGTCGGCACGCGGGCGACTTGCGCACTTGCGCAGTTGCGCAAGCGCGCGCGCCACGTGTCGGCACGCGGACGACTTGCGCAGTTGCGCAAGCGCGCGCGCCACGTGTCGGCACGCGGGCGACTTGCGCACTTGCGCAGTTGCGCAAGCGCGTGCGCCACGTGTCGGCACGCGGGCGACTTGCGCACACAACAGGCTTGAAGCCTAAAAAGATTTCTCTGAAGAGAAATCAAAGAGGAGTTAGACTCCTGAGTGTGTTTTTTTTTTTTTGGGTTAATGGAAGGGTTCTTCTTCTTCCTCCTGTTGCTTGCTGGATCTTGAAGATCAAGAGATGTAAAATCTCAAAATCTCTCCTTTTTAAGATCTGATGGCAGATCCAAGTTCCCCTTTGTGGGTTTTGTGGTGGAAAACTATTTAGTTTTGAAAAAGGAAGAGTAAAACTCTTGATTTAATTCAAGAGAAAGAAGAAGATTTTGGAACCTTGAAGAAGGAAGAAAGAGCTCAGCTCTAATTTTTTTTTTTTGGAGAGAGAAAAAGTTATGAGATATTTTCATTATCTTTGCCTTTATAGGCCATACATTTTACACATAGCCCCTTGGGCTTCACAAAATGGCATTTTGCCTATCCCATGGCTCATGTGCCATTTCTTTTTGCACATAAGCCATGGGCTTTACAAAATTTTGGCTTTATGCCTACTTTTCTTACATTCGTCCATAAAATAAAATAAAAGAAAATGCAACAAGATTATTTATTACAAAAAATTTATCTTGGCGTGGAGGAGGCCGGCCGCTTCATGTTCGGGCTCGACTCGGGCATGGGCCCACTGGGTCTGGGCTTGGGCCCACTTGGCTTGGGGTTGACTTGGATTTTGACTTGGTCAACCGGGGTGTAAATTTTTACCCCAACAGTTCTGTTGTGCCCGTCGGCAGTACTTCTTCGTTCCCGACGGGTCTTGCGTTTCATGCGCTTAAAATGTTGTCGATGAGCAACATATCCCTGCCACCATATCCTAAAGGCGTCGCACTCCTCCGTGGGGTGTGAAATTTTCCGATGATATGCGGAATAATCAGGGTGCCTCTCCGCCCCATTGAGCGTGTATTCTTCCGAGGGTGGTAGCTTCATTCCCATTGACATGGCTTTGGCAAACCTTTTCCTCGTCTTGAATATCTTCTTGTCTGCCTCGGGTGCCTTTCGATCTGGCGGGAGTACTTCAACTCTTTCGTTCAGTTGCCTGCATTTGGCTCCTTCCGATGCGGCAATCTCACGCTCCTGATCCGCTTTACTCTTTAGACGAATCTCTTCTAGAAAGGCGTCGATCATTTCATCTGTTGGCCACACAAGCTCTGGTTCAGGCTCTGTCCCCAGTTTCTTAGTGCCAGGAGTTTTTTCATCGTCGGTAAACGAGTGGGACATTACGTTACAACTCGCCACATATCCCTCGGATTCATCCGACGAGCTTTCTCCATCATCTTCCACCTGAAAGATGTGGTTGAGGAACTCTTGCAGCATGACAGGAGTTCGCGCCTTTTGATTGTACTCTTCCAGCGCGTCGATTTGATTCTGCAAGTTCGTGCGCTTGTCTCCAGGCTTCACGGGCTTCTTAGATTTCTTCTTCTTTTTCTTCGAAGATTTTGACGGTAGGGCATGAGTACTTGGGCCATCACCACCGCTCTTTGTAGTTGGACACGGCCTCAGCATTCCTTCAATGATCTAGGGTCCCAGCGGGTCCTTCCATTCGACCGCCGGGCACGCATGAAGGTCCTTCAGCATTCTTTTGGTTTTAGTTGAAAGCACGACCTCCCATGGAGCTTCCTCAATAAAGGAACAGGTTTCCCCCGGTGTATCTGCTTTCTTGGGAGTATGCGGCTGTGGCGGGTTCACCTTCCAGTTTTCGGACAGCGCAAACTTCCCCTGGAGGTATTGATCTTCAATCCATCCTTTGAAGACGAAGCAATCCTCAATCGGATGACTTACCGTTTGATGGTAAGGGCAATAGTTAGGGTTATTCACCTCAGTGGGTTGTGGCGCTCGCCTTGGATTTGGCAAGTTTATAAGTCTGTTGCGTACTGCCAACTCGAATAACCGTTTCGTCTTGTCCCGTGGGAACGAGTAGGGACGCTTCATTTTCTCATTATAATACCGGCGTCTTTCTTCCAGTTGATCCGTCAGCTTTGGGGCATTGGGTTGCTGCTGGGCATTCGCGACGAAGGTTGCTTTTCCTTTACCCTTGTCACTACGAGGCTCGGGCTTCGGGGGAGACGGTCTATGACCCATTTGGTCCATCTGGGCCAGCTTGTCGATTAGATCCTGGAATGTGGTTGGCTTAAAGAACATCATGAACTGAGAGATAGTTGCGTGAGGGTCTAGGGTTCCTACGAACATGCCCACCGCGGGCGCTTCCTCAATGCGCTGCTCGTATTTCGACCACAAATTCCGCCAGCGTATAGCATACTGGACCCAAGTTTTGCCTGGTTTTGCCCTGACGTTAGTCAATGCCGTTATTGGAGTGCGTTCGCTGGCGCTCGCGAATCGCTGAGTGAATAGCAACTCCATTTCAGCGAACGTCTTGATAGAATCGTTCAGGAGTTCTGAATACCATTCGAACGCTGTTTCTGATAAGCTACCCACGAATTGGCGAAGCAACAGTTTATCATCACCGCCGGTGTTACCGCAAAGGGCCCTGAACTGGGCGACATGTTGGTGGGGATCGCCGGTCCCCTTATACACGTGAAATTTTGGTATTGTATAACCCGATGGATATTTGATTTGGTCGTACCAGCTTGGCTACGGCCGCCCCATTTTTATGACTTGACCAGCTGCCTCAGTCGCATGATGAACCCGGATTTGCTGGGCTATATAGTCGACCAAATCAGCCTTAGAGATTGTCTCCTCCTTGGCCGTTGAGAGGGCCGGCGGTGGATTTGACGTTTCTCCCCGGTCGTCTTCAAGAACGATTGGGGGATCCTCAGCGGGTGGGTCCTGTTGGATCATCATTCCTATCATATCTTGGAAGAGAAGGCCCATACGCTGTATGTTGGCTGCTTGTTCAGCAGCCTCTTTGTCCTTCTTCTCCAATATTCGGCGAAGGAACTCAGCGTCGGTTTCTTCCTCCTGGCGTTCGTCCGAGGACATTTCTGGGTTTTCTTTTGGCCCGGTAAGTGCGGCCATAGCATTTATCATTTCCTGGAGCTTTTGCTGTTGCTCCTGAGCTTTGGTCACTGACCGTGTAAGCGGTCTATGACCTGTAGACGCACGGCCGTCTTCCTTTCCTGACGCCATGTATACGGTATGGACCATCATGCCCCCAGACTTAGGGTGTCTGGGCTTAGTGCCTTTAGCTGTCGTTGCATGCTGGGGGATCTTCTCTGGCTTCCTCCTTTTATGAGCAGTGGAAGTTGATGGGGCCGTTGAAGTGGGCATCCAAACAGCCTTTCGTGGTTTAGCCTGGTGACTGGTTTCCTGTTGGATTTTCAGCTTCTTGTGCTGGCGAGAGAAGTTTGGATCGATCATCGAGTCTCGGGCCTGCCGCCAAACCTTATAGATCTTGGAAGACAGCCGTTGAGGGGATCGGGGCTGTTCTGGCTTTATTTCTGCAACTTTTTTTAGTGGAGGAGGAGACCTCTTTAGCACCGCAGTAGGAGAATTCCTTCGCACCTTATTTAGCATCTCGAAGCTGTTCCCAGTTGGAATGGCAGCATTAACTTCCACCGTTGAGGCTGATGGAGTTAGCCCAGAGGGGGAGTTGCCCCCAGCCTTCCTTACTCGGCGCCAGTGGCGACGTCGAGCGTGTCGAGCGGACGGCGCTGGTTCAGCGGTGAGGATGGCTTCGTCTTGCCTCCTGTGTTGGTGGGGGGTCGTTGCTGGTGTTATCCTGTTAAAGACCGAAGTCCTTTGGGTAGCAGGAGCGGGAGCTGAAGCCATCAATCTTGTAAAGACCGACTTTTTGGCCGGGGAAGCCGCCTTGGCGACTTCAGGAGCAGGACCGGTCACTTTCTTAGAAGCAGCCTTCTCTGGGATTGTAGGCCCCATTGTGGGTCCATAGGAGTCTTGGCCCAATCTAGAGAAGACCGAGGCGCTAGTGTTGGGCGACCCGTTGAGAGGGGCCGAGGCAGGGGTAAGACGATCAAAGACCGACTTCTTGAGAGCTTCCTTTATCAGCACCGGAGCGGTGAAGCTTGTCGGCGGGAGCATGGTCCCAAAAAACAATCCCGTGGTGGCTCGAGTGACCTGTTCCACGGGCATTATGAATAACGAAGCAGCTTGGGGTCCGTAGGCTATACCTCCTGGCGAGGCAAAGCGTTGGTTGCAATTGCAGTCCAAGCAGTTGGAGCATTTCGCAGAAGTAGAAGCCATCGATTCTTTGCTTTCTGCAATAAGCAAGACGCCAAGTCCTAGTATCTTGAAACCCAAGGGCAACCATTAGAGAACCGCGATTGGTTCGCGAATCACGACACACGAAGTGTGGAGTGGAAAGAGGAAAAGGTCCCACCGGGCGTGCCAGAATCTGTTCCCCTCCGAATGACGGCGCGACTGGACGTCTTGCCTGTGATTCGGGGGCAGATGCTAATTGGTGCTATTCGTCCACCTCTCCGAAGATGCCAAGTTGATTTATGGCACCGTGTATCGAAGGTTTAAACGGATGCGTCCGATGTAGCAGACTTCGTCAGATTCCCCCTCGCTTAAGGGGTTTTTGATTGTGGGGATGCTCTTCCCTGCAGGCGCAAGCCCCTGCAGTTAATTACGCTACCGCATCGCGGTAACCACTTTCTCCTTCTCCAGATGGTCACTTCGTGTTGCATGTGTTTATTTTGTGTTTAGTTGCCCGTGGATTGTATACGGAGACTGAGTTATGTCGTTGCCCGTAGGGCGTGGACTAGTCCAAATCCGTATTATCTTAGATTTGGGTTTGGGGGTTTTGGGTTTAAGGATACGTTAGACTCATTCGAGACTAAGATCGACTTAAACGTTTGTTAAGGATACGTTAGTCTAGTTTTCAGACTAAGATCAACTTAACGGGATCGTTTAGATCCAACAATAGAGCAATTAAGGGAGCCCTGTTGTTTAGTTTAGTGACATTGCGGTCAATAAGTAGTTTAAGGACATTGCGGTCCAGTGTTAGTTTTAAGACGTTGCGGTCAAGGTTAAGGACGTCGTAGTCCGTGGACAGTCCGATATTAGTTTTAAGACATCACGGTCAAGGTTAAGGACCTCATAGTCCATGAGTTTAAGGACCCCACAGTCCGTTGTTAGTTTTAAGACATCCCGGTCAAGGTTAAGGACCTCATAGTCCATGAGTTTAAGGACCCCACAGTCCGTATTAATATGTGGTCATCGGGACCCGTCACTTCTTTGAAGACGTTGAGGAATTACAACGCCAAGTATCAAAGGAGTGAAGAGATGTACCCTTAAACCGAGGTAGATTAAATAATCTTTGGCCCGATTTGGAACCAAGATCAATTAATTATATTATGAGCCCATTGGCTCAGTTGAATTTGAATTGAGGACTTATGGACAGCTTGGGCTAAGTCCAATCATGTTTAGGATATTGGCCCTCTGTTGGTCCATTAGAGGAGAGGCTTTGCCTCTAGACACTTAGCCAATGGGGCTAAAGTTAGTGTTAAACACTAAAGATCAATCAGTGTCGAACACTGAGAATGAGATTGACAAGTTAGTGTTTAACACTAAAAGATAGTTAGTGTTAAACACCAGCAACAGGGCTTTCAAATTAGTGTTTATACACTAAAACAAATCAGTGTTAAACACTGGCAATGGAGATTTCAAATTAGTGTTTAACACTAAGGCAGATCAATATTAAATACTGGAAACAGGGTATTCCAGGTTGGTGTTCAACACTAAGAAAGTCAGTGTTAAACACTGTAAATAGATGTTTTCCAAATTAGTGTTTAAACACTAAGAAAATCAGTGTTGAACACTGGATATAGAGGTTTCAATTTTAGTGTTAAACACTAAGGCAAGAGGGGTCACATGGTAGCACGTGAGAGCGCCCTCAATTCATTTTATTCTGCCAAAAGTATTGAATACTTTGGAGCATGTGATGGGAATTCTGGTGTTTGTCCGTTAAAGCTTCAGCCAAGGGGTCACGCGGTAGCACGTGATAGCGCCCTGTTTCCCTTTATTTTGTTTTACAGATAAGTGTTTAACACTTTTAATTCTGAAAGCCATCACGTGTGGGCACGTGATGGGGGCCTGCGCTTTGATCTGTTAGAATGTTCATTAGGGGTCACGTGTCGACACATGAGGGCGCCCTAAAGCACTTTTCTGTTTCTTTTCAGGGGTCACGTGGTAGCACGTGACCCTATTCCTTTGCCTGTTTGAAGATGTGTTTATCTTTTTAAGAATTGAATTCTTCATAGGGTTAAACCCTAGCAATAACTTTAGAGGAATTAAATTCCTACTTTCTTTTGAAGAATTATATTCTTAAATAGGGTTAAACCCTCATTTCTTCTTTCTTGAGGGAATTAAATTCCTGTTATTTTAACAGAACTAAGTTCTTAACTAGGGTTAAACCCTGATTCTGTTCATTCTGAAGGAATTAAATTCCCATAACATAGGGTCAAACCCTAATTTTATTTTAAAGGAATTAAATTCCTATAGTTATGTGAGAATTAAATTCTCAAGCTTCCATTCCCTCTCTTTGCTTTGGATCTGCATGGCAAGATCTCAACCCATTGAGAATTAAATTCTCAACTCAAGGGGAGATGTGCACTTTACAGATCCTCTACCAAAGAGAGAACTATGTTCTTCTGTTTTATATCAGAGTTAAACTCTGTTGAGAATTGAATTCTCTTTTCCTTTCAAAAAGCCTTCCCTTTCTTACCTAGGGTTTTCTTTTGCAGAAGATCCAAATTCCTCCAAAGTATCAAGGCTCTCCTCTTTTTTTTATGTATCGATTCCTTTCTTCCTGTCTCTCTATGTGTCTCTTGGCTCCTATTTATATGAGAAGCAGCCGAATCAATTAGTTTTAGTGAATCTTTCATTGAGAGATTTAATTTGTATTCACCATTCGTTTTGGACCTTTGGATTATTATGTGAATTTTAATCACCATTGGATTTTAAATCCAGAGATTCTCCTTTGTTATTTCGGTTAGATTTTAAGGGGGAATCTTTCCAAGTTTAGGCTTTTTCCATAGATAGGTGATATTTAAGAATCTTTAAATCCTTAATTCAATCGGTTCCTTTGGAAAGATTTGAGAGGCCTTTTTTCAGAATTTAATTCTGTTAACAGATAGGCTTTGAAAGCCGGTCACGTGTGGCCACGTGACCCTTGGTCACGTGTGGGCACGTGACCCCCTTGGAACGAGACCTCTTCTTCCTTTTTGCGCTCTGCCTTCTGGCTGCCGCTTAGCCGTCATGTGCCACCACGTGACCCCTGGTCACGTGTGAGCACGTGACCCTCGCCTGGAGCCTTTTTCTTGATTTGATCAGGGAATTGAGTCTGCTTCTTTTGAGTGTCACGTGCCAACACGTGACCCTGGTCACGTGGGAGCACGTGACCTCTTCTGAAGCCTTTTCCTTGATTTGATCAGGGAACCGATGTGCCTTTGAAGTCGCTTTTAAATGTCACGTGCCAACACGTGACCCTGGTCACGTGGGAGCACGTGACCCTTTCTGAACCCCTTTTCTTTGATGTAGTCGGGAAGCTGAATCTGCCTTGCCGATGCTTTTAGGTGTCACGTCCCAACACGTGACTGTTGGTCACGTGCTAGCACGTGATGCCTCCTTCGTAACTTTTCCTGATTTTAAATCAGGAAACAATTCATATTTACGAACTTCATTTATGGAGAATGGGTTTAGTTCCCCCGTCACAGTGTACTCGAGACCGTCTTTGAAATACTTTATACACTGATGTTGTGTAGAAGGGATGATGTTGTACTCATGTAACCAAGGCCTGCTGAGCAAAGCGTTGTACCAAGTCTTGGCATCAATGACATGATATTTTATGTCAGTGACGAACAACCCGAAGCGTAATGTTAGTATTACAGACCCGAGTGTTCATGATGACTGGGAGTCAAACCCGGAGAAGGTAATTTTATCCCGAGCCAGGTGCTGAACGCTCATGCAAATTTCTTTTAGCACCATCACATTTAGCAGGTTGACAGAGGAACGGTTGTCAACCAGGATCTTCCCTATCTTGATATCATAGCAGTACCCGGTGACATACAGGGGACGGTTTTGCTCGAACGTTCCGAGGAGGAGTTCTTCATCGCTGAAGGTAATGTCAGCTGTGTTAACTTCTTCCAGCTCGTCTTTCATCTTTTCTTCGGCAAGGAAAGCTTGAAACTGCTCGGGCTCTTGTAATGCCTTGATCAAAGAATCTCATGCTTCTTTAGACAGGAGAAAGGCATCCAGAATGCTTAACTGTGAGGGTATCCTCCTCAGATGTGTCAGGACATTGCAATCCACTTTGCTTTTCTTAGGCGGGTCCTTGGCTGCAAGCTCTTCGACGACTCGATCATCTAGGGTGATATCCTCAGGGAATTTTCCTTCCCCTTATCTTTTTTTTTCGATCCCTTGTTTGTAGGCCAGAGATTCTTTTCGGGTAACGTGCGATTACGCAGCTGAATATTCTCACAGTTTTTTTATCTCTCCATCTTTTCCTGAGGTGGATTCCTTGAAGAGAGGGTCGAGGGCTATTTCTTCATCAGAATCGCTTTCGCAGGTGAAAACTTGAGATCTCCTGGTATCAACCATGTGACAGTTGCCGGCAGTTCCTTTATGCTTATCTGTCGTATTTCTCTGCTCCCGACGAGTTTTACGCTTCATTCGCTTGAAATGTTGTCGGTGCACCACATATCCTTGCCACCATTTCTTGAAGGCCTTACATTATTCAGTGGGGTGTACAATCCTCTGATGGTATAAACAGTAGTTAGGATTTACATCCACTTCGTCAAGATGCATACCGCCTAGCGTATTTCCTTTGAAAGGTGGCAACTTCATTCCCATTGACAGGGCTTTAGCGAAACGTTTCCTTGTCTTAAGCCTGCTTTTGTCCGTCGTGGGTGTGCTTCGATCTGGACGGAGCGCTGCAGCCTCTTCATCCTATCGCCGATGCTTGGCCCTTTCGTATATAGCCGCTTCACGCTCGCGATCAGCTTTGCTCTTCAGACGGACTTCGTTCAGCAGCGTGTCAATCATCTCGTCTGACTGTTCCAAGAATTTTGGCATCGATTCCGCCCCCAGCTCCTCTATGTTATCTTCTGATGCCGAGTGAGCCTCTTCATCATTACTGATGAATGAGAGATCATGTGACAACTTGACACATAATCATCGGGTTCTTCTGACAAGTCGTCTCCCTCATCATTGTCATTATCTTCGCTCTTAAAGACATGGCTGAGAAACTCTTGGAGTGTGAATGGGGTTCGTGCCTTCTGATTATATTCCTCCAGCGCGTCAATATGCTTTTGCAGGTCCGTGCGCTTGTTATCAGGTTGCGCGGGCTTCCTGGTCTTCTTCTTTTTCTTCGAAGACTTTGACGGCTGGGCCTGAGTATTTTGCCCATTGCTACCAACTCTCGGCGTTGGGCGCGGTTTCAGCATTCCCTCAATTATCTCGGGTTCCAGTGGGTTTTTCCACCTAATCACCGTACATACTTGAAGATCCTTTAGCATTCTTTTGGTCTTAGCTGAAAGGACAACTTCCCATAAAGCTTCCTATATGAATGAGCATGATGCCCCCGGTGTGTCCACCTTTTTAGGAGCATGCGGCTGTGGCGAGTTTACCTTCCAGTTTTCAGACAACATGAACTTTCCCTGTTGGTACTGGTCTTCAACCCGGTTTTTGAAGACTATCAATCTTCGATTGGGTGGCCCACTATTCTGTGGTAGGGACAGTAGTTGGGATGTTTGACGTCACCAGGCTGCGATGGGCGTCTCTGATCCGGTAGAGTGACGAGCCTGTTGCGCATCGTTAGTTCGAATAGTCTTCTCGTTTTATCCCGAGAAAATGAGTAAGGACGTCTCATCTTTTCTCTGAGTGATCGTGATTTATTGTTTTGGCAAGCAGCTGGTTTCGGATCACTCGGCTGTTGCTGAGCGTTAGCGACGAAGGTCGCTTTCCCTTTGCCCTTTTCATTCCGAAGCTTCGTTTTTGAGGAGGACGGTCTATGGCCCACCTGGTCCATTTGGGCCATCTTGTCGATCAGAGCCTGGAAGGTGGTCGTCTTGAAAAACATCATGAATTGGGATATAGTTGCCTGCGGATCAAGGGTCCTTACGAACATGCCCACACCAGGGGCTTCTTCTATGCGTTGTTCGCATTTCGACCATAGGTTCCGCCACCGAATTGCATACTGAAACCATGTCTCTCCTGGTTTCACTCTGGCATTGATCAACGCCGTGATTGGGGTGCGTTCTCTAGCGCTTGTGAAACGCTGGGTGAATAGCAGCTCCATTTCTGTAAACGTTTTGATGGAGTCGTTCGGAAGCTCCGAGTACCATTCAAAAGCTGTCTCCGCTAAACTGCCGACGAACTGGCGAAATAGCAATTTGTCGTCGCCTCTGGTATTGCTGCACAGAGCCCTGAACTGAGCGACGTGCTGATAGGGGTTGCCTGTCCCCTTATACACATGGAATTTAGGGATCGTATATCCCGGCGGGTACTTAATTTGATCGTGCCATCTTGGATATAGTCGTCCAGTTCTGACGACTTGGCCAGTGGCTTCGCTTGCCTGATGAGCTCATATTTGTTGAGCTATATAGTCATCTAGCACAGCTTTCGAGATCGTCTCCTCCCTGGCTACTGATAGAGCCGGAAGAGGGTTTGATGTTTCTCCTCTATCGTCTTCAATGACTATTGGGGGATCTTCGGCTGGAGGGTCCGGCTGGATCATCATCCCCACCATATCTTGAAATAGGAGCGTCATTTGTTTTATGTTAGCCGCTTGTCCCCTGGCTTCTTTATCCTTCTTTTCGAGCATTCTTCGGAGGAACTCGGCGTCAATTTCCTGCTCCTGGCAATGTTCTGACGATGCTTTTGGGCTTTCTTTCTACCCAGTGAGTGCGGCCATCTTTGTCAGTATTTCCTGGAGCTTTTGTTGTTGCTCCTGAGCTTTTGTTACTGATCGGGTAAGTGGTCAATAACCCCCAGAAGCAAGGCTTTCCTCTTTTCCGGAAGCCATGTAGATGGTATATACTATCACGCCCCCAGACTTGGGGCGTTTGGGTCCACTGCCTTTGAAATTTGCCGCGGGCAGGAGGATCTTCTCCGGCCTTCTCCTCTTATGAGAGGTCGAAGATGAAGGGGCCGTTGCGGCAGGCACCCATACAGACGATACCTTTCGTGACATGGCAGAGGGATGGTCCTCCTCTTGCCAAGCCTTCATCTTCTTCCGTCGGCGAGAGTAATATTTTTCAATTACAGAATCCTGGACTTTCCGTCAGACCCTGTGCGTTTTGGAGGACAGCCGTTGAGGAGGCTGCTCTGGCTTCGCCTTTGTAATGTTCTCCGCAGGTGGAGGAGACCTTTTTAACACGGCAGTTGGAGAGTTCTTGCGCACCCTCCTGAGCGGCTCAAAGCTGTTCCTAATTGGAACATCAGCGTCAACTTCCACCATTATAGCTGGTTGGGTAAGTCCAGCGGGGAAACTGCCCCAGACTTCCTTATTCGGCGCCAGTGGCAACGTCGACCATGTCGGGCGGATGGGATCACCTCATTCATAGAAGCGACCTCATCATGCCCCTTGCTTTGATGAGAGGCTGCTGTTGGTGCCAACCTATCGAAGACTGACGTCTGTTGAGAGGGAACGTCTAACCTGTCGAAGAATGACTTTCGAATAAGGGAAGCACTTGTAACGACCTCACCCGTAGCAGGAGTTGGAATGGCCAGTCTTGCGAAGACCGATCCCGTAGCAGGAGAAGCCCCTTTGATGACTTCGTTTATCGGAGCTGGGATGGTTATCCCCTTCGGGATAACCCCTTCAGGTATCACAGGTCTCTTTGTGGGCCCACTTGAGGTTTGGCTCAGTCTGTCAAAGACTGAGGTAGCGGACTTGGACGACCTGTTTAGAGGGGCCGTGGTAGTTGCAAGCCGATTGAAGACCAACTTCTTTGGAGCCTCATGTGATGTTACTAAAGCATTAAAGCTCATTGGTGGGAGCATGGTGTCACGACCCGAAAGTTTCGACTCATGACCGGCACTTAACCATGCTACATCTACAGGCGTAACGCGGCTAAGTAAACCGACCCCAGAAATCTAAACCATTTAAAAGTAGAGTGATTAAAACATTCTTTGTAAAAACAGTTATACATGTTTAGGAAACTTTAATTAATTTAGTAGAAATCCTTTTTAAGTTCAAAAGTTATATTTTTTATAATTTTTGCAACATTTCCTTTATAACATTTGTCCCGCAAGTCGGGTAAAGGCAAGGTGTAGTAGAAATAACATGTGGAATGAATAGAGCATCACAATATGATATACGACGCCGTAGCGAAGAATAAGCAGTAAGACAACGACAAATCTCATAGAAGGTAAGACTGCATAAAATAAAGTCGGCTCATATGCGAGCTCGACACCAGAGTACAAAATCATATACATCGTCCTCACAACTGTCTCTAAGTCAATACAGGAAGGTAGATGGAGAATACTAGATACATCAATATACAACTGAAGGATGACAGATACCGTACAAAACCCACCTAATAGCAAAAGGGCTAATACGCCTCAGAAATGGTATCTGTGCCAAAAGGTGCAGTAAACAGCCAGCCGCGACTACTCCCAAGGGCAACCTGCAAATACTGTGGCACAACGGGGATGAGTTGCCAACTCGTGAATAGTTGATAACATATAAAGGTAATCACGAGCATGCACGTACAGCGCTACTCTATCAAATGCCAGCAAGTAAGATCTATATGCGACAAGCACAAGGTGCAATAATCATGCAAATGCTCTGTCAGGTAGAATAACTACAGGATGAGATATATGATAAGCAATACTGAGCATGAGATAAACAACATCTACATGGAAATATCAACATGGAAAAATAGTCGGTGCCTCAAGCTGCACCCAAATCCCAAATAAACTCAGGCGCCGGCACTCCCATCGGCCCTCAAATCCTGCAAATCTCTAAGAATCACGAGTGTCCAACATCGGCACCCAAATAACATAAATACTCGTGTCCAGCATCGACACACAAATCTTCCTATATCGGTCATCCGTCAGTCCGGGTCAGCCCCCTCTCAACATATCGGGCATCCGTCAGTCCGGGTCAGCCCTCCCTCAATATATCGGGCATCCGTCAGTCCGGGTCATCCCTCTCTTAATATATCGGGCATCCGTCAGTCCGGGTCAGCCCTCTCCCAATATATCGGGTATCCGTCAGTCCGGGTCAGCCCTCTCTCAATATAAGCCACTCTAGCACCGAGAAAACACAGGGTGGGCGCCCCGAAATAGCATATCAAGGGAACCGGGTTTTTTTTAAATGATTACATATTTGAAATGGCCACGGTTCCCAAATCCAGAAATCACATGAAATCCCCAACCAATATGCAAGTAAATGTGATGTAATAGGTGCATCAAGTCATAACGTAGGTACAAGGGAGAACCGCCTTTTAAAACAGTTTCGGTTTTCAAAGACATCTCGCGGGTCCCAATTCTATGAAAATCACAACGAATCATATATGAGATGAACTATAGCAATATAATCATGGCAGTTCTATAGTGAGTGTGTCGTGGCAATTACTAACGGTGTGAGTGTAACATTCATATTAGTGCTCGTGCAACATGAACCGTTAGTAATTATGCGGTGTTCTATCAATTCTAAGTATACATACAACAGGGAATGCAATATGCAATGACAGTCCATGCGGCAAATGCAACATATAATAATAAGGTCCTATCAGCCCTGAAGCATAACGCCATGCGGGCGATATCCCCGTAGATGTTAAATCTACTTACCGAAGTCTCGCGCTAAGTGTAGCCGACGACTTGCTTGCCCTTCTTCGCAGCGTCCGTCCCACTCGCCTGCGAACCTAGAATCACATAACAAATATCACACATAAGCTCAAATTCACAAAAACGTGATATTACGGTCAAACTAGAAACCCGTGTCGCAAACCAATCGCGCATGTGCGCGATACGCAGAAACGTGTGCTCACGCGCCTGAAACTACCCTGACGCGTCGCGATATGCAGAAACCCCAAACCCACACACGTATCACGCGTGTCGCGAAGGTTTTAGAAATACGGAAAAACAGGTATTTAGTCCCAGATTTTTATACAGAACTTATTTACAAAAATATATATATCATAAAACTCCACACAGCAGAAGACACCCATAGGACCAAACCCCAACCCAAACCCTACCCATCTGGCCGCAAATTGCGGCCAGATAGAATTTTTCGGCGGCCACTGTACGGAGTTTGGGGGTCGGGTTCTACCTGGGGTATCAGCACCTAACAACTATACTGCAGTTTTCTCAAATTTATTCTGAACTCACCGGGTCGATAGCAGTTTTCAGAAACTCAAATTTTGCCTTAAAACGACGAATTTGCTTCAAAAGAAATCTGGTGGTATTTTAGTGCAATTGGGGTTTAAGCTGGGTTAATATGGCCCTAACAACACTCTAGCAACTTACTAACACCAAAACATACATCACTTGGCCAAGGTTCCCACTAAACACCTCATATCGCACTAAATCGCATCAATAACCACTAACCGAAGCAAAACTACACTAAACAAGTAAACTAGGGAGTAAGTTTAGGAATTATACCCCACACTCGACCCCAGGGAGCTGGAGGAAGAAGAAGAAGTGAAGGGAAGGAGCTGCAGCTGGAGTTGTGGTTGCTGCTGCTGCTAACTGCTGCTACTGGTGCTGTTGCTGTTGCTGAGATGCTTGCTGCTGCTGTTGTGAAGTCTGCTGTTGCTGCTGTGGATGCAAGGAGCTGCTGCTGTGGATGCTTGCTGCTGCAGCTGAAGAGGTAAGGGTGTGTGTGTGTGTGTGAGAGTAGGGTTAAGAGAAGGAACAAAACAAATGAGAGGAAATCATAACCCAATGTCAACCCCTCCTCTCTCTATCTCTTCATTAATTGCAAGCATGGCTTTTGCCATGATGCCTTCTCTCTCTCTCACCCTCACCAATTCAACACCCAAAGGAATTCAAATTAAAGCAACCATCAATAACTAATTAGACTTAATTAAAACCCAAAAGACTTAATCCCCATGTTTAACCCACCATGGTTACTAATCATGGTATTTCCTCATTTAAAAACCCTAGTTTACATGCACATGTGTGTGCAAGCCTAGGAAAATTCAAGAAAAATATTTATTAAATTAGGAAAAATATTTAAAACACAATTTGGTAAACTTTTTATTGAAAACCCAATATTTAAATATAATTAGTCACTAAACACATCCTAAGGTGTTACAATCTCTCCCCCTTAAAGAAATTCGTCCCCGAATTTCAAAATCTAACTACACGTACCATTGAAAATATGGGGATACTTCTTCTTCATCTCGCTTTCGGTCTCCCAAGTGACCTCCTCACGGCCCTGACCACGCCAAAGTACCTTGACTGATGGGATGTCCTTTGATCTCAATTTCTTCACTTGTCGATCCAAGATTATCACCGGCTGTTCCGCATAGGAAAGGTCGCGCTCAAACTGGATCGTCGGATGATGAATCGCATGCGAAGGATCATGAAGATATCTACGGAGCATCGAAACATGAAATATGGGGTGCACATCTGGAAAACTGGGAGGAAGGGCTAATCGGTATGCAACTGCACCAACACGCTCGAGGATCTCGAAGGGGCCCACATATCTGGGACTGAGCTTCCCTTTCTTCCCAAACCTCATCACACCTTTCATTGGAGAGACCCTCAAGAAAACATGATCACCAACAGAAAACTCAAGTCTGCGTTGCCGACGGTCCGCATAAGATCTCTGCCTACTCTGGGCTGCTCTCATCCTATCGCGAATCAACTGGATCTTCGCGGTCGTCTCCTCAACAATCTGTGGCCCTAAGATACTGCTCTCACTGAGCCCTATCCAACAGGTGGGCGATCTGCATCTCCTCCCATAAAGAGCCTCAAATGGTGCCATCTGAATGGTCTCCTGTTATTGTAGGAGAACTCTACTAAGGGCAAGTGATGATCCCAGCTACCTCCGAAATCTAATACACATTCTCTGAGCATGTCCTCGAGAGTCTGAATAGTCCGCTCTGACTGTCCATCGGTCTGCGGATGAAATGCTGTGCTGAAACTCAAGCGAGAGTCCAAAGCCTCCTGAAGCCTCTGCCATAATCGGCTGGTAAACTGGGTGCGTCTGTCGGACACAATACACGTCGGGACTCCGTGCAGTCGTACAATCTCGTCGATGTAGATCTGGGCATACTGAGTAAATCCGAAAGTCGTCTTCACTGGTAGGAAGTGAGCCGCTTTCGTCAAACGATCCACGATCACCCAGATGGAGTCATACCCTCGACTAGTCCTGGGTAGACCCACAATGAAGTCCATAGAGATCTGTTCCCATTTCCACTCCGGAATGGGTAACGGCTGTAGCTCTCCCGTGGGCCTCTGGTGCTCAGCCTTGACTTGCTGACAAGTCAGGCATCTCGACACAAAATCTGTGATGTCTATTTTCATTCCGTCCCACCAGTAAACACTTCTCATGTCATGGTACATCTTGGTGGAATTGGGATGAACACTATATACCGATTGATGTGCCTCCTCAAGAATCTCACGCCTCAGTCCCTCAGCATCTGGTACGCACAGTCTAGTCCCAAATCGTAGTATCCCCTGATCATCGATCACGAACTCGGAAAATCTGCCCTGTCCAATCTGTGCCATGATCTCTGAACATCGGCCATCACTGCGTTGTGCCTCATGTATACGGTCGATCAACTGTGGGCGTGCACGGACATGCGCTATCTGTCCTCCAATCGACATGAACTCGAACTGTACCCGGCTGTCGCATAATATCTGCCAATCTGCTGACGACTGCCCCTGTACTGCGCTCAAACAAGATAAACTACTCCCGGGCGTCCTGCTCAACGCATCCGCCACTACATTCGCCTTGCCCGGGTGATACAAGATCTCGCAGTCGTAATCCTTCACTAACTCCATCCATCGGCGCTGTCGAAGGTTCAGGTCTCGCTGCTGAAATATATACTTTAGACTCTTGTGATCCATGAATATCTGGCACGACTCGCCGTACAGGTAATGTCGCCAGATTTTAAGTGCAAAGACCACTGCAGCCATCTCCAAATCATGAGTGGGGTAGTTCTGTTCATGCTTCTTCAATTGTCGCGAGGCATACGCGATCACCCTGTCATGCTGCATCAACACGCACCCTAGCCCCACTCGAGAAGCATCACAATAGACCACAAATCCGCCTGATCCGGAAGGTAAAGATAACACCGGTGCCGTCGTCAGCCGAGTCCGTAGCTGCTGAAAACTATGCTAGTACTCCTCCGTCCAATCGAAAGGAACTCCCTTCCGGGTCAACCCGGTCAACGGTGTAGCAATACGGGAGAAGTCCTGCACGAAGCGCCTATAGTAACCGGCCAACCCCAAAAAGCTACGAATCTCCATAACCGATGTAGGTCTGGGCTAAAGCTGAACGGCCTCGATCTTCCTCGGGTCCACACATATACCATCTCGTGAAACCACATGCCCTAAGAAGTCTACGCTGTCCAGCCAGAAAGCACACTTGGAGAATTTCGCATAAAGCTGGTGCTCCCTCAAAGTCTGCAGTGTAATCCGCAGGTGCTGCTCGTGCTCCTCGCTACTCCGGGAATACACCAAGATATCGTCAATGAAGACTATGATGAACAGATCCAAATATGGCCGGAAAATACGGTTCATCAAGTCCATGAATGTTGCTGGCGCATTGGTGAGTCCGAACGACATCACCAAAAACTCATAGTGGCCGTAGCGCGTATGGAAAGCTGTCCTGGGAATGTCCTCCTGTCGAACCCGCAGCTGATGATAGCCCGATCGTAAATCGATCCTCGAAAAGTACCCTGCCCCCTGAAGCTGGTCGAACAAATCGTCGATGCGTGGGAAAGGATACCTGTTCCGCACTGTCACCCCGTTCAGCTGGCGGTAGTCGATACACGGACGCAAACTGCCGTCCTTCTTCTTGACGAACAGGACTGGAGCACCCCAAGGAGAAACACTGGGTCGAATAAGTCCCTTATCCAGCAAATCTTGCAACTGACCCTTCAATTCTCGAAGTTCCGCCGGGGCCATCCGATAAGGCGGTATGGAAATAGGCCCCGAGCCAGGAACCAAATCAATACAGAAAGAGATGTCGCGCTCGGGCGGTAACCCAGGAAGCTCGTCAGGGAACACATCAGGAAACTCACTAACAACCGGAACCTGATCCAACGGAACCTCCATAGCGCGAGCGTCGCAAACATAGGCGAGAAATCCCTGACATCCCTTCCTCAAAAGCTGCCCAGCGCGGAAAGAAGAAATCACACTGTGAGGGGCGGCACCACGGTCTCCCAACACAACAAAAACCGACTCGCCGGGAAAACAGAATCTAACTGTCTTCTCGCGGCAGTCCACAGAAGTATAGCACGTGGCTAACCAATCCATGCCCAAAAGAACGTCGAAGTCTAACATCTCCAGAAGGATCAAGTCGACAGGCAACTCTCTCTCGCCAATACAGACGGTACAGGATCGGAACACGTGCCTAGCAACAAACGACTCTCCCACAGGAGTGGTCACCACAAGCGGCTGATCAAGCAAACCGGACTCTCTACCTAAACTCGGCACGAAGTGTGTGGATACGTACGAGTGCGTGGATCCGTGATCGAACAATACGTGTGCATCAACTGTACATACAGGAAGAATACCTGAAACCACCGCATTGGACGCCTGCGCTTCCTAATGCGTCAAAGAAAAAACTCGCGCCTGTCCTCCCCCCGCGATTGACTGTCCCCTGCCGGCCACTGGCTGCCCTCTGCCTCGGTCACCTCGTTCCCTATGAACAAATCCTCCGCGGCCACGACCTCTCTGTGCATGCGTCTGACGCGGGGTAACAGTAGGTACTATCGGCAATGCCGTCTGGGGTGGTGAAGGTGGCAATGTAACATGCGATGCTGCTGCCTCCCTCTGGGATAACTCAGGACAATCTCGTACACGATGATAAGAACTCCCACAGCGAAAACATCCCGACGATGACCGCTGACCCTCATGGGGATAGGAACTGAATAACCGGCCCCTCCCTGAATCTCTGCTGCCTGTAATACGTCTATCACGGCGCCGAAAAGGCTGTCTCTGCGCTGATGTATCCGCACGAACTCTCTTCGGCTCTGGAACTGTCGAAGTCTCAGCAAGGCGCTCCTCAACTACTAATGCTGCATCTACTGCTGCTGCGTATGTCTCATAATGCTGCGCGCTGATAGCAAGGAATAGCGGGGTAAGCAAGCCTCGGACAAATCTCTTGACTCGCATCTTCTCGGTAGCCACTAAGTACGGAGCATAGATAGCTAGTTCTGTGAACAGCACGTCATACTTTGCCACTGACATCTCTGGCGTCTGGCGCAAAGACTCAAATCTGCATGCTCGGGCATCCCTAACACTCTGGGGAAGGAAACGGGCTAGAAATACTGTCACGAACTCCGTCCAGGTCATAGGAGGAAGACCTGCTGCTCTGCCCTTCTCAACTGAATCACACCACTTCTGCGCGAGACCTTCCAGGCGAAAGCTCGCGAACTCAACCCACCTCGCATCTGCACATCTGAGGGAATGGCATATACGAGCCATCCTATCGATGAAGGACTGTGGGTCCTCGGCCACATCGGTGCCTGTGAAAACTGGAGGCTTCAGCCTCATAAACTCTGACAGCGATACTGTAATAACCTCTGTAGTCGCAGGTGTAACTGCCTGCACTGTGGGTACCACCGCGGTCTCTGCAACGGGTGGAACTACCTCTGGTCGCTGCGCTCGAAGTATCTCAACTAGAGATCCCATAATCTGGCGCATCTCCTGCATACTGGATCCCATCGTCTGGCGCATCTCCTGTACACCAGCCCCTATCATAGCAATCTGATCTGTCACGGCAGGAACAGCCTGCTCGGGCACAGCCGGTGTACTACCCGGATCAGTCCTCGTCTCGGACGAGTCAACTCGAATCTCGGCCCTCACGGCCGCTCTCTACGCCCTCGTAGTCTTTGGCGGCATAATGGCTGAAAGGAATAATAGGATTCGATAAGAATACGGAAATCGAATCGCAAGGATGTATGTATTCAAGAAAGAATTTAAATCAATAAACCCTAAGGTCGCGTAGGCGGAGTACCGTGTCGTGAGTATGCCGTGGAACATACACACGCTACACTACCCTGCCGCAACTACCTACTCCATCATACCAGGGTCAACCTATACTCCGAAGGTAAAACCTACGCTCTGATACCAACTTTGTCACGACCTGAAAGTTTCGACTCGTGACCGGCACTTAACCATGCTACGTCTACAGGCGTAACGCGGCTAAGTAAGCCGACCCCAGAAATCAAAACCATTTAAAAGTAGAGTGATTAAAACACTCTTTGTAAAAACAGTTATACATGTTTAGGAAACTTTAATTAATTTAGTAGAAATCCTTTTTAAGTTCAAGAGTTATATTTTTTATAATTTTTGCAACATTTCCTTTATAACATTTGTCCCGCAAGTCGGGTAAAGGCAAGGTGTAGTAGAAATAACATGTGGAATGAATAGAGCATCACAATATGATATACGACGCCGTAGCGAAGAATAAGCAGTAAGACAACGACAAATCTCATAGAAGGTAAGACTGCATAAAATAAAGTCGGCTCATATGCGAGCTCGACACCAGAGTACAAAATCATATACATCGTCCTCACAACTGTCTCTAAGTCAATACAGGAAGATAGATGGAGAATACTAGATACATCAATATACAACTGAAGGATGACAGATACCGTACAAAACCCACCTAATAGCAAAAGGGCTAACACGCCTCAGAAATGGTATCTGTGCCAAAAGGTGCGGTAAACAGCCAGCCGTGACTACTCCCAAGGGCAACCTGCAAATACTGTGGCACAACGGGGGTGAGTTGCCAACTCGTGAATAGTAGATAACATATAAAGGTAATCGCGAGCATGCACGTATAGTGCTACTCTATCAAATGCCAGCAAGTAAGATCTATATGCGACAAGCACAAGGTGCAATAATCATGCAAATGCTCTGTCAGGTAGAATAACTACAGGATGAGATATATGATAAGCAATACTGAGCATGGGATAAACAACATCTACATGGAAATATCAACATGGAAAAATAGTCGGTGCCTCAAGCTGCACCCAAATCCCAAATAAACTCAGGCGCCGGCACTCCCATCGGCCCTCAAATCCTGCAAATCTCTAAGAATCACGAGTGCCCAACATCGGCACCCAAATAACATAAATACTCGTGTCCAGCATCGACACGCAAATCCTCCTCTATCGGGCATCCGTCAGTCCGGGTCACCCCTCTCTCAACATATCGGGCATCCGTCAGTCCGGGTCAGCTCTCTCTCAATATATCGGGCATCCGTCAGTTCGGGTCAGCCCTCTCTCAATATATCGGGCATCCGTCAGTCCGGGTCATCCCTCTCTCAATATATCGGGCATCCGTCAGTCCGGATCAGCCCTCTCCCAATATATTGGGCATCCGTCAGTCCGGGTCAGCCCTCTCTCAATATAAGCCACTCTAGCACCGAGAAAACACAGGGTGGGCGCCCCGAAATAGCATATCAAGAGAACCGGTTTTTTTTATAAATGATTACATATTTGAAATGGCCATGGTTCCCAAATCCAGAAATCACATGAAATCCCCAACCAATATGCAAGTAAATGTAATGTAATAGGTGCATCAAGTCATAACGTAGGTACAAGGGAGAACCGCCTTTTAAAACAGTTTCGGTTTTCAAAGACATCTCGCGGGTCCCAATTCTATGAAAATCACAACGAATCATATATGAGATGAACTACAGCAATATAATCATGGCAGTTCTACAGTGAGTGTGTCATGGCAATTACTAACGGTGTGAGTGTAACATGCATATCAGTGCTCGTGCAATATGAACCGTTAGTAATTGTGCGGTGTTCTATCAATTCTAAGTATACATACAACAGGGAATGCAATATGCAATGACAGTCCATACGGTAAATGCAACATATAATAATAAGGTCCTATCAGCCCTGACGCATAACGCCATGCGGGCGATATCCCCGTAGATGTTAAATCTACTCACCGAAGTCCCACGCTAAGTGTAGCCGACGACTTGCTTGCCCTTCTTCGCAGCGTCCGTCCCACTCGCCTGCGAACCTAGAATCACATAACAAATATCACACATAAGCTCAAATTCACAAAAACGTGATATTATGGTCAAACTAGAAACCCGTGTCGCAAACCAATCGCGCATGTGCGCGATACGCAGAAATTTGTGCTCACGCGCCTGAAACTACCCTGACGCGTCGCGATACGCAGAAACCCCAAACCCACACACGTATCACGCGTGTCGCGAAGGTTTTAGAAATACGGAAAAACAGGTATTTAGTCCCAGATTTTTATACAGAACTTATTTTACAAAATTATATATATCATAAAACTCCACACAGCAGAAGACACCCATAGGACCAAACCCCAACCCAAACCCTACCCATCTGGCCGCAAATTGCGGCCAGATAGAATTTTTCGGCGGCCACTGTACGGAGTTTGGGGGTCGGGTTCTACCTGGGGTATCAACACCTAACAACTATACTGCAGTCTTCTCAAATTTATTCTGAACTCACCGGGTCGATAGCAGTTTTCAGAAACTCAAATTTTGCCTTAAAACGACGAATTTGCTTCAAAAGAAATCTGGTGGTATTTTAGTGCAATTGGGGTTTAAGCTGGGTTAATATGGCCCTAACAACACTCTAGCAACTTACTAACACCAAAACATACATCACTTGGCCAAGGTTCCCACTAAACACCTCATATCGCACTAAATCGCATCAATAACCACTAACCGAAGCAAAACTACACTAAACAAGTAAACTAGGGAGTAAGTTTAGGAATTATACCCCACACTCGACCCTAGGGAGCTGGAGGAAGAAGAAGAAGGGAAGGGAAGGAGCTGCAGCTAGAGTTGTGGCTGTTGCTGCTGCTAACTGCTGCTACTAGTGCTGTTGCTGTTGCTGAGATGCTTGCTGCTGCTGCTGTGAAGTCTGCTGCTGCTGCTGTGGATGAAAGGAGCTGCTGCTGTGGATGCTTGTTGCTGCAGCTGAAGAGGTAAGGGTGTGTGTGTGTGAGAGAGTGGGGTTAAGAGAAGGAACAAAACAAATGAGAGGAAATCATAACCCAATGTCAACCCCTCCTCTCTCTCTCTCTTCATTAATTGCAAGCATGGCTTTTGCCATGATGCCTTCTCTCTCTCTCACCCTCACCAAGTCAACACCCAAAGGAATTCAAATTAAAGCAACCATTAATAACTAATTAGACTTAATTAAAACCCAAAAGACTTAATCCCCATGATTAACCCACCATGGTTACTAATCATGGTATTTCCTCATTTAAAAACCCTAGTTTACATGCACATGTGTGTGCAAGCCTAGGAAAATTCTAGAAAAATATTTATTAAATTAGGAAAAATATTTAAAACACAATTTGGTAAACTTTTTATTAAAAACCCAATATTTAAATATAATTAGTCACTAAACACATCCTAAGGTGTTACACATGGTCCCGAAGAACAATCCAGTGGCGGCCTGAGTCACCTGCTCCACTGGCATCGCAAAGATGGAGGGCGCTTGGGGCCCATAAGTCACTCCTCCAACAGGGACGGAGTGGTAGTTGTTGTTGCAATTGGTGCAGTTGGAAGCCATCGATATCATCTTCTTTTCTACATGGAGCAAGACACCAAATCTTAGTACCTCGAATCCAGAGGCAACCATATCAAACCGCGATTCGTTCTCAAACACGACACACGAAGTGTGGAGTAGAAAGATAAAGAGATCCCACCGGACGTACCAGAATCTATTCACCGCCGAAAGACGCAACCGGGACGTTAGGACGTCTCGCCTGAATTTTGAGGGCGGATGCTATTTGGTTTTATCTGTCTACCTCTTCGAAGATGCATGCTATTTGGTTTTATCTGTCTACTTCTTCGAAGATGCCAAGTTAATTTATAGCATCATGTATCGAAGGTTTAAACAGATGCGACCGTTGTAGCAGACTTCGTCAGATTCCTCCTCGTTGTAAGAGGTTTTTGATTGCGGGGACGCTCTTCCCTACAGGCGCAAGCCCCTATAATTAATTACGTTACCGCGTAGCGATAACCATTTTCTCCTACTCCAGAAGGTCACTTTGTGTCGTAAGTGTGTTTGTTTTATTTTTGGTTTCTCATGGATTGTATACGGAGACTAATTTGTGTTGTCGCCCGTAGGGCGTGGATTAGTCCAAATCCGTATTTTCTTAGATTTGGGTTTGGTTTGATTTAAGGATCGTTAACCATGTTTAAGATTAAGATAAACTTAAATATTTTTGAAGGATACGTTAATCCGATATTGGACTAAGATCTACTTAACGGGGGTTCGGGATCATTTTGGATCTAACGAAAGAGGATTTGTGCTCTATCGTTTTAGTTTAAGGACGTTACGTTCCACAGCTAGTTTAAGGACATTATGGTCCATGGGCTAGTTTAAGGACATTACAGTCCATAGATCACCATTTGGAGGTGAGGTTATAGTTTAAGGACGTTACGGTCCGTAGCTAGTATAAGGACATTACGGTCCATGGGCTAGTTTAAGGACATTACGGTCCACTGATCACCATTTGGCGGTGAGGTTGTAGTTTAAGGAAATTGCGGTCCATAGCTAGTTTAAGGATATTACGGTCCATGGGCTATGCTCAAGGGTTTGAGAGTGCATCCAAGAGCTGTTGGTTGTCGGGACCCTCCACTTCTCTGACATCGTTGAAGAATTACAATGACATATATCAGAGATGTGGAGAGATGTACCCTTAAACTGAACTCCAGATTGAAGGGAGAGATCATGGTGTAACAAACATTATTTTAGATGCCATGTGTCAGGAGATCATTGGCCATCTCTGGGACCAAGATCGATCTGGAGGGGACCTGAGTATAGGAAGGCTCGGTTGATTGATGGTCAAAAGGTTTTTGGCCTTGAGAGACTTGGCTGATTTGGGCTAAGTTTGGCCACTCACAGTGTTAAACACTGCTAAATGTATGGCGCTCACGTGCTCCCACATGAGGATCTTAAGCTGTGTTAAACACTGAAATTCGGAGCGCTCACGTATGGCACCTGAATATTGGACATTGTTTCTTTGGGATTATTCCCCCGTTCTATACATGTAAGTGTTAAACATTTAAGTCTTGTAACCATCACGTGTAGATACGTGAGGCGCCACTAAGTTGGGCACTGCCTCCTTTGAATTTATTTTCCTATTCTTTTCTAAGTGCTAAACACTATTGGAGGTCACGTGGGATCACGTGACTCGATCTCAATTGTTCCTTTTTGTTCCTCCGAGGTGCTCACGTGGGACACGTGATCTGTTGTTATAGCGTTAAATGCTAATATGCATGGGGCTCTTGATCTAGGTCTTGAGAACTTCAAGTCCTTTGTTTTATAAGAATTAAATTCTTATGCAGGGTTAAACCCTAGTTCTATCAGACGAATTAAATTCTTATATCTTTGGAAGAATTAAATTCTTCAAACCAAGTTCTTTCCTCTAAGTTTTGGGATTGCGTAACAGAATCTTCCCGATGAGAATTAAATTCTCAACTTGTGGGGAGATCCGCTTCTGCAGACCTCAACCAGAGAAAAAACAAAGTTCTTTTTTTGGAAGAGTTAAACTCTTGTAAAAGGAGGTAAAATGATCTCTAAGTTTTTTCCTCACCTAGGGTTTCTTTTTCTTTAAAGGGAACTCCTCTTCTCTTTTTTTTTGTTTTCTCAAATCTTATGCGGGGGTCTCCTCCTTTCTCTCTTCAGTCTCGAGTCCTTTATATAGCAGAGGCAAGTTTGTTGATTTTTGTTAAGGAAATCTCTCATTGAGAGATTTTTGATTAATTCGGGGATTTTATCCACCGTTGGATCTTTAATCTAGGGACTTCTGTTTTATAGAAGATATTTTTCTTGTTTTTAACAAGATTGGGAAAATATTTTCCCATACAGAGCTTATTCTGTATCTTGGTGATTTTTAATCACCATTGGATCTTTTAATCCAACGGTGCTCTGATTTACAGAGCACAATCTTTCTTGTTTAGAAAGATTGGGAAAATATTTTCCCATACAGAGTTTATTCTGTATTTTGGTGATTTTTAATCACCATTGGATCTTTAATCCAACGGTGCTCTGATTTACAGAGCTCAATCTTTCTTGTTTGGAAAGATTGGAAAAAATATTTTCCAAATAGGGTTTTGACCCCTCTTATTTAGAATATAATTCTATTTAGGAACCCTCACGTGTAGCACGTGACCCATAACACTAGACCGGTTTGCTTATATGCAGCAGTCTCAGAGAAAAGCATCACGTGTTGGCACGTGATGTGCCTTCTGGCCTGTTATTTGTTTTATGAAGGCGCCTATATACTTTGTATATAGATGCTCACATGCCTCCACGTGAGGCTCAATTTCAGCCTTATCTGTTAAGTGTACTGCCTACAATTTTTGCTCCAAGGCGCATCACGTGTGGGCACGTGATGCTCCTTTTGGGGAATTCTTCCATCGCCTTTTGGTTCAGTATTTATTTATTATTATTATATTTTTTATAAGGGAACAGGAACTATGATAATTTGTAAACTCTGATCAGCTCTAGTGAAGGTTTGCATTGATGGACGAACAGAGAATACTGTGTTGACTTCATCTTCAGAGTCGCTTCCAAAGACCAAAATAGGAGTAGATGGTCCTGGCCTACTGCCTTAGGGTTGCCCCGAGAAGACTATCTCTTCATCCTCCTCGGTATCGCTCCTAAAGATCGGGATGGTGGAGACGACTTTCTCTTTATTCTCCAATTTACGACATCTTTCCGTGTCTTCGAAGTCTGGTAGGAAGTACTTAGCGTCTTCATACTTTCGGACTTCATTTACGGAGAAAGGTTTTAGCTCCCCTGTAACTGTGTACTCGAGGCCGTCTTTGAAGTACTTCATACACTGATGTTGTGTATAAGGAATGATGTTGTACTCGTGTAACCAAGGCCGGCCGAGCAAAGCATTGTAGCAAGTCTTAGCGTCGATGACGTGAAATTTGATGTCGGTGACGAGCATCTCGAAACGTAATGTCAATATTACATATCCAAGTGTCCTTGATGACTGGGAGTCGAACCCGGAGATAGTAATTTTGTCCCGCGCCAGGTGTTGAACGTTCATGCAAATCTCCTTCAACACTCTCACATTAAGAAGGTTGACGGAGGACCCATTGTCAACCAGGATTTTTCCTATCTTTATGTTGTGGCAATACCCAGTGACATACAGGGGACGGTTGTGCTCACACGTTCCGAGGAGGAGATCTTCATCGCCGAATGTGATGTCAGCTGTGTGAACTTCTTCCAGCTCGTTTTTCATCTTTTCTTCTGCAAGGAACGCTTGAAACTGATCGGGCTCTTGTAACACCTTGATCAGGGAATCTCGTGCCTCTTTTGATAGGAAGAGAGCATCCAGTATGCTCAGTTGTGAAGGTATCTTCCTCAGGTATGCCAGGACATTGTAATCCAGCATGTTCTTCTTAGGCGGGTCCTTGGCTGCAAGCTCTTTGACGACTCTATCGTCGAGGGAAATTTCTTCAGGGACTTTTTCTTTCCCCTTGTCTCTTTTGTCCGGACCTTTGTTTGTAGGCTCGAGGTTCTTTTCATGCAACGTACGGTTACACAGCTGAATGTTCTCACAATTCTTCATCAGGTGGATTCCTTGAAGAGAGGGCCAAGGGTTATTTCTTCATCAGAGTCGCTCCCAAAGGTAAGAACTTGAGATTTTCCTTTTGTCAAAATGGCATCAACCATATGACAGTTACCGGCTATTCCTTTACGCTCATCTGTCATGATTCTCTATTCCCGACGAGCTTTGCGCTTCATCCGCTTGAAGTGTTGTCGGTGGGCAACGTATCCCTGCCATCACTTCTTGAAAGCATTTCACTCTTCGGTAGGGTGTGTGACCCTCCGATGGTACAAGCAGTAGTTCGGATGTACATCCGCTTCGTTGGGGCACATACTCCCGGAAGTATTTTCTTTGAAAGGTGGCAGCTTCATTCCCATTGACAGAGCTTTGGCGAACTGCTTTCTTATCTTAATTCTACTCTTGCTGGTGGTAGGGGCGCTTCGATCCGGTTGAGGTACTTTATGGCTTCTTATTACCGGAGTTTCTTCAGCCTGACACCGACGCTTGGCCTTTTCATATATGGCTGCTTCACGTTCTCGGTCAGCTTTGCTCTTTTGAAGAGCTTCGCTCAGCAGCCTGTCGATCAGGTCGTCTAATGGTTCCAGGGATTTTGGCTCTGGTTCTGCCCCCAGTTTCTCTACGTCAGGAGCTTCTTTTCCATTAACCGAAGAGTGAGAGATCATGTGGAAACTCACCCCGTAATCCTCGGGTTCTTCTGACAAGCCGTCTCCTTCATCAATGTCACTGTCTTCATTCTTAAGAATATGCTTAAGGAACTCTTCCAGCGTGACCGGGGACTACGCCTTTTGGTTGTATTGCTCCAGTGCATCGATGTATTTTTGCAGACCCGTACGATTGTCGTCAAGCTCTACGGGCTTCTTGGTCCTCTTCTTTTCCTTCGAAGACTTCGAAGGCTTGGCCTAGAGGTTTTACCCATCGTTACCAAATTTCGGCGTTGGGCGCGGTTTCAACATCCCATCAATAATCTCGGGCTCCAGCGGGCTTTTCCATTTGATGGCCAGACACGCTTAAAGATCCTTCAGCATCCTTTTAGTTTTAGCCGAGAGGACAACTTCCCATGGAGCTTCTTCTATAAATGAGCATGATGCCCCCGGCATGTCTACCTTTTTAGGAACGTGCTGCTGTGGCGGGTTTACCTTCTAGTTTTCGGACAGCGTAAACTTACCCTGTTGGTATTGGTACTCAACCCAGTTTTTGAAAACATAGCAATCTTCGATTGGGTGGCTCATTACTCTGTGGTAGGGGCAGTAGTTGGGACTGCTGACATCACCCGGCTGCAGTGGGCATCTCGGATTCGGCAGAGTGATAAGCCTGTTGCGCACCGCTAATTCGAACAACCTCCTCTTTTTATCCCGAGGAAACAAATAGGGACATCTCAACTTTTCTTCAAGGGATCGTGGGTTTTTGCTTTGGCGAGCAACTGGTTTCGGATCACTCGGTTGTTGTTGAGCATTGGCGACGAATGTCGCTTTCCCTTTGCCCTTTTCATTCCAGAGATCCGAGGATGGCCTATGGCCCATCTGGTCCATTTGGGCCAGTTTGTCAATCAAGACCTGGAAGGTAGTCGGCTTGAAGAACATCATAAACTGGGATAAAGTTGCCTGTGGATCAAGGGTTCCCACGAACATGCCCACGGCAGGAGCTTTTTCTATGCGCTGTTCGCATTTTGACCATAGGTTTCACCACCGAATTGCATATTGAACCCAGGTCTCTCCTGGCTTCACCCTGGCATTGATCAATGCCATGATTGGGGTGCTCTCACTTGCGCTCGCGAATCGCTGTGTGAATAGTAATTCCATCTCCATGAATGTTTTGATAGAATCATTTGGGAGCTCATAGTACCATTCAAATGCCGTCTCCGACAAGCTGCCAACAAACTGTATAGGGTTGGCTTAGCCTTTAGCAAGGTTTTGGTAAGCATCAGTTATGCTACTTTAAAATTTTGGGGTGCTAAACAAACCCTAACCAAGATCTTAACTAGAGTATTAGGATAAACAAACATGTAAACAACTTTACATCTAAGAGTTAGGGATTACAACCTTTGTAGTCCGTTTCTTCACTTCTAAAGCTCCGTGTTAAGGTCCTTCGCTGCGATCATCAAGTATCCAGACTCAAGAGAGGCTCCATGAAGAGAAAGATGCAAGCTTGCTTCCAATCTTCAACAACAAAGATGATCTACCTTGAAGAAACTCAAGCCCAAGCTCTTGCTTTACTAATCAAGTATTAGTAAAGTAAACACCCTAATCTAAGTGGCTAGAATAGATGAGGATGATGAAGTAGGAATTTAGCTCTCATTTCTTTTCAATTTCTCACTCAAAATCATCACATAAGAAAAAACTAGAAAGCTTTTCTCAAAGGAAGAAGAAGAAGAAATTACTTTATGATGAATAATGAAATCATTGTGTGTGGTTAGAAATGCAACCATGGGTTAAGAATGAAGACTTAACCCATGTAGAGAATTAACTATGGTAAAGGGTTTAGGTTTGGTTAAGAAATATCTACAAAATATTTTTACAAAATATCATAGTCAAAGTCAAAGCTTCAAGAAGCTTCTTGAAAGCTTCATCCAAGTTTAACCCTAATCCAAACCCTAACCATATTTAAACTCCACAAAGCATGTTGCATTTGTAACCCTAACATGTTACAATATTATATATCACATATACAATATTTATTGTAACAAAATAAAATAATACAATTAGCATATATCACATATATATCAATGTATTATCCAAGTGAGAAAAAGAATCTTTAAGTGAGCTTATATATATTAGTTAATGTAATATAATATATCAAATATATAATTATACATTAAATTATCGAATCAACACTTGATCCGATAATCCGGCTATTTCGCATATAACCGACTAATATAATCTGTATCAGTTCATCGAATCAACACTTGATTCGATGACCTGGCTATATCACATATACCCGGCCGATATCACATATCGTGAGAATCTAATATGGTATCGCATACACATATTATTCCCGGTCCCGCATATATCACATATGTGCTCCTACTCCGTTTTGCCTGAGCCAGGAAACCTCTGTGTAGGACTCTAAAGAATCGTCAATACGCCGGCAGTAGGTGATGATCATATCAAACACCCATAAGCTGCAAGCGGTCAGCTAAAGTAACAGCCACCCAGGTATTGAGCAATCAGAAGATCAACAAGCAAGCCTGTACATTCTCCTGTGAATCCAACCAATAACACTCCCGTACAGTCCGGTTTCTTCGTTTGAATTGTCGCATATCTCGCCTAGGGGTGGTAAAACGTCAGACCCCAGTAGCTTGATAATTCGTGTCGATATGAGGTCCAGAACAGTTTGAGAAACTAATGATAACACTTACCAGTAAATCTCAGCAACCCTGGTCAGGGATTTCCAGTTATATCCAATCGAAAACGGCGCAACATCAACTCCTTATACCGGGGGAGACGAAACCCCTCCTATCGCTCATTGCCTCCATGTGATTCGGGATTGTACCCAAAAGCCACCATTTTGAACGCCCTCTTGGATATGGTATGATGGAAATCAAAGCACAATGGGAATCACACAAGACTCTATGACGATCTCGGGTCTACAGACTAACCTGTACCAGTGTCACCAGAGAACTACCATCTGACGTGAGGTATAATACCATTTGGGAGTTCTCGGCGAGTCCGTCTAGTGTACTCAGTCTCTACTAAGCACCCGTATACCTTCTCTGATGTCAAACACCAATGGATATGGGATCATCCATCGCCCATCATATGGGTCAAGAAACGCATACGTTAGTCTACTCTGGAGTATCGATTCCCCTGTCTCGGTACTCCCACGACTAGGAACATTTGAATGATGTACTTGGCGACTACATTATCCCCACTAGTATGATCTGCATCATAGTCCTGATAGTCAAGTACTCATCCTAAGGGCTTTATCAACATGTAACATAGAGACAATCAGAGTACATGTTAAGATAAAGGGCAACCAGATAGCATACTATCATGTCGAGCAAGAAAGTCCTCCCTATATATGTCCTAGCATCCATTACAATATACATCGTATGTACAGTAATGGCCTCTAGGGCATACATATAACTAACAATTTCCCACTTGCACTAGGGCCATCTGTTGTGGTATCGCATACTCAACAATCAGCTGTGGTTGAAGTATCTCATACTCAACCATCCCATAAAAGTCTCTACTGGGAAATAGGCCTTTGTGAGTGGATCCGCGCTGTTGTCCTCTGTGTCTACTCTCCTAACCTCGATCTTCCTGGAGATCAACTATCTCCATGATTAGGTGATACTGCCTAATAATATGTTTGGATCACAGATGGGACGGGGGTTCCTAGTCCTAAGCCACAACTCCATTGTCACACAATGGTAGGAACGAAATTCATCTCATGAACTCATATATATCCAGACTGCCTCTTTGGTAGCATCCTTGGTAACGATGTATCTTGCCTTTAATCGTCTACTAAGTCACGGTATCTAGCTTGGAACTCTTCCAACATACCATCCCTCCACTGAGGGTAAAGACAATGCCTGCGACTGACAATCAGTCGTCCTTATCACCCTGGAACCTTTCCAGTGATTCTCCCCAGGATCGATTGATACCATCTCACTACAACTAGTGAGAATCCTAACATACAATTAGATCTATCCCATAGATCCATAATCCAGGATTTAGGAAGTATCACCTTGATCCTATATAGAGAATCTTTGTGATAAGAGGAGATTGACCGAACGTAGCATAGGAAACTCCTTCCCTATCAAGAGTATGTCATCCACGTACTATACGAGGATCACCACCATACTCCTTACTACCTTTTGTATATACAAGGTTCATATACCATTTTGATGAAGTCAAACTCTTTGACTACTACATCAAAACAGACGTTCCAACTCCGCGATGCCTGATTTATTCCATAAAACATCATGCTCACGTTTCCGCTGCTCCCACTGTCTACGAAGCCCTCTGGCTATGCACTTATAGACGCTCTCTTCTAAATCATCATTTAGAAAAGGAGTCATGACACCCAACTGCCAGATATTGTAGTCATGGTATGTAGCCGTGGCAAGTAGGATCTGGATGGACTTAAGCATAGCTTTGAACGTCTCAACTTTTCTATATACACCAAGTAATCTTCTCAAGATATACTTGCTCCTGATGGGGATTTAACCCTTCAGATAAAGCAATCAAAGTCCATACTTTGTTGGTGTATAAGGATTCCATCTCAGATCGCTAAGCATCCAGCCATTCTCACAGAGTCCCCACTCCTGATGGCCTGCTCGAAACTAGTTGGGTCATCATCTCTGTTAGTGTATATGCCCTAGAGGCCATTACTGTATCATACTAGTATGTATATTACTTGATGGAAGCTTGGGATATTCACAGTTGTATAGACAATCTTGCTCGAAATAGTAGTATGCTACTTGGTTTGTCTCTGCTTTAATGTGTACATGTGTTTCTTTATTATATCACCTATACGCATTAGTAGAGCCCTTAGGATCTTTGCTTGATTACCGGCGTTGTGATGGCGATCACACTCGTGGGGGCTGGGTAATCCACAAGCACATCCTTATACACGTCCCTAGTCGTGGGATTATCGAGACAGGGCATCGATACTCCGGAGTAGACTAGCGTATGCGCTTCTCATCCCAGCACGGGAGACGGTCTGTCCTACAGCCGTCAGTACGTCGTACTTGAGATAGTATGCGGGTGCTCGTTAGGTTACGAGTACACTGGACAGGACTTGTCGGGAACTGATGGTTGGTATTATACCTATCGTCAGTTATCAGTTCCCAGGTGACATGAGTACAGCTTAGTCTGCTGACTTGACACTGTCACTTCGCCTCGAGTGTGTTCCTACTGTTCTTTGATTACTACCCTACCATGGCTCTACTGAGTCGTGCAAACAGGTAGTAGTTGGGTGCAGTCCCGAAGCACTTGGAGGCAGTGATGGTTAGACAGGATTCGTCTCTCCCGGTATTGGGGGTTGACATCGCACTGTGTCTAGGAGAGCCATTACACGAGTAGTCCCTGGCCAGGGCAAGCGAGATATACTGGTGGGTTTCCAGTGTTATCTCAGGGTGTTCTGGGCTTCATTCCGACACGACTTGTACCGCTATTAAGGGACTGACGTTTACCGCCCCCTAGGCCCGCCATGCGATGTATCAGACCGGACTGTACGGAGATTGTCACATACAGGCTCAGTAGGAGTTCGGATGGGTTTACCTCATCGGCCTTCTTATCGACATCTACCTGGGGACCGTTACGTACAGCTAGTGCCGCTTGCGGTCTATGGTTAAACCCACTGCCAGCGTAGTGTCGAGTCTTTAGAGTCCCACACAGAGAGTTTCCCTGCACTGAGCGAAACGTGTAGAGGCCGTATGGTTTTACGGCAGGGCTGCGATCACTTACGTGCACTTGTGTGCGTATGCTGTTCGGGCAGGCAATACTAGTGGGCTTTGGATTAAGCCGGATCCTAGTATTGCACGGATGGATTTGTTTTGTCTTCTGTACATTCGCATTCTACGGAATACGGATGCAGGTGTGTATGCACAGTTTTGCGGAGCGATGAAGGAGGAGGTGACTCATTAGGGTTTTGGCAGTTGGTTCGGCCAAAGCCGTTATGTGGCTGGCTCATTAGGGTTTTGACAGTTGATTCAGTCAAAACCATTTTGAGGCGGACTCATTAGGGTTTTGGCAATTCGTTTGGTCAAAACAATTATGAGCCGCGGACTATCTTTTCTAATCCTTTTAGTGATAATTTCGTGATGGCTAATTGCTTTGACCATTTGACCACCTTGACCACTCTTGACTTTGTTGACAAGTTGACCAAAGTTGACCATTGACCTTCATGAGAGGTCTACACTCTTCTTTGGTTTTCTTTTTCATTTTGGATTATGAAAATGGTCATGTCAATGTAGCCATCAACTTTATCGTGATAGGATTAGTAATGATGATGTTTTGCATTATTGAACCATGGTTCATTTTCTTTAGCTCATAATTCATTTCTCATTCTCTCTCTTGCTCTTTCTCATGAGAAGAAAAGAAATGCTCCATGGTTGCTAGCTCCTCCTTCTTCCTCCTCTTGATTCATCTTTTGATCTCATGTGTTGAGAGATAAAGATCCCAGAAAGACAAACACCTCCATCTTTCTCTTCTACACAACCTAGGGTACCAAGACCAGCAATCTTGTTACCCTAGTTACCTCGGCTCGAGGTGGAGCTCGGTGTACATCTCTCGGGTGGATCGTCTTCGACTCAAGGAGGCCGCGGAGGTGACCAAAGTCTGGATCAACCCTCGGAGCAAGCAAGGAGAAGAACAACAAGAAGAGAAGGAGTTCAAGTTGAGGTATAACCCCTAACCGAGTAGATAAATCTCTAATTAGGATGCTAGTGTGTTGTTTAGCAAAGATCCGGCTTTTACGGTCCATGTTACCAAGTCTAGAAAAGATTTTGTTTTACCGTTTCCGCAACCTCGAAAGTACCGGGAGAGGTAACGTGGACCTATCAGTGGTATCAGAGACTAACTAAACACACCCTAGCATGTTAGCAAAGTATCTAGAATTTCGATCGGACGAAAAACCGCAAAACACCCCGAAAATTTCAAGTTTCTGCCGATTTTTAGATCTGTTCCAAAATTAATAAATCATGTACTAAAAATCAGCTCAGGCTTTTGTTAGAAAACTGGAGAAATTCGATCCCCCAACTCGGCTAAAGAGCCGCGGAACCGCGGCCGAGTTAGCTCGGTTGTGGATCGGTTTCCTGCAGTTTTCTTATATGGGTATTTTGGGATTTTTACAATATGATTTTTCTGCCCAGATTTTCCAGAAAGTAAAATTTGTTTTTGGGGCTTAAAAATCCGTATTTTTGGTCGATGTTCTATAGACTTTGGCTAATGGTTATATCTGTAATGTTATATGTGTATTGAACGTCTACTAATCTCTATACATCGATTAGTGGGGGTTATACATATCTGTGATCTGTGTTGTTGATGGTTTGTGTATATGAACTCGTTGGATTGTCGCGGATGAATAGCCGGGGTGGATGTGAGATGAGAGTTTCTTTTTCTTTCATTCATGTAATATATTTGTAAATTGATGTAATATTATTTGTATGGCCACACAACCGGGTCGGGGTTGTAGCCGTCATTGTATAATTCTTTTTACTGTTTTTGCTCCTAGGATAGACCCATAGAGGGGGTGCACAAACTACCGGGTATCTCGAAGTGCCGAGTGGCCTACTCACGGTGTTGAGGGAGGTTTCTTCGCTTCGGGTACTTGGCGGGTAGTTTGCCGCACCCGTAGGGGTCTTGGGTGGGGTATTGGCTATTCATCGCGACCGTGTAATCCGTTTTTCGTTGCAGGCTCGAACGAATCGCGGGATCCTAGTATATCCAAAGTGTTCATCTGTGATCTGGATTGGCTATCATTGTTATATATCTATATATATATATAATAACTATTTAGGCGTTGCTTATGTTTTTCAGCCGTGCTAGCCCAGCCCCCGCTCTGTCGTTAGTTAAGTTACCTAACGGGTGATGACGGGGCCCCGTGGCGAATGCGAATGGCATAAGCGTACGTCATATTTTGGTTGTTTTCTGCAATGGTAGGATTTAAATGAAGGGACGCATTAAAAGAACTAATGCATGAAAATAAACCTAAAAGACGTTGTTGGAACAATTTTTTCAAAAAGCTGTTATTGCAAGGACGTTCATTTTTGTTTTGCATCGAAGTATTCGGTTATGAATGCTCAGCACCTCAGTCGACGAGGCAAGGGCCGAGATCCCTTCATCGGGAGTGACCCCTTGGACAAAAGTTTGCGTCAGGGTAATAACTTCACTATAGTCGATTATTCTTGCTCTGCATCGAGGTATTCAGTTTGGAATATCCTGCACCTCATTCGACGAGGAAAGAGCCGAGATCCCTTCACAGGGAGTGACCTCTTTAGCAAAAGTTTTCGCCACTATATTTTTCAAAAGATTACCAGGTTCCTTCAACGATATCAAGTTCATTACGTTAACGGGTTTATCGCCAAAAAACCAGCCGTAGCCCTCCGTCATTTCTTACAAGTAACACTTAGTATTCGTGCTGCGTTTGTTGACTCCGTCAAGGCGTAGTGTACGGTAGCTGAGTGCTGCTTGTTTGTATCGGTATATGGGATTGGTTAGGACAGTCGTATAACCTTGTTGACTTCGTCAAGGGTTATGCGGGTGGGTTTGATGCAATCCAGGTAATGACGGGTTGAACTTGACTAGGACTCTTTGATTTGTTGCCTCCGTCAAGGTCACTTGGGTCCTAGGGGCAAAAACCACATCGGGAGTTTCAAAAGTAATGAAACTTGCTAGTGTTGCATACTATTTGGAGTGTGATGATTCTGGTTGGATTCCTTCAGTTTTGTCATGCGATGATATTTGGATCCCGATCCTACTGTGAGTATATGCTACTCCTCGGGAACTTTCTCGCTTAACGATCAATGCTATAAACCAAGTAGGTGTCTAGAAAGGTGTTAGCGGGGCTACGCCCACAGGGAAAAGAGGTTACTTAATTAAGGAACTTCGCGAAAGCGTTGGAAAACCTCCCTCGAAGTACCGACACTGGACTGGCTGAACGGTTAAGCAAGTATTGTACGGTGAGATTGATCCCGACTAATTCTTCCTTTATGGTTTGAGGAAGGATTCGAGAGACAGTGGGAGCCATCCTATTTAGATAAATTAAAAACCAATCTAAACTTGCAAGAGCGCACGCTGAGTGTTTTCTTTTCTCTCTCTCCAGGTAGCAACCATTTCACGCCCTAATCAAGATAATAAAATGTATCGCTTGACCGATCCGAATTCTTATTCGGGGCTGGGGAACGTTGGTTCGGCTCTAACTTGTGACAACAGTCATAAGTATGAGCAAGGGAAAGGGGATTGTATGGATTCCCAGGATACCCAGTTGAAGAAGAAGCATGGTTTTGCATCTACTTCAGGTGTTCTTGTAATTGAGAACTATTTTACGGTCAGCCCTACCTCCTGGGTACTTGATACCGGATCAGGATCTCATATCTGTAATTTATTGCAGGGAATGAGAAAAAGTAGGAAAGTTGCACCGGGTGATATGTCGCTCAGAGTAGCGAACGGAGCACAAGTTAATGCGGCAGCCGTCGGTGAATATCACCTAGTATTGCCAAATAGCAAGACTATGATTTTGAACGATTGCTACTATGTACCTTCCATGGTTTGCAACATCATATCAGTTTCTTTACTCGATAAAGATGGATATAACTTTGTTCTTGATAGAAATATCATGAACATTTACCTTCATAAGGTACTGGTTGCAGAAGGTACACTGTGTAATGGTATCTACGTTCTAAATTAGAATACAGTTCTCAATGTAAAAAACACACGCAAGAGGAAGAATTCAGATACGAATGAATCCTACTTGTGGCATTGTAGACTTGGTCATATCGGAGAGAAAAGACTGAGTAAGTTGCATAAAGATGGACTCTTGAATACGTTCGAGTTTTCATCCAATGAAACTTGTCAGTCTTGTCTCAAAGGGAAGATGACCAAATCTCCGTTCACCGGACATGGAGAAAGAGCAACAGAGCTCTTGGGACTCATACACAGTGATGTATGTGGTCCGATGTCTATACATGCAAGGGGTGGGTTCTCGTACTTCATCACATTCATTGACGATCTCTCTAGGTTCGGATATGTGTATCTTATGAAACACAAATCTGAAGCTTTTGAGAAATTCAAGGAATTCAGAAAGGAAGTAGAGAACAAGACTGGCAAAAGTATCAAGATCCTCCGGTCTGATAGAGGAGGGGAGTACTTAAGCACGGAATTCCTGGATTACTTAAAAGAGAATGGTATTCTCTCTCAGCTTACTCCTCCTTATACACCACAGCACAATGGTGTATCGGAGCGGAGGAATCGTACCCTATTGGATATGGTTCGCTCCATGATGAGTAGTGCTGAGTTGCCTCTTTCATTTTGGGGACATGCGCTTCAGACAGCGGCATACCTATTGAATTACCTTCCATCCAAATCAGTGCCTAAGACTCCATATGAAATATGGAGTGGAAGAAATCCGTATCTTAAGCGATTTAAGATATGGGGTTGTCCGGCCTATGTGAAAACACAGAAACCGGACAAGCTAGAGGCACGGTCAGTTCTGTGTAAATTTGTGGGATATCCTAAAGACTCACTAGGATATCTGTTCTACCACACTGAGGAACAGAAGGTGTTTGTATCTCGCCACGCTACCTTTTTAGAAAGGGAGTTTCTTGCAAAAGAAACTAGTGGGATTTCAGTAGAACTGGAAGAAATTCAGCGACAACAAAATGTAACTGAAAATTTGGAGGAACCACTGAATTCAATAACCCCAAACGAACCTCAGCCACTCCGCAGATCTGGTAGGATTTCTCATCCGCCCGAGAGATACTACGGTTTTCTCATAGACGGGGATCGAGAGGATTCCATCTTGGAAGAAGATGACCCTACCAGTTTCAGGCAGGCCATTATCAGTAGGGACTCTGATAAGTGGCAAGAAGCAATGCAATCTGAAATGGAGTCCATGTATACCAATAAAGTGTGGACTTTGGATATTGCTCCACCCGGGGTAAAACCCGTTGGATGCAAATGGATCTACAAAAGGAAACTTGGTGTGGATGGACAGGTGGAGACCTATAAGGCTAGACTCGTTGCAAAAGGTTTTCGTCAAAGACCTGGTTTGGACTATGACGAAACCTTTTCTCCAGTGGCTATGCTGAAATCCATTCGGATCCTACTTGCCATTGCTGCCTTCCATGACTATGAAATCTGGTAGATGGACGTTAAAACGGCTTTTCTAAACGGCTGTTTGGAAGAGTGCGTTTACATGGATCAGCCAAAAGGTTTCGTAGACAGTGGGAGCAGCGGGAAGGTGTGCAAGTTGCTTAAATCCATTTATGGATTAAAGCAGGCATCGCGGAGCTGGAACATCTGTTTTGATGAGGCAATCAAGGAATTTGATTTCATCAAGAACGAAGATGAACCCTGTGTCTATAAGAAGATTGTAGGACGAACTGTCGTATTCCTAGTCTTGTACGTCGACGACATTCTTTTTATAGGAAATGACATTCCTATGCTACAATCGGTCAAGCTATTTTTGTCACAACGATTCTCCATGAAGGACCTGGGTGATGCCTCATACATTCTGGGGATCAAGATCTAAAGAGATAGATCCAAGAGACTACTGGGACTTTCGCAGTCCAGATACATAGAGACCGTACTAAAGAGATTTAGTATGGAGGATTCCAAGCGCGGTAACATACCCGCATTGCACGGAATTACCCTCTCCAAGAAGATGTCTCCTAAGACTGACGAGGAGAGGGTTCGCATGAGCATTATACCCTACGCTTCGGCGGTAGGATCTGTAATGTATGCGATGCTATGTACAAGACCAGATGTAGCTTACGCGCTAAGCACGGTAAGCCGGTATCAGTCAGACCCAGGTGAGGACCACTGGACAGCAGTGAAGAACATTCTCAAGTACCTGAGAAGGACTAAGGAGATGTTCCTGGTTTACGGTAATGGAGACCGTAGGGTCGAGTCCTTTACCGATTCAAGCTTCCAGAGTGACAAAGATGACAGCAAGTTTGTCTCGGGTTTTGTGTTTACCCTCAACGGAGGGGCGGTATGTTGGAGGAGTTCCAAACAAGATACCGTCGCAGACTCGACGATGGAGTCTGAATACATTGCTGCAAGCGATGCCGCAAAAGAGGCGGTCTGGATGAAGAAGTTCATTAGTGAACTTCAGGTGGTTCCGTCCATTGTTGACCCAATACCTTTGTATTGCGATAACAATGGGGCTATAGCTTTAGCGAAGGAACCAAGGTCCCATCAGAAATCCAGGCACATCTTAAGGCGGTATCACCTGATCAGGGAGATCATTGATCGCCAGGAGATCGAGGTGCGGAGAGTGGACACAAAAGACAACACAGCGGACCCATTCACGAAGGCCTTGCCCCAGACTCAGTTCGAGCGGCTGATCGAGATGATAGGTCTTCGATACGCCAGTACATGGCCTTAGTGCAAGTGGGAGATTGTTAGTGTATATGCCCTAGAGGCCATTACTGTATCATACTAGTATGTATATTACTTGATGGAAGCTTGGGATATTCACAGTTGTATAGACAATCTTGCTCGAAATAGTAGTATGCTACTTGGTTTGTCTCGGCTTTAATGTGTACATGTGTTTCTTTATTATATCACCTATACGCATTAGTAGAGCCCTTAGGATCTTTGCTTGATTACCGGCGTTGTGATGGCGATCACACTCGTGGGGGCTGGGTAATCCACAAGCACATCCTTATACACGTCCCTAGTCGTGGGATTATCGAGACAGGGCATCAATACTCCGGAGTAGACTAGCGTATGCGCTTCTCATCCCAGCACGGGAGACGGTATGTCCCACAGCCGTCAGTACGTCGTACTTGAGATAGTATGCGGGTGCTCGTTAGGTTACGAGTACACTGGACAGGACTCGTCGGGAACTGATGGTTGGTATTATACCTACCGTCAGTTATCAGTTCCTAGGTGACATGAGTACAGCTTAGTCCGCTGACTTGACACTGTCACTTCGCCTCGAGTGTGTTCCCACTGTTCTTTGATTACTACCCTACCACGGCTCTACTGAGTCGTGCAAACAGGTAGTAGTTGGGTGCAGTCCCGAAGCACTTGGAGGTAGTGACGGTTAGACAGGATTCGTCTCTCCCGGTATTGGGGGTTGACATCGCGCTGTGTCTAGGAGAGCCATTACACGAGTAGTCCCTGGCCAGGGCAAGCGAGATATACTGGTGGGTTTCCAGTGTTATCTCAGGGTGTTCTGGGCTTCACTCCGACACGACTTGTACCGCTATTAGGAGAATGACATTTACCGCCCCCTAGGCCCGCCATGCGATGTATCAGACGAACAGACCGGACTGTACGGAGATTGCCACATATAGGCTCAGTAGGAGTTCGGATGGGTTTACCTCATCGGCCTTCTTATCGACATCTACCTGGAGACCGTTACGTACAGCTAGTGCCGCTGCGGTCTGTGGTCAAACCCACTGCCAGCGTAGTGTCGAGTCTTTAGAGTCCCACACAGAGAGTTTCCCTGCACTGAGCGAAACGTGTAGAGGCCGTATGGTTTTACAGCAGGGCTGCGATCACTTACGTGCACTTGTGTGCGTATGCTGTTTGGGCAGGCAATACTAATGGGCTTTGGTTTAAGCCGGATCCTAGTATTGCACGGATGGATTTGTTTTGTTTTCTGTGCATTCGCATTCTACGGAATACGGATGCAGGTGTATGCACAGTTTTGCGGAGCGATGAAGGAGGAGGTGCCTCATTAGGGTTTTGGCAGTTGGTTCGGCCAAAGCCGTTATGTGGCAAGCTCATTAGGGTTTTGACAGTTGATTCAGTCAAAACCATTTTGAGGCGGACTCATTAGGGTTTTGGCAATTCGTTTGGTCAAAACCATTATGAGCCGCGGACATTCTTTACTAATCCTTTTAGTGATAATTTCGTGATGGCTAATTGCTTTGACCATTTGACCACTCTTGACTTTGTTGACAAGTTGACCAAAGTTGACCATTGACCTTCATGAGAGGTCTACACTCTTCTTTGATTTTCTTTTTCATTTTGGATTATGAAAATGGTCATGTCAATGTAGCCATCAACTTTATCATGATAGGATTAGTAATGATGATGTTTTGCATTATTGAACCATGGTTCATTTTCTTTAGCTCATAATTCATTTCTCATTCTCTTTTGCTCTTTCTCATGAGAAGAAAAGAAATGCTCCATGGTTGCTAGCTCCTCCTTCTTCCTTCTCTTGATTCATCTTTTGATCTCATGTGTTGAGAGATAAATATCCCAAAAAGACAAACACCTCCATCTTTCTCTTCTACACAACCTAGGATACCAAGACTAGCAATCTTGTTACCCTAGTTACCTCGGCTCGAGGTGGAGCTCGGTGTACATCTCTCGGGTGGATCGTCTTCGACTCAAGGAGGCCGCGGAGGTGACCAAAGTCTGGATCAACCCTCGGAGCAAGTACGGAGAAGAACAACAAGAAGAGAAGGAGTTCAAGTTGAGGTATAACCCATAACCGAGTAGATAAATCTCTAGTTAGGATGCTAGTGTGTTGTTTTGCAAAGATCCGGCTCTTACGGTCCATGTTACTAAGTCTAGAAAAATTTTTGTTTTACCGTTTCCGCAACCCCGAAAATACCGTGAGAGGTAACGTGGACCTAACAATCTCATGATGCAATCCTCTCTCCCACTGTCATAGAGAAACCGAAGTATCTCTTAGGTGGATGAGGAACCCTACCAGATCGGCGGAGTGGCCGAGGTTCGTTGGAAACTATTGAATCCTCTGGGTTTACCAAATCACCAGCTGCAGTTTGTTTAGCTGTAACTCCTTCCAGTTCTAACTCATGACCACTAATTTCTTCACAAGAAATTCCCTTTTTTCTCAAAAAATGGCATGCCGAGAAATAAAACATCTTTTGTTCCTCGGTGTGGTAGAAGTTATTCCCTTGCGAATGCTTGGGATATCCAACAAACTTTCACAGAACTGACCTTGCCTCGAGCTTATCCGGATTTTTCTTTTGACATAGGCCGGACAACCCCAAATCTTAACATCTTTAAGAGATGAGCTCTTCCCATACCATATCATATATGGAGTGGTAGGAATCTGATTTGGTTGGAACCCTATTCAATAGGTATGCAACTTCTCAAGTGCATAACCCCAAAAGAAAATAGGCAACTCAGTAGTACTCATCATAGAGCACACCATATCACATAGGGTGCGATTGCTCCGTCCCGATACACTGACGTGCTGTGGTGTATTCAGAGGAGTAATGCTGAAAGAGAATCTCATTCTCCTTTAGAATAGTCTAGGAATTCCGTGCTCAAGTATTCTCCTCCTTGATCACATCAAATGACATAATACTTATACCCGTTTTTGGTTCTCTACTTCTAACTTATATTCTGTGATTATCTCAAATGTTTCGGACTTGTGTTTCAACAGGAACATATGTCTGAATCTTGAGAGATCATCAGTGAATGTAATGAAGTAAAAAGAACCGGTCCTGGCATATGTAGACAGGAGACTTTCATACATCAGCATGTATCAATCCTAAGAGTTCACTAACTCTTTCTCTGTTTCTAATAAACGGAGCTATGGTCATCTTATCTTTGTGACATGACTGGCAAGTTTTACAAGATGTAAATCCAAACTAATTTAAATATACATCTTTATGTAACTTCAGCTAGTCGGGTCGCATTGATATGACCTAGTCTACAATGCCTTAAGAAGGATTCGTTCATTTCTGAACTCTTCCTCTTGTGTGTGTTCTGTACGTTAAGAACTGTGGTTTAATTTAGAACGTCTATGCTTTTAGATAATGTGCCTAAACCGATCAACTCTTGATATAGGAAATGTTCAAAACATTATCCAACAATACAAAATTATATCCTTCTTTACTAATAAAGAGACTGATATGATGTTGTATATCAGGTTCGGTATCTAAAAACATTCGTTCAGAATCAATGTATTCTGGTAATACAGGGTGATAACTGCCAACATACTTGGCTGCAACACTTGCATCATTTCTAACTCTTAAAACTTATCACCCGTTCTCAGTTCTCTACCTATCTGTAGCCCATGTAACAAATTACATTTGCGAGATCCTGATCCAGTATCTCATACCCAGGACGTAAAGGATAATGAAAAATAGTTCTCGGTAATGAACACACCCGAAGAAGATGCATCATCATATACTTTCTTCGTTTGGGCGGCACGGGAATTCTGGTAATCCCCTATTTCCTGCTCGGTCTTATAACAATTATAAGTTGGAGCAGGACCAACGTTCCTTAGCGCGGTATAACAAGCGGGTTCAGTCAATACATCCGTATAATTATCTTGATTAAGGCGTGACATAGTCGCAACCAGGAGAGAGAGAGAAGAAAACACTCAGCGTATGCTCTTGCAAGATTAGATTGGATATTAATATATCTAATCAGGATGTCTCCCACTGTTTTAGTCAAATCTTCCTTCAAACCCTAAAAGGAAAGACTAGCCGGGATTAATTACATCCTACAATTTCACCAATCTTTCAGCGAGGCCAGCGCCGGTACTTTGAGGGAGGTTCCCCGCGCTTTCGTACGGACCTAATTAAAATAAACCTCGTTTTCCCAGAGGTATAACCCCGTTGACACCTTTCTAGACACCTAATTGATTGGCTAATTGTAATGTGTAAAACTCTCCCAGGAGTAACTCTTACTCGCAGTGGGTATCGGGATCCAACTATCTCATAGAAGGTATGCAATCTCATTGCAAATTTCAACACTTGAAATTCCCGATAATATTTTGCCCCAAGCGATCTATGACCTTGACTAAGCCAACAAACCATAGATCGTAAGTAAAGTTCAACCCGTCATTTCCCGATTGAATTAAACCTACCCGCACGACCCTTGACTAAGTCAACAAGGCCGCACGACTACCCTAATCCAATCGCATCATATGCTTTGCAGATAAGCACTAATCAGCTACCGCACACTACGCCTTGACTAAGTCAACAAACGCAGCACGAATACTAAATACTACTTATCTGAAATGACGGAAGGCTACGACAGGTTTTTAAGAAAACCCTTTGCGTAATGAACTTGATATCATTGTAGAATCGAGTGATTTTAAATGGAATGTTTTTGAGGCCTTTTCTAGTTTTGCTAAAGAGGTCACTCCCGGTGAAGGGATCTCGGCTATTTCCTCATCGAATAAGGTGCAGGATATTTCACAAATATCATTATGCAAAGCAAAAACTATAAAAACAATCAAAAGACAAACCGAGTTTGTAGCATCTGCTAGTTTCGCTAAAGAGGTCACTCCCGGTGAAGGGATCTCGTCTCTTTCCTTATCGAATAAGGTGCTGGATGTTCTACAAGGAACACCGCTATGCAAAGCAAGAACTAGAGCTACCAGTTTCTGAGACAAGTTTCTACAACATGTTTATGTTTCTTTTAGTTTCATTAATCTCATTAATGAACTCCCATTTTATTATGCTTCACAAGCATCACATTTGAAACGAAATCAGCAATATAACATATATCTCATATATAATATAAACATTCGTCTCAAGCAGTAATATGATCTCATCACAGAACATTGCAGTAGAAAAACATATATGAAATATTGGATATACTAGGAGGTCCGTGTTTTAATACGAGCCTGTATAAAACACGGATTTCACGGTCGTGATGAATAGCCAAACCCACATCCCTAGACCTCTACGAGAGCGGCAAGCAACACTGCCAATTCTAGGGTTAGGAGACCCGGTCTCGACTCCTCGAGATGGCCTCCCACTGGACCCTGGAACCCGGTTACTTGTGTTCCCCTCCTTGGGTCTACCTAATGCGGAAAAGTAAATAATATACAATGGCGACATCATCCTCAACCCGGAAGTTCCCCAATAAAAGAATATTACATACAATGAATTTTACATGAATGAAAATAAAAACCCTTATCTCACATAAAACCCCCGGCTATTCAGAACGCGACGATCCAATATAACATATCACAGCAACACATAATATCTTATATCATCAACGTAAGCAAGTATGCGTATCCCAATTGTCGTTGATGTATAGCAACGAAGCCGGCGATACACCACATACTACACTTATGGTCACAAAAAAGAAAGTGTAAAATTACAACAGTTGGAATCCGCAACCTCCTTAGACATCTCATGCCTAATCAAATGAATTCCTTAGACATCGCATGCCTAACAATTATAAACCCTGCATTTTAGTCTCAATATCGAAAACTCTTTTCAATATCAAGTCGGGCAATTCAACAAGATTCCTGACATCCTGATCGAATACTCGTCGGAAACTTTAGTAGACGGCCGCACCCCCGACGCCGTCGATGAAGTGCACTAAGGCGGAACACCGCTGCCGCGAGCACCCGAACGGATGCTTTTGGCGACGGGGTTCTCCTACAGTAACTTGGTCGGGGCTATGGGGCGTGGCTATCTATTAAGTTTACCTGGTGAGTATCCGCGTACGCTACGTGATTGCGACGGACTTTTGATTACATCAAAATTCCGTGGCAACCGATCAAATGAGACTAAACTGCTAGATTTATAACATTCAAATTAGCTATCTCATAACTACTTATGGATTCCAAATATTGTATCACATTCCAGATAAATAGACAATGTTAAACTTTCCAATCAAATAAACAAACACCCAAAATTTTCCTTTTTGCTCTACACTTGAACTTAGTTTAAAAACATCCATCACATACCACAGTACCAATGGTCCAGCCGTAGAAGGGTCAAACCAACGCCTCACATGTGGAAACGCCGTACTGCCCCAAATCCTAAGGTTTAGAGGCGGTTCAGACGGTCACAGAATCGAGTTAAGGTTTGTGTTCTTCTAGAGGGTCCACCGCGTTACTTGCACGACTTTGAACGTTCTTTAACTAAGAAAAAATCCAACACTTGGAAATTTTCTGACAGGGGAAAAAGTGAGTTATTGATATCCGTTCGAACTTTTTAACACGTTCTAAATTACCCCGAAAAAGTTAAACGAAGTTAAATTATCCGATCGAATTAATGAGTTTCCAATATATCTCAGAAAGCTCAACACTTGAGTAGAACTAAAAATTCCCAGAAGCATGAAAAATACCCAAGAATATAACCATGAAGTATTAGCCCCCAACTCCCAAAGTTGGCCGCGGAACCGCCGCCAAACGCATGGTTTGGCCGCGGTTCCGCCGTTCTTTTGAGAGAGTTAGGGCTTCGTACTTCACAGTAATTCTTAAAATTCTCTGCATAATTTTCTGAGTATTTTTAATATGAAAAATTTCAACTTTTGAAATTTTTCCAGAAACTAGGTTTTTACGGGGTTTCGGGGTTCGATCGGACTGCAAACTTCGTCCAGACAAAGCCTAAAGCTCTAGCTTGGCTCTGATACCACAGTAATGATGGTTTAGCACCTTAGCAAGGTTTTGGCAAGTATCAATCATGCTACTTTAAAATTTTTAGGGTGCTAAACAAACCCTAACCAAGATCTTAACTAGAGTATTAGGATAAACAAGTATGTAAACAATTTTATATCTAAGAGTTAGGGATTACAACCTTTGTAGTCCATTCCTTCCCTTCTAAAGCTCAAGAGAGGCTCCATGAAGAGAAGATGCAAGCTTGCTTCCAATCTTCAACAACAAAGATGATCTACCTTGAAAAAACTCAAGCCCAAGCTCTTGCTTTACTAATCAAGTATTAACAAAGCAAACACCCTAATCTAAGTGGCTAGAATAGATAAGGATGATGAAGTAGAAATTTAGCTCTCATTTGTTTTCAATTTCTCACTCAAAATCATCACATAAAAAAATCTAGAAAGCTTTTCTCAAAGGAAGAAGAAGAAGAAATTACTTTGTGATGAATAATGAAATCATTGTGTGTGGTTAGAAATGCAACCATGGGTTAAGAATGAAAACTTAACCCATGTAGAGAATTAACTATGGTAAAGGGTTTGGGTTCGGTTAAGAAATATCTACAAAAGGTCTTTAAAAAATATTATAGTCAAAGTCAAAACTTCAAGAAACTTCTTGAAAGCTTCATCCAAGTTTAACCCTAATCTAAACCCTAACCATATTTAAACTCCACAAAGCATGTTGCATTTGTAACCCTAACATGTTACAATATTATATATCACATATACAATATTTAATGTAACAAAATAAAATAATACAATTAACATATATCACACGCGTGCGCGCGCGCGCGCACACACACACACATATATATATATCAATGTATTATCCAAGTGAGAAAAAGAATCTTTAAGTGAGCTTATATATATATTAGTTAATGTAATATAATATATCAAATATATAATTATACATTAAATTATCGAATCAACACTTGATCCGATAATCCGGCTATTTCACAAATAACCGACTAATATAATCTGTATCAGTTCATCGAATCAACACTTGATTCGATGACCCGGCTATATCACATACACCCGGCCGATATCACATATCGCGAGAATCTAATACGGTATCGCATACACGTATTATTCCCGGTCCCGCACATATCACATATGTGCTCCTACTCCGTTTTGCCTGAGCCAGGAAACCTCTGTGTATGACTCTAAAGAATCGTCAATATGCCGGCAGTAGATGATGATCATATCAAACACCCACAAGCTGCAAGCGGTCAGCTAAACATAACAGCCACCCAGGTATTGAGCAATCAGAAGATCAACAAGCAAGCCTGTACATTCTCCTGTGAATCCAACCAGTAACACTCCCGTACAGTCCGGTTTCTTCGTTTGAATTGTCGCATATCTCGCCTAGGGGTGGTAAAACGTCAGACCCCAGTAGCTTGTAAGTCGTGTCGATATGAGGTCCATAACAGTTTGAGAAACTAATGATAACACTTACCAGTAAATCTCAGCAACCCTGGCCAGGGATTTCCAGTTATAGCCAATCGAACACAGCGCAACATCAACTCCCTATACCGGGGGAGACGAAACCCCTCCTATCGCTCATTGCCTCCATGTGATTCGGGACTGTACCCAAAAGCCACCGTTTTGCATGCCCTCTTGGACGTGGTATGATGGAAATCAAAGCACAGTGGAAATCACACAATACTCTATGACGATCTCGGGTCTACAGACTAACCTGTACTAGTATCACCAGAGAACTGCCATCTGACGTGAGGTATAATACCATCTGGGATTTCTCGGCGAGTCCGTCCAGTGTACTCAGTCTCCACTAAGCACCCATATACCATCTCTAATGCCAAACACCAATGGATATGGGATCATCCATCGCCTATCATATGGGTCAAGAAGCGCATATGCTAGTCTACTCTGGAGTATCAATTCCCCTGTTTCGGTACTCCCACAACTAGGAACTTTTGAAGGATGTACTTGGCGACTACAGTGTCCCCACTAGTATGATCTGCATCATAGTCCTGGTAGTCAAGTACTCATCCTAAGGGCTTTCTCAACATGTAACATAGAGACAATCAGAGTACATGTTAAGATAAAGGGCAACCAGATAGCATACTATCATGTCGAGCAAGAAAGTCCTCCTTATATATGTCCAAGCATCCACTACAATATACATCGTATGTACAATAATGGCCTCTACAGCATACAGTTTAGCATCGCCCCGGTATTACCGCACAAAGCTCTGAATTGAGCAACGTGTTGGTGTGGATTGCCCGTCCCCTTATACACATGGAATTTGGGGATCGTATATCCTAGCGAGTACTTAATTTGATCGTACCAGCCGGGATAAGGTCGCCCAGTCCTGACGACATGGCCTGCTGCTTCGCTCGCTTGATGAGCTCATATTTGTTGAGCTATATAGTCATCAAGGGCCGCTTTGGAGATTGTCTCCTTCCTGGTTGCTGATAAAGTCGGAGGAGGGTTTAATGTCTCACCTCTGTCGTCTTCAATAATTATTGGAGGGTCTTCGGCTAGAGGATCTGGCTGGATCATCAACCCCACCATATCTTGGAATAGGAGTGCCATTTGTTTTATATTAGCCGTATGTTCCGCGGCCTCTTTAACTTTCTTTTCAAGCACTCTTCGTAGGAACTCCGTATCGGTCTCCTGATTCTGGCGCTGCTCAGACGATGCTTCCGGGCTTTCTTTTTGCCCAGCAAGTGTGGACATCTTTGTCAACATCTCCTGGAGCTTTTGTTGTTGCTCTTGAGCTTTTGTCACAGACCATGTAAGTGGTCGATGACCCGTGGAAGTACGGATTTCCTCTTTCCCGGAAGCCATGTACACCGTGTGTACTACCATGCCCCCAGACTTGGGGCGTTTGGGTCCACTGCCTTTGATATTTTTCGCCGGCACGGGGATCTTCTCTGGCCTTCTCCTCTTATGGGAGGTCGAAGTTGAGGGGGCTGTTGCGGCAGGCATCCTTGCAGATGATTCCTTCCTTGGTACGATGGAGGGATGGTCATCCTCTTGCCGAGCATTCGTTTTCTTTAGCCAGCAAGAGTAATCTTTGTCAATTATAGAGTCTTGGACTTTCCGCCAGACTCTGTGGATCTTGGAGGATAACCGCTGAGGAGGCTGTTCCGGCTTCACCTATGTCATGCTTTCAGCAGGCGGAGGAGACTTCTTCAATATGGCGGTTGGAGAGTTTTTGCGCACACTCCTGAGCAGCTCGAAGCTGTTCCCAGTTGGAACAGCAGTGTTAATTTCCACCGTTGGAACTGGTGGGGTAAGTCCAGAGGGGGAACTGCCCCCAGCTTTCCTCACTCGGCCCCAGTGGTGACGTCGAGCACGTCGTGGAGATGGGACTACCTCTGTCGTTGGAGCGACTTCGTCATGTCCTCTGCTCTGATGAGAGGCTGTTGTTGGTGTCATCCTGTCGAAGACTAACGTCCGTTGAGAGGGAACGGTCAATCTTCTGAAGGCTGACTTTTGATAAGGGAAGCAGTCTTGGTGGAGTTGGAATGGCCAGTCTTGCGAAAACCGATCCTCTATCAGGAGAAGCCCCTTTGACGACTTCGTCTGTCGGAACAGGAATGGCTATCCGCTTCGGGATAACCCCTTCAGATATCGCGGGCCTCTTTTTGGGCCCACTGGAGCTTTGGCCCAGTCTGTCATAGACTAAGGCGTTTGAATTGGACGACCCATTGAGAGGGGCCGTAGTATTTGCAAGCCGATCGAAGACCGACTTCTTTGGAGCCTCTTGTGATGGTATTGAAGCATTGAAGCTCATTGGCGGGAGCATGGTCTCGAAGAACAATCCAGTGGTGGCCTGAGTCACCTGCTCCACTGGCATTGCAAAGATGGAGGCTGCTTGGGGCCCGTAAGCCACTCCTACAGTCGGGGCAGAGTGAGAGTTGCTATTGCAGTTAGCACAGCTGGAGGCCATCGATATCTCCTTTTCTACATAGAGCAAGACACCAAATCTTAGTACCTCGAATCCAGGGGCAACCATATTAAACCGCGATTCGTTCATGAACACGACACAAGAAGTGTGGAGTGGAAAGAGGAAAAGGTCCCACCGGGCGTGCCAAAATCTGTTCACCGCCGAAAACTGGAAAGACAAACGTCTTGCCTGAATTTGGGGGCAGATGCTACTTGGGTTTATCTATCTATCTCTCCGAAGATACCAAGTTGATTTATGGCACTGTGCATCGAAGGTTTGGGCGGATACGGCCGTTGTAGCAGATTTCGTCAGATTCCCCCTCGTTTGCGAGGGGTTTTTGATTGTAGGGACGCTCTTTCCTGCGGCGCAAGCCCCTGCAGTTAATTACGCTACCACATCGCGGTAACCATTTTCTCCTGCTCCAGAAGGTCACTCCATGTCGTGTGTGTTTTTTTTACTTTTGTTTGCCCGTGGATTGTATACGGAGACTAATTTATATTGTCGTCTGTAGGGCGTGGATTAGTCCAAATCCGCATATTCTTAGATTTGGGTTTGGTTTGATTTAAAGATCGTTAACCTTGTTTGAGATTAAGATCAAGATAAATGTTTGTTAAGGATATGTTAGTCTGATCTTAGACTAAGATCTACTTAACGGGGGTTTGGGATCATTTTTGATCCAATAAAAGAGCATTTAGACTCTATCGTTTTAGTTTAGGGATGTTACGGTCCGTAGATCACCATTTTTAGGGTGAGGGTTTAGTTTAAGGAAGTTACGGTCCACAGCTAGTTTAAGAACATTGCGGTCCATTGTAGTTTAAGGACGTTGCGGTCTGTTATTAGTTTAGGGACATCTCGGTCCATTAGGATGTGCTCATGGGTTTGGGAGTGCACCAAAGAGCTGTTGGTTGTCGGGACCCTCCACCTTTCTGAAGATGTTGAAGAATTACAATGACATGTATCGGAGGTATAGAAAGATGTACCCTTGAACCAAACTCCGGATTGAAGGAAGAGATCATGGTGGAATGAACACCATTTTAGATACCATCTGTTAGGGGATCATTAGTCATCTTTGGAACTGAGATCGATTTGGGGAGGGCCTAAGCATAGGAAGGCTCGGTTACTTAGTGATCAAAAGAGTTTTGGCCTCGGAAGACTTGTCTAGTTTAGGCTAAGATTGGCCTATCATAGTGTTAAACACTAAAATTTGCTTGGCGCTCACGTGCTCCTACGTGAGGCTTTAGAGCAGTGTTAAACACTAAAATTTGTAGCGCTCACGTGTGGCACGTGAGGCGCCCCAGAATTGGGCACTGCTTCTTAGGATTTATTCCTTCTTTCTTTTATAGGTGCTAAGCATTATTGGGGGTCACGTGGGATCACGTGAGGGGCCCCAAAAATAGGAACTGTCTTTGATTTATTCCCTTTTTTCTTTCATAAGTGTTAAGCACCATTAGGGGGTCACGTGGGATCACGTGAGGCGCCACAAAATGGGAACTTCCTTTGATTTATTCCCCCTTTTCTTTCATAAGTGCTAAGCACCATTAGGGGGGTCACGTGGGATAACGTGACTTGATGTCAGTTGTTCCTTCTGTTCCTCAAAGGTGCTAGAGGTGCTCACGTAGGAACACGTGATCTGTTGCCATAGCGTTGTACGCTAATCATTTCTTTTATGTGCATGGGGATCTTGATCTTAGTTTTGAGAGTTTCAGGTCCCTTGTTTTATAAGAATTAAATTCTTATGCACGGTTAAACCCTAGTTTTATCAGAGGAATTAAATTCCTATATCTTTGGGAAGAATTAAATTCTTCAAACTTAGTTCTTTACTCTAAGTTTTGAATCTGCATGACAAAATCTCCCCGATGAGAATTAAATTCTCAACTTGTGGGGAGATCTGCTTCTGCAGACCTCAACCAGAGGGAGAACTAAGTTCTTTTTTTTAAAAGAGTTAAACTCTTGGAGCAGTGAAAAACAGATAAAATGATCTCTAGGTCTTTCTTCTTACCTAGGGTTTCTTTTCTTAAAAGAGAACTCCTCTTCTTTTTTTGTTATCTCAAATCTTATGGGGGTTTCTTCTGTACAAGAATTGAAGTCTTGGGTCCTTTATATAGTAGAGGCAAGTTTGTTGATTTAGTTAAAGAAATCTCTCATTGAGAGATCTTAATTGATTTGGAGATTTTATCCACCGTTGGATCTTTGATCCAAGGACTTCAGTTTTACAGAAGATATTTTTATTGTTTTTCTACACGATTAGGGAAATATTTTCCTATACAGAGCTTATTCTGTAGCTTAGTGATTTTTAATCACCATTGGATTTTTAATCCAACGGTGCTCTGTTTTACAGAGAACAATCTTTCTTGTTTAGAAAGATTCAAGAAAATATTTTCCAAATAGGGTTTTAATCCCTTTACTTAGAATTTAATTCTATCGGCTCAGAAGGCATTTGAGACCACTCACGTGCAGCACGTGACCCCACAAAGTTAAACTCATTTGCTTATGTGCAACAGCCCAAAAAAGGCATCACGTGCTGACACGTGAGCTTCTCTGGCCTGTTATTTGTTTTAAAAAGGCAACTATATACTTTGAATAGGGAGGACCTATACCGGTATGACAGTCTTACTCGAGATGATAGTATGTTATCTGGTTTGCCTTTATCATCGTGTACAGCTTTAGGTGACTGTTCACTATTACACATTGATAGAGCCCTTAGGATCCTGCTTGACTACCAACAGTATGATGGCGATCATATACGTGAGAGTTGGGTAGTCCATAAGCACATCCTTAAAGAGTGGTCCCTAGTCGTGGGAGTTTCGAGACATGGCATCGATACTCCAGAGTAGACTAGTGTATACAGTCGAGACCCCGACGAGGGGCGGTGGCTGGTCTTACAAGCCATTGGTGTCGGTTGATCACCTAAGATATATACAGGTGCTCATTGGGTTATGAGTACACCGGACAGGACTCGCCGAGAACCTGCTAGTTGGTATTATACCTAGCGTCAGATAGCAGTTCCCTGGTGACATATGTAGAGGTTAGTTCATCGACCTGAGATCGTCATTTTTCTCGTGTGAGTTCCCACTGTGCTTTGATTGCTACCCTACTACGGCTCAAAGGAGTCGTGCAAACAGGTTTTAGTTGGGTACAGTCCCGAACCATATGGAGGCAAGTGAGCGGATCGGCAGGGGATTCGTCTCTCCTGGTATTGGGGGTGAGATCGCGCTGTGTCTAAGAGAGCCATTACACATAGCCCTCGGCCGAAGCAGGAGATTTACTGGTAGGTACTCCAGTAGTATCTTAGGGTGTTCAGGGCTACCCCCCGACATGACTTATACCGCTTTTGGGGGTCTGACGTTACCAGCCCTCTAGGCCCGATATGCGGTGCTCATAGACGAACGGACCGGACTGTATGTATATTGTCACTGATAGGCTCAGTAGGGTTCCAGGATGAGTTCGCTCATCAGCTTCCCTTTCGGTCAGTACATGGGCAGCCGTTACGCACAGTTAGTGCCGCTGACGTGCTTGTGGTTAAACCCACTGCCAGGGTACTGACGAGTCTTTAGAGTCCCCCACAGATAGTTTCCCAAGTTTGGGCGAAACGTTGTAGAGGCCGTATGGTTTTATGGCAGGGTTCGAAAATGCACGTGCACTTGTGCACGTGTCATATTTCGGACAGATAATACTGGTGGGCTTTGGTTTAAGCCGGATCCAAGTATTATATTGAGACGGAATATTTTAGTCTCTCGTATTCGTATTCGGTCGGAATACGGTTACAGGTATGTATATACAGGTGAGGGGTATTCTCGTAATCCGTTACGAGAATATTTTAGAAGATGCATTTCTTTTTGGATTAATCATTTTGGTTTAAATGATTAAATAGTTTTAGAAAGGGTCACTCATTGTTATGACTCATTAATTCTAGAATATTCACTAATGACTCATGTAATGAGTCATCTAGTGAGTCATTAAAGAATTAATGTGTTTTGTTTTGGGTTTGGATATTTGAGAAGATATTTTCATAAGATATTTCTTTTGGTTTTTGATAAATATAACCTCTCAAATCTATTCATAAGAGAGTGAGAAGAAAACATAAGTTTGTGAGCTTGGTTTTTCTTTTGCTCACCAGTTTTTCTTGAGTTCACCATTTCCAATCCTAAGCATCTTCTTCAACCTCCAGCCTAACCCTCTCATGTGATTAGAACCCTAGGGTGTTTGAGAAAAAGTATTCTACTCATTCTCTACTTCATCTTGGTCATCTCTTTTAGCAGACTTGATGACCGAGTTGCCTCGGTATAGAGGCGAGAGCCCGTTTAATGATCCGTTGACGTGGTGCCACCTCGATGAGGAGACGAGAGATCGGAGTTGCCGCGAGGAACGTGGGATGATGGCTAAAGACCGAAGGACTCGGATCGATCGGTATAGCCTTTCTACCCCTTTATAGTTTGTTAGTTTAGCGTTAATGGCAAGGTCCGGGTTATAGTATGTGATAGCGCCAGTTATAAAAGTTTTTGTTCCGCGTTTGGCGTCAAAATGACGGCCGGGGCGCTACCGTAGACTTACATGGTATCAGAGCCATGCCATTAACCTTTACTAACTTGTTCAAACGTGTTTAAAATATCGATCGAACGAAATTTCCAAAACCGCATTTTTCAGGCTAAAGTTTCTGTCGATTTTTAAAACCGGTCTAAAAATCATTTTGAGTATCTCAGAAAATCGTGCAGGCTTTTTTAAGACCACAGTAGAAATTTGGGCCACTGATTCAACCATAGTGCCGCAGAACCGCCGCACAAGCCTAGGTTTGTCCGCGGTTCCGCCGCAGTCTTGGTGCTTCAGTGTACCATATTTCTTCTGGCTGTCTTTCAGGGGAAATTATGGTTTGTGGAATGTTTTGTTTGGGCCCAGATTTTGTTTAAGTACTGCAGTTGTACGTGGGGCCCACTTCGGGAAGTTTTGTCGATCGGAATTTTAAACTTGTTAGTTTACAGTACTTACATTATATCTCCGACCGTGAATGCCATTCGAGCGGTAAATTGCGTCTAATTGCTATAGTCCCTTTAGATGGGTTTGCGAACGTGACATTCGCGTTGATGTTCTGTGTTGTGCTGTGATGTTGCGGATTTGTCATGGTGGATAGTAGTGTGCAATGGTAGTGCAGTTCGGATTTATTTGTACATTTGATATTGCGGGGCGAGCGTCCAACATGTGGACTGCCGTCACTGCATGTTTGTATAATATTCTTTTGGGACACGACCGGCTAAGGTCGATGTACCCGTTGTACTTATTTTTCATTTCTGTACTAGGTTTACCCCGCGACGGAGTGCACGGATAACCGGGTTCTGAAGGGCAACGGGTCCGCATCTCATGGTTTTGAGTGGCAGAGGGCCTCACTCTAGAATTGGCAGATTATTCGCCGCACTCGTAGAGGGTACTGGTTGACCCAAGATGGAGTGCCCAAGTTACCGGATTCCATGAAGTGCTGGGTGGTCCATTCACTTTGCTGTAGGGAGCTGCCTCGCTTCAGGTTTTGGCGGGTAACTTGCCGCACTCGTAGGGGTCTAGGTTTTCATTGTACAGGCAATCCATACGACCACGAGAACGTCGGGTTTCAGCAGCGGCTCTGTGAAACCTGGGGATCCCAGATTATCTGTATTGTTCTGTGATGTTTATTACTTTTCTGTAATGTTGCATATTATCACGCCTGGAGCGATTATTGTATATTGGTATATATACTGGTAGATGTTGTATATGTTTTTTACCCGCGCTAGTCCAGTCCCCGCTCTGTCGTTAGTTAAGTAACCTAACGGGTAATGACGGGACTCAGTGACGAATGCGGATGGCATATACGTACATTTTTATTTTCGTTCTTTTCTGGTGTGATTAATTGATGGAACTGCGTTGATTCTAATCAATGCAAAGGAAAACAAACCTGTTTGGACGTTGTTGGAACAATTTTAAAAAGTGTTATTACAAAGACGTTTTCTTTTGTTTTGCACAGTGGTATTCAGTTGGAATATCCTGCACCTCATTCGACGAGGCAAGGGCCGAGATCCCTTCACCGGGAGTGACCCCTTGGGCAGAAGTTTGCATCAGGGTAATAACTTCACTATAGTCGATTACTTGTTTCTTTGCATCGCGGTATTCAGTTGGAATATCCTGCACCTCATTCCACGAGGAAAGAGCCGAGATCCCTTCACCAGGAGTGACCTCTTTAGCAAAGGTTTTCGCCACTATATTTTTATAAAAAGCTATCAAGTTCCTTCAGCGATATCAAGTTCGTTACGTTAAAGGTTTTTCGCCAAAAACCAGCCGTAGCCCTCCGTCGTTTCAGATGGGTAGCACGTAGTATTCATGCTATGTTTGTTGGCCTTCGTCAAGGCATAATGGATGGTAGCTGCTTGTTACTTTTCTGTTGCATAGATAGATGAGTTGATTTGGGACAGTCGTATTACCTTGTTGGCCTTCGTCAAGGGTATGTACGGGTGGGTTCAAATTGACAAGATAATGACGAGCAGAACTTGACATGTGACTTATGATTTGTTGGCCTTCGTCAAGGTCATAAGAACATGGGGTAAAAATCTCATCGGGAGTTTCTAAAGAAACTGAAACTTGCCAGGCTTGCGCATACCTTCTGTAGTGTGATAACGTGAGTGGATTCCTTCACGTTATCATACGATGAGAGTTGGATCCCGATTCCCACCGATGAGTTTGTTTACTCTTCGGGTGATCCCGATTGATTCTTCTTTCAGGTTTGGAGGAGAATTTGACAGTACAGTGGGAGTTTTCCTGATTAGATAAAGTGACAACCATTCTGATCTAGGTTAGAGTGTACGCAGAGTGTTTATTTTCTCTCTCTCTTTGGCAGCGACCTTTGACCGAATCTAGACTATGACTCAGTGACCAAGTTGACCGAACCTTCTTAAAATACTGGCTTTTAGATTGTCCAAGTTGCATAAGTCATTGCTGCTCCTTCTTTTACCCTTTGCATTTCTCAGAACACCTCGTATCACTACGAACATCCACTTCCATTGGATAGATCCATCGTATGGTTATATACGAACTCGAAGGGACTTCTTCGAGGATGGATCCAGGTTCAGGAGAAATTGAATTAGTTTATTCAGTTGGCTTTTATCATCATCTTCTCTCAGGTTTCGAGGGCTCCTTGGTTTAGGAGAGTACACCTATTACGCTTATTGAATAGTCTTCTTCCAAACCATAGGAAGGTGCCGAAAGGTAGGGTATGAAGAAAACCAATTAGCCTAAGTAGAGTGTACAGAAGGTAATAAGTAAAGACAAAATAAAGGGATTAGAAAGAGGGCAAAGTAAATTGCGACTGCTATCATTCACGACTAAACCGCGTACTTCATCGCCACTCCTACTTCACCTTTGCTTTTTTCACCAGTTCGGGAGAAATAGAATAAGGTATTATTCAGTTGGCTTTTATCATCACCTTCTCTCAGGTTACGAGTACTCCTAGGATTAGGAGAGTACACCTATTATGCTTACTGGATAGTCTTCTTCCAAACCATAGGCTGGTGCCGAACGGTAGGGAAGGAAGAAAACCATTTAGTCTAATGATGGTGTACAGAAGGTAACGACTAAAGACAGATAAAGGGATTTGGAGAGATGGCAAAGAAATATACGGTTATAGTCATGAATTGGATTATGGAAGAGGCATTACTAGGACTACCAGGATACCCCTTCGAAACATTTTCATATTTCAGTTTCACTGTGCGTTGTTAAAGGAAAACTGATTTCCCGATTAGATACTTACTCCAGGGTATGTATTTACCAGGTATGATTCTCACATCCGTATGGTTTTACAGATGATGAGTGGGAGTAAGTTATTGGGAATTAGGTGATCACCCTCATTATATCGAAATTCGTTGTAATTGGTGATATTTAAGGAAATCGCCTAGGTTTTTGCCAGACGGCAAGTATTTGGTTTTGAATATCCGTTGTTATGCACCAATTTCAAATTGATATATCTGTACGTTTATTTTTATAAAGTGAGATATAACTTTTTAATATTATGTCGACGACATTTACCTATTTCAGTTGACGATTGGGTAAGGAGTATTGAACAGCGGAGTAGTTCTTAACCATAAGTACAGTTTTCAACCTATGATGCACAGATTTTGAGTTATTCAACTCAGCGGACTTATACATAGTATTGTATGTTATCCAGTGTCCATCAGGACAAAGGGGTTGGTCCTCGTACTATGTTCTGTTTACTTGTGACTTCTCTAGTTTTTAGACAAGTGTTTCATAGAAATACAATGTCTAAGTTTTAAGAAGTTGTGGGTATAGGAATAAAGTAGAAAACCAGATGTCGCAAGTATCGGGATTCTTCAAAGAGATCGAAGATGTAGATACTTGTGATTGGTATTCAGTTAATAGTAATGGTTTTGTGAAACTTGTTTCTCTTTCAGGTTACTCATAATTGGATGTATTCCTAAGTTGAGTAATGCTGATCAGCCTCTCTCCATTAAGTTGATATGCACTGGAGACAGCTGCATGATTTGAATCTGGTTCCAATTAAATAAGTGCCAAAGTTTCTATATTGGATATAGAATGGTTCATATCTTAACGATGTTAAGGTACGCGGAGTTGTCCGGCTTATGCTTAAAACCAGACTCTGGATAACTCAAGGCACATTTCTGTAATGGCAGTTTGTGGGTTGACCCAGGCTATGATGAGGGTTGACTTTCTACCATCTGGAAGATCAATGGTGATATTGTTCTTGACTCGCCACAGTTTTAGTAAAATGGATTTTTTTCAGAAAACAGCAGTGGGAGTATGGTAGAACTGGAAGTGATTCCAGAACCGCAAACGATTACGGAAAATTTAATAGGTCCTATAGATTCAATCGGGTTGGACATTCCATTAGCCACTCCGCAGATATGGTGGGTAACCTCAGGCACCTGAGAGGTACTCCGGTAGCCTCAAGGACGGTGACAGGGATATTCTTGTTTACCCAGACTTGACACTACTGTTGTTCCAGGCTATGAGACCCGGCAGGAGGTTAAGTATGGCGTCGTTCTAAATTAGCTTTAGAAGTGCACGTATATATTATTCTGCCAGAGGGTTGTTGTGGTCAGTGGGAGCAGCGGAAGCATAGTGGGCAAGTAGCTTATGTCTATTTATAGACTTGAGCAGATATAGCAGAGATAGATCATATAATTTTGATGTGACGGTCATGGGTTTGACTTCATCAGAATAGGGGATGGATCTGTTAAGAAGGTAGTAGGGTGTGATGTCCTGGTATTTGGATGACATACACAGAGTAGGAAGTAAAATTCCTATACTACGATCGGTTATACTTTGGTTGTCACACAGTTGTTTCTCCACACAGGATATGGATATAATATCTGACATTCTGGTAACTAGATCTATGGTTTTAGATCTAGATTTGGGTAGTTTCCTAATTTGGGTACTTAGACAGTATTATAAAAGTATTTGGAATAGATGACTCCTGGCATGGTGGTGTACCTGCAGGTGATGGAGTCACCCTCTCTAAACGTGTCTTACAGACTAAAGGGGAGAGGGATGTGCATGATTAACATATCACTTGCTTATGCAATTGAGTTGATTATCAGATGTCAAGTACCACACCAAATGTTGTTTTTGCACTAGATGCAATAAGTTTATATTAATCCAATCCTGGAGAAACATGCGGAAGCAGTTTTTAGAACATAAGTGGATGTTCTAGGGATTTGATAACGGCAGCCTCCTTCGGAGACGGTTATCATTCCAGACTTCAAAGGTGACATGGATGACAGAGTGATTGTCAGAGTTATAGTTTTCCCTCTAACGAAGGGGGCAGTATTATGGACAGGTGGTCCAAGAGGATACTGTGGGAGGCATGGTGCAGGGGTTCAGTTGACGATACAGTCTAAGAAATTTGGATTTGGAGTTCATTTATGAACTAGGTCCCATCAGATATCCAGACATATTCTAAGACAGGTATTACTCAATTCGGGAGATGGTTTTCTCCGTGAACTTGAGATTAAGAGAGACATAGAAAGAAACATCAGGGCAGATCCACTCACTGAGGCTATTTCTCGAACACAAGAGTTTTTAGAAACGAGCTTTGTGAAACTATTTAGTAGAGGAGTTAGGTGTTCGATATCACACGGGCTGTGAGTATGCGACATCGCAATAATTAGCCTTAAGTGCAAGTGGGCGATTGTTGGATATAGTGCCCTCAAAGTCAATTATTGGATCGCAGGTATGTGATTGCAATGATTGAGGGAGGACCTATACCGGTAGGACAGTCTTACTCGAGATGATAGTATGCTATTTGCTTTGCCTTTATCATCGTGTACAGCTTTAGGTGACTGTTCACTATTACACATTGATAGAGCCCTTAGGATCCTGGTTAACTACCAACAGTATGATGGCGATCATATACGTGAGAGTTGGGTAGTCCATAAGCACATCCTTAAAGAGTGGTCCCTAGTCGTGGGAGTTTCGAGATAGGGCATCGATACTCCAGAGTAAACTAGTGTATACAGTCGAGACCCCGACGAGGGGCGGTGGCCGGTCTCACAAGCCATTGGTGTCAGTTGGATCACCTAAGATATATACAGGTGCTCATTGGGTTATGAGTACACCGGACAGGACTCGCCGGGAACCTGCTAGTTGGTATTATACCTAGCGTCAGATAGCAGTTCCCTGGTGACATGTGTACAGGTTAGTTCATCGACCTGAGATCGTCATTTGTCTCGTGTGAGTTCCCATTGTACTTTGATTGCTACCCTACCACGGCTCAAAGGAGTCGTGCAAATAGGTTTTAGTTGGGTACAGTCCCGAGCCACATGGAAGCAAGTGAGCGGATCGGCAGGGGATCCGTCTCTCCCGGTATTGGGGGTGAGATCACGCTGTGTCTTGGAAAACCATTATACATAGCCCTCGGCCGAGGCAGGAGATTTGCTGGTAGGTACTCCAGTAGTATCTCAGGGTGTTCAGGGCTACCCTCCGATACAACTTATACCGCATTTGGGGGTCTGACGTTACCAGCCCTCTAGGCCCGATATGCGATGCTTATAGACGAACGGACCGGACTGTATGTATATTGTCACTGATAGGCTCAGTAGGGTTCCAGGATGAGTTCGCTCATCAGCTTCCCTTTCGTTCAGTACATGGGCAGCCGTTACGCACAGCTAGTGCCGCTGACGTGCTTGTGGTTAAACCCACTGCCATGGTACCGACGAGTCTTTAGAGTCCCCCACAGATAGTTTTCCAAGTTCGGGCGAAACGTTGTAGAGGCCGTATGGTTTTATGGCAGGGTTCGAAAATGCACGTGCACTTGTGCACGTGTCATATTTCGGACAGATAATACTGGTGGGCTTTGGTTTAAGCCGGATTTAAGTATTATATTGAGTCGGAATATTTTAGTCTCTCGTATTCGTATTCGGTCGGAATACAGATACAGGTATGTATATACAGGTGAGGGGTATTCTCGTAATCCGTTACGAGAACATTTTAGAAGATGCATTTCTTTTTGGATTAATCATTTTGGTTTAAATGATTAAATAGTTTTGGAAAGGGTGGCTCATTGTTATAACTCATTAATTCTAGAATGTTCACTAATGACTCATGTAATGAGTCATCTAGTGAGTCATTAAAGAATTAATGTGTTTTGTTTTGGGTTTGGATATTTGAGGAGATATTTTCATAAGATATTTGCTTTTGGTTTTTGATAAATATAACCTCTCATATCTATTCACAAGAGAGTGAGAAGAAAACATAAGTTTGTGAGCTTGGTTTTTCTTTTGCTCACTAGTTTTTCTTGATTTCACTATTTCCAATCCTAAGCATCTTCTTCAACCTCTACCCTAACCCTCTCATGTGATGAGAACCCTAGGGTGTTTGAGATAAAGTATTTTACTCATTCTCTACTTCATCTTAGTCATCTCTTTTAGCAAACTTGATGACCGAGTTGCCTCGATATAGAGGCGGGAGCCTGTTTAAAGATCCGTTGACGTGGTGTCACCTCGATGAGGAGACGAGAGATCGGAGTTGCCGTGAGGAGCGTGGGATGATGGCTAAAGACCGAAGGACTCGGATCGATCGGTATAGCCTTTCTACCTCTTTATAGTTTGTTAGTTTAGCGTTAATGGCAAGATCCGGGTTATAGTATGCGATACCGCCAGTTATAAAAGTTTTTGTTCCGCGTTTGGCGTCAGAATGACGGCCGGGGCGCTACCGTAGACTTACATTTTCTTGAGTTCACCATTTCCAATCCTTAACATCTTCTTCAATCTCCACCCTAACCTTCTCATGTGATAAAAACCCTAGGGTGTTTGAGACAAAGTATTCTACTCATTCTCTACTTCATCTTGGTCATCTCTTTTAGCAGACTTGATGACCGAGTTGCCTCGGTATAGAGGCGGGAGCCCATTTAAAGATCCGTTGACGTGGTGCCACCTTGATGAGAAGACGAAAGATCGGAGTTGCCGCGAGGAGCGTAGGATGATGGCTAAAGACCGAAGGACCCGGATCGATCGGTATAGCCTTTCTACCTTTTTACAGTTTGTTAGTTTAGCGTTAATGGCAAGATCCGGGTTATAGTATGCGATAGCGCCATTTATAAAAGTATTTGTTCTGCGTTTGGCATCTGAATGACGGCCGGGGTGCTACCGTAGACTTAAGTCGACGTTAGACACCCCACATCATGCGGGAAGGCGGAATAGGTAAAACAATCATTTTGTTTAAACTAACATCGACTAAGTTTATGGATCTTTGCTAAACCCTAACTAACAACAACATAGAAGTGATTAGCTACTATGAAAGAAGATTATACCTAATGAATCAAGTCCTTCTTGTTCTCATTTTTCACCTCCTCGACGGCCTCCTCGATGTGATAGAAGATCCACCCGAGATCTACTTCTCCAAGCTTTAACCTCACACTTGAGGTAACTAAGTGGCTATGAGTGCTAATCAAAGCAACCTAGAGGATATAGAAGAGGATTAGAGATCTATTAGTCTTGCTAACCCTTGGATCTCAACACATGAGAGGTTAGGGTTAGGGTTGAAGAGAGAGAGCTTGAGGAGAGAGAAGGTGAGAATAATTATGTAATGGAAATTAACTCATTTGTGTATATATATCATGAAGCATAAAATATCTTGCACAAAATATCTTTGCACAAATATCTTCATGCTTCATCTAATACAAATGAATCATCTATTGAGTCATTAAAACCATTAATGCTTCATTAACTCACTTGATGAATCATCTCCATAAGTCACAAAACCATTTAATGCATATAACACCTAAGCCCTCCACCTCATCAAACTTCTAGAAGCTTCTCGAGTAATTACGAGAACGCCCCTCCTATCCATGAAAACACGGAAATACTGAGACTGTATAAATCCAATAATCCATTACTAGAATCTGGCTTAAACCAAAGCCTGCTAGTATAAACTGTCCGAATATCGTACGTGCATAAATGCACTTGCGTGTCCGAACCCTATCGTAAAACTATACGACCTCTATATCGTTTCGCCCGAAGCAGGGAAACTCTCTGTGTGGGACTCTAAAGACTCGACACTATGCTGGCAGTGGGTTTAACCACAGACCGCAAGCGGCACTAGCTGTACGTAACAGTCCCCAGGTAGATGTCGATAAGAAGGCCGATGAGGAAACCCATCCGAACTCCTACTGAGCCTGATGTGACAATCTTCATACAGTCCGGTCTGTTCGTCTAAGACTATCGCATATCGGGCCTAGGGGGCGGCAAGCGTCAGTCCCCTATAAGCGGTATAAGTCGTGTCGGAGTGAAGCCCATTACACCTTGAGAAGCTGCTGGAAATTCTACCAGTAAATCTCGCTTGCCCTGTCCAGGGACTTTGCGTAATGGCTCTCCAAACACAGCGCGATATCATCTCCCAATACCGGGAGAGACGAATCCTATCTAACCGCCACTACCTCCAAGTGCTTCGGGATTGCACCCAACTGCTACCTGTTTGCACGACTCCTTTGAGCCATGGTAGGGTAGCAATCTAATAACAGTGGGAACACACTCGAGGCGAAGCAGCAGTGTCAAGTCTGCGGACTATGCTGTACTCATGTCACCGGGGAACTGTTAACTGATGACGGGTATAATACCAACCAACAGTTCCCTGCGAGTCCTGTCCGGTGTACCCGTAACCCAACGAGCACCTGTATACTATCTCCAGTACAACGTACTGATGGCTGTGGGACAGACCATCTCCCCAACTGGGATGAGAAGCGTACACACTAGTCTACTCCGGAGTATCGATACCCTGTCTCGATAATCCTACGACTAGGGACCTGAAAAAAGGATGTGCTTGTAGACTACCCAGCCCTCACTAGTGTGACTTCCATCACAACGCTGGTAGTCAAGCAAGATCCTAAGGGCTCTATCAATATGTTTTCTCGATATGCTAACATATACACATATTAAGATAGAAATAAACCAAGTAGCATACTACCATATTTAGCAAGACTGTTAATGTAACTGTGAATATCCCAAGCTTCCATTAAGTAATATAAAAGCTAGTATGATACAATAATGGCCCCTAGGGCATATGCACTAACATATAGATGCTCACGTGCTTGTATATGAGGCTCGATTTCAGCCTTAACTGTTAAGCGCAATACCTATGAATTTTGTTTATAGGCGCATCACGTGTGGGCACGTAATGCTCCATCAGGGGAATTTTTTCATTGTGTGATTATTTTTCTTTCTCTTTTTTTATTAGGGACCAAATGGCATATATATAATAGTGTGGAATGCAACATAATCCTGATCAGGGTACAACATCGGGGTACAACAACAGTATAACAGAGCATGTCATGACAAGTCCAACTTGTGGGATAAAACAGAGTCATCATCAGTAAATCTTCATAAAAACTGGTGTCCATCAACGACACCCAAATCCCAATATCTCAGGCGCCGTCACTCTGATCGACCCTCATATCCATCTCATCATATAACTCTGAACGGTATCCTCCGGATATCCACCGAGTTTCCATACAATCACCGGTAGGCAGTGCTCCCCTGCCAGGCTCATCGTCTACTCCACGATCTTCTTGCCCTGGTATAGCTTACCGGGCCCACCATGTACCCGCAAACGGTTCCTCCTCACTCCTCGAATTGGGTATGCTCATAACTTAGAACCGAAAAAACTCATGGTGGACACGAAATATCATATCAAGGCAAAACCGCCTTTTTAAATAATTCAAGTTTTCAAAATGTACTTTACGGTTTCCCAAATCCATGAAACAGAAGTTTCATAAAACATCATATGAGAATATGGCACTATAGTAATGTACGTATGAAGCTAACATGATGCGTACTAGTACAATGAACAATGTCTAACTATCAATTATGAATGTGGTATGATATATTTATCCATGGAAATTTCTATATTGTGCATGATATGGCAATTACCAACGATGTGTGTGGGCATATGAATCAGTGCTTGTGCAACATGAACCGTTAGTAATGGTGCAGTGCCCTATTAGTAATATGTCAATATACAGCAAGTAATAGGATGCACAGTATGATATGCATGTACAAATCACAACATATAAGCATATAGCACAAGGTATTATCACTCGAATCTAGCCATCGGCGCTTAACGCCATACAGGCGATTCCCCCGTAGATGTTAAATCTACTCAAAGGACAATCTTGAGCTAAGTAAATCCGAACACTTCTTTCCCCTTCCTAGCAGTGTCTGAAGTTCGCGCAAGTGATCCTAGCATCGCACAAAACCATAACGCGTGAGATTAATAAACCTCCGACAAGACACGAACACAAGCGCATAACTAACGAACTAACTCCCACAAGCTATCAAGTGTTAGCTTAGCGGGCTAAACGTGTGCAGCGACATCCTAGACCACCCCTAAGGTTGCTAACTACACGAAACACCTAAATGAAAGTCGGATAAACTCGCACCGCACATTATCGAATGTTTGAATTATAGCAAAACGGTCCCAGATTTTCCTACACAAGAAATTAGAGAAAGATGGTGTGACGACCCTGAATTTTCTGTACAAAATTTTTCTTTTTAAAAGTACAGAAAAGAGTTTGCAAGTCTGAGCACAATTTAAAAGTTATTCTTGTTTAAGAACAGCAAGAAAGCACTTGTAGCTCATAGGTAAATCCTTGCACTGCTGTGATATAGCCCCTATGTTCGAATCCCCTCGGGCACATATTATTTTTCTGAATTTTTCTTTTAAACTTTTTGAAGCCCAAAATTTTACACGTGCACTGCACATAAGAAATGAAAAGAGAGAAAAACAAACATGTGCAAAATTATATTAACAGCGAGTAGAACACATGGCAATCATCCGACGTCTCCCCTCAAACCTTTGGCCGGTGAGATCTTTGTTTAGGCCGGCGGGGACGAACCTCTCGTGGGGAAAAGTTCCCGTGCTCTGCACACAAACCTTTTGGCTTACCCCCATTATCCCTGCACTATTTGTTTTCTCTGCAATTTAACAGAGAATTAAATTTCCCAATTAATCCAATTTTAAATGCATTTTAATCCATTCTTTCAATTCCAAAACTCTAATTCTACACTATAAATACAACCTCATACCCTAGCCCCTCCTCATTTTAAAATCCCTAGCTAAAATTATCAAATTTTTCTAAGTACAAGTGAAATAGAAGTGGAGTTAGCCCAAGGTCAATTTCCGGCGAGGATCTATGCAAGATCCGGCGACCCCGCGATGCCACGACCATCAATATAGTTTCTTCAACCTTTCTCTACCCTAGTTCACTTGTAAGTCCCACCGCCCCTTTTTCTCTTTCTACATAAAAAGTCTCTTTTTATAAAACATGTCGGAAGTGGAGTTAACACCGACATCTTCTTTTAAAACCTTATAAATTCCACTTTTTTACATTTTCTTCATGTATATTCCTATACCATACTTATTAATCATGAAAAATAATAATTAAAAACAACATTCACCTTAAAACGTCATGTTATATAATTTTAACCTAGCTTTTACATTAAAATACCATGAACTTCATATATTCATCTTTTAGTTTTTTTTGATAACTATTACCTCTAGAAAACTTCACGGGGTAATGACCTACCCCTCACATACACACATATTGATATAGCACGATACTCTTGGAAACCTATTTTTGTGGCGATTACAACTTTTCATCAAAATACCATGAACTATAAAAATCCGGTTTTCTTTAGAATTGTATTTCAAACTCTTTGCGATTATGTCTCTACAACCAATTTAGGGAACCCGCTATTGGATGGTATGAATTATCGCACATTCTCGGGCTAGTAGAGTGAGATGCAGACCTCCTCATGAAGCATTCGGTCTTGAAATAATTTTAATACGATTTTTAAAAAAACGACATTTTCTATTTAATAATAAAATTAATTTTTTTAATATTATATAAATATTATCAAACCAAATATTTTTAAGTTATAATAAAATTCCTTGTTTTTCTAAAAAATAAAAGAATGACAAGTTTCACTAAAATACCATCAAGTATCAAAACAAGACAAGTATTACACTAAACTATTCAAACTATGGAAATATTCATTAATATACCTTACTCTTTAAAATTCACATCCATGAAAATTCTAAAGACTATAAATAATTACTCGAGATTTATTTTGAAAGTATATAAAATATTTTTCATAAAACCCCCTCGAGTTATTAAAATTACCTTAAGGACCTTAGTAAGTATAGGTTTAAGCGGGATCAATTCTCTTGAGCCTCAGGGAGCCAGAGAAAGTCAGTGCTTGCCTATTTAAGCTAGAAAAATTTAACGGGGTTATCAATGGTAATTGTCTTGGAAAAATACGCAATTCCTGCCGTCTATGTGCAGCAGTTACCGATAACTCCCGAACTTAATTCAGGATTAAAATCTGTTTAAAGTGTCTGACTCTAAATCAATTTGACTCTAAATCAATTTGAGTCTAACTCAATCAGAATCCAATCCAAATATGAATCCAATACAAACATGAATCTAATTCAACATGAATCCAAACTATAACATGTATGCTTGAACCTGAACCTGAACCTGAATACCAGAATATATCAACATGACTTGACTTGACCGAACCATGGCTATATCTTGACTTGATTATATGACTACTTGTTTACATCTTGAACCTGTTTACATGAACAATTTATATTCATGGTCTCGGCAAGTCTGATAACTACAAATCAATACAATATACATTACGGGGTTTTAACAGGGTAGATTGGTACGGAATGTATTAAAAGTGGCAAGATGATGGCCACTAAAAGACGTAGATTAACATCCATTGCTGTTGTCCCATGGGTTTTGACGCGGCCTTGTACTTTCTATTTGCCATAGTCCACGGGATAGTTAGACTCCTCTCGTATACACTGATATATCATGTACCAAGCTACAAACAATTACGTTAGTGTAACAAACATATAGTTGTACCAATTACCAGTTCTATTCTCTTTACTTGTCTATTCCATTCTTTCTTTTGGGACTTACCGAGCGCTAGTTCGCCGACGACGTTTCTGTCTCTTCTTTCTTTAGAATGTTCGTCAGGAGGACCCGACTCTCAAAAGACCAAGCCCAGCCAGGAGTAATTGAAGCAGATACCCGAGCAACGTGACTACTAGATTACTTGTACTTATTTACTTTTCAGTTCATATGCCACTGTTTAGGCATTGCTTATATCCTTGAACATTCCTTTTCAAATCAGTTGTAATGTAAAGAATGAATGTTAATAAAAGTTGTTGTTTATATTACATCTCTTGTTATTCTTGTGCTTTTATTTATATATTGCTTATTTACGCTTAACGTATTTACTTCTGAGTAAATATGTCGCGTCCCGTCACGTCTACCTCCCCGTACACTGGGAAGCGGGGCATGACAGTTGCACATGCCATAAGCCTACATATAGTTGCAGAGAACCCACGACCAAGAATCAAACCCTAACTCCCTACTCTGGCCGCAATTTGCGACCAGAACGAATAAATTTGCGGCCACGAAGTGAAGGGGAGGGCTCAGGTTTTGGGGGTAGGTCCTAAGCTTTTAGACTATCTCTTAGTGATGGCAACTTCTCAAAAGAACATCTGGGCCGATAGAAGATTTAAAATAGAGAACCAAGTCTTAACAAAAATACGATATTAACACTAAACTAAAATATTAAGGTATTTAGGGAAACTAGATAACATAGAAACTTCCCTTAGAGCCTAATTAAGGGTTTAAGATCATTACCTCTCCAAAACTTGGATGAAACCTTAGCCATGCAAGCTCCAAGACATCTCAAGAGGGTTTAAACATGATTAGTTGAGGGTTTTGTGAAATTTTATTGTTGGTTAGGCTCAAGGTTGAGGGAAATATTTTCAAGAGAGGATTTTTATGGAAGAAGAAGAAAAAGAGGAAGTAGAGAATGAGAGGAAGAGAGAATGAGAGAATGAAGAAATGGCTCTTGAGAGCCATGCTCTCTCTCTCTCTCTCTCTCTCTCTTCATTTAATGTTTCCCTCACTCCCATGTCTCCCCCCATGCCCTCATTCTTTATCCTTCTTTTTCTTTTTAAAAATAAAACTTTTTACTTAAAATATATGTATATATAACATAATAAAATGATTAATGTGCCATGACTAGCAAAACATGTTTAGCATATTCTTAATACTAGATTAGCATGCACATATGTGTGCATAACTACGACAAGTACATAAATAATTAAATAAAATATTAATTAATTAAAATAAAATATTAGAAAAATAATTATTAGTTAAATTTATTAAAAACCCACGTTATATCACTTAATTAACTCAAATCGCGTTTTTAAGGTGTTACACTGCCTTATTATATGGTACAGAATGCTGGGCTCCTAAGAAACATCATACAAAGAAGATGCACATAGCAGAGATGTGCATGCTTCGTTCGATGTGTGGTAACACTAGAAAAGATAAGGTGCAAAATGAGGATATTCATGCAAAAGTTGGTGTAGTACCTGTGAAGGAGAAAATGCGGGAAAACCGGCTAAGATGGTTTGGTCATATGCGACGCAGACCTATGGAAGCACCGGTTCGACGAATGGATACTCTCGATATAGGCAATATCAAAAAAGCAAAAGGGAGACTGAATAAAACATGGATGGAGATGATACAAAAAGATATGGTTGCCAAAGGCCTCAATGAAAGTATATTGTTCGATAAGAGTGAGTGGAGGCGGAGGATTCATGTGCTGGACCCGGCGTAATTCTCATGTTGGTTCATGTAGCCTACCCCATATGCTTAGGATAAACGGCTCAGTTGTTGTTGTTGTAGATGGTTTTATTTAGAATATCAATGCTTTTGGGGTAGTATATAGAAATACAAAAGTTTTAGGAGTTTGATACCGGAAAATATGGTTATTTCAACAAAACCTTAAAACCATATCATGTTTAGCCCATTCTCGACTAACCACCCTGCACTAATTTTGTTAGTCGGGATCCCCTAAACTTTATTTTTCCCATTTCCATATATCCACCATATTGTTGGTTTTTATAAGAAAAAACATTGCCATACCATCAGTTGACTTTTTTGCTAATTATACATCAAAATCGCTTTTCATCGTTAGAACAACAACTCAGGGTTACAGTATCGATAAATTAAGGGTATATAAAGGCTATCTTGATCAATTTCCTCCTTTGACAAATTTGAAACCTTAGTGACCTTTACAAAAAAGATCTATAAAGTCTCTGTAACAACACTAACTTTCTGTACGAATTTTTTTCAAAATACAGAAAAAGACACCTAAGCCTGAGTACAAATTATAAATTTGTTTTTCTTTTGAACAGTAAGAAGGAGCTTGTAGCTCACTAGTAAGGGCTTGCACTGTTGATACGTAGTACCAGAGTTCAAATCCCATCAGCCACATATTCTTTTTATTAAAATTTTTTTTAATTTTTTTAGAAGCCCAAGAGTCTACACGTAAACTGTAGAGTCATAGTTTAAACAAACATGTGCAAAACACTATTATACAAACCATGACATGGGGAAAACATCTGATCCCCCACCCCAAAGATTGGACAGGCGAGATTGAAGCTCAGGCCGGCACCGCCGGTTTGGTTGTAGCCAAATGCAAATTATTTTAACCCTAACACCCCTTGGACTTCTCCTCATTAACCCCAGTCTGTTTGTTTTCTCTGCACATTTCCGGAGAATTAAAAATGAGCATAACACTATGTTTTAATGAATTTTAATTCTCAAATTCATCACCCTAAACCCTAATCCTATCCTATAAATACAACCCTACGCTTTGGCTCTCTTCATTCTGAAATTTAGTATCAAAACTCTCAAAAATTTTCAGGTTCTCTTTTGTGTATAAGTGGAGTTAGCGAAGGGCGAAGCTCCGACGAAATTCCGAGGAGATTCCGGCGACGAAACGACGTCCTGACGCTTCCCAATCCTTCTACCTCTCCCCTCTCAGTAAGTTCCTTTCTTTCCCTCTCATCTCAAATTCTAAAACTTTCAAAACATAAAACCCGACGAAAGCGGAGTTAATCCGACTTCCGATTCGATTTTTCTTCAAAACTCAACTTTTCTTAATCCAGATCATACCATACTCTCACATATTGTTTATCAAAAATTAATAAATCTATTAAAACAAGTTTCACCTTAAAAGAATAATTTTTGTAACTTTTATCGCACTTTTACAGAAAAACACCATATATTTGAAGTTTCGACATAATAACTTATTTCCTTACTATACCTTTAGATAAATCATGACGTAATGGCCTACCTCACTACAACACATATCTTTGATATAGCACGATGAATTTGGGACAATAGAATACGGGAAAATACAATTTTACAAATAAATACCCTAAACTTACAAAACGTTTTCTTTAAGAAGTGTATTAAACATTTCCATGCAATTGCGCCTCTACAACCCACTTTTTAGGGACCCCATTCGGGATAGTGCGGATTATCGCACATTCTCGGGCCTAGTAGAGCGAGATGCAGACCTCTGCAAGGAGTATTCGATCTCAATGGAATTTTTATACATTTTTCTTTAGAAAATGAGATTTCTACAAGAAAATAAATAAATTATTTTCATTAAATATATATATATATATGTATGTATTTATTATCAAAATACATTTTTTAATTATATAAATATTCCAATTTTTCTAAATCAAAGAAATCACTATTACATGAAAATACCATTCAAAAACAATACAATTCCAATATTTCAATAAAATACCATATATTATGAAGTTAGGTTTTATTCACTAGAAATTTCACTTGTATAAAAATATACATATATGAAAACTCTAAAGACTATAATTAAATACTTGAGGTGTATTTTGAAATTATGCCAAAACTATTTTTACATAAAACTCCCTCAAGTTATACAAAATTACAATAAGGACCCTAGTAAACGTAGGTTTAAGCGGGACCATTCTCTTGAGCCTCAAGGAGCCGAAGATATGGGTGCTTGCCTATTTAAGGCAGACAATCTAACAAACGGTGTTATCAACACGGTAATTATCTTGGAAAAAAACACAAATCCTGCCGTCCATGTGCAGCAGTTATCGATAACATCAAAACTAATTCAGGATTTCAAGTTCTTTTTAAAAGTGTCTGACTCAGACTGAGTCTCATTTTAATAAATCTGACTTGAATATGAGTCAAGTATAACTTACAATACAACATAAATCCATGAATCCGTCTATTCAATCTATATCAAGCCATATTGACTAAACCGAACTATGGATATTCTCCATCTATATGTACATCTATTATATCCATTCCATTATTGATATCATGGTTTCGGCAAGTCTACCATTTACAATTTACAATACAAGACAATACAATACAATCAGTATAATCATTATAATACAATCAAGACATCACGGGGTTTATAAAAGGGTAGACCGGTATGGAACATGTTAAAGGCGGCACGAGGTGGTCACTTAAGATGTAATTACATCCATGCTATTGTTCCGTGGTATTTTCGACGGAGCCTTATACTAAGGGTTACCAAAATCCATGGTGTAAGTTGGACTCCTCTCGTATACACTGATATCTTCTGTACCAAGTTACAAACAACAGCGTTAATAATATAATACAGCTTTAAAAGTTACATTCTCTTTCTGTCTATTCTGTCTCTACTTACCTTTGAGACTTACCGAGCGATTGTTCGCTGACGACATTCTTTCTCTTCTTTCTTTGGAATGTTTTCAGGTGGATCGGACCTTCTGGAGACAGAGCCCACCAGCGAGGACTTGGATCAGATAGCCTTCGACCCAGAGCTCTAGATTACTTGTAAATATTTTCATTTCTATTATACCATTGTTTAGGCATTGCTTTCATTCCATGTATTTACTTTTCATTGTATTGTAAAAAGAATGTTAATAAATAAAGTTGATGTTCATTTACATCTTGTCTCTTGTGTACATTTTATTTTATATTGCTTAGATACGCTTAGCGTGCTTACTTCTGAGTAAATACGTAGCAGCCTCGTCGCGCCCTCTGCCCGTATACTGGGAAGCGGGACGTAACAGTCCCAATTTAAGGATGTTGGATGAGAAGAGGGAATTTGTTTGCCCTAGGTCTAATTTGAGTACTTCATTAAAAAGGTTGCGAGTTGTTGTGTGAAAGAAGAAAGATATATAATTAGGTTATTTTGATGCGTTAAGTCTAGAGTAATGACAGCTTAATAGGCTTTTGAGTAACGAAATTGGTATGGTGTAAGTTATGAATAATAGTCTAAATAGCACGTTATTTTTTGAAATAACTCAAAATATAAGGGTGAGACTTTAGGTTTAAGGGTTATTGGTAGAAATGAGATAATGAAGTGAGAATTTTGGATTTTGGGGTTATAAAATATAGATAATGAGAAATAAAAGAATGATTACTAGATTTATATGGTTGGAAGTTGTGGATGAGAGATCTAAGGGTGTTGTTTGTTCAATCTTATTTAAGTACGAGAAGAGAAATAAAATTGAATAGTTGGAATTTTGGTTTGAAGGTGGTAGATGAGAGAAATAGAAAGAAAATTTTATCAAATTAAAGCTATGTTTATATTAGTGGGGAATCTCAATATAATCTTAATTTTATGCTCTCAGATATGATAAGTCATGTATAATTAGGACACAGTGGTTGATGGAGGTCGGGATCCTCTCTCGAATGTTGTCCTCCGTTGATCTTATGGCTAGCGGGTGTAACGACTCTGATTTTACAGTATGAAATTTTTTTAAGTTAATGTACAGAATGGAGTTTGTAAGCCTGAGTACAAGTTATAAATTTAACTGGTTTAAGAACAGCAAGAAGCAACTTGTAGCTCACTTGTAAAGCCTTCCACTGCTGTGACGTAACCCCTGTGTTCGAATCCCATTAGCTACATATTATTTTTTCTGAATTTTTATTTTAAATTTTTAGAAGCCCAAAAGTTTACACGTGCAATACACGCAAAATGAAAAGTAAAAAAAAATAAACATGTGTAAAATATTGTGTACATATGTCACGCCTCGCTTCCCAGAGTGCGCTAAGATAAAAAACGTGACAGAGCCAACCATGCTACCTGTGGCTAGAAAACATCCCTCCATAATCACATTTCGGCTGTCTATAGGATATCAAGAACAGTAGAGATAAATAATCTATCTAGTACATGTCTATATACCAGAATAAATGAGTCAAGAAATATAAATGTGCGGAAGCAATAAATCTAATAAGCAATAACATCTGGAAAGTACGTCCCAAATACGGGCTCACATCAGGAAATGAAAGTACGGAAAGAAACTAAACTAAACTGGATACTAACATACTCCTGACTGTTCGGCCTGTCGGCTGAAATACTCCTGATCAGCCTTCGAAAGAGATAAAGGATCTGCGCCATGCAAAACCCAGACGTCAGTGCGTCATAATATCAATAATAATAAGCAACCAGGATATAACGAGATATGCAGGCATGAATTAAATAGTAACATGAATATAACCAGTAAACATGGATATGCAACAGTGAAGTGTATACGTACAGGTGAAGTGCAATGAGTAATCTAAACTGTGCTACTGGGTTATCTATTCTAAAGTTTGTTTGAAATCAATTAGTATACTCCTCCATGTAACTCAAATAATATGTCCCGTTATCCCCCGGGACCACGGATCAGGTAGTGGGAAACACGAATGACTCTGTCCCGTTATCCCCCGGGACCATGGATCAAGTAAGAATCACGAATGATTCTGTCCCGTTATCCCCCGGGACCAAGGATCAAGTAATACCCTTTTAAGCTACACTTCAGTTACACTTTTGATTTCCCCATGCCTCCAAGGTTATGTGTTCAAATCAGGTATTGATAATCTGGAGCTAATACCAACACAGGATCAAGCAGGTATAGGTTTGTCTATGTAGACAACAGGATACGTCCGTCAGGACGACAAGTCAGGATTGTCGGCATTGGGAACAGGATCAGGTATCAAGTCAAGCAGTAGTATATCAAGTCATGTCATGTAGTGCACAGGTATCAAACGGATGCTCATAATAAAACTGTATCAAGTACGGATGCACGATAAAACTACGGATGCACAGATATCTATCAGGGATTACATCTACAACTCTATGACTACGTATGATGTACATTATCAAGCATGGGGTACTATTATAACAGTAATATGAAATAATATGATATGACATGTAGCTAGATATGCAATAAATGATACGGATGCGAACGGATATCGGAAAAACGGTAAAACTGTAACATGGATGTACAATACAATAAATATGCAATATTTTTATTAATATAAATGCAAGTATAATAATATAGCATGTATCAAGCTAACTTGCATGCAACCAGATATATAATTAATGATATGGATGCGTACGGATATCCGAAAACAGTAAAACAATAATATGGATGTACAATGCAGTCAACATGTGATATTTTTATTCATATGGATACAAAATATGTATCATAGCATGTAGCAACATAAACTTGCCTGATCGGATCTCAAGACGGGATGCGCACGCTATATCCGACGTCGGGTAAACATCGCAATGTACACACGTGCATACGGGACAGGACCAGGCAAAGAAAGAACGTGACCCTACTGGCTGAGGATGTCTACTGGATCGTTCGGATCGGCGGCGACGGCACGGCTCCGGCGATGACCGGAAAAAGAAAGATCGAGCGCAAGAAAGCGAAGAAGAAAGAAGAAGATGAAGGAAGAGAAGATATGAAGGTTGTTGCTCTGGGGTTTGGTGTTTGGGGAAAGAGGCGAGGCGACGACGGCGTGGTCACCGGCGGTGCGGCGGGGTGTGCAGGCAAGGGTTCAAGCAGTGGGTTTCGATTGGTGGGTTCTGTGCAGGGTTGTCGGGTTGAGATTGATGAGCTTAGGAAGAAGAGAGGAAAGAGGTGAGGAAAGGGTGGCCGCGAGGGGTGAGGCGACGACGAGGGATCGCCGGCAAGGAGGGTGCAGCGATGATGGGTCGTGGGTTCAGGGGTTGCGGGTTGCAGGCTCGGGAGAGAGAGGAGAATGGGTTGAAGTGGTGTCGAGTGCGCGGAGGCGACGGGATTAAAGCTCTGGCAAAGGTGCAGACGAGGTCGGAGATTGCAGCGAGGTTGGGTGTGCGGGTTCTGATTTTGGGTTGCAGTGGGTTTTGAGGTTGGGAAAAGAGAGGGGGAGAGGTGAGGTTGTGTTGAAGGAGGAGGGGAGGAGGAGAGGAGCGAGGTTGGGGGATCGGTGACGGTGACGCGCAGGCGAACGTGGGTTCGAGCGCACGAACAGGAACACGAGGAGGAAGAAGTTGAGAAGGAGAGAAGAACATGAGCGAAAAATAGAAAAAGAATAGGGTTATAAAAAAATATAAATATTATATATATGCAGAGGAGAGAGAAAGAGAGAGATTAGTGAGTGTTAGGATATAAAATTGAAATAAATATTTTTTTAAACTAAAATTTATAAAGTATATAATATATATTTAACAGTTAATATAATAACAATATAATATTAAGAAAATTTGTGTTTTCAGGCTAATACAAAAGTAGTCCAAAACGAGCCTGGGTCGGGTCTAAAATCACGGTTTGAAAATATGGTTAATATACGTGTCAACCAAAACTAAAATATGATATTCGGGTAACGAAAAAGCATACCCCCAAGAACAGATGCACATAGCGTGCACGTAGCTATCCAAACGAGTCCGTTTCACTGAACGGAACGAGAACACGATATACGGATACTACAACAAGGTTAGGGGTATGGTACAAGCCATGCAAGATATTTTTAAAATATTTTATTTGACTTTATTTTTTATACTCAAAAAATGCAGATACAAGATATAATTCCAGTATGCAGTATAAATAATATTAAAAGTGCACGGATCCTCGTAACTAGCCGGGATAAATCGTAAACAGGAATCAAGACGGGTTTCCAGCAAGCGGGTCGGGTCGGATGCAAATACAGATACCAACTACACTATTCGCACCCAAAACACGGTAAATTAAGAAATAGCCATAAATAAAGAAATACCTAAAAGAACTGGTATAAATGAACTAGGGTGTTACATTATACCCAACTACAAAACAATTTCGTTCTCGAAATTCCCAAAACAAGAAAAGACAAACTAACATGAAACTACGAGAAGAGGTGTGGAAACTTCTGTCGAGTCTCGTCTTCTCGTTCCTAAGTCGATTCTCCGTGCGAGCGATTCCCCTATGAAACAAGTATGAGCGGGATAACCTTGTTCTTGAGGACCTTTTCTCTTCGATCAACAATCGGCATCGGTCGTTCTTCATAGGTCAAATCCCCCCTTACAGTCAGCTCCGAATGATCCAGCACGTGCGTCTCATCTCGAACATATTTACGGAGTTGAGATACATGAAACACGTCATGAACATTCGCCAAAGATGGTGGTAAAGCCAATCGATAAGCCACTTCTCCAACACGCTCAATAATCTCGAAAGGCCCCATGAATCGAGGACTAAGCTTACCTCGACTCCTAAAACGAATCACTCTTCTAGTCGGTGATATCTTCAAGAATACCAGATCACCAACAGCAAAATTCGAGAGGTCTTCTTGATTTATCGGCCCAACTCTTCTGCCGATCCTGTGCTGCCTTCATGTGATTCCGGATAGTATTAACTTTCTCTACTGTTTGCACGACAAGATCCGGTCCCAACAATCTTCGTTCTCCAATATCGTCCCAACAATCTTCGTTCTCCAATATCGTCCCAACAAACAGGTGAGCGACATTTGCGACCATACAATGCTTCGAATGGAGCCATCTGAATAGTCGTCTGGAAGCTGTTATTGTACGAAAACTCCACCAAGTGTAGATGATCCTTCCATGAACCCTTGAAGTCTAACATGCAAGCTCTTAACATGTCTTCAAGAGTTTGGATCGTTCTCTCCGACTGGCCATCTGTCTGAGGATGATAAGCAGTGCTAAACTTCAATCACGTCCCCAAACTTTCCTGTAAACTCCTCCAGAAGTGCGATAAGAATCGGGTATCACGATCAGAAACGATGCTCACAGGTACTCCATGCAATCTCACAATCTCCTGCATGTACCGTTCTGCTAACGCTTTCGTCGACTGACCAACTCGAAATGGTATGAAATGAGCTGCCTTGGTCAGTCGATCAAGAATCACCCAAATTGCATTGTTGCCCTTTGGACTCCGCGGTAAAGCTGTCATGAAATCCATGGTTATATGTTCCCACTTCCACTGAGGAATCGAAAGTGGTTACAATAAACCAGCTACCCTTTGATGTTCAGCCTTAACTTGCTGACACACTAAGCACTTCACTACAAAACGAGCAATCTCCCTTTTCATGCCTTCCTACCAGAAATGTTGTCAGAGATCACGGTACATCTTCGTGTCTCCTGGATGTACGGAATATGCGAAACTGTGTGCCTCCTTCATAACTTCTTCACGAATATTTTCTTTCGGCACACACAAACGGCTACCATATCGCAACGAACTATCTTCATGAATCAACAAGTCTGTTCGAAGTCCCGCTTCAACCTGTTCTCGAAACTTCTACAATCTTGGATCATGCGACTTCGATGCTTTAATATTATCGATCAATGACAACTATACTTGCAGCTGCATCAACTGTCCTGAAGAATGTGGTAACACGATCTCCAAATCGAATCTCCGAAAATCATCAATAAGCTCCCTCTGTGCAGTCAACATTTGAATTGCTGGCAACCGACTAAGCGCATCCGGTACTACATTAACCTTTCCCGGATGGTACTTGAGATCAAGATCATAGTCAGCCATCAGCTCCAACCATCTACGTTGTCTCATGTTGAGCTCTTTCTGTGTGAACACGTACTTTAGGCTTTTGTGATCGGTGAACACTTCGACCCTTTCGCCCAATAAGTAGTGTCTCCAAATCTTCAAAGCAAAAATCACTGCTGCAAGCTCCAAATCATGAGTTGGATAATTCTTCTCATGAGTCTTCAACTGCCGCGATGCGTAGGCTATAATCTTCCCATGCTGTATCAGAACACATCCCAAACCTTTCCCAGATGCGTCGCTGTGAATCACCAATCCTCCGAAACTGTCTGGTACGCTCAAAATAGGAGCGGTTATCAACCTTTGCTTCAACACCTCAAAAGCTGACGTACAACTATCCGTCCATACTCCTTTCACATAAGTTTGGTCAAAGGCTCAGCTAAGCGAGCAAAATTCTCCACGAACCTTCTGTAATATCCGGCAAGTCCAAGAAAACTTCTGATCTCTACTACGTTCTTCGGAATCGGCCAATCTTGAACTGCTGCAATCTTCTCGGGATCAACGGTGATTCCATCCCCGGATACGACGTGCCCAAAAAACTTCACTTCTTCAAGCCAAAACTCGCACTTGCTCATCTTTGCATATAATATTTCTTGCCTCAACGTCTGCAGTGCGATCCTCAAGTGTTCTGCATGTTCTTCTAGGCTTCTCGAGTAGACCAGAATATCATCGATGAACATAACTATAAACTGGTCTAAGAACGGTAAAAAGATTCGGTTCATCAAGTCCATAAATATCGCCGGTGCATTCGTGACTCCGAATGGCATCACTAAGTACTCGTAATGTCCATATCGAGTTCGGAATGCAGTCTTGCAAATATCCACTGATTTAACTTGAACTTGATGATATCCGGACCGCAAATCCAGCTTCGAGAATACCCTCGCGCCATTGAGTTGCTCGAATAATTTGCCAATGCGAGGGATCTGGTATTTTCTTGAATAATTTGCCAATCCAGCATCCAGCTTCGAGAAGTCCCATTTCTTATTCTACTCTTTCATCTTAAAAAGTCTCTTTTCATAAAACATGTCGGAAGTGGTGTTAATACCGACACCTCATTTAAAACATTATAAAATCCACTTTTTCTTATATTTTCTTCATGAATATTATGTAAATGCACGGCGGCGCCCCGGTCGTCAATCCGACGGCCAAATGCGGAAACGGTGATAAACTTTAATTTTGCGAACTTAGCAAACCGGCACCACCGCGCACTAAACCCCGGATCGGGCCATTAAACTTGTCCTAGCTAACTAACAAGATAGGGAAGAGATATACCGAATGATCCGAGTCCTCCGGTCTTCTCGTCATCGTCCCGATCTCCTGCGGAAACTCCGGTCGTCGCCTCCTTGCCGGAAGGGCACCACATTGCCTGTTTCTTTTATGGGCTCCCGCCTCTATACCGAGGCAACTCGGGCATGAAGCTGGCAAGTCGACATGCCCAAGATGTGCTGTAGGAAGTGTAGTGCTTTGTCTCTTTGGGGTTATGTTGCTTTGATGGAGGAATGAGGTTGTGAAGAATGGTGCTTTCATTTTTCATGCAAGGAAATTGAGATGAAGATAAAATTCCACAAGCTCACAAAATGAAACTCTCTCACTCTCACTCAAAGAAGTGGCCGGCCCTTTTTTTTGTGGGAAATGGTGGTGGAGTGATAACATAATCCAAGAGGGAGGTGATGGTAGGAGATGAGAAGAGGTGACCATAAACAAAACATTATCATAACAAATGAACATCAAACCCATACCCTTTCTAATCTCATTTAATGCAAGTGATGGAGGGAATCAAAGATGCTATCATAATCTCTCATCTCACAAATAAACCCTCCACAAAATGTTATTTGCAAACTTGCAAATAACCCCCTCTATCGGAAAAGTCCGGCCGGGAAAGAACAAAGGAAAACCGGCCGGAACGGAATGCAAACTGGCAACTCCAGAAAACTGGTCCCGTAATAAATTACAGGAAAACCCCATACTGTGCATACACACCCGCATTTGTATTCCGTCCGGATACAAATGCAAAGAGACAAAATCTACACTGTACTATACTAGGATCCGGCTTAAACCAAAGCCGGCTAGTAATATCCGTCCGATCCTGATCCGTGCAATACCGCACGTATCTGATCGAACCCTGCCATATATCCATACGGCCACTAGTACAAACTGTCCGATCCTGATCCGTGCAATACCGCACGTATCTGATCGGACCCTGCCATATCTCCATACGGCCTCTACACCGTTTCGCCCGAAAGCTGAGTAACTGAATGTGTGGTGGACTCTAAAGACTCGTCAATACTATGGCTGTGGATTTAACCACTAGCACATCAGAGGTATAAGCCAATACGTAACGGGCCACCAGCTATTGACCAAAAGGGACGTCGATGAGCAAGCTCATCCTGACACCCTACTGAGCCTGTCAGTGACAATATCCGTACAGTCCGGTCCGTTCGTCTATGAGCATCGCATGGCGGGCCTAGGGGGTGGGTAATAGTCAGACCCCCAAAAGCGGTACAAGTCGTGTCGGAGTGTAGCCCAGAACACCCTGAGATACTACTGGAATACCTACCAGTAAATCTCCTGCCTTGGCCAAGGACTTTGTGTAATGGCTCTCCTAGACACAGCGCGACCTCACCCCCAATACCGGGAGAGACGAACCCCTGAAGATCCGCTCACTGCCTCCATGTGGCTCGGGACTGTACCCAACTAAAACCTGTTTGCACGACTCCTTTGAGCCGTGGTAGGGTAGTAATCAAAGCACAGTGGGAACTCACACGAGACAAATGACGATCCCCAGGTCGATGAACTAACCTGTACACATGTCACCTGGGAACTGCTATCTGATGTCAGGTATAAGACCAACTAGCATGTTCCCGGCGAGTCCTGTCCGGTGTACTCATAACCCAATGAGCACCTGTATACATCTTAGGTGAACTAACTGACACCAGTGGCTTGTGAGACCGGCCACCGCCCCTCGTCGGGGTCTCGACTGTATACACTAGTCTACTCTGGAGAATCGATGCCCTGTCTCGAAACTCCCACGACTAGGGACCTTTTAAGGATGTGCTTATAGACTCCAGCTCTCACTTATATGATCGCCCTCATACTGCTGGCAGTCAAGCAAGAATCCTAGGGGCTCTATCAACGTGCAATAGCGACCTGTCAGGTCACTTAAAGTAGTACACGATGATAAAGGTAAACCAGATAGCAAGCTATCATCTCGAGTAAGACTGTCCTACCGGGATAGGTCCTCCCTCAATCATTGTAATCACGTGCCTGTGATCCAATAATTGACTCTGAGGGCACTATCTCCAACAATCTCCCACTTGCACTCAAGGCTAATTATTGCGATGTCGCATACTCACAGCCCGTGTGATACCGAACACCCAACTCCTCTACTAGTCAGTCGCACAAAGCCTGTTTGCGAAACTATTGCGTTCGAGGAAAAGCCTCAGTGAGTGGATCCGCCTAGATGTTTCTTTCTATGTCTCTCTATATCTCAAGTTCGCGGAGAAAACCGTCTCCCGAAATGAGCAATACTTGTCTTAGAATGTCTGGATGTCTGATGGGACCGAGCTCATAAATGAACTCCAAATCCAAACTTCTTAAACTGTATCGTCAACTGAACTTAATCAGTATCCTGCGCCATGCCACCCTCAGTATTGCCTTGGACAACCTGTCCAAAACACTGCCCCTCGTCAGAAGGAAAACTATAACTCTGACAACCTCCTTGTCGTCCATGTCACCTTGGAAGCCTGGAATGATAACCGTCTCCTAAAGGAGGCAGCCGTTATCATATCCCTAGAACATTCACTTATGTTCTAAAACTGCTTCCGACTGTCCCTCCAGGATTGGATCAATATCAACTTATTGCATCTAGTGCAAGAACAACATCTGGTGTGGTACTTGACATCTCATGATTGACTCAATTGCCTAATCAAGTGATCTGCCAATCATGCACATCCCTCTCTACTTTAGTCTATAAGACACCTTTAGAGAGGGTGACTCCATCACCTGCAGGTATACTACCGTGCCAGGAGTCAACCATTCTAAATACTCATAGAATGCTGTCTAAGTACCCTGATTGGGAAACCACCCAAATCTAGATCTAAAACCATAGATCTAGTAACCAGTATGTCTGATATAACGTCCAAGTCCCTTGTGGAGAAACCACTGTGTGACGACCAAAGTATAACCGATCGTAGTATAGGAATATCACTTCCTACAACCTTCTCAACAGATCCATCCCCTATTCTGATGACGTCAAACCTATGACTGTCACATCAGAAACAGATGATCTATCTCTGCTATATCTGCTTGAGTCTATAAATAGACATAAGCCTGATGTCCACCAATGCTTCCGCTGCTCCCACTGACTACGACAATCCTCTGATCAGAGTCATATAGACGTGCACTTCTAAAGCTAGTTTAGAACGACGCTATACTCATCCTCCTGCCGGGTCTCGCAGCCTGGGATCAACAACAATGGCAAGTGTGGGTAAACAATAACTTCCCTGTCACCGTCCTTGAGGCCACCGGAGTACCTCTCGGGTGCCTGAAATTACCCACCTTATCTGCGGAGTGGCCAATGGAATGTCAAAACAGATTGAATCTTTAGGTTCCTTATCAAATCTTCAGTAATCGTTTGCGGTTCTGGAATCGCTTCCAGTTCTACCATACTCCCACTACTGTTTTCTGAAAAATAACCATTTCTTTTTAAAATGTGGCGAGTTAAGAACAATATCACTATTGATCTTCCAGATGGTAGAAAATCAACCCTCGTCATAGCCAGGGTCAACCCACAAACAGCCATTACAGAAACGTGCCTTGAGTTATCCAGAGTCTGGTTTTAATCATAAGCCGGACAACTCCCTGTACCTTAACAATGTTAAGATATGAACTGTACTATATCCAATATAGAACCAGAGGCACTGATTTAAATGAACCAGATTCAAATCATGCAGCTATCTCCAGTGCATGTAAACTAAATGGAACGAGGCCGATCAGCGTTACTCAACTTAGGAATGCTTCCAATTATGAGTAACCTGAAGGAGAAGCAAGTTCTCATTACTATCAACTGAATTCCATACACAAATATCTACATCTTCGATCACCTTGAAGAATCCCGATACTTGCAACACCTGGTTCTCTACTCTATTCAAATACCTATAACTCCTCAAAACTTAGACCCTGTGTTTCTACGAAACACATGTCTAAGAACTAGAGAAGTTAAAAGTAAACAGAATATAGTATGAGGACCAACCCCTCTGTCCTAATGGACACTGGACAACATACAATACTCTGTATAAGTCCGCCGAGTCTAACAACTCTTTCACTGTGTGTCGTAGGTTGAAAACTGTACTTATGGTTAAGAAGAATTACACCGCTGTTTAATGCTCCTTACCTAACCATCCACTGATATAGGTAAATGTCATCGACATAATATCAAAAGGTATATCTCACTCTATGAAAATAGACGTACAGATATATTGATTTGAAATTGGTGCACAACAGCGGATATTCAAAACCAAATATTTGCCGACCGGCAAACAGCCCAGGTGATCTCTTCAAATATCACCGATTACAACGAATCCCGATATAATGAGGATGATCACCCAATTCCCAATAACTTACTCCCACTCATCATCTGTAAAACCATACAGATGTGAGAATCAAACCTGGTAAATACATACCCTGCAGCAAGTGTCTAATCGGGAAATCAGTTTTCTTTTAACAGTACACAGTTGAACTGAAACATTGAAATGTTTCGATGGGGTATCCTGGTATTCCTAGTAATGCCTCTACCATTATCCAGATTCACAACTATAACCGCATAATTCTTTGCCACCTCTCCAAATCCCTTTATATGTCTTTAGGCATTACCTTCTGCACACCCCTTAGGCCAAATGGTTTTCTTCCTTCCCTACTGTTCGGCACCAGCCTATGGTTTGGAAGAAGACTATCCAATAAGTATAATGGGTGTACTGTCCTAGTCGTAGGAGCACTCGCAATGCGAGAGAAGGTGAGGATAAAAGACAACCGAATAAACCTTATTCCTATTTCTCCTGGACCCGAATCCATCCCCGAACTGGAACAAGTTCCTTTCGAGTTCGTATATAACCATACGATGGAGTATCCAATAAACTGTGGATCTTCGTAGTGATACGGAGTGTCCTGGAGAAATACAAAGGTGATTTAGGATTGGCGAAGAAATACTTGGTTTGGTCGTGAATATCAGTCGCAATTTACTTTGCCCTCTTACTAATCCCTTGCTTTGTCTGAACTTAATACCTTCTGTACACCGTTTAGGCTAATTGGCTTTCTTCATTCCCCACCGTTCGGCACCAGCCTAAGGTTTGGAATAAGACTATCCAATTTGCGTAATAGATGTACTATCTCCTAAACCAAGGAGTACTCGCAACCTGAGAGAAGGTAAAAGGTAAAGACAACTGAATAGTCCTATTCGTTTTCTCCAGAACCTGAAACCATCCTCGAAGTCCTTCGAGTTCGTATATAACCATACGATGGTTTTGTCCAATGGAAGTGGACGTTCGTAGTAATACGGGGTGTCCCGGAGAAAAGGGTAAAAGTAGGAGTGGTAAAGAGGTCTGCAACTCTGATAATCCAAAAGCCAGTGTTAAGAAGGTTCGGTCAACTTGGTCACTGAGTCATAGTCTAGGGTCGGGTCAATGGTCGCTGCCAAAGAGAGAGAGAAAAGAAACACTCAGCGTGCACTCTAACCTAGATCAGAATGGTTACCAATTTATCTAATCTGGAAACCTCCCACTGTACCTCAAATTCTCCTCCAAACCCGAAAGAAGAATTAGTCGGGGTCACCCGAGGAGTAAACCAACTCATCAGTGGGAATCGGGATCCAACTATCATTGCATGATAACGTGACGGAATTCGCTCACGTTATCACACTCCAGAAGGTATGCGCATATCTGGCAAGTTTCAGTTCTTTTGAAACTCCCGATGTGATTTCTACCCCATGCTCTTATGACCTTGACGAAGGCCAACAAATCATAAGTCACATGTCAAGTTCTACCCGTCATTCTCCAGGTTGATTTGAACCCACCCGCACAAGCCCTTGACGAAGGCCAACAAGGCTATACGACCGTCCCAAACCAACGCATCTATCTATGCTGCAGAAAGGCAACAAGCAGCTACCATACACTATGCCTTGACGAAGGCCAACAAACATAGCATGAATACTACGTGCTACCCGTCTGAAACGACGGAGGGCTACGAATGGTTTCTGGCGAAAACCTTTAACGTAATGAACTTGATATCGTTGAAGGAACGGATAGCTTTTTAGAAAATATAGTGACGAAAACCTTTACTAAAGAGGTCACTCCCGGTGAAGGGATCTCGGCTCTTTCCCCGTAGAATGGGGTGCAGAATATTCCAAATGAATACCGCGATGCAAAGCAAAAGTAATCGTCTATAGTGAAGTTAGTGCCCTAACGCAAACTTCTGTCCAAGGGGTCACTCCCGGTGAAGGGATCTCGGCCCTTGCCTCGTCGACTGAGGAGCAGGATATTCCAAATGAATACCACGATGCAAAACAAAAGTGAACGTCCTTGCAATAACAGCTTTTTGAAAAGTGTTACAACAACATCAGATTAGGTTTGTTTATCTTGCATTGATCCGAATCAATGCAGTCCCATCAATTGATCACACCACAAAGAACGAAAATATACTGACGTACGTATATGCCATCCGCATTCGCCACTGGGTCCCGTCATCACCCGTTAGGTTAGCTAACTAACGGCAGAGCGGGGACTGGACTAGCGCGGATGAAAAACATATACAACATCTACTAATATATATACCAATATATTATATTTCGCTCAAGGCGTGAATAAAATGCAACATCACAGAAATGTACAGCATCACAGAACAATACAGATATCTGGGATCCCCGGGTTTCACAGAGCCACTACTGAAAACCCGACGTTCCCCTGGTCGTGTGGATAGCCTGTGCAATGAAATCCTAGACCCCTACGGGCGCGGCAAGTTACCCGCCAAAACCAGAAGCGAGGCAGCCCCCTTCAGCACCGTGAATGGACCACCCAGCACTTCACGGAATCCGGTAACTTGGGCACCCCTCCTGGGTCAACCTGTACCCCCTACGAGTGCGGCGAATAGCCCGCCAATCCTGGAGTGAAGCCCCTTCCGTCCCAATGCCATGAGATGCGGGCTTGTTGCCATCTAGAACCCGGATATCCGTGCACCCCTCCGCGGGGTAACCCTAGTACAGAAAGTAAAATATACATACAACGGGTACATCGACCGCAACCAGGTCGTGCCCCAAAATAATAATACAAACAGGCAGTGACGGCAGTCCACATGTCGGACGCTCGCCCTGCAATATCAAATGTACATAATACAACAACACTGTACTAGCATTGCATCCAGGCTATCCCCACGACCGATCCGCAACATCACAGCAATAACACAGAACATCAACGTGAAAGTCACGTTCGCAAATCCGTCTAACCGGGCTATAGCAGTTAGACAGGATTTACCGATCAAGTGACATTCACGGTCGCAGATATAATGTAAATACTGTGAAATAATATGTTTAAAATATATCCGATCGATCAAAAAATAACAAGTGGGCCCCCAAGCAATACTGTAGCACTCACAGAAAATCTGGGCCCAAAATTAATATTCCAAAACCCATAAAATTAGCCCAGAAGCCCACTGGAGAAATTGGACACAGTGAGGACACTAATGTGCCGCGGAACCGCGGCCCAAGGGGGGATTTGGCCGCGGTTCCGCGCTTCAGTCGTCGACTGACTGTGTCGAATTTTCCCAGTAGTCTTAGAATTTCCAGTACATCAATGTTTTACAACCTGAAAAAATTTTCGAGACCAAAAATTTTCAACAGAAACTGATGCTAACAAAAAAGTAGATTTTGGAATTTTTGTCGATCGGAAATGCAAAACACATCAAACGAAGCTAGACGAAGTTAATGGCGAGGCTCTGATACCAATGTAAGTGCACGGCGGCGCCCCGGTCGTCAATCCGACGGCCAAATACGGAAACGGTGATAAACTTTAATTTTGCGAACTTAGCAAACCGGCACCACCGCGCACTAAACCCCGGATCGGGCCATTAAACTTGTCCTAGCTAACTAACAAGATAGGGAAGAGATATACCGAATGATCCGAGTCCTCCGGTCTTCTCGTCATCGTCCCGATCTCCTGCGGAAACTCCGGTCGTCGCCTCCTTGCCGGAAGGGCACCACATTGCCTGTTTCTTTTACGGGCTCCCGCCTCTATACCGAGGCAACTCGGGCATGAAGCTGGCAAGTCGACATGCCCAAGATGTGCTGTAGGAAGTGTAGTGCTTTGTCTCTTTGGGGTTATGTTGCTTTGATGGAGGAATGAGGTTGTGAAGAATGGTGCTTTCATTTTTCATGCAAGGAAATTGAGATGAAGATAAAATGCCACAAGCTCACAAAATGAAACTCTCTCACTCTCACTCAAAGAAGTGGCCGGCCCTTTTTTTTGTGGGAAATGGTGGTGGAGTGATAACATAATCCAAGAGGGAGGTGATGGTAGGAGATGAGAAGAGGTGACCATAAACAAAACATTATCATAACAAATGAACATCAAACCCATACCCTTTCTAATCTCATTTAATGCAAGTGATGGAGGGAATCAAAGATGCTATCATAATCTCTCATCTCACAAATAAACCCTCCACAAAATGTTATTTGCAAACTTGCAAATAACCCCCTCCATCGGAAAAGTCCGGCCGGGAAAGAACAAAGGAAAACCGGCCGGAACGGAATGCAAACTGGCAACTCCAGAAAACTGGTCCCGTAATAAATTACAGGAAAACCCCATACTGTGCATACACACCCGCATTTGTATTCCGTCCGGATACAAATGCAAAGAGACAAAATCGACACTGTACTATACTAGGATCCGGCTTAAATCAAAGCCGGCTAGTAATATCCGTCTGATCCTGATCCGTGCAATACCGCACGTATCTGATCGAACCCTGCCATATATCCATACGGCCACTAGTACAAACTGTCCGATCCTGATCCGTGCAATACCGCACGTATCTGATCGGACCCTGCCATATCTCCATACGGCCTCTACACCGTTTCGCCCGAAAGCTGAGTAACTGAATGTGTGGTGGACTCTAAAGACTCGTCAATACTATGGCTGTGGATTTAACCACTAGCACGTCAGAGGTATAAGCCAATACGTAACGGGCCACCAGCTATTGACCAAAAGGGACGTCGATGAGCGAGCTCATCCTGACACCCTACTGAGCCTGTCAGTGACAATATCCGTACAGTCCGGTCCGTTCGTCTATGAGCATCGCATTGCGGGCCTAGGGGGTGGGTAAAAGTCAGACCCCCAAAAGCGGTACAAGTCGTGTCGGAGTGTAGCCCAGAACACCCTGAGATACTACTGGAATACCTACCAGTAAATCTCCTGCCTTGGCCAAGGACTTCGTGTAATGGCTCTCCTAGACACAGCGCGACCTCACCCCCAATACCGGGAGAGACGAACCCCTGAAGATCCGCTCACTGCCTCCATGTGGCTCGGGACTGTACCCAACTAAAACCTGTTTGCACGACTCCTTTGAGCCGTGGTAGGGTAGTAATCAAAGCACAGTGGGAACTCACACGAGACAAATGACGATCCCCAGGTCGATGAACTAACCTGTACACATGTCACCTGGGAACTGCTATCTGACGTCAGGTATAAGACCAACTAGCATGTTCCCGGCGAGTCCTGTCCGGTGTACTCATAACCCAATGAGCACCTGTATACATCTTAGGTGAACTAACTGACACCAGTGGCTTGTGAGACCGGCCACCGCCCCTCGTCGGGGTCTCGACTGTATACACTAGTCTACTCTGGAGAATCGATGCCCTGTCTCGAAACTCCCACGACTAGGGACCTTTTAAGGATGTGCTTATAGACTCCAGCTCTCACTTATATGATCGCCCTCATACTGCTGGCAGTCAAGCAAGAATCCTAGGGGCTCTATCAACGTGCAATAGCGACCTGTCAGGTCACCTAAAGCAGTACACGATGATAAAGGTAAACCAGATAGCAAACTTTCTTCTCGAGTAAGACTGTCCTACCGGGATAGGTCCTCCCTCAATCATTGTAATCACGTGCCTGTGATCCAATAATTGACTCTGAGGGCACTATCTCCAACATATTATTATATCATACTTGCTAATCATTAAACTAATATTTAGAAACAATTTTCACTCTAAAACTCAATGTAAAATAATTTTAATCTAGCTTTTACGTTTAAATACCATGAAGTTTATATTCGTTATCTTTTAAACTTTTGCTTAGCATACCTTTAGAAAACTTCACGAGGTAATGACCTACTTCTCACATACACACATATTGACATAGCACGATTCTCATGAGACATAACTTTTATGGCAAAATACGACTTTTCATCAAAATACCTAAAACTATAAAAACTCGGTTATCTTTAAATGGTGTTATCAAATTCTTTGCGATTATGCCTCTACAACCCATTTTGGGGAACATTCTATTGGATGGTGCAGATAATCGCACATTCTCGGATTAGTAGAGCGAGATACAGACCTCCTCACGGAGCATACGATCTCGAAAGAATTTTAATACGATTTTTAAGAAAAACGAAATTTTTTACTTAATAAATAAAATTAATTTTTTAATAATTATATAAATATTATCAAACTATATATTTTTAATATATAATAAAATTCCATGTTTTCTAGAAAATAAAATAATAACAGGTTTCATTAAAATACCAACAAGTATCAATACAAGACACGTTACACTAAAATACCATGAACTATTCAAGCTAAGTTACTATTCACTAATATACCTCACTCTTTAAAATTCACATCCATGGAAACCCTAAAGAACATAAATATTTACTTGAGCTTTATTTTAAAAGTATATAAAATATTTTTCATAAAACCCCCTCGAGATATATAAAATTGTATTAAGGATCCTAGTAAATCTAAGTTTAAACAGGACCAATTCTCTTGAGCCTCAGGGAGCCTAAGAAAGTGGGTGCTTGCCTATTTAAGGTAGAAAACTAAAACGGTGTTATCAATGGTAATTGTCTTGGAAAAAGACACAAATCCTGCCGTCCATGTGCGACAGTTACCGATAACTCCTAAACCTAATTAAGGATCCAAATACTGTTCTAAGTGTCTGACTCAAGTTTGAGTCCAAATCAATCTGAATCCAATTCAATATGAATCCAATATACCAAACATGAACCTGAATACCAGAACAATACCAAACATGCAAACATGACTTGACTTGACCGAACCATGGCTATGATTTGACTACTTACATGAACAACTTATATCATGGTCTCGGCAAGTCTGATAATTACAATCTATACAATATAAATTATGGGGTTTAATGGGGTAGATTGGTACGGAATGTGTTAAAAGTGGCATGATGATGGACACTAAAAGACACCTACATGAATATCCTGTGTCGTTGTCCTGTGGGTTTTGACGGGGCTTTATACTTACATGTTACCATAGTCCACGGGATAGTTGGACTCCTCTCATATACACTGATATATTCTGTACCAAGTTACAAACAACTATGTTAGCATAACAAACAGATAATTTACCAGTTCTATTCTCTTTACTTGTCTATTCCATTCTATCTTTTGGGACTTACTGAGTGCTAGTTTGCTGACAACATTCATGTCTCTTCTTTCTTTGGAATGTTCGTCAGGAGGACCCTACTCTTAGGAGATCAGGCCCAGTCAAGACGATTTGGATCACTTCACAAAGGAGCCAGACTTCTAGGATTTTACTTGTACTTATTTTCTTTTCAGTTCATATGCCAATGTTTAGGCATCACTTTCTATCATTATAATTTTTTTCCAGTTGTATGTAAAGAAAGAATATTAATAAAAGTTGTTGTTATTACTACATCTCTTGTCATACTTGTGTATTCATTTTATATTGCTTATTTACGCTTAACGTGTTTACTTCTGAGTAAATACGTCGTGGCTCATCATGTCTACTTCTCCGTATACTAGGAAGCGGGACATGACAGTGTGGCTAAACGGTTACGATTTGTAAGGGGAGTTTGGGTGTGGACCACAATGTGTAGTGTTGACGCCGAGCTACCTGTAAAGGAAGTCCCGAGGTGGGAAACCACTGTAGGACCCTCCGACGTTTAAGTAAGTGTCAGGGAATAATTGGGCAGAGTAGCGGGGTATTGTATCGAATTCGAGTTACCTGAATCATCTGAGGAGGGGTCTATATAGGAGCCGCCTGAGGGCGAGCCGATGCGAGATTCTCGTCGTCCGTTTCGCCCATGCGTAATGTCCGTATTGATGGCGAGATACGTTCATTAATGGCGAGATACGCTGGCGTGTGATGCGGGACTTAGAGCGGTGGAAATCTCATCGTGGCGAGATACACGGAGCCGTTACAAGGATGTATGTGCTATATGCTCTCAACCAAACAGGGATGCTGAGGAATCTCAGCTATAGGATAACTCGAAGATAAGTAAAGAAGCTGAGGATGCTCAGCTCTGATGAGCTATTGGCTTATGGTTAGGCGAATAGAGAGCATACTCAAGGGAAACCCCCTAGAGGTCAGGGTATATTCCTCGGACTGAGCCTTAGCGATGAGACACCGAGGAGTGTTCCTTTTGCATCATCCTTATTTGTGTTTGGCAGCCCCCAGGAATCTAGACGGCATACACAGAGGACACGTCATCTGCTACGTGTCAAGATCCGAGGAATCCCCAACTATGAGTATCATCATTAGCCCCCCACACTCGTCCCGGCCTATTTTATGGTTCGGGTCGTGGGTGGATCGCTTGGTTTTCTCTCTCTGTCCTTTTGCCGAGGAATCTACGAGGTGGAACGTTCGGGAACAGCACAGCGTTTGGGGTTTGTGTCTTCCTAATTTCCGGGTCCACGTGGCCTTCACTGTGCGCCTTAATTTCCGTGCATACCTTTGATGACGTCAGCAGACCGCCGAGAGGACAGCGCCATCATGAAGACGTTGCTTCATTTTCTTGGGCCGTCGTAGCGACAGGCTGACCATCGATTTCATGCTACGTGGCTGCATTCGGATGGCGGATTGTGAGGCGTCGCTTCAGCCGATCGGATCTACGTGAGGGGGAAGTGTCCAATGGTTGGCTACCGTGTAGCTTCATCTGGATCATTGGACACGACACTTTGTTTTCGTGGGAGCGGATCTGGACCGCTGGATTGCTTTTGCTGAGTGTATAAATTGGGACGACCTTTCCTCAGAAAACACCTTTGCTTCGCTTGCCTTCTATTGTCTTTAGATTGCTCGGCGCCTTCGCTCTTAGGTCGGATCTATAGTTCAAACCCTCATTCAGCTCCACTTCTTTTGAATAAGGTCAGATGTCTTCCTCTGATCCTCTAATAGATGTAGTTATGGTAGAGTCAGGCGATGAGATTTTGACCTCTGAAGCCGAATCTAGTGAGTCTTCCTCGTCTTCTAATAATCGAGGAAGTTCTTCTTCCTCTATGTCAGATTCGCCCCTAAGAGGTGGCGATTCCTTTGTTCCCTGTCGTCGAGGGGCCAAGAAGGACCCTAAGGTGCGTATCGAGAACACTCGTGACGTTGCCTCGGCGCTGAACAGGTTGGACGAGCTTTCCGACATACGGACTCATTTTCACATTCTCTCTGTCTATACGCTCTGTCTGGCCAGGGAGAGTGAACGGGCAGACCGGGTACAGGGTAATGAGATTTCCCTGTACTTGGAAGCATTCCGAGCAGGGACGCGTCTGCCCTTTTCGCCCGAGTTTTATGCAGTCCTTCACTGTTTTCAACTTACCCCGGGCCAGCTAGCACCGAATTCATGGAGATCGATCGGATCCCATTTAATCTAGGGCTCCTCTTTTCCTTTCTCTGCTATAAGAACCATCTGGGTACTCGTAAGGACGAGACGAGTTGGGTATACTTTTCTTTTAAGAAGCTCAAGGGTAGGACAGCCGGGTCGAGAGTAATAATCGTCCCTTCTTCTATCCACGAGTGGAAGGAGAAGTTCATTTTTCATCGATCCTCCGAAGGGAGAGGAGTGGCCGGTGCTTACCGAGTGGCATAGGGAAGATTGCCCGAAGGCTAAGTTGTCAAATGCCTTAGAGGAGGGGATCGTGTTCCGGTGGGAACCGATCCAGCGCACTGACGCCTTACTTTCCGAGCAGGCCTTGAGCTAGGCGGGACACAGTCCCGTGTGCTTCATAGGTAAGTTAGGAATTAGCCTATCAATTTAGACTTGGTAAATTTTTTTCTTTTGTTTAACCCTTTTTTGTTTCTCCCCGTAGAGCCCATGAACCGGTCGAAGATTATGGCTGTCTTGGCCGCCAAGGTACAGGGAAGGAAGGGCAGCTGCAACAACTCGTCCAAGTCCGCGTCGAGTGGGACGCTTTGCCAGGAGGCTTCCATAAAGGCCTCCGTCCCCCCCACCAGTCCCCGAGGAACGCAGGGGAAATAGGCAGAAACAAGCCCGGGAACAGATTTCCCGGATGTGGCAGGAAGCGCTTTCTCCGGCCAAATCTCCAGCCAAGAAGCTCAAGAGGGTAGTTTCCCGACAGGTGTACACATTCAGGAGGGAGAATTCCACATCGAGGTGCCATCGGGACTGTTTGTGGCCGACATCCTCCTGTCGGATATGGAAAAGGCGGCGGGCCCAAAATACCTTGGGGCACCATGAAAGCCCACGTCGCCGCGATAGCCTAGGAGGCTGTCCGGATACATGAGCTCTCCGTGAATTTTTAAGTAATTTTCCCCCTGTTTCGTCTTTTACATATACTGTTTTCTTTCTTTGGCAGGTCTGTCATGAACCGGAATTGGCACGTGACCGGCATGAGAATTACGTGAAGTCTACAGGACCCCGTCGTAATTCAAGTAAGCCGAAGCCCGGAAATCTAAACCTTTTCGCTGAAAATAGTGGAGGTGCAGTTTTGAAACATCGGCAAAATGAATTTAAGACTTTCTTTTAAAAGTATAAGTCATATTATATGAAAATGCAATGATTGTATACTAACTTTAAAAACATTTTCGTCCATGAAATTTGGACAGCACCTCCCTTGTATATTTTGATCCAAAACCATATACATGCAAAGTATAGGCATCCCCAAGCGGGAGCTAGCTCTTCGCCAATTGGCGGAATCACAACCACGCAAAAGCACGCACGCGCGCGCGCGCGCGCACACACACGACGCACTATGGCGAAGATCAATCACAGAATGAAAGTAAAGCAGACCAAGACATCATCAGCTCAAATAAGCGACAAACACCCATCTCGCTCTAAGTCTCGCATATACAAGTCTGAGTCTAGGTCTACCAAATATACATAGTATGGTATCTGATTGATGGAGATAAACTAGTTACAATGGAAATAATAGGTACAAGAGTGGTCACGATCCAAATGTGTATCCTACCTACCAAAGCAAAACACCCTGAAGAAAGCTGTGTGCCAGCGATGCCGCTACTGATCCGAACAGTCGAACCTGCAAGGAAACTGTGGCACAACGGGGGTGAGTTGCCAACTCATGAGTAGAAAATATCAACAGGTAGAAATCGAATAGACAATGATCCCTAGGTCATATTGTATCATGAATGTAATACTATGATACCTAGGTTGATCATGTATGCATATGTGTACAATAGAGTCGTGCCAATATCAGTATGTAATGATAGTCATATGAAAATGTATGCATGTATGCATGTGTATATCCAACATGTGTTCATTAACGACACATCAACATCATAAAACATGAGTGTCCATTATCGACACTCTAAAATATCATAAATACTCGTGTCCAGTATCGACACGTAAATCCTCATATCTCGGACGCCGCATCCTCAGATCGGCCCTCATATCCATCTGATCTCATGACTCTGGTCGGTATCCTCCAGATAACCGCCGAGCCTAAACTGTCACCGGTCTGTAGTGCTCCCCTGCCAGGCTCATCGTCTACTCCACGATCTTCTTGCCCCGGGGTATCGTACCAGGCCCCACCATATACCCACAGACGGTTTCTCCTCACTCCTCGAATCGGGTATGCTCATAACTCAGAACCGAGAAAACTCATGGTGGATGCCTCAAATCAAATGACGAGAAACCACATTTTTAATACAATTCATAATTTCCTTTGAAATATAACCGCAGTTCTCAAATCCAGATATCTCATGAAAAAAGCATCTTAATGCATGTAACCATAAAGAACAGTATATGCAAACATAGAACGGTATTGTAAGCATCTCAAGTATTCTCATTGTTCAGTTGATAAAACTGCACATTTGTTATTACATTTTTCCTACCATTTTCATATTAAAAAGGACTTTATTATAATATATCATACATATGAGGGTTTATGTGTAAAAATACTATTTTCCATGTGTTAATATATTATAATTATAATTTGGTAGGAAAATGTATGCAAATAATTTTATGGACCAAATCCTAGTAGAACAAAGTCTACTAAATATTTGTGCAGAATTTTTTCCAAGTTGTGCAGAATTTTTCAAAGACTAGAATCAAGCAAATCAAGTTGTTGATGAAGACTTGCCTAAGTAAGAATCAAAACTTGGAGACCAAGTCTGGCAACAACTACGAGAAGATTTCCATGATACAAGGGTTCCAAGGATCGCCAAATGTCATAAATACAGAGCCCAAGAAAAATGATGAAGGGAAGAGATTGAATGGCCGCGGATCCGCGGCCATACCCCCCCTTGGGCCGCGGATCCGCGGCGGTTGAGAAGAGATGGAGGCTGAGGATTTTTGGGGAAAATCTTTTCTACATTTTACCTAATATGGAAGCAAATGATTCTGGCTTTGCACTATAAAAAGGCACCGAGAGCCTCTTGGAAAATTTATCAAGTCGACGCGATCACGAAGTCCAAGACGGCTCACGCATCCAGACTGATCATCAACTGTTCGTCTACCTCCTTGGAAGAGATCGAGAAGCAAACTAGTCTTTGTAATCATTTTCTAAGAAATCAAAGTGTAATGAATATTGTTGATTAATAAAAGTAGCTTTCTTTTTCTTATTCTATTTCTTCATAGTCTAATTATGTATTTTCTCTCCATCTCTTTTTCTCCCAACATGCGCGCGTAATTCTCCGCTTGTTAGGGATCGTAGGATTAGGGTAGGCTAATGGATGATGAACATCTCTAAACTATTTTTAAGTCCTATAAAATTTATAAACTTTATCAAAAGAATCATTAACATCCTAATCGGGCGCGCTAACAATTCTTTGTTAGTTCCGACCGCGATTAGAGATTAGATTAATGATTGTTTTGGTAAAGGCTAGATATGAACGGAGTTCCGTGTCGAGATAAGGGTTAAGAGTGGGATTCCTTTTTCCTCCAGAAACCCTAATCTACACGCATCACCGTCGTTCTAGTTTTAAATCTATTAAAGGATAAAAAGGGTAACTTTTAATTAATCATCCATAACTACTAAATCCTAACGAACCCTACAAGGCCTCTTATTATATTAGCTACATCCCTAAAATAATCTAGATCTATATATTTTGCATTCTTGCTTAACTTAGATCTAGAAACCATTCTCCAACATTCTTATCCCTCCTCTCTTTTTCAACACATCTAAAGTAAGAGTAAAACATTCAACGTTTCCCTGAGGACGACCCGTACTCATCTCGGTCTAGCTACGCGCGACACTGTTATTGATTGCGGTTAACTACAAACACACTTTTTCGTACCAATCAAATGGCGCCGTTGCCGGGGATACGTGCGTAATTTTTTATTTTTACTATTTATGTTGAATTCTTAGATGATTTATATCATTATTTACACAAAACTGCAAATTGCATATTTAACGATTTGTGCGTGAATTTTTGCAAGGAGATCTGGAGTCACAGAATTAAGGAAAACAGAAGATAGAGACATTATAGAGATCCAGAGGAGCAAAGGAGGCCACAGAGAAATTTTCATCAACTGAACCACCCACCTCGTGGTGGAACCGCGGCATTAGCAAGTATCTGTAGCGGAACCGCGGCTTGACAAGGGGATCTAGGGTTCAAACTCCTCTGGTAAGATTCTCAACTCCTTCTCTCTCCTCTCAAATCCAATAAAATCAATTTTCTGCAGGATTCTTTGCAAAATAGCGCCGCTCAAAAATCTTTTTGCAAAAGTTTTGTAATTGGTTTTGTTTTGCATATTTTAATACGGACTTTAAGGGGCAAAGACCAAATCAAGATTAGGTGGGGATTTCATCACCCTTCCTAAGCCCCACAAATCACAAACCGAGCATATAGATCAACCCTTCATTAATTTAAAAAATATCTAGACCAGACTCTAAGGACCGTCGCGCTCATTAAGGACAGAGGAAGGTCGTGGGTAATCTATCGTTTATCCGCATTACTTTTGTAGTACCTAGGCAAGTGTGTCAAAAGCTAGTGGTTTTTAATTAGGCCCACTACTGTGGTTCCTTCCCACTTACCTGGCACTTGCCTGGCTACAAGGGTAGTCCGGAGGTGGTAGAGGATTTATCCTGCGGCTTGTCCTTTGGAAGTCTAGGAGCGGTCTAGAGACTGGACCTAGGTGACCTTAGTTCTAGGGTTGCTTGTGCATCTTAGGGAGATTTGTCTTGAGTCCCACTTTTTCAAAACAAGCCAATTTTAAATCACACACACGCTGCCACTTGCACTAAACCCGCTTAGTGCATGCTCGGCTGGACACGGGATCCTAGTGCCCGTCTTGTCCGCGTTCCTGCTATCGACGCCGAAGTCGGTACTTCTTCATCTTCTTTTCCCCACCACACACCACATCAACCGAGATGGACGGCACTCCATCAGAGTATAACACCACGCTGCCACCGCCCGTAGGTGCGCAGAATCCTCCGCGCATCTCTCTCCAAGAGAGATGCTATCCCATCCGTGGTCCTCTTCCCACTTGTCTATCTCTTCCACCACCTAACGGGGATAATTTCGAAATTAAACCCCACTACATCAATCTGCTACCCAAATTTTACGGGCTTGAGTCGGAAGACGAGTACGTTTTCATTACCAAATTCGAAAACGTATGCGCAATGATGGGTACTTCACAATTGACTTTAGATGCTATGCGCTTACGTCTTCTCCCATTCACACTGTGCGGCTTGGCAGAAAAATGGCTTTACAATACTGCCGCACACTCTATCACTAATTGGGATGAATTTGTCATAGCATTTCTTAAGAAGTTTTACCCAAACCATAAGACTGCCCATATTAGGAGCGAGATCAACCAGTTCACCCAGCTTCCCAATGAACCATTTTGGAAGTGCTTTGAACGTTTCAAAGATCTGCTTGTCCAATGCCCCCATCACGGAATACAAAGATGGGATTTATGTCGGATTATATATGAGGGCATTAATCCAGCGACAAAGCAGATGCTTGAAACAATGTGTCAATGCAATTTCATGTCTAAAGATGACGGTGAAGCGTGGAAATATCTGGAAGACCTTGCTGAACACACGTTGCAGTGGGAAAGCGTAAGACCACCTTCAACTAAGGGAGGTATTCACCAGCTCGATATTTCTATCGCAGTGAAAGCCGAAATGGCAGCGATACAGAAGAAACTCGACGCTATTGAGAACAAATTCTCATCATTCTCCCTAAATCAGGTCACGCTTCCTAAGACCGTCTGTGGTTGCTGTTCGGATCCTTCACACTTAACGGAAGAATGTCCTATGAATGCTTCGTTTCAAGCTAATGCTGCTTTTCAGCAGCGACCTAGAAACGACCCTTATTCTTCCACGTACAATCAAGGATGGAGGAATCATCCTATCTTTGCTTGGAATCAAAACCAACAAAGCAATTATCAAAGACCTCATCCACAGCAACCACAACCACAGAATCAGCCCCCCTTTCAGTCACAGAATTTCCAAAATACGGCCAACATTTCTACACCACAAGTGGCCGGTACTGACAACTCACTTGCATAAACTTTGGATATGTTCATGAAACAATCCATGCAAATTTCGGCTGAGATGAGGTCTTCTATTGATACCATAACGAAAAACTCCGCCTCCCATGGCGAGAGTATTAAATCATTAGAAAACCAAATCGCACAGTTAAACGCCGCAATGCGGGCGAGAGAGAAAGGGAAACTCCCATCTCAACCCCTACCGAATCCTGGCCATTCACAAAATCATAATGTGAATGTCGTTACTACGTTGAGATCGGGGAGAGAGCTGAATAACCGAGTGGGTGAGCAGTTTGATGTCAGTGACACATTTGATACCCCAGCTTCTTCTTCCTCTTCCCATAATTCGTCTAGTCCCCCACCTTCATCCGAGCCTATTCTTCGTTTTCCCCAAGGCTCGAACATTTCGCCAAATCTATCTAAGTCGATGCCCACACCAATTTTGGGATCGAATCCGTCGCCACAGTCTTCTCCACAAACGTTGGACCCAAAACTTATTGATCGAGCTCCATTTTCAAACCGATTAAGGGCCAACAGACCTAACCCGCAAATGGAGAAGATTGTGAAAATGTTTAAGCAAGTTAGCGTGAATATTCCTCTCCTAGATGCTATTCAACAAGTCACATCTTATGCAAGAATCCTTAAAGACTTGTGCACTAGGAAGAGAAAAACTCAAGTGCCTAAAAAGGTTTTCATGACGAGTAATGTTAGCACAGCTTTTACCCAACAAATACCAAAGAAACGTAAGGACCCCAGCTGTCCTACAATCTCTATTTCTATTGGGGGTAAAAATATTAATCATGCTTTACTCGATCTAGGCGCTAGCGTCAACTTGCTTCCTTAGTCAGTATACGAGCAGTTAGGAATTGGAGAGTTAAAACCCGTCCATTGTACTCTCCAGATGGCAGACCGATCTATCACCAAACCTCGGGGCGAACTAGAGGATGTGTTAATTAAAGTCGGGGAATTCATATTTCCCGTGGACTTTATTGTTTTAGATACACAACCTGTGGCAAACCCACGCAATCAAATCCCGGTGATACTTGGTCGACCCTTCCTAGCAACTTCTAACGCTGTAATTAATTGTCGTAACGGTTCTATGAACGTATCCTTCAGGAAAATGAAAATTGAGCTTAATATTTACAAGCTAGGAAGTCAGCCATCAGAACCTTCTGCTCATTTGCTGGATGTTTGTTCCATCCACGAGATAGCTTCCGAAAGCTGCAGGGATGAGGAACTTTGCTTTGATGTTCTCGACAACACTAATGAGACATCGTTTGATCTTGCACCACTTCACAGTGAGGATATGTTCAATGAGTCCGACCTTGAGATTGAACCCGTTGACTCGTTGCAAAAGTCAGCAGCACTTTCCGAGTCAATATCTTATGCAAGTTTTGAACCTCTTAAGGAGTCCGAATATCATTCCGTTACCCCTCCTTCTATTGTCTCTCCGCCAATTCTTGATCTCAAACCGCTACCTTCTCATCTTAAATATGCATATTTAGGAGAGAATGAGACTTTGCCAATAATTATAACCGCTTCTCTAGCCTTAGAGCAAGAGAATGCACTTTTGGCAGTGTTGAGATCGAATCGGCAAGCATTTGGTTGGACGATGGCCGACATCAAAGGGATTAGTTCCTTAATTGATGAACATAACATACATCTGATGGATGAAGCCAAACCAACCCGAGACCCACAAAGACGGTTAAATCCCGTTATGAAGGAGACGGTAAAGAAAGAAATCGTCAAGTGCCTTGATAGTGGAATAATTTACCCCATATCTGATAGTCAATGGGTAAGTCCAATTCATGTGGTCCCTAAAAAGTCTGGCATCACGGTCATCACTAATGAGGCTAATGAGTTAATCTAAACACGCACCCAAACTGGATGGCGCATATGTATTGATTATAGGAAACTCAATGCCGTTACGAGGAAAGATCACTTCCCTCTACATTTCATTGACCAGATGTTAGAACGATTAGCGGGACACGATTACTACTGTTTCTTGGACGGATACTCTGGCTACAACCAGGTCCCCATCGCCGAAAAGGATCAAGATAAAACCACTTTTACTTGTCCTTTCGGAACTTTTGCTTATAGACGCATGCCCTTTGGGTTATGCAACGCTCCCGCTATATTTCAGCGGTGCATGATGGGGATATTTTCAGATATGGTGGAAAATTTTCTAGAAATTTTTATGGACGATTTCTCCATTTTTGGGGACTCCTTTGAGGACTGCCTTCGTAATCTTGACGCTGTTCTTACCCGCTGTAAGGATAAGAACTTGACTTTGAATTGGGAAAAATGCCATTTTATGGTCCAAGAAGGTATTGTACTTGGACATATAATTTCACGAAAAGGCATTGAGGTTGACAGAGCTAAAATAGATGTCATTCATAACCTCCCTCGTCCCAACTGCGTCAAAAATATACGATCCTTCCTTGGCCATGCAGGATTTTATAGGAGATTTATTAAGGACTTTAGCAAAATTGCTAGACCCTTAACCCTTCTATTGGCCAAGGACACTACATTTCACTTCGATTCGGATTGTGAGGCTGCTTTTGAATAGCTTAAAGAATCACTCACTACAGCCCCCGTTCTATCATCTCCAGATTGGAACCACCCGTTTGAGCTTATGTGTGACGCATCCGATTTTGCTATTGGTGCTGTCTTAGGACAGCATATTGATAAGATGCCACATGTAATTTACTATGCAAGTAGGACCTTGAATGATGCACAAATAAATTACACAACTACCGAGAAAGAACTCTTGGCAGTTGTATTTGCATAAGAGAAATTCAGGCCCTACTTGATTGGCTCGCCTATTGTGGTTTACACAGATCACTCCGCCCTTCGACATCTTTTAATGAAGAAGGATGCAAAGGCCAGGCTAATACGTTGGATCCTATTGTTACAAGAATTTGATCTTGTCATCAAAGACAAGAGTGAATGTGAAAACGTTGTAGCCGACCATCTTTCACGCATCACTTCTTCACCAACTGTGACCGTGCCGATAAATGACTCATTTCCTGACGAACAACTCTTGAATATATCCTACGAACCTTGGTTCGTGGATATCGTGAACTATCTTGCTACGGGGCTTATTCCTAGTGATTGGTCGAAACAAGACAAACTTCGATTTCTATCCCAAGTAAAATATTTTTACTGGGATAAACCTTATCTATTCAAGTATTGTTCCGATCAAATCATTCGTAGGTGTGTCCCTAACGATGAATTCAAGAGTGTGTTATCATTTTGTCATGATCAGGCATGCGGCGGTCATTTTGGTCCTCGCAAAACGGCGGAGAAAGTTTTGCAATGTGGCTTTTATTGGCCAACATTATTTAAAGATGCATATGAACATTGCAAAACTTGTCCGCGATGTCAGCATTTGGGTCGGATTTCACGAAGGAACGAGATGCCGCTCCAACCTATATTGGTTGTGGAAATATTTGATGTTTGGGGTATTGATTTTATGGGCCCTTTTCCCAACTCCTTTGGGAATCTAAATATCTTGTTAACGGTTGATTATGTCTCGAAGTGGGTGGAAGCTATACCGTGTCGCACTAATGACAACAAAGTTGTCATTAAGTTCCTTAAAGAAAATATCTTTTCGCGATTCGGACACCCTCGCGCTATAATGAGCGACAACGGGACACATTTCTGCAATAGGTCTTTCGAGGCCTTGATGCGGAAATATTCAATGACTCACAAGCTTTCTATGCCCTATCATCCCCAAACAAGCAGGCAGGCTGAGATCTCAAATAGGCAGATCAAACAGATATTAGAGAAGACGGTTTCGAAAAACCGTAAAGATTGGTCAACCAAATTGACGGATGCTCTTTGGGCATTCCGCACCACTTATAAGACCGATCTTGGTATGTCTCCATACCGTCTTGTGTTTGGGAAGGCATGTCACCTTCCCGTCGAGATCGAACATAAAGCTATGTGGGCTATTAAAGAGCTTAATTTTGATCTTGATCATGCAGGCAGCTATCGGAAGCTGCAATTGAATGAGCTAAGCGAACTCCGCGATGAAGCTTACGATAATGCGGTGATAGTAAAGAACAGGACTAAAGTGTTCCACGATAAAAATCTTTTTAGAAAAACCTTCACATCGGGGCAACAAGTCCTTCTTTACGATTCCCGTCTCTATCTTCATCCGGATAAGCTTAAATCTCGTTGGAAAGGACCTTTTGTGGTGCGGTATGTACACCCGCACGGGGCAGTTGAAGTCGAAAATTTGAAAAACGGTTCGATTTTTAAAGTGAATGGGCAGAGATTAAAACCGTATTTTTCTGCTGACCCCGCGGAGGAGCTCCTGTTTTTACAGCAGCTGCTTTATCAAAACTAAATTTCCTCCGCCTCACCTCCATGTTTTTGTAACTTTTTCACATTTTAAGAATGGAGGTGAGTAAAAAAATGGATTTGATTGAATATCTGTGCGTGTCAAAGAACAAGTTTGGGGGAATTTTTCATTTAACTATTATTTTACCCCTTATATCTCCCTCTTAGTATACAGGTCCTTGTTCTTAAAAGGCTACATCAGTGAGGACACTGCTGAAAACAAGTTTGGGAGGGGGTGGAGATTTGTATTCATTGAATTATCTTTGACACTGGGCATTAAAAATTTTTTATAACAAAAGAGTAGAAAGCGAAAAATTACATCCAAAAGATAGGAATAGTTTAAGAAAACCAAGAAAATTAGAAGTTTTCTTAAACGAACTAGTAATAAGTAGTTATGAGCTGTTGTCCCAAGGGTTAGTAAGATGAAGGAAGTCACTAATCTAAGGATAAAAATAAGTCTGAAAAATAGTTTCTATTCTGGAAGCCAAACATTTGAATGTTGATACCCTACTATTTGCACTTACACACGTCTTGAAACTCGGGATAGTAGAGGATACCTTGAAATGCTCTTGTCTAAAAGCCAAAGTATGGAGGAAATAAGAAAATGAAGAAAATATAAAAAGGGTGAAAAGAAAAAAATGAACACTGGTTTTGTTATCGCCAAGGCAGCAATAAAAAAATATAGCGAGGGTGCCTCTTCACCTAGTGCCCTAAGGCCAACTGGTCTGGGAGTCACTGCTAAGCCTTAGGTGGTGCAAGATGAGGAAAATATTATCACCTAATCAGCAAGCACATGAGTAATCGGTCTGTTAGTACCTCAAGAAATATTAACGGTCGCATGAAAATATGTGAGCAAACCTAAGCATTCATCAAATTAAAAAGTACTAAGGTAGATGGACAAGAGTATGATAGCTTGAATTGAATTCTCCGAGTGTAGGGATGTTCTATACACACACGTAGGGGTATATGATCAATATTTGGATGAAAGGTAGGAATGAAGAATAAAGACGATGTTTTATTGAGGGATGATGTGATTTCTAACATTTTTTCATGACTATTAAGATAGGGCTCATGACAACTGAAAAGCTAGTATAGTTGGAAACTCTTATTTTCAAAGTCTTTCTTTTATCTTTCTTATCTTTATATGTAAATTTCACCATCTCTCTTTTGTTATAGGATTTTATGGGTGTAATCCGCTGAAAACCCTCAGGAGACAACACTCCACCTACAGGGACACCTAGAGGTTTAACGGCTTATTGCACGTGCTCAGTGCAATCGTGTCTGCCTACGAAAGTGTGCTTAGTTTTCTCCTTTCTTTTTCTCCTCTTGAATAAACTAGTTTGCTCGGGACGATCAAAGATAAGTTTGGGGTATTTGTTCAGTTGATAAAACTGCACATTTGTTATTACATTTTTCCTACCATTTTCATATTAAAAAGGACTTTATTATAATATATCATACATATGAGGGTTTATGTGTAAAAATACTATTTTCCATGTGTTAATATATTATAATTATAATTTGGTAGGAAAATGTATGCAAATAGTTTTATGGACCAAATCCTAGTAGAACAAAGTCTACTAAATATTTGTGCAGAATTTTTTCCAAGTTGTGCAGAATTTTTCAAAGACTAGAATCAAGCAAATCAAGTTATTGATGAAGACTTGCCTAATTAAGACTCAAAACTTGGAGATCAAGTCTGGCAACAACTACGAGAAGATTTCCATGATACAAGGGTTCCAAGGATCGCCAAATGTCACAAATACAGAGCCCAAGAAAAATGATGAAGGGAAGAGATTGAATGGCCGCGGATCCACGGCCATACCCCCCTTGGGCCGCGGATCCGCGGCGGTTGAGAAGAGATGGAGGCTGAGGATTTTTGGGGAAAATCTTTTCTACATTTTACCTAATATGGAAGCAAATGATTCTGGCTTTGCACTATAAAAAGGCACCGAGAGCCTCTTGGAAAATTTATCAAGTCGACGCGATCATGAAGTCCAAGACGGCTCACGCATCCAGACTGATCATCAACTGTTCGTCTACCTCCTTGGAAGAGATCGAGAAGCAAACTAGTCTTTGTAATCATTTTCTAAGAAATCAAAGTGTAATGAATATTGTTGATTAATAAAAGTAGCTTTCTTTTTCTTATTCTATTTCTTCATAGTCTAATTATGTATTTTCTCTCCATCTCTTTTTCTCCCAACATGCGCGCGTAATTCTCCGCTTGTTAGGGATCGTAGGATTAGGGTAGGCTAATGGATGATGAACATCTCTAAACCATTTTTAAGTCCTATAAAATTTATAAACTTTATCAAAAGAATCATTAACATCCTAATCGGGCGCGCTAACAATTCTTTGTTAGTTCCGACCGCGATTAGAGATTAGATTAATGATTGTTTTGGTAAAGGCTAGATATGAACGGAGTTCCGTGTCGAGATAAGGGTTAAGAGTGGGATTCCTTTTTCCTCCAGAAACCCTAATCTACACGCATCACCGTCGTTCTAGTTTTAAATCTATTAAAGGATAAAAAGGGTAACTTTTAATTAATCATCCATAACTACTAAATCCTAACGAACCCTACAAGGCCTCTTATTATATTAGCTACATCCCTAAAATAATCTAGATCTATATATTTTGCATTCTTGCTTAACTTAGATCTAGAAACCATTCTCCAACATTCTTATCCCTCCTCTCTTTTTCAACACATCTAAAGTAAGAGTAAAACATTCAACGTTTCCCTGAGGACGACCCGTACTCATCTCGGTCTAGCTACGCGCGACACTGTTATTGATTGCGGTTAACTACAAACACACTTTTCGTACCAATCAATCATGTAAGCATGTCATGTGATAATTACTGAACAATGATTGTACTTTACAGTTAATACCGTGATATAGCAGTTCTACTGTGTAAGTGGCATGGCAATTACCGATAGTGAGTGTGTGAGCCGGCAAATCTGTGTACGTGTAACATGCGCATCATCGGTAATAGTGCAGGTGTACTAGCAAACGAAGCCATATACATGTAAGTGCTGGAAACATAGTACGTATGTCACGAGGAAAGATGCAATCTAAGTATGAACGGTATAAAGTACACAGCTACACCTAAATTCATCAATATAACCATATCTATCAAGGAGTTAGAAATCAATGATTCTCTGAATCAAAACAATCCAAAAGTCGGCGGTCCAGCCTCATAGTATCAGATGTGGCGCTATATCGAACATCATCATCAAGTCACGAGTGCGGATCAATCATCCGGTATATCTTATCGCGTACGGTAATCCATCGTACTGTATCATCAAATAGATTAAGGATCTATCGTTCTATACATTAACAAGGGTACGGATCTATGGTTTTTTACGTCATATCATCCTTTATTCTCATTATAAGTCTCGGCATAAGTATATGTGTATATATATCGCCTAACATCCATATATCGACATATCAAGCCAAGTTATCTTATCTCATCATATTCTCATTTCATCATATCAACATCCCAAATCAAGTCATCTTGTATATATCAAATTCTCATTTCATCATGTCATCTTATACTAAATCCTTTGATCATATCTGTAAGTTCATAGCATAGGTTTCTCTAAAATATTATATATAGATATATATATGTGTGTGCGAGCGCGCGCGCCCGTGTGTGTGTCGATTCTCCATTATTATGGTTGCGGGGGTGCTATACGCCATTCACCCAACTTCCCCCATAGATATAGATCTACTCACCTGCAATATCCTTGCTTATCCGAAGTCAATGAACATCTTGATCTCCTTCGTCGTCTCGGAAGTCCACGCGAAGATACCTACAAATCAATACACATCGTAACGATATTAAAACCAAGTCTGGAAACCGATACGGCACACGAAGTGCTTATAGGTTAGAACCTATAACCTACACATGTAAGAACAACCAATTAACCCTTAGCGTTGATGTACGAACGTCCAACGACTGTTCCAAAACTCAAATACCAAAATCAAGTTTTCAGTAATCGGAAACCCGAAATCAGCAACATAGGAAAACGCTCCCAGATTCTACCCTAGGTCAAATTAGGAGATTTTGCATATAGAGTAGGTCTAAATATCAGATAAAGGAGCTATGGACTAAACCTGGGGCCCACTCACCTAGGTCAGGCCGCAATTTGCGGCCATATGGCATTTATTTACGGCCAGCTCATGGAGTTGGGGTCTCGGGTTTCTGGGGGAAATTCTATATGTCCTGCACATCTCTGTGTGATGGGAACTTAATATATGGAGCTCTCGGGTCATAGCAGATTCTACAGAGATAACACAAATCGCCAAAAACCGACATCGGGAAACTTCTAGGTTCGTGTTTTGGGGTTCTAGTCTCAAGTTGTCCAGGATTATCATCACTAAGGGTTTTAAGTTCACTAACTAAATCTTAATTACATCTCTACTACTCAAATCACCCACTAAAACATCCTAGAAATTTCCAAAGTCGCTAATCCAGCTTAATCGAACTCTAAACATAACTAGAAGGTTAAGAAACTAAATAACAAGAAGAAAAGTAAAGATTATACCTCTTGGAGCAACCGAAGAAAATTCTAAGATGGTTGAAAGTGCTCAAAATCCAAACTTGAGCTTGTTATGGGGTTTAGGATGAGGTTGTGCACATTTTTGTGAAGGTGATGTGAGGTTTTGATGAGGATTTTGAGGTGTTTCTCATGGGTAGTGAGGTGGAGGAAGGAGGAGGAGATGAAGATGAAGGAGTTAAAGGAAGAAAGAAGTGAAGTGAAGAAGAATGAATGAAGGAACCATGGTTGACTAAAGACCCCCCCTCTCTCTTTCCCATTCTCATTCTCTCTCTTGCCCATGTTTCTATATCCCCGATGCCACCTCTTTTCTTTTCTTTTTCTTTTTCTCTTTTCTCTTTAAAAACTAAACACAACAAATACAAATGAAACCAATATGCAACAAAATACAATATGGTATGGTGCATTAGCCATGGTTATTAAAAAAATGGTTTTGGCTTAATCATGATTAGTAGTGCACTAATCAAGTTTAATATAAACTTGCATATAATTAATTGCATAATTATTTATAAAATGTCCAAATCTAATAATGCCTTTATAATTAATAATTCATATTAATATCTAATTATTTTCCAAATATTGGTATATAATTATACCATTTTACGAAAACCCCAAATTCATACTCGAATAGTTTTCGTGAAATTTAATATTTTATTATTTAAATTTCAAAAATAATACTTTGTATTTCTGAAATGTTACAAGGTCCTCCATCACCGTGCCCTCCTGGTTGCTATGGAGATCGAAGAAGTTGCCCCGGCGATAAAAAAAGGTCGGGGAGACATCTTTACGCGAGGAAGAAATTCTCGCCAAGCTGAAGGAAGCCGATGACAACGCCGTCTCTTTCGAGACGTGGTTGCTCTCGGAGGAGGTGAAGGCCACAAGGCTGAAGGAGTCCCACAGGGCTCTGATTGAGTCCAATCGGGCCCTCTAGACCCAGGTCGGCGAAGTCAACAAGCTCTTTGACGCGATGAGGAAGCAAAGAGACTCGTTTAAGGAGGATTTCTGGGCGGCCAATGAGGCGGTGAAAAGGACCGAGGAGAAGGAGGAGAAGGTTGTGGAGGACTACAAGATGTTCGACCAGTTCTATGTCGACCTTGCTGAATCTGCGGCCGTTGGGTAGTATAATTCCCTTAACGCCGTTAAGGAGATGGTGCCCGGGTTCGATGACCAAGAGCTCCGCCCGAAGTATCCTCTTCCGGAGGAAGAGCCAAAGGGCGGAGGCGCCGGGCAGGCAGGCGGCGGCGAGACCTTAGCCGAGAAGACGACTTGAAACCGCCCCACTCACTGCTCTCTTCCTTTTCCTTTTGTTTTCCATTGTAAGCCTTTGGGCAATTTTGCAACAATTTTGTAAAGCTGAAGAGTTCATGTAACACCCTAGAACTTTGGTTCGATAAAATAATAGCATCACTTTAATTTTTTCAAATAAAATTACTAATTTTATTATTGGAGTTAATATTTTCTTTTAGTTAAGATAAAATATATAATGATTGTTTTAAGTTTATTATAATTATGGTTTTCAAAGTTTGTTAAATAGGTATATTATTAGTGTTTAAATATTTGTTGCTAATCTAACAATATTTTCTTAATATTCATATAATATTTTGTCATAAATTATATATATATATATATATAACAAATGATATATATTTTTTGTATGATAGTTTTAAACACAAAAAATATGATATATATGTTTGAAAATCTTTTTTTAATCTTATTTGCATATAAGATATTTTGTCTAACGTTATTTATTTAGTTAAAATATTTAGTTATGATAAATAATCGAGGAGATCCATTAAACACTTTAAACATATATTTTTGTGTAGTTAATTAATTAATTATATATATATATATATATATGTATATATATATATTAAACCCAAATCTTATCTCTCTCCACATATTCCCATCCTTTTTAAACAACCCAACATCTATTTTAACTGTTTGTATTTCATTAACCCTACACACACACACACACTTATACTAAATTTAATTTAAATAAAATCCGTAAACAAATACATATATTCTCTTTTCTCTTTCCAATCACTAGTCCCCCTCTTTCTTTCTCACAGATTCGCTCCTTTCCTATATATATAACACAAACTCTCTCCCTCCCATCATAATATAATCTTCTTCTTTCTCTTAAAAACTAACCGAGCTCCTACTTCAATCACCGACGAGATCTCTTCGTCGACTCCAATCCCGAGCACCTTCAACCGAGATCCCACCTTGCAGCTTTCACCGTTGCTGAGACCTCCACCATCAATGACCGAGACCCTATCATTAGGAACCCTAGCCGAGCCATCAAAGCTTGGAGTCGCACTTCGTGCCGTCGTGTTTATTGGACTCCGAGACAAGTGCTCTTACTCCTTTATTTTTAGTCAATGTAAATAGGCGAATCTCTCAAATATTGATGATAACTAATATTATCATACAAATTATGTATATAACTATTTGTATCCACACTGTATGTATATATAATTTTCGTTCATATTGATATATTATATTCTTTATGTGTTATTATTGTTTTATATACAAATATCATGTGGTCATATGTACTTAACTAATATATAATATAAATTTAAACTCATATTGCTTGTATGTTCTATTAATTATTCATACTCATCTATTTAATTGTCTACCGTGATTTTTTTTATTGTAACTATCATATAGCATAAATAAGTTTGTGTGTGTGTGTGTGTAATTAATACATTTAAATATACAGTATGAAGTATAGTTATAAATAATATGTTAATACAGTAGGTAAATTATTAATATATTTAGTTAGAATAGTTGTGTATATGATAAGTTATAACATATATAGATTATTAGTACATATTAATGATAGTCATATATAATACACTAAAACAATATAATATATTTTATGTATATGGGTGTATAGTATTAGTAATTATTAACATGACGCACGGTGGTGTGAGTATTACAGATAATGATGTTTATATATTAAGTAAGGGCGCACGCGCGCGCGCACACACATGTACATATATTATAAATATAACAGTACAAGTCTCAGTTTTAGTTAATTCAAATAATTGTATAGTATATTATAATAATGCGCTCATATTTAATTACAAATAATATTGTTAAATGCCACAGCTATTGAAATTGTTTGATTAGAATTGAATCCTCTTCAAAATGATGTTGCGTAAATAACCTTATTAAATATTGATATTATGACATGCTTATTGTTATTATTGACGTGCACGAGAACTCTTTTTTACATGCTTTATATATGTGAGACCATTATTGATTGACATGTACGAAAACACCTTGACATGCTATGCTTATTCATGATCACTGTTTATTTACATTAAATTAAAATCACCAAATCGTAGTACTGAACTGCATGCTATTATTCGTGTTTACAAGTTTTCCTATTTAGTGATATTATTGTGACTATTCGTAATTCATATTAAGAGCCAGTCCAGTCAGCATTCCTAATTAGCGATTCAATTTATTACCCTAGTAGTTATAGATACGTGGGGTGTTGGGGTAGTTTGAGTGTGAGTTTGTTCAATAGGATCTCAGGAGTCCCATTGCCAGCAGCTCGTACCAGGTTATATCGGTCACTTGTTTATACAGCTTGTACCAGGATATATCGGTCACATGTTCATTAGCTGGTACCGGGCTTTAAACATTCATATGTTATTATAGCTGGTACCGGGCTTTAAATGGTCATATATTATTATTGTCGGTACCGGGTTTTATACGGTCACTTGTTCATTCCACAGATGGGCCTGTGTTTCCTTGCACCTGGGGCTCTATCCTTGGCTTGGGAATACTCTTACAGAGGTTGACGTACCCACTCAAACTCATGATAAGATAGATTACATTTTTAGGGACCAATTAGGATATGACTTGACCCGTTTATATTCTTACTTAATATTACTGTCTTATCTATATCTACATGTGCACGCGGGCTTCACTACACCCACATATTCATGATATCACACACATACACACATTATTACTATTGAGTACTTGTTGTGATGTTCTGAGATCCCTGAGACTTGCCATCTTAGATTTAGAGACCGATTCATAGGCAGAACAGGATCTGAGTGACTATCAGGAGTTTGCCGAAGATTAGTAATATTTATAGGTTTATTTCCATTTTATTTCAGTTGCTATTAGAATGTGCGCCTCTCGCGAGACATTAGGAATAATGTATCTTTCTTTTTAGATCTTTTATTTCGTTTATTCAGAACTCTTTATTATTTGGATTTTTTATCGAATTTATCTTTATCTCGTGGATTCATCAGTGTTATTTGTTATTTATGCAGTATGATGTTATTATTATATCTTGGATAGTATCGTATAAATTTAGCTAGAGTCTTAGGTGTGACTATAGCAAGGCGATTTCTTCTTGTCTAGGAGCACCGGCGGTTTCGGCCCATATTTCCGTATTCTGGAAATTGGGGCGTTACAGCTCATAATACCTTGTACATAATTTTAAAATTAATGAAGTATATTTTCTTGTCAGTAATGTGTCTAATCGGAAAATTTTCGCTTTTATTTTCCAAATATACTTGCTCTTATATTTGCTCGTCTGCAATGTGTCTGATTGGAAAAAAATTCGTTTTTATTTTTCCTAGTGTGGGTAGACCGGTGTCCACCTTCAACCCGGAGACGAGGTAACGTGAATCGAGCGATCATTAGGTTTATTCTTCCAAGTATAGATAATATCCCCTCTTCCCCTGGAGACGGGCTGATTCGAGTAGAACGAGAGTTGGGCCGGCTATCGACTGTAGACGAGCTTTCTTTACTTAGGCTATGCAGGAGTCTGCCTATTTTGAGTAAGCATGCTGGGTAGGAGTTTGCTTACCTGTCTAATGCGAGGTCTTAAGATCCACCATTTAGGCCGACCAAGAATCTATTCGTCATGAATGGGTGTGCCTCGGCGTCGAGTATGAGTCTACCCATGCGAGGACTTGGGATTCACAGTTTAGGCCGAGCAGGAATTTACTCGCTGTGAATTGTCCGGACAGGAGCTGCCCAGCGGCCTCATGAGAGGGCTTCCGACCCACAGTTTAGGCCGAGTTGGAATCTACTCGCTATGAATTGGTTGGGCAGGAAGCTGCCCAGCGGCCTTGTGAGAGGGCTTTCGATCCACGGTTCGGGCCAAGCATGAATCTACTCACTGTGAATTGGTCGGGTAGGAAGCTACCCACAGTTTGGTCCGAGCAGGAATCTACTCACTGTGAGTTGGTCGGGGAGGAAGCTACTCAGCGGCCTCGTGAGAGGGATTCAGATCATTGGAAGGTCGGATCGCCATGACATTGACATTTGCGATTGCCCGATTCCCGATGCCATGTGGCGCTTGGCAAGTATCTTGAGATCCATGTATATCTCCTGGTGGTGTCGTTCAATCTTCTCGGATCCGCGTGAAAGGAAGGTGGCCAATGGCCAGAAGCTGCATGGCGATGCCTCATCTGATGGATGTGATGCTCCGTAATTCGAACCTTGGTAGGAGAGAATCTCAACCGTAGGGGAATTTTCGTTGAGGCTATAAATAGAGGAGTCTCAGCCTCCTCTTAGGCACTTCCATCGATTTGCTTTTAATTGTCTCCGTCTCCTACCTTTTTTTGCCTTTTCTCTTTCTTCGACCTTCGCAGTCAATCGTTTTCCGATGGCCGATAACACGTACAACATTCGATATATCGTATCCCACGACGATGTCTACTATTACGACCACAACGGCTCCGAGGCAACATACAAGGCAGTGATAGGTCGGATGGATTGTCATTATGGGCTACTCCCACACTGATCATCTCTCCTGCATGAGCTTATCCACACGATCTGAAGGTCTTCCCCTGGCCTTTTAGGGCGTTGTCCCAACAAGCGCTGGAGGAGGTCATCGACAAGTTGCGCATAGCCCATGAGTTAGGCCTGATCTCGAAGAGCAGACGAGATCGATTGATAGATCTCCTACGCCGATCTTTCCAACAGAGATTGATCATAACTTCATGCACGACGGCGGGAATCCCCAACGACACCATAGATGCTCGGGTCCACGGAATAGGCAGAGGGAGCGATGGGATGCTGCCTGGAATCGACTGGCGGATCATTGCTTTGAGTACTATAACCAATGTATTCAAGACCCTCTCCCTCCTTTGCTATAATTGTTAAGAAACAAGATAGTGTTTTCTTTTGCGAGCCCCCGGGCACTTTTGTAAGACTGAGGAGCCGAGAATACCTTTTATTAGTAAATTTTTCTTTTTCTCATGAATTTTTCTTTGCTCAGAATGTTAGAATATCGAAAATTTTCGTTTCTGTTTTCCAAGTGTAGGTAGATCGGTGCCCCCCCTTCAATCCCTCACCCGGAGTCGAGGTAAGATAGGCGGAGCAAGACTTAGGTCGGCTACCTACAGGAGCACCCGCGTTTTATTCACCTATTTAAAGTGTTGTCCTGGGATACTTTTCTTGCCTCCGAGCCTGGCTGGAGACAGCCTGCAGGCTTATGAGAGGGATTCAGACCTTCAGTTAGGTCGCGCAGGAAACTACCCGTTTTGAATGGGCACGATGAGCAGGATCCTGACCGCTGGTCTTGCACGATGTTTAGGTTTGGAATTGAGAGAAACAGACTGGATTGTAGAGAAGCAATATCTTTATTATTAAAGGGAGTACAAGTTTAACAATACAATTTAAGTTTTTCGTCATTATACGGCCGTGGAAGGTTACGTCGCAAGGAATCTTGGAGGCGGTATGCTCTTCCGGATAATACCTTGGTCATGAGGAAAGGGCCATCCTACTTCGGGAAGAACTTGTGTAGTCTCCCTTGGCCTTCGAATTCGTTGCGTCGGAGGACTAAGTCTCCTGATTTGAACGCTCGGTGTTTGACCCGAGTATTGTAGTACCGGACGGTCTGCTGCTGATATGAGGCCATCCTTATTTATGCCCAGTCTTTCTTCTTCTACAGCTGGATTCCCAGATTGCACTGTAACGACTCTGAAATCACTATACAGAAATTTCTTGTATTTCACAATAAAGAGTATTGCAGCTTGTGTAAGAGTTAAAAGTTATTTTTGTTAAATAAAAACAAGAAACAACTTGTAGCTCACTAGTAAAGCCTCTGCACTGCTGTGACATAGCCTGTGCATTCGAATCCCATCAGACCCAATTATTTTTAGGATTTTTTCTTTTTAATTTTTTGGAAGCCCAAGAGTTGCACGTACAATACATGGAGAAATGAAAAGTTTCAGAAAAATCAAAAAGGCGCAATGAGGTGCACACACCCAACTTGACACGTGGCACGAATCTCGAGGCAAGGCCTCAAGATCTGTATTAGTTATGTATATGCCCTAGAGGCTATTATTGTACATATGATATATATTATAGTGGATGCTTGGATATATATAGAGAGGACTTTCTTTCTCGATATGATAGTATGTTATCAGGTTGCACTTTGTCTTAACGTGTTGACTTGTATTGTGTTATTGTCTTGCTCTCACATATTGATAAAGCCCTTAGGATGTGTACTTTACTACTAGGACTATGATGGAGATCATACTAGTAGGGCCTGGGTAGTCCAAAAGTACATCCAATAATTGTTCCTAGTCGAGGGTGTATCGAGACAGGGCATCGATACTCCATAGTAGACTGGCGTATACGCTTCTTGACCCATATGATGGACGATGGATAATCCCGCATCCGTTGGTGTTTGACATCAAAGATAGTATACGGGTGCTCAGTGGAGACTGGGTACACTGAACGGGCTCTCCGAGAACTCCTAACTGGTATTATACCAATCGTCAGATAGCAGTTCTCTGGTGACACTGGTACAAGTTAGTCTGTAGACCCGAGATCGTCATAGAGTCTTATGTGATTCCCACTATGTTTTGATTTCCACCTTACCACGTTCATGAGAACGTGCAAAACGGTGGCTTTTAGGTACAGTCCCGAATCACATGGAGGCAATGAGCGATAGGATGGGTTTCGTCTCTCCCGGTATTGGGGGTTGATGATGCGCTGTGTGCAATTGGCTATAACTGGAAGTCCCTGGCCAGGGCTGATATGGAGACCTACTGGTAAATATTATCAGTAGTTTCTCGACCCGTTATGAGCCTCATATCGACACGACTTATCGGTTACTGGGGTCTGACGTTTACCATCCCTAGACTGGATATGCGACATATCAGACGAAGAGACCGTACTGTACGGTAGTGTTACTGATTGAATTCGCAGGAGTATGTACAGGCTTGCTTGTTGATCTTCTGATCGTTCAATACCCGAGTGGCTGTTACGTTTAGCTGAACGCTTGCAGCTTGTGGGTGTTTGATATGATCATTACCTACTGCCGGTGTATTGACGAGTCTTTAGAGTCCTACACCAAAGTTTCCTGGCTCAGGCGAAACGGAGTAGGAGCGCATATGTGATATGTGCGGGACCGAGAATAATACGTGTATGTGATACCGTATTCTATTCTTGTGATAAGTGATATCGGCCGGGTATATGTGATATAGCCGAGTTATCGGATCAAGTATTGATTCGATAAAATGATACATATTATATTAGTCGGTTATATGTAATATTGCTGGATTATTAAATCAAGTATTGATTTAATAATTTAATGTATAATTATATATGTGATATATTACATTACATTAACTAATATAAGCTCACTTAAGTAATTCTTTTTCTCACTTAGGATGCATTGATATATATGTGATATATGTTAAATGTATTCTTTTCTTTTGTTACAAAATTATATATGTGTGATATGTATAATTGTAACATACTAGGTTATACATGCAACTAGGTTTTATGAGAATCACACCATGATTTGTGATAATGGTTGGATTTATATTCATTTTAGATAATTCAAATTGTGTGGATATTTCTAGGATGTTTTTCTTGTTGACTTTGTCCACCCTTTTGATATTTTCTAAGATATTTATTAACCTAACCCTAATCACTAACCATGGTCTATTCTCTACAAGGGTTAAGTCATGATACTAACCCATGGTTGCATTTCTAACCTCAACACAATTATTCATTCATCACTTCATGTTCTTCTTCCTTAAAAAAGGCTTGCTAGCTTTTTTCTTGGTGATGAAAGAAAGTGACAAAAAGAAAACTAAAGAGAGCAAAATTCCTACTTCATCATCCTCTTCTATACTAGCCATATAGTTTAGTGTGTTGGCTTCACTAATTTCATATTAGTGAAGAGATAGCTTGAGTTCGTGTTTTCTCGAAGTAGATCATCTTGGATTTCGAAGACTACAAGCAAGCATGCATCATACGTATTGTGGAGCCTCTCAAGAGTCCTGGAGTACTTGGATCGCAGCGAAGGGATCACTACTTGGAGCTTATGAAGTGAAGGAGAGGACTACAAAGGTTGTAATCCCTAATCACTTAGTTGTAAATATGTTTACTAGATGTTTCCGTATCATTCTGTAGTTAAAGATCTAGGTTAGGGTTGTTTAAGCATGGCAAAAATTTTAACTTGGCATGGATGATGCCACCCGAAACCTTGCTATCGTGCTTAGGAACCTTACTGTGGTATCAGAGCCTAGATAGAGAATTAGACGAATTGTGTAGCATTACGAAACCGAAACAACTCTGAAACACCCGAATACAAACCCTAGTTTCTGTCGAAATTTTCTGAGAGTCAATTTTTTTTAAAACAATTGCAGAATGTTGTATGAGATGCAACATGAACACACTGAAAAATTCACCCCCCCTCGCCGGATTTTGGCCGGCAACTTTGCATGTATAACCGGCCTGCTCGACCATTGTATGGGTTTTTGGGGTGAAGTTTTCACTGTGTTCCGGTCTCCGGGGTTTGGTATTTCATGTGTTGTTTGTTTTTGCTAAATTTGCATATGATGTTATATTTTTACAAAGGCAATTCGGAGTGTTTCGTATTTGTAATTCTAGTTTGTTTTCGAGTTATTTAGACGGAGTTAAAAAGTTCGATCGAATATCAAATACCCATTTTAACCCTTGCTGGAAATTTTTCCAAGTGTTGGATTTTTCCTTAGTTTAAAACTTTCAGAAACACATGCAAGCGATTCTGTGGATCCTCTAGAAGAACGAAGCCCTAACTCGATTCTGTGATCGTCAGAACCGCCACCAAACCGTGGCATACTAGACGATAAAGGCTCGATACATCGCTACTTAAGATGATACCAAAGAGGCAGTCTGGATGTATATTTGTTCATGAGATGAACTTAGTTCCTCCCATTGTGTGACAATGGAGTTGTGGCTTATGCCAAGGAACGTCCGTCCCATCAGTGATCCAGACATATTCTAAGGCAGTGTCACCTGATCGTGGAGATGGTTGATCTGCAGGGGATCGAGGTTAGGAGAGCAGACTCAGAGGACAACACAGCAGATCCACTCACGAAAGGCCTTTTTCCAGAGAGAGACTTTTATGGGATGGTTGTGTATGAGATACTGCAACCACTGCTATCAGATGGCCCTAGTGCAAGTGGGAGATTGTTAGTTATATGTATGCCCTAGAGGCCATTACTGTACATAGGATGTATATTGTAGTGGATGCTTGGACATATATAGGGAGAACTTTCTTGCTCGACATGATAGTATGCTATCTGGTTGATCTTTACCTTAACGTGTACACTGATTGTCTCTCTGTTACATGTTGGTAAAGCCCTTAGGATGTGTACTTGACCACCTGGACTATGATGCGGATCATACTAGTGGGGACATGGTAGTCCATAAGTACATCCTTCAAGGTCCCTAGTCGTGGGTATATCGAGACGGGGCATCGATATACCAGAGTAGACTAGCGTATACCTTCTCGACCCATACAGATGGGCGATGGATGATCCCATATCCATTGGTGTTTGACATCAGAGATGATATACGGGTGCTCAGTGGAGACTGGATACACTGGACGGACTCGCCGAGAACTCCCAGATGGTATTATACCTTACGTCAGATGGCAGTTCTCTGGTGACACTGGTACAGAGTAGTCTGTTGACCCGAGATCGTCATAGAGTCTTGTGTGGTTCCCACTGTGCTTTGATTTCCACCTTACCACGTCCAAGAGGGCGTGCAAAACGGTGGTTTTTGGGTACAGTCCCGAGTCACATGGAGGCAATGAGCGATAGGAGGGGATTCGTCTATCCCGGTATAGGGGGTTGATGTTGCGCTGTGTTCAATTGGCTATAACCGGAAATCCCTGGCCAGGGTTACTGAGATTTACTGGTAAGTGTTGCCAGTAGTTTCTCAAACTGTTATAGACCTCATATCGACACGACTTATCAAGCTATTGGGGTCTGACGTTTACCACCCCTAGGCGAGATATGCGACATATCAGACGATCAGACCGGACTGTACGGTAAGTGTTACTGGTTGGATTCACAGGAGTGTGAGCGGGCTTGCTCGTCGATCTTCTGATCGCTGAATATCCGGGTGGCCGTTACGTTTAGCAGACCGCTTGCGGCTTGTGGGTGTTTGATATGATCATCACCTGCTGCCGGCGTATTGACGAGTCTTCAGAGTCCTACACAGAGGTTTCCTGGCTCAAGCGAAACGAAATAGGAGCGCATATGAGATATGTGCGGGACCGAGAATAATGCGTGTATGTGATACCGTATTCTATTCTCGCGATGATTGTATCGAATGATTGTATGCGATATAACCTAGTTATCGAATCGAGGATTGATTCGATAAGCCGATACATTGTATACTAGTCGGTTGTGTGCGACATGACCGGATCATTGAATCAAGTGTTGATTTAATGATTTAATGTATAATTATATATTTGATATATTACTTTGCATTAACTAGTATCGGTTCACTTTAAATGGATTTTCTCACTTGATTTGTGCACATTGTATATGTGATATATTTTTGTACACTAGTTTGTATCATGTTTGATGATACTTGCTCACTTGGGTTTGTGTAAAGATTAAACCATGGTTATATGAATGGTTAGGGTTTTGATTATTTACTTAGTTATTTGTTTATATATTCATTTTGGAAATTTTTAAGGATGGTGGCTTATTTTGTTTTTATGTTGAAGCTTCTTGAAGCTTTGATCAAGTCAACCATTCTTATCTCATCCTTAACCCTAACCATTCCAACTAACCTTGGTTTAATCTCTACACTTGACCATGGTTTACATTATGATAAGTTTTCATTTTCTTTTCATTTTTGAATTAACTTATCATAATATTCATTCTTCTTCTTCTTCATCTTCTTTCATGAAGAAAGCTTCACTTCATCAATGGTGATTGATGAAAAAGGATGAGAAATCCAATTCTAAAGTGAACCCACTTCCTATTTCTTCATCCTCTACCTCTTGCCAAGTAGTAGAGTGTGTTTCCTTCACAAGTTTTCTTGACTTGGTGAAGTTGGAGCTTGATCTAGCGATGCCTCGACGTAGATCATCTTCGGCACGAAGCCGACGACCTTGCCCGCCCATTTCTCCGATGAAGCCGACGCTAGAGCCCGGATTTTGATTTGGACAGCGGAGAGGACTTCATCACGGAGCCGTGGAGGTGGAGGACCGGATATACAAAGGTTGTATTTCCGTCACTCTTAGTAAAGTAGTTAACTAGTTGCTTTGTCGCCTAAACTTCTAGCCAACGATCCGTATTAGGGTTTCTCGGCACCCGTAAAATTTGAAATTGGCATGGTTGATGCCTTGTGAGACCTCATTAGAGTGCCTAGGAACCCTACAGTGGTATCAGAGCTACTAAGCATTGGATGTCGACCTATGGGGGGTTCTCACTGTGTGACAGTGTGGCGAAGCATAGGCTCTTACCCCCAGGGTGTCCCGAGACTGGAAGGTATTCCGGCGGGTTGTAGTCCTCGCGAGGGGGCATGCGTAAAAAGTAGCGGCTGAGGGACCCGTTGGTGCCACGGCGACCCTATTGGATGGGGTGGCTGCCTGACCCACAGTGGTATCAGAGCCTAGCTAGAGCCTTAGGTGATGCGTAGACGCAATTTGAAGTCCGATCGAACCAAAACCCGAACTCGAAACATGCTCTCTGGACTTTTTTCAAAAACAGGGGTTTTTGTGAATTAAAAATTGCCAAAAAAATTCAGCAGGGAATCCTATGAGTTACTGTGAAGCACGTGACTCTAAATCGACCAAAGAGCCGCGGAACCGCGGCCCCGCCCTGGGTTTCGCGGCGGTTTCGCGGCCATGTTGGTGATTTAGGTCACGTGTCTTGCACAGTAATTCTTGTGTCAAAGAGCTGAGTCTTCTGGAAATTTTTATATTTTATTCAAGAGTTGAATTTTCTGGGGTTGTTTTGGGGATTCGGTGTTTCGATCGGAGTATCAGATTTTGTCTATGTGGCTTTCCGGATAAATTTTAGAATATGTTAAAAAGTTCGACCGGATATAAATACCCAATTTTTCCCCTGTCGGGAAATTTCCAAGTGTTGGATTTTTCCGTAGTTTAACGACGTTCTAAGTAGTGCAAGTAACGCGATGGACCCTCTAGAAGACAACAAACCTTAACTCGATTATGTGACCGTCTTGAACTGCCCTTTGAACCTTCGGGTTTGGGGCAGTACGGCGTGCCACATGTGAGGCGTTGGCTTGACCCTTCTACGGCTGGACCGTTGGTACTGAGGCACGAACTGAATGTCGTTAGACTTATTTCATGTGTTGAGCTATATCGGGAAAACTTGGGTGTTCGATTGTTCGATCGGAAAGTTTAATATTTTCTATTTATCCGGAATGTGATACAATAATTGGAATTCACAAGAAGTTATGAGATAACTGAATGAATGTTATAAACATAGCAGTTTAGTCTCACTTGATCGGTTGCCACGGAATTTTGATGTGATCAAAATTCCGTCGCAATCACGTAGCGTACGCGGATACTCGCCGGGTAAACTTAATAGACAGCTACATCCCTTAGCCCCAACCAAGTGACTGTAGGAGAACCCCGTCGCCGAAAGCATCCGTTCGGATGCTCGCGGCAGCGGTGTTCCTCCTTGGTGCACTTCGTCGACGGCGTCGGGGGTGCGGCCGCCTACTAAAGTTTGCGACGAGCATTCGATCAGGATATCGGGAATCTTGTTGAATTGCCCGACTTGATATTGAAAAGTGTTTTCAATGATGAGACTAAAATGCGGGGTTTATAATTGTTAGGCATGCGATGTCTAAGGAATTCATTTAGTCAGGCATGCGATGTCTGAGGATGTTGCGGATTCCAACTGTTGTAGTTTTACACTTTCTTTTCTGTGACCGTAAGTGTAATATGTGATATCGCCGGTTTCGTTGCTATATGTCAACGACAATTGGGATGCGCATATTTACTTACGTTGATGACATGTGATGTTATGTGTTGCTGGATATGTTCTATTGGATCGTCGTGTTTGAATAGCCGGGGGTTTTTATGTGAGATGAGTGTTTTTCATTTTCATTCATGTAAAAACTTGTATGTAATATTCTTTTATTGGGGCACTTCCAGGTTGCGGAAGGTGTCACCCTTTGTATATTATTTACTTTTCCACACTAGGATAGACCCAAGGAGGGGAGCACAAGTAACCGGGTTCTGGAGTCCAGTGGGAGACCAACTCGAGGAGTCGAGTCCGGGTCTCCTAACTCTAGAATTGGTAAGGTTTCTTGCCGCTCTCGTAGGGGTCTAGGGTGTGGGTTTGGCTATTCATCACGACCGTGGAATCCGTGTTTTATACTGGCTCGTATTGAAAACACGGACGTCCTAGTATATCCAATATTTCATATGATTCTTCTACTGCGATATCTGTGATGTGATCATGTGATGTTCTGTGATAGATACTGTATATAGTATATATGATATATTATATAGACGTTACTTATGTTTTACACCCGCACTAGCCCTGCCCCGCTCTGCCGTTAGTTACCTAACCTAACGGTGCACGAGGGGACATCGAGGCGAATGCGGATGGCATAAGTGTACGTCGTATTTATCTGTGATGTTTAAGTAACTTAAATGATGGGACTTCATTAATGAGATTAATGAAATAAAAGAAACCTAAAGATGTTGTAGAATCGAATTTCAAAATAAAATATGTAGCTACAGTTCTTGCTTTGCACAGCGGTATATATGATATATCCTGCACCTTATTCGATAAGGAAAGGACCGAGATCCCTTCACCGGGAGTGACTCCTTTAGCAATAACTGGCAGATGCTACACACTCGGTTTGTCTTTTGATTGCTTTTAAGAGTTTTTGCTTTGCACAGTGATATATATGATATATCCCGCACCTCATTCGACGAGGAAAGGACCGACGATCCCTTCACCGGGAGTGACTCCTTTAGCAAAACTAGAAAAGCCTCAAAAACACTCCATTTTAAAATCATTTGATTCTACAACGATATCAAGTTCATTACGCAATAGGTTTTCAGAAAAATCTGTCGTAGCCCTCCGTCATTTCAGATAAGTACTAGTTAGTATTCGTGCTGCGGTAGTTTGGCCTCCGTCAAGGCGTAGTGTACGGTAGCTAACTAGTGCTTATCTGCTAGCATATGATGCGATTGGATTAGGGTATTCGTACGGCGTTGTTTGGCCTCCGTCAAGGGTCGTGTGGGTGGGTTTAATTCAATCAGGAAATAACGGGTTGAACTTGACTAGCGGACTATGGGTAGTTTGGCCTCCGTCAAGGTCATAGGACGCTAGGGGCAAAATTATCGGGAATTTCAAGTGTTGAAATTTGCAATGAGATTGCATACCTTCTATGAGATAGTTGGATCCTGATACCCGCTGCGAGTAATTGTTACTCCTGGGAGAGTTTTACACATTACAATTAGCCGATCAAGTAGGTGTCTAGAAAGGTGTCAACGGGGTTACGCCTCTGGGAAAACGAGGTTTACATTAATTAGGTTCGTGCGAAAGCACGGGGGACCTCCCTCAAAGTACCGACACTTGCCTGGCTGAAAGATTGGTGAACTTGTAGCGTGTAATTAATCCCGGCTAGTCTTTCCTTTTAGGGTTTGAAGGAAGATTTGATAAAAAGCAGTGGGAGCCATCCTGATTAGATAAAATAATAACCAATCTATTCTTACAAGAGCGCACGCTGAGTGTTTTCTTCTCTCTCTCTCCAGGTAGCGACCATATCACGCCTTAATCAAGATAATAATACGGATTATTGACCGAAGCCGCTTGTTATACTGAGCTGGGGAACGTCGGTCCCGCTCCAACTTATAATTGTTATAAGACAGAGCAGGAAATTGGGGATTACCAGAATTCCCGTGCCGCCCAAACGAAGAGAGTGCATGCTGATGCATCATCTTCGGGTGTGTTCATTACAAAGAACTGTTTCTCAGTATCCTTTACGTCCTGGGTATGTGATACCGGATCAGGATCCCACATATGTAATATGTTACATAGGGCTACAGAAAGGTAGAGAACTGAGAACGGGTGATAAGTTTCATGAGGCAGAAAACGGAGCAAATGTTGCAGCCAAGTCTGTTGGTCACTGTCACCCTGTATTACCAATACATTGATTCTGAACAAATGCTATTAGATACTGAACCTGATATACAAAATCATATCCGTCTCTTTGTTAGTAAAGAAACGATAAAATTTTGTATTGTTGGATAATGTTTTGAACATTTCCTATATCAAAAGTTGATCGGATCAGGCACGTTATCTAAAAGCATTGATGTTCTAAATCAAACTACAGTTTTTAAGTATACAGAACACACACAAGAGGAAGAGTTCAGAAATGAACGAATCCTTCTTGAGGCATTGTAGACTAGGTCATATCAATGCGACCCGACTGGCTAAAGTTACATTTAGATGCATATTTAAATCAGTTTGAATTTACATCTTATGAAACTTGCCAGTCATGTCACAAAGATTAGATGACCGTAGCTCTGTTTATTGGAAACGGAGAAAGAGTTAGTAAACTCTTGGGATGATACATGTTGATGTATGTAAGGTCCCCTGTCTACATATGCCAGGACTGGTTCTTTGTACTTCGTTACATTCTCTGATAATCTCTCAAGATTCAGACATATGTTCCTGTTGAAACACAAGTCCGAACCTTTTGAGATATTCATAGAATACAAGTTAAAAGTAGAGAACCAATAAGGGTATAAGTATTATGTCCTTTGATGTGATCGAGGAGGAGAATACTTGAGCACGGAAATCCTGGACTATTCTAAAGGAGAATGAGATTCTCTCTCAGCATTACTCCTCCGTATACACCATAGCACGATGGTATATCGGGGCGGAGCAATAACACCCTATATGATAAGGTATGCTCTATGATGAGTACTACTGAGTTTCCTATTTCCTTCTGGGAGTTATGCATTTGAGAAGCTGCATACCTATTGAATAGGGTTCAAATCAAATCAGTTGCCTACCGCTTCATATGTGATATGGAAAGGGAAGAGCCCATATCTTAAGATGGTTAAGATTTGGGGTTGTCTGGCCTATGTCTAAAAGCAAAACCCGGACAAGCTCGAGGCAAGGTCTGTTATGTAGAACTGGAAAGGTTCCAGCTATGCAAACTGCAGCTGATGATTTGAAAGAACCAAAGGATTCAGTAGATTCCAACGAACCTCAGCCTCTCCGCCGATCTAGTAGGGTTCCTCACCCACCTGAGAGATACTTCGGTTACTCTATGACAGTGGGAGCGAGGATTGCATCATGAGATGATGACCCAACTAGTTTCGAGCTGGCCATCAGGAGTGGGACTCTGTAAGAATGGCTGGATGCTTAGCGATCTGAAATGGAATCCATGTACACCAACAAAGTATGCACTTTGGATGCTATATCTGAAGGGTTAAATCCCCATCAGGAGCAAGTATATCTTGAGAAGATTACTTGGTGTAGATGGAAAAGTTGAGACTTTCAAAGCTTGACTTGTTAAAGGTTTTCGTCATCGACCAGGCGTGGATTATGATGAAACATTTTCTAAGGATCTATGCTTAAGTCCATCCAGATCCTACTTACCACGGCTACATACCATGACTACGATATCTGGTGGTTGGGTGTCATGACTACTTTTCTAAATGATGTATTGGAAGAGAGCGTCTATAAGTACACAGCCAGAGGGCTTCGTAGACAGTGGGAGCAGCGGAAACGTATGCAAGATGTTTTATGTGATAAAGCAGGCATCGCGGAGTTGGAACATCTGTTTTGATGAGTTAGTCAAATAGTTTGACATCATCAAAATGGTAGATGAACCTTGTATATACAAGAAGGTAGTAGGGAGTATGGTAATGATCCTCGTAGAGTACCTGGATGACATACTCTTGATAGGGAAGGAGTTTCCTATGCTACGCTCGGTCAATCTCCGCTTATCACAATGATTCTCCACATAGGATCAAAGTGATACCTCCTAAATCCTGGGTTTTTGGATCTATGAGATAGATCTAAATGGATGTTAGGATTCTCACTAGTTGTAGTGAGATGGTATCAATCGATCCTGGGGAGAATCACTGGAAGGGTTCCAGGGTGATAAAGACGACTGAATGTCAGTCGCAGGCATTGTCTTTACCCTCAGTAAAGGGACGGTATGTTGGAAGAGTTCCAAACTAGATACCGTGGCATACTAGACGATAAAGGCTCGATACATCGCTACTTAACATGCTACCAAAGAGGCAGTCTGGATGTATATTTGTTCATGAGATGAACTTAGTTCCTCCCATTGTGTGACAATGGAGTTGTGGCGTATGCCAGGGAACGTCCGTCCCATCAGTGATCCAGACATATTCTAAGGCAGTGTCACCTGATCGTGGAGATGGTTGATCTCCTGGGGATCGAGGTTAGGAGAGCAGACTCAGAGGACAACACAGCAGATCCACTCACGAAAGGCCTTTTCCCAGAGAGAGACTTTTATGGGATGGTTGTGTATGAGATACTGCAACCACTGCTATCAGATGGCCCTAGTGCAAGTGGGAGATTGTTAGTTATATGTATGCCCTAGAGGCCATTACTGTACATAGGATGTATATTGTAGTGGATGCTTGGACATATATAGGGAGAACTTTCTTGCTCGACATGATAGTATGCTATCTGGTTGATCTTTACCTTAACGTGTACACTGATTGTCTCTCTGTTACATGTTGGTAAAGCCCTTAGGATGTGTACTTGACCACCTGGACTATGATGCGGATCATACTAGTGGGGACATGGTAGTCCATAAGTACATCTTTCAAGGTCCCTAGTCGTGGGTATATCGAGACGGGGCATCGATATACCAGAGTAGACTAGCGTATACCTTCTCGACCCATACAGATGGGCGATGGATGATCCCATATCCATTGGTGTTTGACATCAGAGATGATATACGGGTGCTCAGTGGAGACTGGGTACACTGGACGGACTCGCCGAGAACTCCCAGATGGTATTATACCTTACGTCAGATGGCAGTTCTCTGGTGACACTGGTACAGAGTAGTCTGTTGACCCGAGATCGTCATAGAGTCTTGTGTGGTTCCCACTGTGCTTTGATTTCCACCTTACCACGTCCAAGAGGGCGTGCAAAACGGTGGTTTTTGGGTACAGTCCCGAGTCACATGGAGGCAATGAGCGATAGGAGGGGATTCGTCTCTCCCGGTATATGGGGTTGATGTTGCGCTGTGTTCAATTGGCTATAACCGGAAATCCCTGGCCAGGGTTGCTGAGATTTACTGGTAAGTGTTGCCAGTAGTTTCTCAAACTGTTATAGACCTCATATCGACACGACTTATCAAGCTATTGGGGTCTGACGTTTACCACCCCTAGGCGAGATATGCGACATATCAGACGATCAGACCGGACTGTACGGTAAGTGTTACTGGTTGGATTCACAGGAGTGTGAGCGGGCTTGCTCGTCGATCTTCTGATCGCTGAATACCCGGGTGGCCGTTACGTTTAGCAGACCGCTTGCGGCTTGTGGGTGTTTGATATGATCATCACCTGCTGCCGGCGTATTGACGAGTCTTTAGAGTCCTACACAGAGGTTTCCTGGCTCAAGCGAAACGAAATAGGAGCGCATATGAGATATGTGCGGGACCGAGAATAATGCGTGTATGTGATACCGTATTCTATTCTCGCGATGATTGTATCGAATGGTTGTATGCGATATAACCTAGTTATCGAATCGAGGATTGATTCGATAAGCCGATACATTGTATACTAGTCGGTTGTGTGCGACATGACCGGATCATTGAATCAAGTGTTGATTTAATGATTTAATGTATAATTATATATTTGATATATTACTTTGCATTAACTAGTATCGGTTCACTTTAAATGGATTTTCTCACTTGATTTGTGCACATTGTATATGTGATATATTTTTGTACACTAGTTTGTATCATGTTTGATGATACTTGCTCACTTGGGTTTGTGTAAAGATTAAACCATGGCTATATGAATGGTTAGGATTTTGATTATTTACTTAGTTATTTGTTTATATATTCATTTTGGAAATTTTTAAGGATGGTGGCTTATTTTGTTTTTATGTTGAAGCTTCTTGAAGCTTTGATCAAGTCAACCATTCTTATCTCATCCTTAACCCTAACCATTCCAACTAACCTTGGTTTAATCTCTACACTTGACCATGGTTTACATTATGATAAGTTTTCATTTTCTTTTCATTTTTGAATTAACTTATCATAATATTCATTCTTCTTCTTCTTCATCTTCTTTCATGAAGAAAGCTTCACTTCATCAATGGTGATTGATGAAAAAGGGTGAGAAATCCAATTCTAAAGTGAACCCACTTCCTATTTCTTCATCCTCTACCTCTTCCAAGTAGTAGAGTGTGTTTCCTTCACAAGTTTTCTTGACTTGGTGAAGTTGGAGCTTGATCTAGCGATGCCTCGACGTAGATCATCTTCGGCACGAAGCCGACGACCTTGCCCGCCCATTTCTCCGATGAAGCCGACGCTAGAGCCCGGATTTTGATTTGGACAGCGGAGAGGACTTCATCACGGAGCCGTGGAGGTGGAGGACCGGATATACAAAGGTTGTATTTCCGTCACTCTTAGTAAAGTAGTTAACTAGTTGCTTTGTCGCCTAAACTTCTAGCCAACGATCCGTATTAAGGTTTCTCGGCACCCGTAAAATTTGAAATTGGCATGGTTGATGCCTTGTGAGACCTCATTAGAGTGCCTAGGAACCCTACAGATGACATGTGATGTTATGTGTTGCTGTGATATGTTATATTGGATCGTCGTGTTTTGAATAGTCGGGGGTTTTATGTGGGATGAGAGTTTTCATTTTCATTCATGTAAAATTCAATGTATGTAATATTCATTTATTGGGGCACTTCCGGATTAAGGATATTGTCACCATTGTTTTATATTATTTACTTTTCCGCATTAGGATAGACCCAAGGTGGGGAGCACAAGTAACCGGGTTCTAGAGTCCAGTGGGAGACCAACTCGAAGAGTCGAGTCCGGGTCTCCTAACTCTAGAATTGGTAGGGTTGCTTTCCACTCTCGTAGGGATCTAAGGATGCGGGTTTGGCTATTCATCACGACCGTGGAATCCGTGTTTTATACAGGCTCAAAATAAAACACTGACCTCCTAGTATGTCCAATATTTCATATGTTATCTTCTGCTGCTGATATACTGTGATGTGATCATTTTATATGCCTGAGACGAATGCTTTATTATTGTATATATGATATATAATAAACGTTGCTTATGTTTTGCACCCGTGCTAGTCCCGCCCCGGTATGCCGTTAGTTAACTAACCTGACGGTGCATAACGGGATACTGTGGTGAATGGGGATGGCATAAGCGTACGTTATATTTTCGTTTCTTCTGTGATGCTTAGGAAGTATAAATGATGGGACTTCATTAATGAAATTAATGAAAGAAAAAGAAACCTAAAAGAGGTTGTAGAATCAAATTTTCAAAAAGAGTAGCTCTAGTTTTTGCTTTGCATAGCGGTATTCCTTGTAGAATATCCAGCACCTTATTCGATAAGAAAAGAGCCGAGATCCCTTCACCGGGAGTGACCACTTTAGCGAAACTAGCAGATACTACAACTCACTCGGTTTTGTTTTTGATTGCTTCTATACTTCTTGCTTTGCATAGCGGTATTTGTGAAATATACTGCACCTTATTCGATAAGGAAAGAGCCGAGATCCCTTCACCGGGAGTGACCTCTTTAGCGAAACTAGTAAAAGCCTCAAAAACACTCCTTTTCAAAAATCACTCATTTCTGCAGCGATATCAAGTTCGTTATGCTCATGGTTTTCTTAAAAACCTGCGTAGCCCTCCGTCATTTCAGATAAGTAATATTTTGTATTCGTGCTACGTTTGTTGGCCTGCGTTAAGGCTTAGTGTGCAGTAGCTAACTACTGTTTATCTGTAACATAAGATGAGATTGGATTAGGGTAGTCGTGCGACTTTGCTGGCCTGCGTCAAGGGTCGTGCTGGTGGGTTTAATTCAATCAGGAAATGACGGGTTGAACTTGACTAGCGGACTATAGTTTGTTGGCCTGCGTTAAGGTCATAGGACTCTAGAGGTAAAAGTATTATCGGAAATTTCAAGTGTTGAAATTTGCAATGAGATTGCATACCTTCTATGAGATAGTTGGATCCCGATACCCACTGCGAGTAAGAGTTACTTCTGGGAGAGTTTAACACATGACAATTAGCCGATCAAGTAGGTGTCTAGAAAGGTGTTAACGGGGTTATGCCTCTGGGAAAACGAGATTTATTTTAATTAGGTCCGTGCGAAAGCACGGGGAACCTCCCTTAAAGTATCAACACTGGCCTGGCTGAAAGATTGGCGAATTTGTAAGGTGTAATTAATCCCGGCTAGTGTTACCTTTTAGGGTTTTAAGGAAGATTTGATAAAACCAGTAGGAGCCATCCTGATTAGATAAGATAATAACCATTCTAATCTTGCAAGAGCATACGCTAAAGTGTTTTCTTCTCTCTGTCTCTCTCCAGGTGGCGACCATGTCAGGCCTTAATCAAGATAATAGTATGGATGTATTGACTGAACCTGCTTATTGTACTGAGCAGAGGAACGTTGGTTCCGTTCTTTCTTATAATTGTTATAAGACTGAGCAGGAAATAGGGAAATATCCGAATTCCCACGCCGCCCAAACAAAGAACATGCATGTTGATGCATCTTCGTCAGGTGTGTTAGTTACTGAGAACTGTCTCTCAGTTCACTCTACGTCTTGGGTATTAGATACCGGATCGGGATCCCACATATTTAATATGTTACATGGGCTACGGAAAGGTAGAGAACTGGGAGAGGGTGATCATTCCATAAGAGTAGAGAATGGTGCAAATATTGCAGCCAAAGCTGTTGGAGGATATCACCTTGTGTTGCCAAATGGTAATACATTGATTCTGAATGAATGATATTACATTCCGACACTGATATGCAATCTTATATCAGTTTCTTTATTAAGTAAAGAAGGATATAATTTTGTAGTACAGGATAATGTTATGAATATCTTCCTGAATCAAAAGTTGATTGGATCAGGCTCGTTAAACAATGGCATATACGTTCTGAATCAAACTGCAGATCTTAATGTACAAAGCGCACACAAGAGAAAGAGTTCAGAAAAGAACGAATCCATCTTATGGAATTGTAAACTAGGTCATATAAATGTGACACGACTAGCTAAGTTGCATAAGGATGGATATTTGAATCCGTTCGAATTTTCATCTTATGACACTTGTCAGTCATGTCTCAAAGGCAAAATAACCAAAACTCCGTTTAGTGGACATGGAGAAAAGAGTTACGGGACTCTTGGGACTGATACATAGTGATGTATGTAGTCTCATGTCTACACATGCCAGGAATGGTCCCTTGTACTTCATTACATTTACTGGCGATCTCTCAAGATACGGACATGTGTTTCTGTTGAAACACAAGTCTGAAGCTTTTGAGAAATTCAAAGAATATAAGCACGAAGTCGAAAACTAAATGGGTAAAAGTATTAAGATCCTTCGATCTGATCAAGGAGGAGAATACTTGAGCAATGAGTTCCTGGACTATCTAAAAGAGAATGGGATTCACTCTCAGCTTACTCCTCCATATACTATAAGTCCACGTTGCTCACCCCGGTTCTTACGGGGAGGCGGAAATGGCAAAAAACGATTATTTAGCGCAAAGGCAACATGGACTAAAAGCCGGATCTTTGCTAAACTATGAACTAGCAAACTACTAGAGGTGTTAACTACTATGCCGTAGAAATTATACCTCACGAAACCGGTCCTTCGGGTCTTCATTCCGCTGTCCTCCTCGTCCATCCACGCTCCGAGGATCGATCCGGATCTTGGTCACCTCCGCGGCCTTCTTGAGTCGAAGACGATCCACCTGAGAGTTGTACACCGAGCTCCACCTCGAGCCGAAGCAACTAGGGCAACAAGATTGCTAGTCTTGATATCTTAGGTTGTGTAGAAGAGAAAGATGGAAGTGTTTGTCTATGTGGATTCTTTTTCTCTCAACACATGAGATCAAAAGAATTTTTCAAGAGGAGGAAGATGAAGGAGGAGAAACAACCATGGAGCTCTTTCTTTCTTCTCACTAGCAAGAGAGAGAATGAGAGATGAGAAATGAAATTCTCAACTAAAGAAAAAACTAACCATGGTTGCAATAATACACAAAAGCTATCATTACAAATCCTATCATGCTAAAGTTGATGGCACTAATGACTTGACCATTTTCATAACTCAAGAAATAAAAAGAAAAAGAAAACCAAAGAAGAGTGTAGACCTCTCATGAAGGTCAATGGTCAATTTTGGTCAACGGGTCAACAAAGTCAAGAGTGGTCAAAGAAGGTCAAATGGTCAAAGCAATTAGCCATCAAATAATTATCACTAAGAGGATTAGCAATGATATCCCCGGCTCATAAAGGTTTTGACCGAACGAATTGCCAAAACCCTAATGAGTCCGCCTCAATATGGTTTTGACCGAATCAACTGTCAAAACCCTAATGAGGCACCTCCTCCTTCATCGCTCCGCAAAACTGTGCATACACACCCGCATCCGCATTCCGTAGAATGCGAATGCACAAAAGACAAAACTAATCCATCTGTGCAATACTAGGATCCGGCTTAAACCAAAGCCCACTAGTATTGCCTGCCCGAACAGCATACACACACAAGTGCACGTAAGTGATCGCAGCCCTGCCGTAAAACCATACGGCCTCTACACGTTTCGATCAGTGCAGGGAAACTCTCTGTGTGGGACTCTAAAGACTCGACACTACGCTGGCAATGGGTTTAACCACAGACCGCAAGCGGCACTAGCTGTACGTAACGGTCCCCAGGTAGATATCGATAAGAAGGCTGATGAGGTAAACCCATCCGAACTCCTACTGAGCCTGTATGTGACAATCTCCATACAGTCCGGTCTGTTCGTCTGATACATCGCATGGCGGGCCTAGGGGGGCGGTAAACGTCAGTCCCCTAATAGCGGTACAAGTCGTGTCGGAGTGAAGCCCAGAACACCCTAAGATAACACTGGAAACCTACCAGTATATCTCGCTTTCCCTGGCCAGGGACTACTCGTGTAATGGCTCTCCTAGACACAACGCGATGTCAACCCCCAATACCGGGAGAGACGAATCCTGTCTAACCGTCACTGCCTCCAAGTGCTTCGGGACTGCACCCAACTACTACCTGTTTACACGACTCATTTGAGCCGTGGTAGGGTAGTAATCTAAGTACAGTGGGAACACACTCGAGGCGAAGTGACAGTGTCAAGTCAGCGGACTAAGCTGTACTCATGTCACCTGGGAACTGATAACTGACGATAGGTATAATACCAACCAACAGTTCCCGACGAGTCTTGTCCAGTGTACTCGTAACCCAACGAGCACCCGCATACTATCTCCAGTACGACGTACTGATGGCTGTGGGACAGACCACATCCCCTGCTGGGATGAGAAGCACATACGCTAGTCTACTCCGGAGTATCGATGCCCTGTCTCGATAGTCCTACGACTAGGGACCTGTATAAGGATGTGCTTATAGATTACCCAGCCCCCACAAGTGTGACTGCCATCACAACGCTGGTAATCAAGCAAAGATCCTAAGGGCTCCACTAATATGTATATAAGCGATATGCTAAAAGAAACACATGCACATATTGAAGTAGAGACAAACCAAGTAGCATACTACCATTTTGAGCAAGATTGTCTATACAACTGTGAATATCCCAAGCTTCCATTAAGTAATATACAAGCTAGTATGATACAGTAATGGCCTCTAGGGCATATACACAAACAATCTCCCACTTTCACTAAGGCCATGTACTGGCGTATCGAAGACCTATCATCTCGATCAGCCGCTCGAACTGAGTCTGGGGTAGGGCCTTCTTGAGTGGATCTGCAGTGTTATCCTCCGAATTTACTCTCTTCACCTCGATCTCCCGGCGATCTACGATCTCCCTGATCAGGTGGTACCGCCTCAAAATGTGCCTGGACTTCTGATGGGACCTGGGTTCCTTCGCTAAAGCTATAGCTCCGTTGTTGTCGCAATACAGCGGTATTGGATCAACAATGGTAGGAACCACCTGAAGCACCGTGAGGAACTTCTTCATCCAGACAGCTTCCTTTGCGGCATCGCAAGCAGCTATGTATTCCGCTTCCATAGTTGAGTCAGCAACGGTCTCCTGCTTGGAACTCTTCCAGCAAACCGCCCCTCCATTGAGGGTAAAGACATAACCCGACATGGACTTGGAGTCATCCTTGTCACTCTGGAAGCTGGAGTCAGCAAAGGCCTCGATCTGGAGGTCTTTTCCGCCATACACCAAGAACATCTCCTTAGTCCTTCTCAGGTACTTGAGAATGTTCTTTACCGCTATCCAGTGTTTCTCCCCTGGGTCCGACTGATACCGGCTTACAACGCTCAATGCGTATGCTACATCTGTTCTGGTACATAACATGGCATACATTATAGAGCCTACCGCAGAAGCGTAGGGTATAATAGACATGCGATCCCTTTCTAAATCAGTCTTGGGAGACATCTCTTTAGAGAGGGTGATCCCGTGACAAGCCGGTAAATTACCGCGCTTTGAATCTTCCATACTGAATCTTTTCAGTATGGTGTCAATGTACCTGAACTGTGAAAGTCCCAACATCCTCTTAGATCTATCACGATAGATCTGGTTCCCCAGAATGTAGTTGGCATCGCCCAAGTCCTTCATGGAGAACCTCTGGGACAAGAATCCTTTGACTAACTGTAGCATAGGAATATCATTTCCTATTAGAAGAATGTCATCCACGTACAAGACGAGGAATACCATAGTTCTCCCTACAATCTTACTGTAAATGCATGGTTCATCTGGGTTTTTGATAAAGTCGAATTCTTTGACAGTATCATCGAAGCAGATGTTCCAACTCCGCGATGCCTGCTTCAGTCCATAAATGGACTTTAACAACTTGCACACTCTACCGCTGCTCCCACTCTGAATGAATCCCTCCGGCTGTTCCATATAGGCGCACTCTTCTAAATTTCCATTTATGAAAGCCGTCTTTATGTCCATCTGCCAGATCTCATAATCGTGGAAGGCAGCAATGGCAAGAAGGATCCGAATGGATTTCAGCATAGCCACTAGAGAAAAAGTCTCGTCATAGTCCAAACCAGGTCTTTGACGAAAACCCTTTGCAACAAGTCTAGCTTTATAGGTTTCAACCTGCCCATCTACACCAATCTTCTTTCTGAAGATCCATTTGCATCCTACGGGTTTTACCCCTTCTGGAGCAAAGTCCAAAGTCCAAACTTTGTTGGTGTACATGGACTCCATCTCGGTCCGCATTGCATCCAGCCATTTTACCGAGTCACCGCACTGAATGGCTTGCTAGAAGCTAGTAGGCTCACCATAATCCATAGTGCAATCCTCTCTATCCCCGTCTATAAGAAAACCGTAGTATCTCTCGGGTGGATGAGACTGCCTACTACTCCTGCGGAGTGGCGCTGGGATGTCCAGTTCTCCTGAACCTTCTGGTTCCACTAAGGTTTCAGTAATAGCTCGTGGTTCTGGAATTTCTTCCAGTTCTATTGCGCTCCCACTTATCTGATTTTCCAAAAACTCAGTTTCCAAGAAGCGGGCATGACGAGAAACAAAAACCTTTTGTTCCTCTTCGTAATAGAAAAGATACCCTTTGGAGTTCCTTGGGTATCCCACAAACATACACTGTACTGAGCGTGCCTCAAGCTTGTCCTCATGCTGCTTTTTTACAAAAGCTGGACATGCCCATGTCTTAAAGTGTTTAAGACAGGGTTTCTTCCCACTCCACATCTGATATGGTGTGGTAGGCACTGACTTAGTAGGAACCTGGTTCAAAAGATATACAGATGTTTCTAGTGCATAACTCCAGAAGGATCGCGGCAACTCAGCTTTACTCATCATGGAACGAACCATATCCAATAGGGTTCGATTCCGCCTTTCCGATACACCGTTGTGTTGTGGTGTGTATGGAGGAGTAAGCTGAGAGAGAATTCCATTCTCTTTTAAGAAGCCCAGAAACTCGGCACTCAAGTATTCACCACCTCGATCAGATCTCAGTGTCTTGATACTTTTGCCTGTTTGTTTTTCAACTTCATTCTTGTATTCCCGAAATTTCTCAAAAGCCTCGGATTTGTGCTTCATTAAGAAGACATGTCCATACCTAGAGAAATCATCTGTGAAAGTAATGAAGTATGAATAACCACTTCGCGCATGTGTAGACATTGGACCACACACATCACTGTGTATGAGTCCCAAGAGCTCGCTCGCTCTTTCTCCGTGTCCAGTGAACGGAGTCTTTGTCATCTTTCCCATGAGACAAGATTCATAAGTGGCATAAGACTGGTACTCGAACGGATCCAAGTATCCTTCTTTATGCAACTTTGTCAACCGTGTCTCATTAATGTGACCCAGTCTACAATGCCATAAGAAAGCCTGATTTAATTCCGGAGACTTTCTTTTAAGTGTGTTCTGGACACTGAAGATCTGAGCTTGATTCAATACGTATATGCCGTTTTTCAATGTACCTGACCCAATCAGAACTTGATTTAGGTGGATGTTCACTACATCGCTTACAAAAGTAAAATCATATCCTTCCTTAGAAAGTAAGGATACAGATATGAGATTACAAGTCGCACCTGGTACATAAAAACAGTCACGCAGAATCAATATCTGCCCAGTTGTCAGTCCAAGATGATATTCCCCTACGGATTCAGCATACATGCTCATTCCGTTAGCAACCCTGAGAGTCATATCACCTATCTTGATAACCCTACGGTTTCTCAGAGCCTGTAACGAATTACAGATATGAGATCCTGATCCGGTATCCAATACCCAGGAAGTAGGGTTAACTGATATACAGTTCTCTATTACAAACACACCTGAAGCCAAACCCACAGCATGCTTCGAATTCTGGCTACTGGCTATACAAGCCCTGCAATCCTTCTGCCAATGTTCATTCCCGTAACAATAGGAACGTCCCTCTTTTACAACATTCAGCCCTAAAACTTCTGCCCTTTCCTTTCCTTCTATTTCCCTGGTTTCCTTCAGGGTAGAAGGTAGAGACTGCAGAATCAAGTCAGTATCTGACCCGTTCTTCAACGTGGTCTTCAGGTCTGTGAGCTCAAAACAGCTAGTCTCTGTAAGGACGTTGCCCCCTACAGATGACCCAATAGCCAACCTCGCTTGAAGCAATTCGTTCGAGGTCTCATATCTTGCGATACGAGATTGCTCTCCATATAAATCTTTGTTATGGAGGAAGATAGAAACTAAGTCCATCTTCTCGTGCTGCCTCTGGTATGCACCATCAACTGAGGCTAACACGAGGCACTTGGCTTTCGCATATTCCTTTTCCGATGTCCTACGGATATCAATATCCGTGACAGGGGAAACTGGACCCGAGACGGCAGGGGTGGGATTAGTTAAGAGGTGTCCCAGCTTGTCATGGGCAATGGACATCTGGACAGACCTTTGCCAATCATAACAGTCAGATTCAGTCATTTTATTATCTAGATGTAACCTATGTCTGGTCACTGGGTCGCTGCAATTAAGAGAGAGAGAAGAAAACACTCAGCATGATGCTCTTTGCAAGTTTAGATTGGTTTTTAATTTATCTAAACAGGATGGCTCATACAGGGTCCTTCGTTTAATAAGCGGATTGGTCCCCACTGTCTCTCGAATCCCTCCTCAAACCATAAAGGAAGAATTAGTCGGGATTATTCTCACCGTACAATACTTGCTTAACCGTTCAGCCAGGCTAGTGTTGGTACTTCGAGGGAGGTTTTCCAACGCTTTCGCGAAATTCCTTAATTAAATAACCTCTTTTCCCTGGGGGCGTAGCCCCGCTAACACCTTTCTAGACACCTACTAGGTTTATAGCATTGATCGTTAAGAGAGAAATTTCCCGAGGAGTAGCATATACTCACAGTAGGATCGGGATCCAAATATCATCGCGTGATAAAACTGAAGGAATCCTACCAGAATTATCACACTCCAAATGGTATGCAGCGCTAGCAAGTTTCAGTTCTTTTGAAACTCCCGATGTGGATTTTTGCCCCATGCTCTTATGATCTTGACTAAGGCCAACAAATCATAAGTCACATGTCAAGTTCTACCCGTCGTTGTCCAAGTTAATTTGAACCCACCCGTATATACCCTTGACTATGGCCAACAAAGTAATACGACTGTCCCAAACCAACGCATCTATCTATGCAACATATGAATACCCACCAGCTACCAAACACTGTGCCTTGATTAAGGCCAACAAACACAGCTTGAATACTGTTGAATATTCATATGAAACGACGGAGGGCTACGAATGGTTTTGGCGAAACCGTGAACATAGTGAACTTGATATAATCGAAGGAACGAGATAGCTTTTTAAAAAGAGTGGTTCAAGCTCCGCGTTTAAAAAGCTGGTTTTTGAAAAGAACCGAGTGGTTTTGAAAGTGTTCCAACGACTTTTACTTGGTTTATTTTCTTGCATTAATTTTAATGCGTCCCACCATTTAATCCTACCATTAGAGAAAACAACGAAAATATGACGTACGCTTATGCCATCCGCATTCGCCACGGGGTCCCGTCATCACCCGTTAGGTTACTTAACTAACGACAGAGCGGGGGCTGGACTAGCGCGGATGCAAAACATAAGCAACGCCTAAATAGATATCATATATAGATATATAGCAATGATAGCCATTCCAGATCACAGATGAACACTTTGGATATACTAGGAATCCGCGGTCCGTTCGAGCCTGTAACGAAAAGCGGATTACACGGTCGCGATGAATAGCCAAACCCCACCCTAGACCCCTACGGGTGCGGCAAACTACCCGCCAAGTACCCGAAGCGAAGCAACCTCCCTCAACCCGTGAGTAGGCCACTCGGCACTTCGAGATACCCGGTAGTTCGTGCACCCCGCCTTGGGTCTATCCTAGGAGAAAAAACAGTAAAAAGAAATTATACAATGACGGCTACAACCTCACCCCGGTTATGCGGCCAAACAAATAATATTACATCAATTTACAAATTTTACAATGAATGAAAGAAAAAGAAACTCTCATCTCACATCCACCCCGGCTATTCATCCGCGACAATCCACCGAGTTCATATCCACAAACCATCAACATTACAGATCACAGATATGTATAACCCCCACTAATCGACATATAGCGATTAGCGGACGTTCAATACATATATCACATCACAGAAAATATTCATTAGCCAAAGTCTACGGAATATCGATCAAAATACGGATTTGTAACCACCCCAAAAAGTCAATTTGTTCTCTGGAAAATCTGGGTGGAAACAACATGTACTAAAAATCCCAAAATAACACAAAAAGAACACTGCGGCAAAACGGAGTCGCGGCCAAGTCAACTCGGCCGCGGATCAGCGGCCAAACACATTGTTTGGCCGCGGTTCCGTGGTGAGTTGGCCGAGTCAGCGCCTCATTTTTGCTGGGTGTTCTAACAAAACTCTGAGCCGATTTTTCATGTATGTCAAATATTTTTTTGAACAGTATAAAAAATCGACAGAAAGTGGGATTTTTCTTAACGTGTTTTGTGATTTTTTCCGATCGAAATTCTTAACACTTTGCTAACTTGCTAGTTTATGTTTAGCTAGGCCCTGATACCACTGTAAGTCAACGTTGCTCATCCCGGTTCTTACGGGGAGGCGGAAACGGCAAAAAACGATTATTTAGCGCAAAGGCAACATGGACTGAAAGCCGGATCTTTGCTAAACTATGAACTAGCAAACTACTAGAGGTGTTAACTACTATGCCGTAGAAATTATACCTCACGAAACCGGTCCTTCGGGTCTTCATTCCGCTGTCCTCCTCGTCCATCCACGCTCCGAGGATCGATCAAGATCTTGGTCACCTCCGCGGTCTTCTTGAGTCGAAGACGATCCACCCGAGAGTTGTACACCGAGCTCCACCTCGAGCCGAAGCAACTAGGGCAACAAGATTGCTAGTCTTGATGTCCTAGGTTGTGTAGAAGAGAAAGATGAAAGTGTTTGTCTATGTGGATTCTTTTTCTCTCAACACATGAGATCAAAAGAATTTTTCAAGAGGAGGAAGATGAAGGAGGAGAAACAACCATGGAGCTCTTTCTTTCTTCTCACTAGGAAGAGAGAGAATGAGAGATGAGAAATGAAATTCTCAACTAAAGAAAAAACTAACCATGGTTGCAATAATACACAAAAGCTATCATTACAAATCCTATCATGCTAAAGTTGATGGCACTAATGACTTGACCATTTTCATAACTCAAGAAATAAAAAGAAAAAGAAAACCAAAGAAGAGTGTAGACCTCTCATGAAGGTCAATGGTCAATTTTGGTCAACGGGTCAACAAAGTCAAGAGTGGTCAAAGAAGGTCAAATGGTCAAAGCAATTAGCCATCAAATAATTATCACTAAGAGGATTAGCAATGATATCCCCGGCTCATAAAGGTTTTGACCGAACGAATTGCCAAAACCCTAATGAGTCCGCCTCAATATGGTTTTGACCGAATCAACTGTCAAAACCCTAATGAGGCACCTCCTCCTTCATCGCTCCGCAAAACTGTGCATACACACCCGCATCCGCATTCCGTAGAATGCGAATGCACAAAAGACAAAACTAATCCATCTGTGCAATACTAGGATCCGGCTTAAACTAAAGCCCACTAGTATTGCCTGCCCGAACAGCATACACACACAAGTGCACGTAAGTGATCGCAGCCCTGCCGTAAAACCATACGGCCTCTACACGTTTCGATCAGTGCAGGGAAACTCTCTGTGTGGGACTCTAAAGACTCGACACTACGCTGGCAGTGGGTTTAACCACAGACCGCAAGCAGCACTAGCTGTACGTAACGGTCCCCAGGTAGATATCGATAAGAAGGCCGATGAGGTAAACCCATCCGAACTCCTACTGAGCCTGTATGTGACAATCTCTGTACAGTCCAGTCTGTTCGTCTGATACATCGCATGGCGGGCCTAGGAGGCGGTAAACGTCAGTCCCCTAATAGCGGTACAAGTCGTGTCGGAGTGAAGCCCAGAACACCCTAAGATAACACTGGAAACCTACCAGTATATCTCGCTTTCCCTGGCCAGGGACTACTTGTGTAATGGCTCTCCTAGACACAGCGCGATGTCAACCCCCAATACCGGGAGAGACGAATCCTGTCTAACCGTCACTGCCTCCAAGTGCTTCGGGACTGCACCCAACTACTACCTGTTTGCACGACTCATTTGAGCCGTGGTAGGGTAGTAATCTAACTACAGTGGGAACACACTCGAGGCGAAGTGACAGTGTCAAGTCAGCGGACTAAGCTGTACTCATGTCACCTGGGAACTGATAACTGACGATAGCTATAATACCAACCAACAGTTCCCGACGAGTCTTGTCCAGTGTACTCGTAACCCAACGAGCACCCGCATACTATCTCCAGTACGACGTACTGATGGCTGTGGGATAGACCACCTCCCCTGCAGGGATGAGAAGCACATACGCTAGTCTACTCCGGAGTATCGATGCCCTGTCTCGATAGTCCTACGAGTAGGGACCTGTATAAGGATGTGCTTATAGATTACCCAGCCCCCACAAGTGTGACTGCCATCACAACGCTGGTAATCAAGCAAAGATCCTAAGGGCTCCATTAATATGTATATAAGCGATATGCTAAAAGAAACACATGCACATATTGAAGTAGAGACAAACCAAGTAGCATACTACCATTTTGAGCAAGATTGTCTATACAACTGTGAATATCCCAAGTTTCCATTAAGTAATATACAAGCTAGTATGATACAGTAATGGCCTCTAGGGCATATACACTAACATATACACCACAGCACAACGGCGTATCGGAACAGAGGAATCGCACCCTATTAGATATGGTGCGCTCTATGATGAGCACCGCTGAGTTGCCTATTTCCTTTTGGGGACATGCACTGGAGACAACTGCAGACCTATTGAATATGGTTCCTACCAAATCTGTGCCAACCACTCCATATGAAATATGGAAAGGAAAGAGATCATATCTTAATTATGTTAAGATATGGGGTTGTCCGGCATATGTGAAAACACAGCATCCGGACAAACTCGAGGCAAGGTCTTTTCTGTGTAAGTTTATTGGATATCCCAAACATTCGCGCGGGTATATCTTCTACCACATTGAGGAACAAAAGGTGTTTATTTCTAGACATGCCACCTTTTTAGAAAAGGAATTTCTTGAAAAAAATATTAGTGGCAAGAAGGTAGAACTGGAAGAGGTTCCAGCTATACAAACTACAACAGAAGATTTGGTAGAACCAGAGGATTCGGTAATTCCCGACGAATCCCAGCCTCTCCGCCGATCTAGTAGAGTTCCTCATCCACCTGAGAGATACTACGATTTTCTCATTGATGGTGGGAGCGAGGACTGCATCATGGAAGATGATGATCCGACTAGCTTCGAGCATGCCATCACGAGTGGGGACTCTGTGAAATGGCTGGATGCAATGCGATCTGAGATGGAATCCATGTACACCAACAAAGTATGGACTTTGGAAGTTGCTCCTGAAGGGGTAAAACCCATTGTGAGCAAATGGATCTTTAAGAAGAAACTTGGTGTAGATGGAAAAGTTGAGACTTTCAAAACTAGACTTATTGCAAAGGCTTTTCGTCAACGACCAGGTGTGGATTATGACGAAACCTTTTCTCCAGTGGCTATGCTTAAGTCTATCCGGATCTTACTTGCCATTACTGCATACCATGACTACGAAATCTGGCAAATGGATGTTAAGACCGCCTTTCTAAATGGTGATTTAGAAGAGTGTGTGTACATGACTCAGCCAGAGAACTTCGTAGATAGTGGGAGCAGCGGAAAGGTGTGCAAGCAGCTTAAATCTATCTACGGTTTAAAGCAGGTATCGCGGAGTTGGAACATCTGTTTTGATATGGTATGTTTCCCCCAATCAGAGCAAAGCTCTGTTTAAAATTCAAATTTTGAAATGAAGCAAAGTTTCAGAAGTAGCACACCACGTGCAAAGCACGTGTGCGCTAGCTCCAGGTGCGCTGCGCCCTAAGCAACGCACCGCGTGCAAAGCACGTGTGCGCTAGCGCCAGGTGCGCTGCGCTCTAAGCAGCGCACCGCGTGCAAAGCACGGGTGAGCTAGTGCTGGAACTAAAAGTTCCCCACCGACAGATCTAAGATCCAATAATAATGATAAATCATTAATAAATCAGAATTAAGTTCTGTTAAGGAAAGATTCCTCAAAATCTTTCCAAACAACAAGATTGTGCTCTGTAAATCAGAGCACCGTTGGATCAATGATCCAATGGTGATTAAAAATCACCAAAATACAGAATAAATTCTGTATGGAAAATATTTCCCAATCTTGTTAAAAAACAAGAAGATTGCCTTCTGTAAATCAGAAGCCCTTGGATCAAAGATCCAACGGTGGGGAAATCCCCAAATCAATTGGAGAAAAGATCTCCTTAACTGATTGAACAAATCAGCTTGCCCTATAAAAAGGCTCCCAGAATTCAAGTCTCAAGATACAGAAGCATAGAGAGGAACCCCCCCCCCCCCGAAGTTTTGAGAAAATCTCAGAAAGAAGAGCCAAGCTCTCGATAGAAGAACTTCTTTTCTTCAAGGTAAAAGAACAGAGAGATGAAATCATTTCATAATTAAAAAGAAAAATTCACTTCTTTCTTTAAGATCATAGATCTACAAGACCAAGGTCTTTTACAAAGAGATTAAAAGATCTCATCATAAAATAAAAGAAAAATTTACTTCTTTCTCACAGATCATAGATCTATAAGACTAAAGTCTTTCTCAAAGAGATCATGAGCATCTCATTATAAAAAAGGGGAAGAATAATTCAATTCTCTTAAGAATCACAGATCCATAAAGGCAAAGCCTTTCATCAATATAAGAGATTAAAACATCTCCTATGAAGCTAAGAACTTTATTCTTAGATCTATGAGACAAAGTCTCTTAAAAGAGGATTTAATTCTCAGTGCATAGCGCTGCATAAAAGAACTTTAGCGCTCTGTATTAAAAAGCGCTTCAGCGCACCGGAACTAGCGCACAGCGCTGCATAAAAAGAGCCATAGCGCTCCATATTCAAAAGAAGCATCTCAGCGCTCCTGATCTGGTGTAAAGCGCCGAGCGCACCACGTGTTCCTCACGTGTACACCGCTCAACAGTTAGCGCTCTGCGCTCTTGAACTAGTGCTTTGCGCTCATAAGACTGGCGCTTAGCGCTAAGTGCACCACATGCTCCCCACGAGTGTGCCACTGTACAAGTAGTGCTTGCGCTCATAACATACCGCTCTGCGCTCATAAACTGGTGCAATGCGCGCATGATCTGGCGCTTAGCGCCAAGCGCAACACGTGTCCTCCATATATGCGCTACCCAGCAGAAGCGCAACGCGCTCATAAACTAGTGCACTGCGCTCTTTAATTGGCGCAAAGCGCCAAGCGCACCATGTGCTGCGCTGATAGAAAATAAATTGTTCTTTAATAAGCCCAGAGCTCTGATGAATGCTCAGCATTCAATAAAAGACAAAATATTGTCAGAATTCAAGTCAATGCTTAGCATTGTTAAAAGGGCCTAGCCCAAATAAATGCTCAACAGCCCAAAATAAATGTTAAACATTTCAACTTGATTGGACTTAGCCCAAGATTGGCCATAAGTCCTCAATTCAGATTAACTGAGTCCATATGCTCATAAATCTTTTGATCTTAGTCCCAATTGGACTACAGATCTCTCAACCAAAATTGGTTCAAGGGTACATCTCTGAACTCCTCTGATATTTGTCGTTGTAATCCTTCAACGTCCTCAGAGAGGTGACGGGTCCTGACAACCATTCATCCCATAGACTATGACGTCTTTAACCTGGACTGTGGGGTCCTTAAACCCATGGACTATGATGTCCTTAACCTCGGACTGTGGGGTCCTTAACCCCATAGTCTATGATGTTCTTAACCTTGGACTGTGGGGTCCTTAAACCCATGGACTATGATTTCATTAACCTCGGACCGTAATGTCCCTAAACTAATGGACCGCAAAGTTCCTAAACTAAACAATAGAGCCCAAATGCTCTTTTGTTGGATCTAAATGATCCTGTTAAGTTGATCTTAATCTAAAATTAGACTAACGTATCCTTAACAAACGTTTAAGTTGATCTTAGTTTCAAGTGAGACTAACGTATCCTTAACCCAACCCCAAACCCAAATCTAAGAAAATACGGATTTGGACTAACCCACGCCCTACGGGCGACAACATAAATTAGTCTCCATATACAATCCACGGGAAACCAAAAACAAAACAAACACACACGACATGAAGTGACCATTTGGAAAAGGATAAAGTGATTACCGCGATACGGTAGCATAATTAACTGCTGGGGTTGCTCCTGTAGGGAAGAGCGTCCCCACAATCAAAAACCCCTCAACGAGGGGGAATCTGACAAAGTCTGCTACATCGGCCGCATCCGTTTAAACTTTCGATACACGGTGCCATAAATCAACTTGGCATCTTCGGAGAGGTGGACGGATAGCACCAATTAGCATCTGCCCTCGAAATTCAGGCAAGACAAACCTACGCGGTCTCGTCCCTGTGTTCGGTGGAGAACAGATTCTGGCATGCCCGGTGGGACCTCTTCCTCTTTCCATTCTACACTTCGTGTGTCGTGTTCGCGAACGAATCGCGGTTTAATATGGTTGCCCTTTGGTTCGAGGTACTAAGATTTGGTTTTGCTCTTGTGCAGTAAAAAGAAATGGCCTCTAACTGCTCCATCTGCAACTGCAACTGCAACTCCCATTCCACCTCATCTGGAGGTGTAACCTACGGGCCCCAAGAGGCCTCCCTGTTCAAGATGCCAGTGGAGCAAGCAACTCAGGCCACCACTGAGCTGTTCTTTAGGAATATGATCCCACCGATGAGCTTCATTGCCCCGCTCTTGTCGCAAGAAGCCCCAAAGAAGTCGGTCTTTGATCGACTTACCACTACCGTGGCCCCTCTTAACGGTTCGCCCAAATCCAACGCCTCAGTCTTTGACAGATTGGGCCAAAGCTCATGTGGGTCCATGATGAAGCCTGTGATACCGAAAAGAGTTATCCCTAAGCGGATAGCCATTCCTGCTTATGAAGTCGTCAAGACAGCTTCTTCTGCCAAAGGGTTGGTCTTCACAAGACTGACTTTTCCGGCTCCCACTCCAGGAGAAATCCTCAAAGCTGCTTTCTTTGCCCAAAGGTCTGTCTTTAACAGATTGGACACCGCTTCTCAACGGATGTCAGTTATCAAGAGGCTGGCGCCAGCGACAACCCTTCGCCAACACAGGGGGCATGAGGAAGTCACCCCTACAGCTGAGACAATCCCAACGGCTCGACACGCTCGACGTCGCCACTGGCGCCGAGTAAGGAAAGCTGTAGGAAATTCCCCTTCCGGACCGACTCCGCCAGCTCCAACGGTAAAAATCGATACTGCTGTTCCAACTGGGAACAGCTTTGAACTGCTAAGAAGGGTGCGCAAAAACTCTCCGACTGCCGTGCTAAAGAGATCTCCTCCACCTGTGGAGAATGCTACAGAGAAGAAGCCGGAGCAGCCCCCTCAGCGGCTGTCCTCCAAAATTTACAAAGTCTGGCGACAGGTCCAGGAATCGGTGATTGACCAGGACTACTCTCGACGACCAAAGAAGATTAAAGCTCGGCAGGAAAAGAGCCATCCCGTGGTACTACAGAAGATGTCATCCGTCTGGGTGCCCGCTGCAATGGCTCTCTCAACTTCAAACGCTCAAAAGAGAAGGAGGCCGGAAAAAGCCACTGTGACTGCAGCGAACCGCAAGGACGCTGAATCTAAACGCCCCAAGTCTGGGGGCATGGTGACACATACCGTTTATATGGCTTCCGGAAAAGAGGAAAGTCTTGCTTCTATGGGTCATCGACCGCTTACCCGATCGATAACAAAGGCTCAGGAGCAACAACAGCAAAAACTTCAAGAGATGCTGACTGCAATAGCCGCACTCACTGGGCCGAAAGAAAATCCAGAGACTTCAGAGCAGCGTCAGGAACAAGAAACCGATGCCGAATTCCTTCGAAGAATGCTCGAGAGGAAAGAAAAAGAGGACGCGGACCAAGCGGCCAATATAAAACGAATGGCGCTCTTCTTCCAAGACATGGTCGGGATGATGATACAACCGGATCCTCCGGCTGAAGACCCCCCGATTATCATTGAAGACCACAGAGGGGAGACATCGAACCCTCCTCCGGCTTTTTCAGCAGCCAAGGAGGAGACCATCTCCCAGGCCTCTCTGGATGATTATATCACTCAGCAAATACGAGCTCATCATGCGAGAGAAACAGCCGGGCAAATCGTTAAGACTGGACGACCCTATCCAGGATAGTATGACTAAATAAGGTACCCACCGGGATATACGACCCCTAAATTCCATGTATATAAAGGGACGAGCAATCCCCACCAGCATATCGCCCAGTTCAGAGCTCTATGTGGCAACACTGGAGGTGACGATAAACTGCTACTGCGCCAGTTCGTCGGTAGCTTGTCGGAGACAGCGTTCGAATGGTACTCTGAACTCTCGAACGACTCTGTCAAAACTTTTGCAGAGATGGAGCTACTATTCATCCAGCGATTCGCGAGTGCTAGTGAACACACCCCAATAACGGCATTGATCAATGTCAGGGTGAAGCCTGGAGAAACATGGGTCCAGTATGCAATACAATGGCAAAATTTATGGTCGAAATGCGCATCGAAGAAGAGCCTGCGGTAGGCATGTTTGTGGGTACTCTCGACCCTTAAGCGACCATCTAACAATTTATGATGTTTTTCAAGCCCACCACCTTCCAAGCCCTGATTGACAAACTGGATCAAATGGACCAGATGGGCCACATGCCTTCCTCTTCGAAGAAGGAGCCGCGGAATGAAAAAGGGAAAGGGAAAGCGACCTTCATCACCAATACTCAACAGCAGCCTAGTGATCTAAAATTAACTGATCGCCTAGACGAGAGACGGCGATTTTATAATGAGAAAATGAAGCGCCCTTACTCGTTTTCCCGGGACAAAACGAGGAGATTGTTTGAACTATCGGTGCGCAACAGGCACATCAATCTGCCGAATCCGAAACGCCCATTGCAACCCGTCGAGGCTAATAATCCCAATTATTGCCCCTATCACCAAGCGATAGGCCATCCAATTGAAAATTGCTTCGTCTTTAAGGGCTAGATTGAAGATCAATACCAACTTGGCAAATTCGCCCTGTCCGAGAATTGGAAAGTAAGCCCGCCTCAGCCGTACGCTCCTAAAAGGGGAGACACACCGGGGTATCGTGCTCTTTCGCCGAAGAAGCTCCATAGGAGGTCGTTCTTTCAGCCAAGTCGAAAAGAATGCTGAAGCATCTCCAGACATGCCCGGAAATCAGGTGGAAAAATCCACTGGAACCTGAGATCATCGAGGGAATGCTAAAACTACGCCCAACTCCAAAAATTGGTGGTGATAGTCAAAGCGCCCGCACCCAGCCGTCAAAGTCTTCGAAGAAGAAGAAGAAGACCAAAAATCCTATGAATCTTAGTGACGAGCGCACGGACCCCAGTCACACTCTAAGAATTTCTCAGCCTTGTCCATGGGGACGGAGATGATGACAATGGAGAAGACTCGTCGGATGAACTTGAAGATTATGTGGCAAGCTGCCATGTGATCTCTCACTCATCGATAAACGATGAAGAAGCTTCTTATGCAGAGAAACTGGAGGCAGATCCTGAGCCGAAACTTCTAGGACCATCAGACGAAATGATTGATGCATTCCTGAACGAAGCTCTTCTTAAAAGCAAAGCTGATCGAGAGCGTGAGATGACCATATTTGAAAAGGCCAAACGCCGGCGACTGGACGAAAGGGTTGAAACACTCCCACCAGATCAAAGTACATCCGCCACAAATAAAAGCAGGTTCAAGACGAGGAAAAGGTTCGCCAAAGCCATATTGATGGGAATGAAGCTGCCACCCTCTGAAGGAACACTCATGATGAAGCGAATATACATCCTAGCTACTGCTTATATTATCAAAAGATTGCGCACCCCACCGAAGAGTGCAACGCTTTTAAAAGCTGGTGGCAGGGATATGTTGCTCACCGACAACATTTCAAGCGGATGAAATGCAAAACTCGTCGGGAGCAAAGAAATACGACTGAGGAGCGCAAAAGAACGACTGGAAACTGTCACATGGTCGACGCTGGGGGATCGCAAGTTCTCACCTTTGGGTGCGATTTTGATGAAGAAATAGCTCTTGGCCCTCTCTTCAAAGAATCCACCTCAGGAAAAGAGGAAGAACCGAAGAGCTGCGAGAACATTCATTTGCGCAATCGCACATTACCTGAAAAGAATCTCGGACCTGGGAACAAGGGATCAAATAAAAAGGATAAGGGGAAAGAAAAGATCCCTAAAGATATCTCCCTCGATGATCGAGTCGTCGAAGAGCTGACAGCCAAGGACCCGCCAAAGAAAAGTAAGGTGGACTACAACGTTCTGGCACACTTGAGGAAGCTACCTTCGCAGCTAAGCATTCTCGATGCACTCTTGTTATCAAAAGAGGCGAGAGATTCTTCGATCAGGGCGTCACAAGAGCCTGAACAATTCCAAGCTTTCCTCGCCAAAGAAAAGATGAAGGATGAGATGGAAGAAGTGCACACAGCCGATATCACCTTCGGCGATGAAGATCTCCACCTCGGGACGTGTGAGCATGACCGTCCCCTTTACATCTCCGGATACTGTCATGACATCAAGATAGGCAAAATCCTGGTCGACAATGGGTCATCCGTCAATCTCCTCAATGTAAGAGTGTTGAAGGAAATCTGCATGAGCGTTCAACATCTTGCTCGTGATAAAATCACCATCTCCGGGTTTGACTCCCAGTCATCACGGACGCTCGGGTCTGTGATACTGACGTTACACTTTGGGCTGCTCATCACGTACATCAAATTTCACGTCATTGACGCTAAGCCATATTATAACGCTTTGCTCGGCCGGCCCTGGTTACACGAGTACAACATTATCCCTTCTACACAACATCAGTGTATGAAGTACTTCAAAGATGGTCTCGAGTACACGGTGACAGGGGAACTAAACCCATTCTCCGTGAACGAAGTCCGCAAATATGATGATGCCAAGTACTTCCTGCCAGATTTCGAAGATACATAAAGATGTCGCAAACCGGAGGACAAGAATAAAGTTATTACTACTATTCCGGTCTTTGGGAGTGATACCGAGGAGGAAGAAGAAATAGTTTATTCAGGGCTGCCCCAATGCAACAAGCCGGGACCGTCCACCCCTATTCTGGTCTTCGGCAGCGATTCGGAAGATGAGGTCAATACCGTATTCTCTGCTCGGCCATCGATACAAGCCTTCGCTGATGAAGATCAAAGTTTGCAAGTTCCCATGGTTCTGCGGGAGCATTACAAAGAGCTCGATGCACTTGAAACTTATAGTGTGCAAGAACTGCAGACATTCTATGTCCCCCCAGGAGAAAGGGTGAAAAGACAATCCCATTCTACCGATCCGGGGAAACCAAAGTGGATAAAGAAATTTGGCATGGTGCGGATTCTACACTTGACAGGCTCCAGCCCATCCGTTTTCCCAGATATTACACAGACGGATTAAAAAGACTGTTAAGGCGCCAAAGCGCGCCCTTCAAACAGACTGTTCGACAAGCCCAGTTCTATAACAGAATCTGGAGCGTCCCCGGAACTCAACGAAAGTTGGCCAACGGGAGGATGGAAATAATCGGGTTTGGATATGTTCAATCCAAGAAACGGGAGCTATTCCGCGGCTGCTACGTCATACATGACCTCGATGAAGAAGGAGATGCTCTGTGGGAAGAAGCTAACCCTGAACCAAAACGAGCTCCCGCTGTGAAACTGCCAAGTCCGTTATTCGAAGAATAGATAGACAAGCTAATAAAGGAAGCGGGTCAAAAGGTCAGGGAGAAATGGCAATCTATGAGAAAGCCAGGACGCAGCGCCTCCTTCAGCAGGCTACGGAAAGTGACGATGCCCTTCGTCGCCAACCCGTCATACAAAAAACTCGACGCAGAGGCAGAAATAAACCCAAGAACGGAAAAGGTGTTCGACGGCGACAAAGCGGGACCAAGAAACCACGCGATCGAGAATCGTGCAACCAAGATTCGTCTTTTATAAAGAAGATGGGTCGAGCTTATTCTTTTTCCCAAGACAAGACAAGGAGGATACTTGATTTTGTCATAAAACATCAGATGATTACTCTCCCGGAGTCCAAGCACCCCGAGCAAGCAGGCGATGTCTCTCACCCGGATTATTGCTCTTATCACCGAGCGATAGGACATCCTCTCGAAGACTGCTTCACATTCAAAAACTGGGTAGAAGACCAGTATCAGAAAGGCAAGTTCGCTTTATCCAGCAGTTGGAGGGTAACCCCGCTACAGAAGCTAAACCAAAAGCCACGAAAGCAGAACTGGATCAACGTCGGGCTTGGAAGCGATCTCGTACCTATCATGTGATAACGCTGTCAGAAGAAGAACCCGAGAATATGGATGACCTCCCCTGGTGCTTCGAAAACAATAGTGACGAAATGATCTCAGAGTTTCCACCGGCGCCAAAAGAGCTGGAAGATGGAATACATACGACTGCAGATAAGCTCAAGAAAATTGACTTGGGGACGGCAAGTGACCCACGACCGACATTCGTCAGTGAGCTGTTGTCTGAAGAAAGAGTGGCTATGCTAAAAGTCGTGCTCATGCAGTATAAAGACTGTTTTTCATGGAACTATTCCGAGATGCCCGGATAGGATCCAAAAATAGCCGTCCACAAATTGGCGATATCTCCGGGCGTCAAGCCGATCAAACAAGCACCGAGAAGAATACGGCTTGAGCTTGAGATGAGCATCAACACCGAGGTCAAGAAGCTAATCGACTCCGGCTTTATCCAAGAGGTTCAATATCCTGATTGGATCGCCAACATCGTCCCGGTGATAAAGAAAAATGGGACGGTGCGTATATGTGTGGACTTTCGGGATCTCAACAAAGCTTGCCCAAAGGACGTCTTTCCAGTACCGGTCACTGAGTTGATGATAGATAATACGTCCACTCATGAAGTTTTCTCTTTCATGGACGGCTCATCAAGATACAATCAGATAAAAATGCGTCCCGAAGACCAGAAGCACACCGTTTTCCGGACTCCTCTGGGCATATTCTACTACAAGGTGATGCCTTTTGGTCTAAAGAACGCCGGTGCCACCTATCAGAGGTCCATGACGAAGATTTTTGATGACCTCATACATGAAATCATCGAATGCTATATTGATAACCTCGTAGTTAAAAGCAAATCATACGAGGAACATTTAGAGCATCTGAAAATCGTGTTTCAGCGCCTTCAGAAATACAACTTGAAGATGAACCCTCTCAAATGCGCGTTCGGAGTTTCCTCAGGCAAATTCTTAGGATTCATCGTACGGCACCGGGGCATCGAGATAGACCCGTCAAAGATCAAGGAGATTATGGAAATGCCTCCGCCAAGGACTCTCAAGCAACTGCGGTCTCTCCAAGGAAAGCTCGCGTATATCCGGCGATTCATACCCAATCTGTCCGGCAAGTGTCGTCCTTACAGTTACCTAATGAAGAAAGGGACTCCCTTCGTCTGGGATCGCAAATGTCAAAGCGCGCTAGACGAAATCAAGCAATACCTGCAGAATCTGCCAATATTGGCCGCTTCCGTCAAGGGAAAGCCTCTCATTCTGTATACAACCGCCCTCGAAGGTTCTTTAGGCGCGCTGTGGGCACAAGAGAATGACCAAGGGAAAGAAAGTGCTCTCTACTATCTGAGTCGAGTTCTACTGAAGGCAGAAAACAATTACTCCCCCGTCGAAAAACACTGCCTGGCATTGATTTTCGCGATAACGAAGCTCAGACACTATGCGTTGGCACATGAGGTCCACCTCATATCAAAGGTGGATCCTCTCAAATACTTGATGTCAAAAGCCATATTAACGGGATGGCTCCCTAAATGGGCCCTGCTCTTGATGGAGTTCTCGATAACTTATCGTCCCCTCAAGACAGTGAAAGGCCAGGCCATCGCCGACTTTCTTGCTGAGCATCCGATACCCGCTGATTCTCCTTTGAACTGCGAATTGACCGACGAGCACGCGTTCGACACGATCGACGAGGAAAGAAGAGAGAATGATACCTAGTGGGAACTCTACTTCGATGGTGCATCTTCTATGAAAAAGCGCAAACAAAGTACCCCCGTAATCAAATCCGGGGTGGGCCTCATCTTCATGACTCCACAAGGAGGGATAATGCGCTTTGCTTTCTCCTTACCAGAGCCGAGGACAAACTATGAAGCTGAATATGAAGCTTTGATAGCAGGTCTTGAGATCGCCGTCGACATGGGAATTGAGGACCTCCTCATTTACGGAGACTCCCTGCTGATCGTTAGCCAAGTAAACGACGATTATCAAACGTGCAAGCCAGAGCTGGTGAAGTACAGCGAGAGAGTGCAGCAACTGCTGACTCAAATTCCCTCCTACATACTGGAAAGTATACCGCGTGCGGAAAACAGCAAAGCGCATGCATTAGCCAAGCTCGCTAAAGAATTGGCCGACGAGAATCTCGAAAACGTGAGGATCGTTGTGCAAACCCGTCAGGTTCTTGCACTGGCAGAAATATCTCCAGAGTCATCCGAAGAAAAAGGAGCGACCGAGCAAACGGCCCTACAAATAAAAGACCAGGAAAAGGCTAGGGATTGGAGAGAAGTCTTTATAGACTACTTCAAATCCTGTCGAACACCTAAAGATGTGTCCTCAAGACATCAGCTCATAAAACGAGCTCTATCTTTTGCCTTTGTCAATGATACTCTGTATAAAAGATCATTTGATTCTCTGTGGCTAAGGTGCCTGGGACCTGAAGGGGTAAGGAGAGTCATCCAAGAAACTCACGATGGACTCTGCGGTTCTCACCAAGCCGGGACAAAGATGAAGCTTAAGATCAAAAGGATGGGCTACTATTAGCCCACAATGATCCAAGACTGCTTCGAATACGCGAAGTAGTGTCACTCGTGCCAGATTCATGGGGACTTTATCCATCAGCATCCAAATCCGCTACACCCAACGGTGGCTAGCTGGCCGTTCGAAATGTGGGGAACTGACGTAATCAGCCCCATCGAACCAGCATCGTCTAGAGGACATCAATTCATTTTGGCAACAACTGATTACTTCTCCAAATAGGCAGAAGCAGTACCGCTAAGGAAAGTGAAGACGGAGAATATTCTCCATTTTTTCAAGACATGCGTCATTTATCGGTTCGGCACTACGCGACGGATTATCTCCGATAACAGGCCGGCCTACAGAAACCACAAGATCAGCCGCTTCGCACAACAACATAACATAGACTGGAGATACTCTTCAATCTATAATCCCCGAGCTAACGATCTAGCTGAGGCTTTCAACAAGACCTTGATGAAGATCGTGAAAAAGACGATGTCTCGAAATAAGAAGGACTGGCATGAGAGACTGCACGAACCTCTCTGGGCGTATCAAACCACGTTCAAAACAACCACGAACACAACGCCATATGCATTGGTATTCGGCACAGAAGCTGTACTCCCCCTTGAGATAGAGTTACCCTCTCTACGATTGGCGGTTCACTACAAGCTAACAGACGAAGAAAATGCTCATCTTCGGCTTGAGGAGCTCAATGCCCTTGATGAAATTCGGCTCACGGCACAACAAAATTTGGAAGCGTACAAAGCAAAGATGATGCGCTCATATGAAAGATTGACTAGGCCGAGAACATTCCGCCAAGGCGAACTCGTGCTAGTGGTCAAAAAACCTATGATCCCCAATCGTGCCAAGCGGGGGAAATTCGAGCCGAATTATGAAGGCCCGTATATCATAGACAAAGTTTACAAGGGTGGAGCCTATCTACTCATGGACATATATGGTGAAAGACCTTTCAGGCCAATAAACGGTCGCTTCCTAAAAAAATACTACGCCTGACGAGTCACGGCTTAGGTCAACGATAGATGACAACGCCTATGTCCGCTCTCTATCTTCCTAAGCCCAAAACTCTGTAAGTAGTAGCCGGTAAACGGAACGAAATTTCCTAAAACTAACGACGGACTGAAATGTCCTAAAACTAACGACGGGCTGGAATGTCCTAAAACTAACAGCGGACCGAAACGTCCTTAAACTAATGATGGACCAGTATATCCTAAAACTGGCTGTTGACCGAGATGTCGATAAAATACTACGGACCGCAGCATCCCAAGGCTGACACAAAAATAAAAAAATTAAAAAAAATAAGAAGAAAAAACGGTATGTCCATAAGCAAAATGGGCACGAATGAAAACCCGAAAGGGCTCCGTGAGTAAAAACAGCAGGGCTACCGGCGAGTTTTGTGAAAACCCGAAAGGGCGCAATCTCGTTAAAAGACACTTGCAAGGCCCTCTCGACCTTGTGAGGAGAAACCACCTGCGTGAGATCCTTACGACTCACAAGGGAGCAACGCACTTAGGGATCCCCACGATTCCTAAAGAGAAATTACACTTGTGAGATCCTCACGACTCGTAAGGAGAATCTTCTTATGAGACCCTCACGGCTCATAAGATTCAAAAGCCTTAAGCTACAGGGATCTGAACCTGTTCTTAGGCAGTCATACACCCTGATTTTTCCCTACAAGTGGTTCAGTATTGACCCTTGTATACAATCCACGGGCACGAATAAACATCTCCTTGATAAAGTCCCACCCGCTTCCAATGCCCTATTTTAGATCTATTAGGAGTTATGGTAATAATTAATAAAGGGGATTAGTACCATCGGGAAGAAACGATGTTTCTTTCTCTAGGTTCTTGTCCTTCCTTTCTCAATTATTATCCTAACCTCCATGGAAAACATACACAACCGGTCCTTTATACTACGGTATCACCGTTACCTCGAGGGGTAAGGTGCCGCAGGGAACGGTGTGTGTATGTATGCATGGAGTCCTAATTATTATGTGTGATGGGGCAAGAAAGGGGTGAGAGAGTTCATCTCTCAAGCCTTTCCCTAAAGCTAACCCTAACAAGCGAGGAGACTACTCGCTCATTAGGAAATTGAATGACATTCTAAATTAAAAGTAAACTAAGGCAATGAAATAGAAAACTTACTAATTTTATTGATGGCTCTCTCCAAACATCAACACAGGAATTACAGATCTAAATTTATGAAATGAAAAGAGGCATGACCTAATACAAGATTTAGGGTTCCTATTTATAGAGGATAGAAATCCTAGGGTTACAATCGACTCGCACATCTGCTATTACAAAAATATCCCTAGGAAGACTAGTCAGCGCAGCCACACATTATGGAAAAAATTCTCGCCACTACAGGCTTAGCACGGCCGCGGAACCGCGGCCGCAGGCCAGGTTTGGCCGTGGTTCCGCGGCCAAATAGTAGGCTTGTATGCTGAAATTTGGTCTTCTGCTTCCAGTTGACTTTTTCTTCCTGTTTCTTTGGTTGGTTCTTCAGAATATTTTCTATTTCTCTTCCAGATCTCCACAGTGAATAATTGTAGTGGACTTTTACCGTTGCTTCATGACGAAGTCTAGAACCTTGCGCTGCCTTTGTACTCTGTGAACTTATTTATTGATCTTCGTTTATTCTCCAAAATGTAGGCTTGATCAAGATTCTTCCATTTGTTGGTCATAGTCTCACTTTTGTATCGTCTTTTGTCTTTTTCACTGTTTTTGTTCCGAGAACTTGTAACCTGCAACTATGTAGAAGACATGGGTCAAAAGCACCTGTTTATTTGTAAACTGAATAAGAATGGGGTCTATAAGAATGCAAAATTATGGTATGAACAAATACCCCCAAACTTATCTTTTGCTCGTCCTCGAGCAAACCTAGTTTTATTCTCAACAAGATCCTAACCTCACTTTCGCAGGGAAACGCGATTGCACTGAGCTCGTGCAACAAGCCGTTAAACCTCTAAGTGTCCCTAGTAGGAGGAGTGTTGTCTCCTGAGGGTTTTCAGCGGATACTACCCACAAAATCCTATCAATTAGGCCCATTAACTTTTATTCTCCATTTAGACTTTCTAACAAGAAACTCTATTATCTTCGACTCAGAAATTATCCACCCGTATTCTTCACGCTTCCTTATCATTTAACTTAAGATTATATATTTTCTGTAGACTTACTTAGCTTTTGGCATCTTTCAAGTTTTCCTTCTAGGGTTCTATCTTAACTTAGGATTTTTTATCATCTCTATTAAAGATATAAGTCATATTCTTCATTCATATCTCTTATCTAAACCCCAATCACATACCCCTACGTGTGTGTATATATCACCCCTATACTTGGAAATTCAAATCAAGCAATCATACTCTTGTCCGTTGTCCAAAGCACTTCTTAATTGGTGAATTTTTAAATGAATTTCGCTCACACATCTTTCATGCGATCGTTAATACTTCTTGAGGTACCAACAACCGATTACAAAATGTGTATGCGCATTAAATGAGCAATATCTGTCTTAGAATATGTCTGGATATTTGATGGGACCTAGCTCATAAATTAACTCCAAATCCAAACTTCTTAGACTGTATCGTCAACTGAACTTAATCAGTATCCCGCGTCATGCCTCCCTCAGTATCCGCTTGGACCATCTGTCCAAAATACTACCCCTCGTCAAAGGGAAAACTATAACTCTGACAGCCACTCTGTCATCCAGGTCATCTTGGAAGCCTGGAATGATAACTGTCTCTTAAAAGAGGCCATTGTTATCATATCCCTAAAACATCCACTTATGTTCTAAAACTGCTTCCGAATATTTCTCCAGAATTGGATCAATATCTTATTGCATCTACTGCAAAAACAACATCTGGTGTGGTACTTGACATCTCATGATTGACTCAATTGCCTAAGCAAGTGATCTGCCAATCATACGCATCCTTCTCCCCTTTAGTCTGTAAGACACCTCTTGAGAGGGTGACTCCGTCACCTGCAGGTACACTACCGTGCCAGGAGTCGTCCATTCTAAAACACCTTTAGAATGTTGTCTAAGTACCCAGATTGGGAAACTACCCAAATCTAGATCTAAAACCATAGATCTAGTAACCAGAATATCTGATATAATATCCATGTCTTATATGGAGAAACCACTGTGTGACAACCAAAGTATAACCGATCGTAATATAAGAATTTCACTTCCAACTCTGTGTATGTCATCCAAATACCAGGACATCACACCCTACTATCTTCATAACAGATCCATCCCCTATTCTGATGAAGTCAAATCTATGACTGTCACATCAGAAATGGATGATCTATCTCCGCTATATCTGCTTTAGTCCATAAATAGACATAAGCTACTTGTCCACTATGCTTCCGCTGCTCCCACTGACTACGACAACCCTCTGGCAGAATCATATACACGTGCACTTCTGAAGCTAGTTTAGAACGACGCTATACTCATCCTCCTGCCAGGTCTCAGAGCGTGGAACAACAGTAATGGCAAGTCTGGGTAAACAAGAACCTCCCTGTCACCGTTCTTGAGGCTACCGGAGTACCTCTCGGGTGCCTGAGGTTACCCAACATATCTGCGGAGTGGCCAATGGAATGTCAATCCAGATTGAATCTTTAGGTTCTTATCAAATTTTCAGTAATTGTTTGCGGTTCTGGAATCACTTCCAGTTCTACCATACTCCCACTACTGTTTTCTGAAAAAATCTATTTTTCTAAAACTGTGGCGAGTCAAGAACAATATCACTATTGATCTTCTAGATGGTAGAAAGTCAACCCTCGTCATAGCCCGGGTCAACCCATAAACAGCCATTACAGAAACGTGCCTTGAGTTATCCAGAGTCTGGTTTTAAGCATAAGACGGACAACTCCCCGTACCTTAACAATGTTAAGATATGAAATATTCTATATCCAATATAGAAACAGAGGCACTGATTTAATTGGAAACAGATTCAAATCATGCAGCTGTCTCCAGTGCATGTCAACTAAATGGAAAGAGGCCGATCAGCGTTACTCAACTTAGGAGTGTTCCCCTCCGAAAGACGGCGCGACAGGGACGTCTTGCCTGAGATTCGGGGCAGATGCTAATTGGTGCTATCCGTCCACCTCTCCGAAGATGCCAAGTTGATTTATGGCACCGTGTATCGAAGGTTTAAACGGATGCGTCCGATGTAACAGACTTCGTCAAATTCCCCCTCGCTTGAGGGGTTTTTGATTGTGGGGACGCTCTTCCCTGCAGGCGCAAGCCCTTGCAGTTAATTACGCTACCGCATCGGGGTAACAACTTTCTCCTTCTCCAGATGGTCACTTCGTGTCGTGGATGTTTGTTTTGTTTTTGGTTGCCCGTGGATTGTATACGGAGACTAATTTATGTCGTCGCCCGTAGGACGTGGATTAGTCCAAATCCGTATTTTCTTAGATTTGGGTTTGGGGTTGGGTTTAAGGATACGTTAGTCTCATTTGAGACTAAGATCAACTTAAACGTTTGTTAAGGATACGTTAGTCTCATTTTAGACTATGATCAACTTAACCGTTTGTTAAGGATACGTTAGTCTCATTACAGACTAAGATCAACTTAACGGGATCATTTAGATCCAACAAAAGAGCATTTGGGCTCTATTGTTTAGTTTAGGCACATTGCGGTCGATTACCAGTTTAAGGACATGCTAGTCCATTGTTAGTTTAAATACATCCCGGTCAAGGTTAAGGACATCGTAGTCCGTGGGTTTAAAGGGACCCCACAGTCCGTGAAATGTGTGGTTATCGGGACCCATCACCTCTTTGATGACGCTGAGCAATTACAACGACAAATATCAAAGGAGTGAAGAGATGTACCCTTGAACCAATGTGGATTAAGTGATATGTAGCCCAATTTGGAAACTAAGATCAGTTAATTATATTGTGAGCACGTTGGCTCAGTTGAGTCTGAGTTGAGGACTTATGGCCAACTTGGGCTAAGTCCAATTAGATTTGAAGTGTTCGCCCTTTGTTAGACCATTAACACTTGTCTGGGTTCAAGCCCACATTATTTAGCAATGCTAAATCAGAGTTTGAGGGCTCTGAGAACATTTTTATCTTTGATTGAGCAGTAGACATTATAGTTCTGATTTTTACTCAATTTTGAATGGGAGGCTTTGCCTCTGGAAAATTAGCCAATTTGGCTAAAAGTAGTGTTAAACACTAGAGAACCTCAGTATTGAACATTGGAGATAAACTCTCAAATTAGTGTTAAACACTAAAAGACAATCAGTGTTAAACACTGGAAATATAGAATCCCAAATTAGTGTTAAGCACTAGAAAATAACAGTGTTAAACACTGGAAATAAGATTTTCAAAATAGTGTTAAACCCTAAAAGATAATCAGTGTTAAACTCTGGGAATAAAGCTCTCGAATTAGTGTTAAACACTAAAGAAAAGGGGGTCATGTTTGGACACGTGAGGGCGCCCAAAGGTGGGACCAGATTCCTTTTCTTCGTTCTGCAATTAAGTGTTAAACACTTTTTATATTTTTATTTTGAGCATCATGTGTTGGCACATGATGGTCATCTGTGCGCTGATCACTAAAGCGTTTGCTAAGGGGTCACGTGGTAACACGTGAGAGCGCCCAAAGCTTGGATTTCCTTTGCTTTTTCTTTCTGTGTTTTGGAAGTCACGTGGGAGCACGTGAGGCGTTGCCTCAAAACTTTTTCCTTCTCATTTTTGGGGATCTCTTCAGGGGTCACGTGACCTTGATTCTTTTCATGCACAGAGATCTTTTAAGTCTCCTTATTTTATTTTGAGAATTAAATTCTCTATAGGGTTAAACCCTAATCATGATTTTGGAGGAATTAAATTCCTATTATGAAAGAATTAAATTCTTATGTAGGGTTAAACCCTAGTTTCATTTTAGAAGGAATTAAATTCCTGTTATGAAAGAATTAAATTCTTATGTAGGGTTAAACCCTAATTTCTTTTAGAGAAATTAAATTCCAATGAATTTGAGAGAATTAAATTCTCAATTAGGGTTAAACCCTAGTTCTGTCCATCTCGAAGGAATTAAATTCCTGTAATTTTAGGAGAATTGAATTCTCATATAGAGTTAAACCCTAGTTTTTATCTTGAAGGAATTAAATTCCTGTGAGTTTGAGAGAATTAAATTCTCATATAGGGTTAAACCCTAATTTTGTTTTGGGAGAATTAAATTCTCTAAACTCAATTCCCCCTCTAAGTTTTGGATCTGCATGGCAGGATCTCAACCCAATGAGAATTAAATTCTCAACTTATGGGGAGATGTGCTCTTTGCAGATTATCAACCAGAGGAAGAACTAAGTTCTTTGCAAAAGAGTTAAACTCTTAGATTTTTGAGAATTAAATTCTCTTTTTTGAAGTTTTGATCCCTTTCCCTTTTCTCACCTAGGGTTTTCTTTGTTGAGAATTAAATTCTCATTTCTTTTCTCTCTGAAATTTCAAGATTCCAAAATTCTATATCCAAAACTCTATCTCCAATTCTCTTTTTTTGGCTCCTATTTATAGGAGAAGGAAAAGAATCAATTTGTTTAGTAAATATTTCATTGAAAGATTTTGTTTGTTTTCATAATTAATATGAGCCTTTAGATCATACAGTGAATTTTATTCACCATTGGATTTTAAATCCAAAGATATTTTGTTTGTTATTTCTGGTGAGATTTTTAGGGAAATCTTTCCTTGTATAGAATCTTTCCATAAATTGGTGATTTTTAATCACCCTTGGATTTTTAATCCAACGGTCCCCATAATCATTTTCCATTTGGAAAGATTTAGAAGTTTTTAGAATTTTAATTCTATTAACTGTAAGGCTTTCGAAGCCAGTCATGTGGTGACACGTGACCCTTGGTCACGTGTGAGCACGTGACCCCCAATTGAGTCCTTTTCTCAGCGTTTATTTACGCTTCAGTTTTAACTATCACATGTCAATACGTGACCATTGGTCACGTGTGAGCACGTGATACCTCATTGAGGTATTTCCTTCAGCCGTTTGTTTTTATTTCTGTTTTAACTATCACGTGTCAACACGTGACCATTGGTCACGTGTGAGCACGTGACCCCCAATTGGGTCCTTCTTCAGCCGTTTGTTTTTATTTATGTTTTAACTATCACGTGTCAACACGTGACCATTGATCACATGTGAGCACGTGATACCTCATTGAGGTAATTCCTGATTATTAATCAGGGAACAATGCATAACATATTTGCTCATAACTTTCGATCCCGGATGAATTATGAAGCTCATAATATATCAAATCGAAGGTATTTTCGAGATGCTTCCAATATCATTAGAATTTAGCTGTTTCTCCTTCAGGAGTTTATCAAAATACAGGCCGGAAGATACTGGTTCGCATTTTCTCAAGCGTATCACTGCCATTTGACACCTTGGACTCTTTTGCGCAGAAATTTTTGGCGGGAACAAATGCCCCCCACTATTTTGCCCATGTAAGTATATACGTGGGTGAAGTAGTGCAGAGTAATGCATAGCGTATGACCAGTTTCAGGTTGGTATATAACTTCCAGAATCTTGATCTGAGAAGATAACGAGCGGACACAAGCGTCGTCATTTATCATTGACTCAAATCTCGACTCTTAAGGGATATAGTTCCGAACCCTCAACTCCATGAGCCGCACCCTTCTATTTCTTTATGTCTTACTCTGGCGTAAAGTAGTTTATATGCTCATGAGTAACTTCTCCATTTCAGTGGCATGTAGCTTTGGCAAGTATGGCTCATAGATGGTCCATCTTGACCTCTTTCCAGGGCAGTGATGGCTTAGGAGACAGGGTTAGGATTTGTCACCTAAGACTTTTCAACTTTATGAGCCGTGAGGGTCTCATAAAGACTTTTCTCCCTACGAGTCGTGAGGATCTCATGGGTGTCTTTTCTGCTTAGGAGTCGTGAGGATTCCTAAGTGTGTTTTCTCTTGAGAGTCGTAGGGATCTCACAAGAGAATTTTCCCGCTTATAAGTCGAAAGAACTCGTAAGTAGTTGTTTCCCTCCTTGTCGAGATTCAACTTTGGAGAGTGTGGTCCGTGAATAGTATGCAAGCGTCCGTTTTGGACCAACTTGCAGGGCCCCAGTGCTTAGGAAACAGGTTTTTATCCCCATTGGCTAAGGCTTTTCCTTACGAGTCAAGACGAATCGAGAAGTTCTCGCAAGGATGTCCTAACGTTACAGTTAACCTCTGCTCTTTACGACAGAGGTCCGTTAGGGTCTGTGGTACTAGGGTTTTGCCCGTCGTACCGTCGCATTGGCTGATGTATCCCTCGATAGGCAATCTTGTTGTTCGAGTAGCCTTGCGACTGTCGTGTCTCTGATCCCTTCGGGGGCTGGACAAGACGTCTTCAAGCAATCTTCTTAGGCAGTTTGACCGTCAGAAAAGCAAGCGTTAGGAATTTTTCCATGCCGCTTTTTACTTGAGGTTAGGCTCATTTTGGAGAGCCCCGATGAGTCATAACCACTCCGCGCTGGTGTGGGATGATCTCCGATAGTCTTTCAGGTTTTATATGAGTTGCCGTCAAGACCCTGAAGCTAGGAATTTGGCCTTTACTTCGTTTTGCTGGCATTGCGTCTGCTGTAACGAGACGAATGTCACGGTTATCTCTAGGTTGCGGGTGAACTGTCGAGGTTTGAAACTAGGGATTTTGCCGTGGCTCCGTTGTTGTTGTCGCGTTTGCATCTTGTTGGAGAAAGAACACTGTGGTGACATCTCGTCTGCTGTATCGAGACGAACGTCGAGGTGATGACCACTCTATGTGGGATGATCTCCGGTAGTCTTTTAGGTTTTATATGAGTTACCGTCAAGACCCTGAAGCTAGGAATTTGGCCTTTGCTTCGTTTGCTTTGGCGTGTCCGGATCCTGTTGGAGGAAGGACGCTGTGGTGACATCTCGTCTATTGTATCGAGACGAACGTCGAGGTGGTGACCACTCCGCGCTGGTGTGGGATGATCTCCGATTGTCTTTTAGATTTTATATGAGTTACCGTCAAGACCCTGAAGCAAGGAATTTGGCCTTTGCTTCATTTGCTTTGGCGTGTCCGGATCCTGTTGGAGGAAGGACGCTGTGGTGACATCTCGTCTGCTGTATCGAGACGAACGTCGAGGTGGTGACCACTCCGCGCTGGTGTGGGATGATCTCCGATAGTCTTTCAGGTTTTATATGAGTTACCGTCAAGACCCTGAAGGTAGGAATTTGGCCTTTGCTTCGTTTGCTTTGGCGTTACGTCTGCTGTATCGAGACGAACGTCGAGGTGGTGACCACTCCGCGCTGGTGTGGGATGATCTCCGATAGTCTTCAAGGTTTTATATAAGTTGCCGTCAAGACCCTGAAGCTAGGAATTTGGCCTTTGCTTCGTTTGCTTTGGCGTGTCCGGATCCTGTTGGAGGAAGGACGCTGTGGTGATATCTCGTCTGCTGTATCGAGACGAACATCGAGGTGGTGACCACTCCGCGCTGATGTGGGATGATCTTCGATAGTCTTTCAGGCTTTATATGAGTTACCGTCAAGACCCTGAAGCTAGGAATTTGGCCCTCGCTTCATTTGCTTTGGCGTGTCCGAATCCTGTTGGAGGAAGGACGCCGTAGTAACATCTCATCTGCTGTATCGAGACGTACGTCGAGGTGGTGACCACTCCGCGCTGATGTAGGATGATCTCCAATAGTCTTTCAGCTTTTATATGAGTTACCGTCAAGACCCTGAAGTTAGGAATTTGGCCTTCGCTTCGTTTGCTAGCATTGCGTCTGCTGTATCAGGACGAATGCTGAGGTGGAGTTAGGATTTTTCCATCACTCTGCTTTGTTTCGACCATGGGGTCTTTTGTTGACGTTGCATCTACATCCTGCTAGACTGCGAAGGAACGTCGTTGTTGATATTGCGTCTGCTGTAATGAGACGAATGCTGAGGTGGAGTTGGGATTTTGCCATCGCTCTGCTTTGCTTTGACTGTGGGGTCTTTTGTTGACGTTGCATCTTAATCGCACGTGGAAAGCGTGTCGGATGTTCAAAGTTCTAAAGTTATTACCGCGATCAGGACGGTGTCGCTATGCAGCTAGCCGGTTGAGCACGGGTCGATCCACAGGGAGATGGTTGTATGTCCTTTCTTCTTTTAGACGAGTCAATAAAGAATTTGTATGAGTTTGTTCAATCTAACCTATGTGTATTATTTGCAAGTATAAAGTTGTTAAGAAAAAGATACGAAATTGTAAGCTAAAGAAATCCGCACTCAAAACCTTTGAGCCGAGTCTTGACCACTTGAAGCTAGAGCAATTGGCAACAACATGGATTAGGAGAGTTAAGCGCGGTATTCGTGGAATCCGGCTTATTTACCCTTGTCCTTCCGTTCTTGTCTCTTGCTTTCGCCTCCGGCCAAACCGAACGCAACCGGTCGCGGTTAGGAATCACCGTTACCTTGTTAGGGTAGGGTGCCTAACGGAGCGCTTGCGTATGGTTTGGGCGGAGATCAATGGAAAATAACGGGAAAAGGAAATGAGCAAGGAAGTATTAACTTACAATATCGTATTGATTCTTAACAACAACAATAATTACAACCATTCACAAAAAGAACCAAAAAGAGCAAAAGAAAAGAACAAAGAAAAGAAAAGATTACAAGTAAGTAAGTGCATGAATTTAAATTGCAAATAAGTAAAGCAAGATAATAAAAAGCAAGTAATAAATAAGCAATAAAAAGAATTAGAAACTAGAACTCAAGACGAGCATGGGATCAATAGCCAACCCTTAAACTTGCAAGCTCAATCAAGAGGTTGCAAGATCAAGAGAAGGGTAGAGAACGCATGTGAAATGAAGCGCTAATTCCATAAGAAAATACGACCCTTGAGATCAATAACTAACCCTTAACCTTTCAAGCTCAATGAAGAGGTTGAAAGATCAAGAGGAAGCAAAAATCTCAAGGGGAAGTTAAACTAACAAGAAAGATACAAAAACCCTCATCTTCATTAACATCCACACAATGCTCTCACTACATTTCCATGGAGGAAGAATGAAGAAGAAGAAGAAGAAGACTAAATCCTAACAAAAAGAGGAACAAAGAATGAACACTAAAAGCTTGGCAAGTTCTGGGATATTTATAGGCAGTGAACTGAAAACCTAGGGCAACAATCTGCCTCAATATGAAGTCCCCAAACTGCCCCCAAAATACGACAGAGAGAGGACACCACTTGGCCGCGGTTCCGCGGCCTAAGACTGCTTAGGCCGCGGTTCCACGGCCATATAGGGGAGTTGGGTCAGGAGCTTTTGTGGGTTTCCCTGGTTTGTAGTCCTCTTCAGTGTGGTATAGTACTTTTCTCAGAAACTCTTCACAATTATTCCAGAATTTTAGAAGAACAAAAGGTGATGTGATGTGGATCTTTTGCCATGATTTCCTCGAGCTCCGCGTAGATTTCTTGGATCTTGTGTTGACATTGAGCTTTGTGCATGACATGACAATCGATTTGCCATTTTGTCCCTTAACTGGTATGTGGCAACACACGGATAAAGAGCGGAGACCCGTGTTTTATCTGTTGTTGGCAGTAATCCGGAATTTGTCGTACTTTTCCATGGATTTCACTGTTTAGAGTTGAGAACTAGTATTCTGCAAATATGTAGCAAACACTGATTAAAAGCACCTGCCTATAAATAAACGAGCGTAAGAATGGGCGGTATAAAATGCAATATTCTGGTACGAACAAATACCCCCAAACTTAACTTTTGCTCGTCCCGAGCAAAACCAATTATTCGCAAAAAAGTCCTAACCACACTTTCGCAGGGAACGCGATTGCACTGAGCACGTGCAACAAGCCGTTAAACCTCTAGGTGTCCCTAGTAGGAGGAGTGTTGTCTCTTGAGGGTTTTCAGCGGATTACACCCACAAAATCCCGTCAAGCTAGTGTCATAAGTTAACATCGATTCTATTTCTACAGTTTAGTATTTACGTTAGAAACTCTATCAGCCTAAGTTAGAAATATCCAACCCTTATGTTTCACACCTCCTATCTGTTTAACCTTAGATCATATACATTCCAAAAAAGTTTAAAAAGATATTGGTTCTCCTGAGTTTTCCTTCAAAAGTGTGGTCTTAAATCAGGGATTTTTATCAACTTTACAGAAAACACAAGTCTTATTCTTTATTTCTATCTTTTATCCAAACATCGATTGATACCCCTACGTGTGTGTATCTTTGCACCCCTACACTCAAGAATTCAATTCAAGCTATAATACCCTTGCCCTAATACCTAATACTACTTCTTTTCATTAAGGATGGACGGATTTGCTCACACACTTTTCATGCGACTATTAATGCTTCTTGAGGCACTAACGACCGATTACTGAATGTGTGAACTTTAAAGCGTAAATAGCAGTTTCCAGGTCTTGATTTTATTCTATTTTTTTCTTTTTTCTTTTTCTTTTTCTTTTTCAAGACCGGATATATTTTTCAATATGCTCTTTTGGTGTTTAGCTTTAAATACCGTTTTTTCTTTCATACTAGGCTTTCAGGCAAGAGTATTTCTAGGTATCCTCTACTATCCCAAGTTTCAAGGTGCGTGTAAGTGCAGTTTGTAGGGTATCTACATTCTAAATTTGAACTCGAGAAAAGAAACTATTTTTCAGACTTATCCTTCAGTAAAGCTTCAATACTTTCCCTTCATCTTGACCTAACTCAAGAACTGAACTCAAGATTACCTATTTCTCAAAAAAAACTGTAAGGATGTATACTTACCAAAGTTAGACCGAATGAGGGTTATTTTTAGGGTTTTCAATTCCTAAGCCTAGAATTTAGTTCTATCTATCATATCAACTAAACTTTCGGAATAAATATCTAAGTTACCCTATTAGCTAACTTGACGACAAAGTTTTTATATTTTTTGGAAAATTTTTAATTTTTGTGGGTTTTTAATAAGGTATGCAAATGCAAAATATACAAATGAATGCGAAGGAAGAAAGCTTACCGAGCACACCCCCAAACTTAAACATGACAGTGCCCTCACTGTCAGGCTATACCAAGAGGGTCAAAATTGCCGGCGCTCCCTAAAAACAAATTATATACAACAAAGAAAACAAAACAAAAAATATATACACAAAAAGGGTGTTAGTTATATGTATGCCCTAGAGGCCATTACTATACATAGGATGTATATTGTAGTGGATGCTTGGACATATATAGGGAGGACTTTCTTGCTCGACATGATAGTATGCTATCTGGTTGCTCTTTACCTTAACGTGTACACTGATTGTCTCTCTGTTACATGTTGGTAAAGCCCTTAGGATGTGTACTTGACTACCTGGACTATGATGCGGATCATACTAGTGGGGACATGGTAGTCCATAAGTACATCCTTCAAGGTCCCTAGTCGTGGGTGTATCGAGACGGGGCATCGATATACCAGAGTAGACTAGCGTATACCTTCTCGACCCATACAGATGGGCGATGGATGATCCCATATCCATTGGTGTTTGACATCAGAGATGATATACGGGTGCTCAGTGGAGACTGGGTACACTGGACGGACTCGCCGAGAACTCCCAGATGGTATTATACCTTGCGTCAGATGGCAGTTCTCTGGTGACACTAGTACAGAGTAGTCTGTTGACCCGAGATCGTCATAGAGTCTTGTGTGGTTCCCACTGTGCTTTGATTTCCATCTTACCACGTCCAAGAGGGCGTGCAAAACGGTGGTTTTTGGGTACAGTCCCGAGTCACATGGAGGCAATGAGCGATAGGAGGGGATTCGTCTCTCCCGGTATAGGGGGTTGATGTTGCGCTGTGTTCGATTGGCTATAACCGGAAATCCCTGGCCAGGGTTGCTGAGATTTACTGGTAAGTGTTACCTGTAGTTTCTCGAACTGTTATAGGCCTCATATCGACACGACTTATCAAGCTATTAGGGTCTGACGTTTACCACCCCTAGGCAAGATATGCGACATATCAGACGATCAGACCGGACTGTACGGTAAGTGTTACTGGTTGGATTCACAGGAGTGTGAGCGGGCTTGCTCGTCGATCTTCTCATCGCTCAATACCCGGGTGGCCGTTACGTTTAGCAGACCGCTTGCGGCTTGTGGGTGATTGATATGATCATCATCTGCTGCCGGTGTATTGATGAGTCTTTAGAGTCCTACACAGAGGTTTCCTGGCTCAAGCGAAACGAAATAGGAGCGCATATGAGATATGTGCGGGACCGAGAATGATACCAGTATGTGATACTGTATTCGATTCTCGCGATTTGTGACATTGATCGGTTATATGCGATATAGCCGGGTTATCGGATCAAGTGTTGATTCGATAAGTTGTTACTGTTAATATTAGTCGGTTATATGCGATATGACCGGATCATTAAATCAAGTGTTGATTTAATGATTTAATGCATAATTATATATTTGATATATTACTTTGCATTAACTAGTATTGGTTCACTTTAAATGGATTTTCTCACTTGGATTGTGCACATTGTATATGAGATATACTTTTGTACACAAGTTTGTATCATGTTTGATGATACATGCTAACTTGAGCATGTGTAAAGATTAAACCATGGTTGTGTAATGGTTAGGGTTTTCCTTTCATTTTCTTATTCATTTATTTATTGATTTATTCTTTATGGAAAATGAAAAGCATAAAGAGAAAAATGGTTGCTAACTTTGTTTGTATTATGAAGCTTCATGAAGCTTTGACTTAGTGACCATTTTGTCTCATGCTTAACCCTAACCATTCCACTTAACCCTAGTCTATTCTCTACACCTAACTAAGGTTAGCATATGATAAGTATTGATTTTATTATTCATTTTAGAAATACTTATCATAATATTATCTTCTTCTTCTTCATCTTCTTCTTGAAGAAAAAGCTTGCCTCATCAATGGCAACTTGATGAAAAGAGTGAGAAATCCAATTCTAAAGTGAACCCACTTCCTATTTCTTCATCCTCTACCTCTTGCCAGGTAGTAAAGTGTGTTTTCTTCACAAGTTTCATGACTTGGTGAAGTTGGAGCTTGATCTTGTGATGCCTCGACGTAGATCATCTTCGGCACGAAGCCGACGACCTTGCCCGCCCATTTCTCCGATGAAGCCGACGCTAGAGCCCGGGATTCCATTTGGACAGCGAGGAGACTTCATTGCAGAGCTATGGAGGTGGAGGACCGGATCTACAAAGGTTGTATTTCCGTTCTTTTAGTTATATTGTTAACTAGTTGCATTTGTCGCCTAAATTTCTAGCCAACGATCCGTATTAGGGTTTCTCGGCACCCTTAAAATTTGAAATTGGCATAGTTGATGCCTTGTGAGACCTCATTAGCGTGCCTAGGAACCCTACAGTGGTATCAGAGACTAGCTAGAGCCTTAGGCGATGCGTAGACGATGTTAGAAACCCGATCGAACCCCAAAACCCTAACTTTTAACCCTCTCTGGACTTTTTCTGAAAAAGAGGTTTTTTCCAAATTAAAAATGCTTAAAAAATTCAGCAGGAAATTCTAAGAATTACGGTGCAAAAATTACCTAATGATCTGTCTAAAGCGCGGCGGATCCGCGGCATTAGCCGCCTATTGCGGCGGTTCCGCGCCCATTTAGTCTCTTCAGTCAACCATTTTTGCACAGTAACTTCTTTATTTAAATGCTGAGTTTTATGGGAATTTTTAATATTTATTCAAGAGTTGTTTTTCTGGGGTGTTTTGGGAGTTCGAAGATTCGATCGGATTATCAGACTTTGTCTATGTGGCTTTCCGGATATTTTGGAATATGTTAAAAAGTTCGACCGGATATAAATACCCAATCTTTCCCCTGCCGGAAAATATCCAAGTGTTGGATTTTTCTGTGGTTTAAAGACGTTCTAAGTAGTGCAAGTAACGCGATGGACCCTCTAGAAGACAACAAACCTTAACTCGATTATGTGACCGTCTTGAACTGCCCTTTGAACCTTAGGGTTTGGGGCAGTACGGCGTGCCACATGTGAGGCGTTGGCTTGACCCTTCTACGGCTGGACCGTTGGTACTGAGGCATGAACTGAATGTTTTTAGACTTATTTCATGTGTTGAGCTGTATCGAGAAAACTTGGGTGTTCGATTGTTCGATCGGAAAGTTTAACATTTTCTATTTATCTGGAATGGGATACAATAATTGGAATTCACAAGTAGTAATGAGATAACTGAATGAATGTTATAAATCTAGCGGTTTAGTCTCACTTGATCGGTTGCCACGGAATTTTGATGTGATCAAAAGTCCGTCGCAATCACGTAGCGTACGCGGATACTCGCCGGGTAAACTTAATAGACAGCCTCACTCCATAGCCCCGACCAAGTGACTGTAGGAGAACCCCGTCGCCGAAAGCATCCGTTCGGGTGCTCGCGGCAGCGGTGTTCCGCCTTGGTGCACTTCGTCGATGGCGTCAGGGGTGCGGCCGCCTACTAAAGTTTGCGACGAGCATTCGATCAGGGTGTCAGGAATCTTGTTGAATTACCCGACTTGATATTGAAAAGAGTTTTCGATAATGAGACTAAAATGCGGGGTTTATAATTGTTAGGCATGCGATGTCTAAGGAGTTCATTTGATTAGGCATGCGATGTCTATGCAGGTTGCGGATTCCAACTGTTGTAGTTTTACACTTTCTTTTCTATGACCGTAAGTGTAATATGTGATATCGCCGGTTTCGTTGCTATATGTCAACGACAATTGGGATGCGCATATTTACTTACGTTGATGACATGTGATGTTATGTGTTGCTGGATATGTTCTATTGGATTGTCGTGTTTGAATAGCCGGGGGTTTTTATGTGAGATGAGTGTTTTTCATTTTCATTCATGTAAAAACTTGTATGTAATATTCTTTTCTTGGGGCACTTCCAGGTTGCGGAAGATGTCACCTTTTGTATATTATTTACTTTTCCGCACTAGGATAGACCCAAGGAGGGGAGCACAAGTAACCGGGTTCTGGGGTCCAGTGGGAGACCAACTCGAGGAGTCGAGTCCGGGTCTCCTAACTCTAGAATTGGTAGGGTTGCTTGCCGCTCTCGTAGGGGTCTAGGGGTGTGGGTTTGGCTATTCATCACGACCGTGGAATCCGTGTTTTATACTGGCTCGTATTGAAAACACGGATATCCTAGTATATCCAATATTTCATATGATTCTTCTGCTGCGATATCTGTGATGTGATCATGTGATATGTTCTGTGATGGATACTGTATATAGTATATTTGATATATTATATAAACGTTACTTATGTTTTACACCCGCGCTAGCCCTGCCCCGCTCTGCCGTTAGTTACCTAACCTAACGGTGCACGAGGGGACATCGAGGCGAATGCGGATGGCATAAGTGTACGTCGTATTTATCTGTGATGTTTAGGTAACTTAAATGATGGGACTTCATTAATGTGATTAATGAAAGTAAAAGAAACCTAAAGATGTTGTAGAATTGAATTTCAAAAATAAAACAGGTAGCTACAGTTCTTGCTTTGCACAGCGGTATATGTGATATATCCTGCACCTTATTCGATGAGGAAAGGACCGAGATCCCTTCACCGGGAGTGACTCCTTTAGCAATAACTAGCAGATGCTACACACTCGGTTTGTCTTTTGATTGCTTTTAAGAGTTTTTGCTTTGTACAGTAATATATATGATATATCCCGCACCTCATTCGATGAGGAAAGGACCGACGATCCCTTCACCGGGAGTGACTCCTTTAGCAAAACTAGAAAAAGCCTCAAAAACACTCCATTTTAAAATCATTTGATTCTACAACGATATCAAGTTCATTACGCAATAGGTTTTCAGAAAAACCTGTCGTAACCCTCCGTCATTTCAGATAAGTACTAGTTAGTATTCGTGCTACGTTTGTTGACTATGTTAAGGCGTAGTGTGCGGTAGCTAATTAGTGCTTATCTGCATAAGCATATGATGCGATTGGATTAGGGTAGTCGTGCGACTTTGTTGACTATGTTAAGGGTCGTGCGGGTGGGTTTAATTCAATCGGGAAATGACGGGTTGAACTTGACTAGCACTTATGATTTGTTGACTATGTTAAGGTCATATAGCTGCTAGGGGCAAAATATTATCGGGAATTTCAAGTGTTGAAATTTGCAATGAGATTGCATACCTTCTATGAGATAGTTGGATCCCGATACCCGCTGCGAGTAAGAGTTACTCCTGGGAGAGTTTTATACATTACAATTAGCCGATCAAGTAGGTGTCTAGAAAGGTGTTAACGGGGTTACGCCTCTGGGAAAACGAGGTTTACTGTAATTAGGTTCGTGCGAAAGCACGGGGGACCTCCCTCAAAGTACCAACACTGGCCTGGCTGAAAGATTGGCGAACTTGTAGTGTGTAATTAATCCCGGCTAGTCTTTCCTTTTAGGGTTTGAAGGAAGATTTGATAAAAAGCAGTGGGAGCCATCCTGATTAGATAAAATAATAACCAATCTATTCTTGCTAGAGCGCACGCAGAGTGTTTTCTTCTCTCTCTCTCCAGGTAGCGACCATATCACGCCTTAATTCAAGATAATAATACGGAATATTGACCGAACCCGCTTATTATACTGAGCTGGGGAACGTTGGTCCCACTCCAACTTATAATTGTTATAAGACAGAGCAGGAAATTGGGGATTACCAGAATTCCCGTGCCGCCCAAACGAAGAGAGTGCATGCTGATGCATCATCTTCGGGTGTGTTCAGTACAGAGAACTGTTTCTCAGTATCCTCCGCATCCTGGGTATATGATACCGGATCAGGATCCCAGATATGTAATCTGTTACATAGGGCTACAAAAAGATAGAAAAACTGAGAACGGGTGATAAGTTTCATGAGACAGAGAACGGGGCAAGTGTTGCAGCCAAGTCTGTTGGTCACTGTCACCCTGTATGACAAATACATTGATTCTGAACGAATGTTATTAGATACCGAACCTGATATACAAAATCATATCAGTCTCTTTATTAGTAAAGAAAGGATATAATTTTGTATTGTTGGATAATGTTTTTGAACATTTCCTATATCAAAAGTTGATCAGTTCAGGCACGTTATCTAAAAGCATTGTTGTTCTAAATCAAACTACAGTTTTTAGTATACGGAACACACATAAGAGGAAGAGTTCAGAAATGAACGAATCCTTCTTGAGGCATTGTAGACTAGGTCATATCAATGCGACCTGACTAGCTAAAGTTACATATAGATGCATATTTAAATTAGTTTGAATTTACATCTTGTGAAACTTGCCAGTCATGTCACAGAGATAAGATGACCATAGCTCCGTTTACTGGAAACAGAGAAAGAGTTAGTGAACTCTTGGGATGATACATGTTGATGTATGTAGGTCCCCTGTCTACATTTGCCAAGACCGGTTCTTTATACTTCATTAAATTCTCTGATGATCTCTTTTGATTCAGACATGTGTTCTTGTTGAAACACAAGTCAGAACCTTTTGAGATATTCACAGAATATAAGTTAGAAGTAGAGAACCAATACGGGTATAAGTATTCTGTCCTTTGATGAGATCAAGGAGGAGAATACTTGAGCACGGAAATCCTGGATTATTCTAAAGGAGAATGAGATTCTCTCTCAGCATTACTCCTCCGTATACACCATAGCACGATGGTATATCGGGGCGGAGCAATAGCACCCTATGTGATATGGTGTGCTCTATGATGAGTACTACTGAGTTACCTATTTCCTTATTGGGAGTTGTGCACTTGAGAAGCTGCATACCTATTGAATAGGGTTCAAATCAAATCAGTTGCCTACCACTTCATATGTGATATGGAAAGGGAAGAGCCCATATCTTAAGTTGGTTAAGATTTGGGGTTGTCCGGGCTATGTCTAAAAGCAAGATCCGGACAAGCTCGAGGCAAGGTCAGTTATGTAGAACTGGAAATGTTCCAGCTATACAAATCGCGGCTGATGATTTGAAAGAACCAAAGGATTCAATAGTTACCAACGAACCTCAGCCTCTTCGCCGATCTAGTAAGGTTCCTCACCCACCTGAGAGATACTTCGGTTACTCTATGACAGTGGGAGCGAGGATTGCATCATGAGACGATGACCCAACTAGTTTCGAGCTGGCCATCAGGAGTGGGACTCTGTAAGAATGGCTGGATGCTTAGCGATCTGAGATGGAATCCTTATACACCAACAAAGTATGGACTTTGGCTGCTATATCTGAAAGGTTAAATCCCAATCAGGAGCAAGTATATCTTGAGAAGATTACTTGGTGTAGATGGAAAGGTTGAGACTTTCAAAGCTAGACTTGATAAAGCGTTTTCGTCATCGACCAGGCGTGGATAATGATGAAACCTTTTCAAGTGGCTATGCTTAAGTCCATCCAGATCCTACTTGCCATGGCTACATACCATGACTACGATATCTGGCGGTTGGGTGCCATGACTGCTTTTCTAAATGATGTTTTAGAAGAGAATGTCTATAAGTACACAGCCAGAGGGCTTCGTAGACAGTGGGAGCAGCGGAAACGTGTACAAGATACTTTATAGGATAAAGCAGGTATCGCGGAGTTGGAACATCTGTTTTGATGTGTTAGTCAAAGAGTTTGACATCATCAAAATAGTAGATGAACCTTGTATAAACAAAAAAGTAGTAGGGAGTATAGTGACGATCCTCGTAGAGTACGTGGATGACATGCTCTTGATAGTGAAGGAGTTTCCTATGCTACGCTCGGTCAATCTCCGCTTATCACAATGATTCTCCATATAGGATCAAAGTGATACCTCCTAAATCCTGGGTTTTGGATCTATGAGATAGATCTAATTGGATGTTAGGATTCTCACTAGTTGTAGTGAGATGGTATCAATCGATCCTGGGGAGAATCACTGGAAGGGTTCCAGGGTGATAAGGACGACTGAAAGTCAGTCACAGGCATTGTCTTTACCCTCAGTAAAGGGACGGTATGTTGGAAGAATTCCAAGCTAGATACCGTGGCATACTAGACGATAAAGGCTCGATACATCGCTACTTAAGATGCTACCAAAGAGGCAGTCTGGATGTATATTAGTTCATGAGATGAACTTCGTTCCTCCCATTGTGTGACAATGGAGTTGTGGCTTATGCCAAATAACGTCCGTCCCATCAGTGATCCGGACATATTCTAAGGCAGTATCACCTGATCATGGAGATAGTTGATCTCCAGGGTGATCGAGGTCAGGAGAGTAGACTCAGAGGACAACACGGCGGATCCACTCACAAAGGCCTTTTCCCAGAGAGAGACTTTTATGGGATGGTTGAGTATGAGATACTACAACCACTGCTATCAGATGGCCCTAGTGCAAGTGGGAGATTGTTAGTTATATGTATGCCCTAGAGGCCATTACTATACATAGGATGTATATTGTAGTGGATGCTTGGACATATATAGGGAGGACTTTCTTGCTCGACATGATAGTATGTTATCTGGTTGCTCTTTACCTTAATGTGTACACTGATTGTCTCTCTGTTACATGTTGGTAAAGCCCTTAGGATGTGTACTTGACTACCTGGACTATGATGCGGATCATACTAGTGGGGACATGGTAGTCCATAAGTACATCCTTCAAGGTCCCTAGTCGTGGGTGTATCGAGACGGGGCATCGATATACCAGAGTAGACTAGCGTATACCTTCTCGACCCATACAGATGGGCGATGGATGATCCCATATCCATTGGTGTTTGACATCAGAGATGATATACGGGTGCTCAGTGGAGACTGGGTACACTGGACGGACTCGCCGAGAACTCCCAGATGGTATTATACCTTGCGTCAGATGGCAGTTCTCTGGTGACACTGGTACAGAGTAGTCTGTTGACCCGAGATCGTCATAGAGTCTTGTGTGGTTCCCACTGTGCTTTGATTTCCATCTTACCACGTCCAAGAGGGCGTGCAAAACGGTGGTTTTTGGGTACAGTCCCGAGTCACATGGAGGCAATGAGCGATAGGAGGGGATTCGTCTCTCCCGGTATAGGGGGTTGATGTTGCGCTGTGTTCGATTGGCTATAACCGGAAATCCCTGGCCAGGGTTGCTGAGATTTACTGGTAAGTGTTACCTGTAGTTTCTCGAACTGTTATAGGCCTCATATCGACACGACTTATCAAGCTATTGGGGTCTGACGTTTACCACCCCTAGGCAAGATATGCGACATATCAGACGATCAGACCGGACTGTACGGTAAGTGTTACTGGTTGGATTCACAGGAGTGTGAGCGGGCTTGCTCGTCGATCTTCTCATCGCTCAATACCCGGGTGGCCGTTACATTTAGCAGACCGCTTGCGGCTTGTGGGTGATTGATATGATCATCATCTGCTGCCGGCGTATTGACGAGTCTTTAGAGTCCTACACAGAGGTTTCCTGGCTCAAGCGAAACGAAATAGGAGCGCATATGAGATATGTGCGGGACCGAGAATGATACCAGTATGTGATACTGTATTCAATTCTCGCGATTTGTGACATTGATCGGTTGTATGCGATATAGCCGGGTTATCGGATCAAGTGTTGATTCGATAAGTTGTTACTGTTAATATTAGTCGGTTATATGCGATATGACCGGATCATTAAATCAAGTGTTGATTTAATGATTTAATGCATAATTATATATTTGATATATTACTTTGCATTAACTAGTATTGGTTCACTTTAAATGGATTTTCTCACTTGGATTGTGCACATTGTATATGAGATATACTTTTGTACACAAGTTTGTATCATGTTTGATGATACATGCTAACTTGAGCATGTGTAAAGATTAAACCATGGTTGTGTAATGGTTAGGGTTTTCCTTTCATTTTCTTATTCATTTATTTATTGATTTATTCTTTATGGAAAATGAAAAGCATAAAGAGAAAAATGGTTGCTAACTTTGTTTGTATTATGAAGCTTCATGAAGCTTTGACTTAGTGACCATTTTGTCTCATGCTTAACCCTAACTATTCCACTTAACCCTAGTCTATTCTCTACACCTAACTAAGGTTAGCATATGATAAGTATTGATTTTATTATTCATTTTAGAAATACTTATCATAATATTATCTTCTTCTTCTTCATCTTCTTCTTGAAGAAAAAGCTTGCCTCATCAATGGCAACTTGATGAAAAGAGTGAGAAATCCAATTCTAAAGTGAACCCACTTCCTATTTCTTCATCCTCTACCTCTTGCCAAGTAGTAGAGTGTGTTTTCTTCACAAGTTTCATGACTTGGTGAAGTTGGAGCTTGATCTTGTGATGCCTCGACGTAGATCATCTTCGGCACGAAGTCGACGACCTTGCCCGCCCATTTCTCCGATGAAGCCGACGCTAGAGCCCGGGATTCCAATTGGACAGCGAGGAGACTTCATTGCGGAGTTATGGAGGTAGAGGACCGGATCTACAAAGGTTGTATTTCCGTTCTTTTAGTTATATTGTTAACTAGTTGCATTTGTCGCCTAAATTTCTAGCCAACGATCCGTATTAGGGTTTCTCGGCACCCCTAAAATTTGAAATTGGCATGGTTGATGCCTTGTGAGACCCCATTAGCGTGCCTAGGAACCCTACAAAGGGTTCCCCCTAAATTTAAGTGAAACAGTGTTTCCACTGTTAAGCGATGAAGTTCAGGATTAGGGGGAAAGAACAGTGTCAAGCTATACAAGGCCTTACATAAGCCAAAAGTTAACACCAACCATTCAAAGATCTTATCGTGATAAAGCAGTGGCTGGTGAAAGAAGGCGTAGAGAAAAGAGATGGAGAATACGCGAGACCGTATGGAGATAGAACTGGTATACGGTCTCGGTATATGAGAAGAAGAAGAATGGCGGAAGGGAAAAAGAAGTGGAATACGAACTTGAGGGTGCAAATGGAGTAAATAGATTAGCACAATTTGTGATGACCGATGTGTGAAAAGCGATTGTGCTAATATATTTACCCGTCGAGAAATGGGGTCAAATCCCTCAAGATTCGTGAGAAACCATGGGTATGCCGAACTTGGTAAACCAGACATATGAAATGAAAGTGAGACGGGTTCTTGCAAGGTCAGAACGATGGAAAGGATGGAGGTAGGTGATTGAGGAAGGTTATCGGTTAAAGGTTCAGGAGGGTGTACACAGTCAATGAAAGGAACAGGATGAATTGGAAAATCTGACTCATCAATTAAAACTGGTTCATCCTCAAAGCTATCCTCAAAATTCTCCTCAAAATTTAGCACATCCATGCATTTCTCTTCAACATCCAGACGCATATGGGATTCGGGAAAAATATTTAATGACTTGGGATGATGAATTGGAGAGAAAAACTCAGCCAAATCTGCGGGTTCATCATCCAAAATAGTCCCAGCGTCAATATCCTCAATCAAGTGAAAATCTATATTCTCAGACACCTCCACAAAAGCATGGATATCAATCAATTCAGGTTCTAGAGTGGAGGTGTAGAGGTCAAAAGGATTGGGTGTGGTTTCACTTGGCAAGGTCCCTTCACAATCGGGTAAATCAAACACTACAAAGTCGCACAACTCATTAATCATTCTAGCTTCAATCGGTGAATCGTTGGGAACACTAGATAGACATTCAAAACTGGAATTGTGGGATTCAAGTTGAAATGGGTAGGCTTGATTGGGAAGGGGGTACAGCTCACTCTCACCACTCAAATTCACAGCCTGTCCAACCGCCTCTTCATACATTGGAAAATTTGGAGCTAGTTGAAAACTAGCTACCGGGTCACTAGGTTGTATGAGGGCGGTCATGGACGCATTCAAATCCATCATCTGTTGGTACGACGCTACCCTAAAGTCTTCCAACGATTGTTCCAGACTAGACATGGATTGTGAATGGGTTTCAGTAAAAGATTCAAAGTTGTTTGGATACTGAAAACTCCCAAATGGCGGCTCTGAAGCAATGTCTAGGGAAGGTGAAAAAGTAGGGTAGGATTGGTAGGAATTGAATGGCTGGACAGGAGCAGGATCAACATTTGGATAAGAAGGTGAATGGAATTGTTGATCCCAAGAATTTGACGTGGTGAAAGGAGTGAAAGATCGGCTACGGGATTGTTCTATACGTTTTGCAATAGACATAGGTCTTGGAGTTGCAACATGACTCGAAGAAGGGGTATCAACGTAAGAAGGGGTGAATGTTTGAAATGGTTGATACGAAGTGGATTGCGGAGTCAAATTGTTTGTCCTAGACGCGTCTATCCGATCTCTCAATGAAACTTTGGGCATGGAGGGGTCGTTCGATGTTCGGCCAAAGCAAGAACCGTAAGAAGTAATGTCTGGTTGTGGGTACCAAAGTTCGGCAAGAGTTTTGCGAGGTGGGGTACCCATGATATGAAGAGAGAAAGAAAGAAAGGCAGAGAAAAGGAGGGGAAAAAATGTGATCTTTTATTTTTATTTTTTTTTTAAATTTTTTTTTATTTTTAGATATTAACAAAAGAATGAAATATACACACAAAAAAATCTGGACAAAAACAATCACGACACAAAAATACCACACACCTAATCGTTCTAGGGTTTACCTAGGTCAACTAGACCTGCTCCAGAACTTGATTGTCGAAGTAAAACTGTGTCGAGAAACGGGCTCAAGATACACTGATCACGAGGCCAGGTAAGTGCAGAGATAAGGGGAGGTTTTCCAACGCTTTCGCCAAGTTCCTTAATTAAATAACCCTTTCTCTTTTGGCGGTTTCGCCGTTAACACTTTCCTAGACACCCCGTAAGCAATGTACCATTAAGCGAGGTTCTAAACACGGTTAACTTCTCCTAATGAGCGCGAAGTCCTTAAGTCTTAAAGTCTAATTTCTTTTAATATTTGTACGGGTAAACGTTATGCTCAAGTTCGTGATTTGTGGGCCACGGAAAAGGTGATGAAATCCTTTACCGTATATTGTGGGGTTCACTTGCTCTTAAGTCCGTATTAATTGATGCAATGCGCAATTCAATAAAAATTCTATAAAGAATCAAAAAATCGTTTTTTAGTTTAAGCGCGGCACTGCAACAAATACGGGTTAGTCAATTTTTAGCGTTAGTTAGCGAACTTGCAAAGAATCCTGCAAAGAATAGTATATTGGATGCGTCGGATTTGAGAAGAAGGTGTTTAGTAAAGCACGTACCGTTAAGTTTTTGGGTTAGGAAACCCCCGTTGAATCAAATCCGGTAAGCTTGAAAAGTTCGCTTGCGCGGGTCAAACTACCCGGATCTTTGGCACTGTACTTTGCAATCACCTTAGCCTTGAATGTACACTTTGCTCCCCACAATCGCAGTTTGCAAATCTGCAAAAATCTGCACTCTTGCCCACAAAAATGATAAAAAAAAAACAAAAAGAATATTTTTTTTTATTTTTAATTTTTTTTATATATATACAAAAAGAATATTAACCCGAATAACAAGAAAAGAAATACGCTACCGTCTCCCCGGCAACGGCGCCATTTGATCGCACGCGGAAAGCGTGTCGGATGTTCAAAGTTCTAAAGTTATTACCACGATCAGGACGGTGTCGCTATGCAGCTAGCCGGTTGAGCACGGGTCGATCCACAGGGAGATGGTTGTATGTCCTTTCTTCTTTTAGACGAATCAATAAAGAATTTGTATGAGTTTGTTCAATCTAACCTATGTGTATTATTTGCAAGTATAAAGTTGTTAAGAAAAAGATACGAAATTGTAAGCTAAAGAAATCCGCACTCAAAACCTTTGAGCCGAGTCTTGACCACTTGAAGCTAGAGCAATTGGCAACAACGTGGATTAGGGGAGTTAAGCGCGGTATTCATGGAATCCGGCTTATTTACCCTTGTCCTTCCGTTCTTGTCTCTTGCTTTCGCCTCCGGCCAAACCGAACGCAACCGGTCGCGGTTAGGAATCACCGTTACCTTGTTAGGGTAGGGTGCCTAACGGAGCGCTTGCGTATGGTTTGGGCGGAGATCAATGGAAAATAACGGGAAAAGGAAATGAGCAAGGAAGTATTAACTTACAATATCGTATTGATTCTTAACAACAACAATAATTACAACCATTCACAAAAAGAACCAAAAAGAGCAAAAGAAAAGAACAAAGAAAAGAAAAGATTACAAGTAAGTAAGTGCATGAATTTAAATTGCAAATAAGTAAAGCAAGATAATAAAAAGTAAGTAATAAATAAGCAATAAAAAGAATTAGAAACTAGAACTCAAGACGAGCATGGGATCAATAGCCAACCCTTAAACTTGCAAGCTCAATCAAGAGGTTGCAAGATCAAGAGAAGGGTAGAGAACGCATGTGAAATGAAGCGCTAATTCCATAAGAAAATACGACCCTTGAGATCAATAACTAACCCTTAACCTTTCAAGCTCAATGAAGAGGTTGAAAGATCAAGAGGAAGCAAAAATCTCAAGGGGAAGTTAAACTAACAAGAAAGATATAAAAACCCTCATCTTCATTAACATCCACCCAATGCTCTCACTACATTTCCATGGAGGAAGAATGAAGAAGAAGAAGAAGAAGACTAAATCCTAACAAAAAGAGGAACAAAGAATGAACACTAAAAGCTTGGCAAGTTCTGGGATATTTATAGGCAATGAACTGAAAACCTAGGGCAACAATCTGCCTCAATATGAAGTCCCCAAACTTCCCCCAAAATACGACAGAGAGAGGACACCACTTGGCCGCGGTTCCGCGGCCTAAGCCTGCTTAGGCCGCGGTTCCGCGGCCATATAGGGGAGTTGGGTCAGGAGCTTTTGTGGGTTTCCCTGGTTTGTAGTCCTCTTCAGTGTGGTATAGTACTTTTCTCAGAAACTCTTCACAATTATTCCAGAATTTTAGTAGAACAAAAGGTGATGTGATGTGGATCTTTTGCCATGATTTCGTCGAGCTCCGCGTAGATTTCTTGGATCTTGTGTTGACATTGAGCTTTGTGCATGACATGACAATCGATTTGCCATTTTGTCCCTTAACTGGTATGTGGCAACACACGGATAAAGAGCGGAGACCCGTGTTTTATCTGTTGTTGGCAGTAATCCGGAATTTGTCGTACTTTTCCATGGATTTCACTGTTTAGAGTTGAGAACCAGTATTCTGCAAATATATAGCAAACACTGATTAAAAGCACCTGCCTATAAATAAACGAGCGTAAGAATGGGCGGTATAAAATGCAATATTCTGGTATGAACACATCTACATCCTGCTGGACTGCAAAGGAACGCCGTTGTTGACATTGCGTCTGCTGTAACGAGACGAATGCTGAGGTGGAGCTGGGATCTTGTCGTCACTCCGCTTTGCTGACCATGGGGTCTTTTGTTGGCGTTGCATCTGCATCCAGCTGGACTGCAAAGGAAAGCCGTTGTTGACATTGCATCTGCTGTAACGAGACGAATGCTGAGGTAGAGCCGGGATTTTGCCGTTACTCCGCTTTGTTTGGACCGTAGGATCTTTTGTTGACATTGCATCTGCATCCTGCTGGACTGCGAAGGAACGCCATTGTTGACATCTCGTCTGCTGTATTGAGATGAATGCTGAGGTGGAGCTGGGATTTTTCCGTCGCTCCGCTTTATTTCGACCGTGAGGTCTTTTGTTGACGTTGCATCTGCATCCTGCTGGACTGCGAAGGAACGCCATTCTTGACATTGCGTCTGCTGTAACGAGACGAATGCTGAGGTGGAGCCGGGATTTTGCCGTTACTCCGCTTTGTTTGGACAGTGAGGTCTTTTGTTGACGTCGCATCTGCATCCTGCTGGACTGCGAAGGAATGCCATTATTGACATCTCGTCTGCTGTATCGAGACGAATGCTGAGATGGTCTCTAGGTTGTCTGTGAACCGTCGAGATTTAGAACTAAGGACTATGTCGTGGCTCCGTTTGATGGCATAACATCTGTGTCCTGCTGGAATGAGGAGGCACACCGTTGTTGGTCTCCAGGCTGTAGATGTGGCCATTGAGATTTTAAACTCTTTCTGATGGAACTTGGTGGGATGATATGGTTCCCTCTTCGTTTGCGCCCCATGAATTGTATACAGGAGTCAATGTGACCTCACTTGCAGGGCAAAAAGTTTTATTCTTTTATTTTTTTTAATTCTTTCCGCGATGCTCTATCATTTCAGCTTTTTATATCGCGAAAATCGCGATTGCCCAATCATTTCGGCTATTTTTCGCGGTGCCCAATCATTTCGGCTATTTTTCTTTTTACTCGCTGCTTTTTATTGCGAGTTGTCCAATCATTTCGGCTATTTTGTATGCATACATTTTTACTTGCTGATTTTGTTGCAAGTTGCCCTATCATTTCGGCTATTTCATATGCATTTTTGGCTCGCTGATTTTTTATCGTGAGTGTGGAACTTGGAATCTGGTGGCAATCTCAGCATCAGCATCGCTACAACTGGAATATTGCCAGGAGCGAATCATCATTTGCCATGAAAGGACTTGGAATTTGATACTGTTTCCCCCAATCAGACCAAAGCTCTGTTTGAATTTCAAAATTCAAAATTCGAAGCAACGCTTCAGATTCAATGCGCTGCGCGCAACGCGCCACGTTTCAAAAGCAGATACGGCAGCGCAGCGCCCAAGGCAGTGCGTCCAATCAGAGCAAGGCTCTTTTAAACTAAAATCAAAGGAAGCAACGCTTTAGTTACGCAAGCACTGCGTTGCGCGACACGTGTCAGCGCAGATGCGCTAGCGCAGTTGCGCTGCGCTTTGCGCTGCGCGACACGTGTCAGCGCAGATGCGCTAGCGCAGTTGCGCTGCGCTTTGCGCTGCGCGCACGTGTCAGCGCAGATGCGCTAGCGCAGTTGCGCTGCGCGATACGTGTCACGCGCTGAGGTATTTGCGCCAAACAGAATTAGGATTCTAAAAGAAATCTTTCTGTTCTTTTTAAAACAAGAAGATTTTCTTCTGTAAAACAGAAGGCCTTGGATTAAAGATCCAACGGTGGGGAAAATTCCCCAAATCACTCAGAGAAAGATCTCTTTAACAAATTTAACTAATTTATGGGCACTACAAAAAGGACCCTAGGCCTCAATTCAAAAAAAAAGATTTTCTAAAAAAAAAAAAGAGAGAGAAAGAGAACTCTGAAAAACTCCTCATGAACAAAAAAGGTAAAGACCTTTAGACAAAGAGAAAGTTCTCTTATGAACAGATCATAGATCTTTAATAAAAAACAAAATAAAAATAGTGCTTTCCACTTATGAACCATTGGTTCTCTAAGATCAAGAAAAATAAGAAACACTTGTTTTCTTTGATCTAAATTATATCAAGAAACCAAGTAGTGCTTTGCATTTATGAACCATTGGTTCTGGAATCTAAAAGATTCTCAAGTTAATAGTGCCTTGCACTTGCAAAACTGCACTGTTGCGCTCTTGGCTTGGCGCAAGCCACTAGAGAGCGCCACGTGTCAGCATTTGAACCAATTGCGCTATGCGCTTTTGAAACAGAGCCTTGCTCTTTAAAACTGGCGCAATTCACCACAGCGCGCCACGTGTCAGCAGCGCAAGCGCAGCGCACTAGAACAGCGCTGTTGCGCTTACGCTCGCCAGAGCATGACACGTGTCATCACCATATGAGCTTGCGCTCATTACTTGGCGCAAAGCGCCAGACAAATGCACTGCATTGCTTACAAAAGGGCCAAGCCCAATTAAAGAAGGCCTAACAGGCCTAATAAAATGCAATGCATTATTTTAAAAAGGGCAGAGCCCAAACCAAAACAGATGCTCTGCATCATAAATAAAGAGACAAAGCCCAAATTAAAAAGGCCTAGTAGGCCAGAATAAAATGCAGTGCATTATTAAATATGGGCAAAGCCCTAGCACAGGCCTAATAGGCCCAAGATCAAGAGAAATATTGAATATTCTCAACGGGACTTAGCCCAATCATGGCCGTAATTCCCCAAACTAAATTGACTGAGCAAGAATGCTCTCCTAAATCAATTTACGACCGGTTCAAGGGTACATCTCCGAACTCCTCTGACACCCATCGTTGTAATCCTTCAACGACGTCAGAGAGGTGACGGGTCCCGACGACCACACATCAATACGGATTGCGGGGTCCTTAAACTCGTGGACCGAAACGTCCTTAAACTAATGTTGGACCGAAACGTCCTTAAACTAATATTGGAACGAAACGTCCTTAAACTAATATCGGACCCCCACGTCCCTAAACTGGAATATGGACCATCACGTCCCTAAACTGAAATGTGGACCACCATGTCCCTAAACTGGAATATGGACCGCAATGTCCTTAAACTACCAATGGACCGCAATGTCCCTAAACTACCTATGGACCACTACGTCCCTAAACTGGAACAATAGAGCTCCCAAATGCTCTTTTGTCGGATCTAAACGATCCCGTTTAAGTTGATCTTAGCCTCAAATATGGCTAACGTATCCTTAAACATTCAAACAGACTTTAGTCCCAAACTGGACTATAAGACCCCTAATCAACTTTGGTTCAAGGGTACATCTCCGAACTCCTCTGACACATGTCGTTGTAATCCTTCAACGTCGTTAGAGAGGTGACGGGTCCCAACGGCCATATATTAAATGGACCACTACGTCCTTAAACTGGAAATGGATCTAGACGATCCCGTTAAGTTGATCTTAGTCTCAAATCAGACTAACGTATCCTTAACGAACGTTTAAGTTGATCTTAGTCTCAAATGCGGCTAACGTATCCTTAAACTAAAAACACCAAACCCAAATCTAAGTAAATACGGATTTGGACTAATCCACGTCCTACGGGCGACGGCATTACTCAGTCTCCGTATACAATCCACGGGCAACCACAAAAAAAACAAACACCCACGACACGAAGTGAAATTCTGGAGAAGAAGAAAGTTGTTACCGTGATGCGGTAGCGTAATTAACTGCAGGGGCTTGCGCCTGCAGGGAAGAGCGTCCCCACAATCAAAAACCCCTCAAGCGAGGGGGAATCTGACGAAGTCTGCTACATCGGCCGCATCCGTCTAAACCTCCGATACACGATGCCATAAATCAACTTGGCATCTTCGGAGAGGTAGACGGATAAAACCATATAGCATCTGCCCCGAATCTCAGGCAAGACGTCCTCATGTTGCCGCCGTCTTTCGGAGGGGAACAGATTCTGGCACGCCCGGTGGGACCTTTTCCTCTTTCCACTCCACACTTCGTGTGTCGTCTTCACGAACCAGTCGCGGTTTGTTAATGGTTGCCTTCGGATTTCAAGTTACTAAGATTTGGTCTTTTGCCTGGCGCAGAACTCAAGATTCAATGGCCTCTAATTGCACCAACTGCTCGAAGTGCCACTGCAACGGACGCTCCACCTCATTGGGAGGTGTAGCATATGGGCCCCAAGCGGCTTCCTTCTTCACTCTGCCAGCAGACCAGGTGACCCAGGCCACCACTGGCCTGTTCTTCGGGACCATGATCCCACCTACAAGCTTCTCTGAGCCAATACCTGCACCGGAAGTGAACAAGAAGTCGGTCTTCGACCGGCTTACTGCTACGACGACCCCTGTCAACGGGTCGCCCACTACCAAACCGACAGCCTCTGTTTTCACCAGGCTAAATCAGAACTCTAAATTGGCTATCCCAAGGAAAGCAATAACTGCTGCTCAAAAAGTCGTCAAGGCGGCTTCCCCTGTCAAAGAGTCAGTCTTTTCAAGACTGAAGATTCCTGCTCCTGCCCTTGCCCGAGGATCTGTCTTCGACAGGTTAAATATCACCCCTCAAAAGACAACCTCAGTCTTTAAGAGGTTAACACCAGCCGCGCCTCATTCAGACAGGGGGCAAAAAGAAGCAACCTCTATCTCCGAGCCAGTCCCAACGGCTCGTCGTGCTCGACGTCGCCACTGGCAACGAGTAAGGAAGGCAGGGGCAACTCCCCCTCAGGGCTAACTCCACCGGCTCCAGTGGTGGAATTCAACGCTGCTGTTCCAACTGGGAACAGCTTTGAACTGCTGAGAAGGGTACGGAAGAGCTCTCCAACCGCTACATTGAAAAGATCTCCTCCGCCCGCGGAGAGAGTTCCGGAAACGAAGCAAGAATAGCCCCCTCAACGGCTGTCCTCAAAAATTTATAAAGTTTGGCGGAGAGTTCAAGACTCCGTGATTGACCCAAGTCGCTCTCGTCAACAGAAAAAGGCGAAAGTGGAAAAAGAAAAGGACCGTCCGATCAAACAGGAAAGGATGACAGTCGCTAGGGTACCCACTGCAACGGCCCCTCCAACCTCAATGGCCCACAAAAGAAGAAGGCCGGAGAAAACCCCCGCGCCCGCAGCAAATGCCAAAGGTGGTGAGCCTAAACGCCCTAAGTCCGGGGGCATGATAGTTCATACAGTTTATGTGGCATCGGGAAAGGAGGATAGCCGCATATCAACAGGTCATAGACCGTACACGAGGTCAGTGACCAAGGCTCAGGAGCAGCAGCAGAAGCTCCAAGAAATGATGAACGCTATGGCCGCACTTACAGGGCCAAAAGAAAACCCTGAAACGTCCTCGGATGAACGCCAAGAGGAAGAAACCGACGCCGAATTCCTTCGTCGGATATTGGAAAAGAAGGACAAAGAGGCTGCTGAACAAGCAGCCAACATACAGCGTATGGGCCTCCTCTTCCAAGACATGATAGGGATGATGATACAGCAAGATCCTCCGACCGAAGAGCCCCCGATCGTCCTTGGAGATGATAGGGGAGAGACATCAAATCCTCCGCCAGCCCTATCAACAGCTAAGGAGGATACAATCTCTAAAGCTGATTTAGACGAGTACATAGCCCAACAAATACGGGTTCATCATGCGACCGAAGCAGCCGGCCAGGTCGTAAAAACGGGGCGGCCATATCTAAGTTGGTACGACCAAATCAAGTACCGGCCAGGTTACACAATTCCCAAGTTCCATGTCTACAAGGGGACGGGCAATCCTCACCAGCACGTTGCCCAGTTCAGGGCGCTCTGCGGCAACACCGGTGGTGATGACAAGCTTTTACTTCCCAGTTTGTTGGAAGTTTATCGGATACGGCGTTCGAGTGGTACTCTGAGCTCCCGAACGACTCTATCAAAACCTTCGCGGAAATGGAGCTATTGTTTACTCAGCGTTTTGCAAGCGCCAGTGAACGTACCCCGATGACAGCACTGATTAACGCCAGGGTAAAGCCAGGCAAGACGTGGGTTCAGTACGCTATACGATGGCGGAACTTATGGTCGAAGTGCGAGCAGCGCATTGAAGAAGCTCCCGCGGTGGGTATGTTTGTAGGAACCCTTGATCCACAAGCAACCATCTCGCAATTTATGATGTTTTTCAAGCCGACTACCTTCCAGGCTTTGATTGACAAGCTAGCGCAGATGGATCAGATGGGCTATAAACCCCCTCTTCCAAAGCCGGACTCCCGAAATGACAAAGGGAAGGGAAAAACGATCGTCGTCGCTAATGCTCAACAACAACCGAGCAACTCGAAGCTGGTTGTGCGTCAAAATAATATGCGTCCGTACGTAGACCTTGAGGAGAGACTGGGGCGTCCTTACTCGTTTCCCCGCGATAAAACAGGAAGGTTATTCGAGCTGGCATTACGCAACAGACTCATAAATCTGCCGGATCCAAAACGTCCGTTGCAACCAAGTGACGTCAACGAACCCAACTACTGTCCTTATCATCGAGTACTAGGCCATCCGATCGAAGATTGCTACATTTTCAAAAATTGGCTTGAAAACTAGTACCGACAGGGCAAATTCGCGTTATCTGACAAATGGAAGGTGAATCCCCCGCAGCCCCACACCTCTAAGGGGACGAATACGCCGGGAGCAACATGCTCCGTCGTTGAAGAAGCTCCTTGGGAGGTTGTATTATCAGCCAAGACAAAGAGGATGCTGAACGACCTTCAGACATGTCCAGCGATTAGGTGGAAGAACCCGTTAGAACCGCAGGTCATTGAGGGGATGTTGAAGCCATGTCCAACTCCAAAGACCGATGGTAGTGGCTCAAGCACTCGCAACCAGCCGTCAAAATCCTCGAAGAAGAAGAAAAAGAAGTCAAAGAAGCCCGTGAAGCCTGGCGACAAGCGCACGGACCTACAAAAACAAATTGACGCGCTGGAGGAATACAACCAGAAGGCACGGACTCCCATTACATTCCAAGAGTTTCTCAACCACGTCTTTCAAGAGGAAGGTGAGGGAGAAAGTTCGTCAGATGAATCTGAAGAATGCATGGTGAGCTGTCATATGATTTCCTATTCGTTCATAAACGATGAGGAGACTTCTTGTACTGAAACGCTGGGGGCAGATCCTGAACCAAAAATTTCGGGGCCGTCAGATGAAGTAATTGATGCATTCCTTAATGAAGCTCTCTTAAAAAGCAAAGCTGATCGGGAGCGCGAGGCGGTTATATTCGAAAGGGCCAAACGCCAACGACTTGATGAAAGAGCTGAGATGATCCCGCTGGAGCAAAACACCTCCGCGGCCGACAAAAGCTAATTCAAGATGAGGAAAAAGTTTGCTAAGGACATATCAATGGGCATGAAGCTACCATCCTCTGAAAGAAACATCACCGGTGAAGTGGAAACGCACCCCTCCTATTGCTTATATCATCAAAAGATTTCGCACCCCACACAAGAGTGCAAAACTTTCGATAGATGGTGGCAAGGATACGTTGCTCATCGACAACGCTTTAAGCGGGAAAAGCGTAAAACTCGTCGAGAGCAAAGAAATACGACCGAAGGGATTAAAATAACTACCGGCGATTGTCACGTGGTTAACACCGGCGAGTCACAAGTGCCTACATTCGGGAGCGATTCTGATGAGGAGCTGGAACTTGCCCCTCTCTTTAAAGAATCCACTTCGAGAAAAGAAGAAGAGCCGAAGGTCTGCGAAAATATCCGGCTGCGGAATCGGACGCTGCCTGAAAAGAACCTCGGACCCTTAAACAGGAAAGATAAAGGGAAAGAAAAGGTCTCTGAAGATATCATCTTAGATGACCAAGTGGTGGAAGAGCTAGCTGCCAAGGACCCGCCAAAGAAGAAGAAGGTGGATTACAACGTCTTAGCACTTCTGAGAAAGCTGCCCTCACAGCTCAGCATTCTTGATGCCCTTTTGCTATCAAAAGAGGCGAGAGATTCGTTAATTAAGGCACTCTAAGATCCGGAACAATTCTAAGCATGCCTGGCCGAGGAAAAGATGAAGGATGAATTGGAGGAAGTGCACACGGCCGATGTCACTTTCGGCGACAAGGACCTTCTCCTTAGGACGTGCGAGCACAATCACCCCCTCTACATCTCGGGATACTGCCATGATATAAAGATAGGCAAAATCCTGATCGATAACGGGTTGTCCGTTAACCTACTCAATGTACGGGTCTTGAAAGAAATCTGCATGAGCGTCCAGCACCTTGCTCGTGATAAGATCACCATCTCCGGGTTCGACTCCCAGTCATCAAGAACTCTTGGGTCTGTGATACTGACGCTACGCTTCGGGTTACTCGTCACGGACATTAAGTTCCACGTCATAGACGCCAAGACATGCTACAACGCTTTACTCGGCCGACCATGGTTACACGAGTACAACATCATCCCTTCTACACAACATCAGTGTATGAAGTATTTTAAGGATGGTTTCGAGTATACAGTGACGGGAGAACTGAACCCGTTCTCTGTGAACGAGGTCCGCAAATACGAAGATGCTAAATACTTCTTACCGGATTTCGAAGATACGGAGAAGTGTCACAAGCCAGAGAATAAAGCTAATGCCACCATCCCTGTCTTCGGCAGAGATACCGAGGAGGAAGAGGAGAGAGTTTATTCGGGTCCGCCCCAATACACCAAGCCGGGATCATCGGCTCCTGCATTGATCTTTGGTAGCGATTCGGAAGATGAAGTCCATGCTATATTCTCTGCTCGCCCTTCAATACAAACGTCCGCTGACGAAGAGCAAAGTCTACAAGTTGCTATGGTGCCACTTAAACACCATAAAGAACTGGATGCACTCGATATTTACAATGTAGAAGAGCTGCAAACGTTCTATATCCCTCCCAGGCGAGAAGGTGAGAAAGCAATTCTATTCTACCGCTCTAAAGAAAACAAAGTAGAGAAAGAAATCTGGCACGGGGCAGATCCTACGCTGGACAGACTTCAACCCATCCGTCTACCCAGATATTATACAGAAGGCTTGAAGAAGTTGTTGAAGCGCCAAGGGATACCCTTCAAACAGACCGTTAGAAAGGCCAAATTCTATGACAGGGTCTGGAACATCCCCGGAACTCAGCACAAGCTGCCTAGTGGCAGGATGGAGACGATCGAGCTCGGATACATTCGCTCCAAGAAACGAGAGCTGCTCCGCGACTGTTACGTCGTACACGACTTCAATGAAACAGATGCGCAACGGGAGGACACTAATCCTGAACCAGTAAAAGTTCCTGATGCAAGAGTGCCCAATCCGTCGTTTGAAGAACAAATGGACAGGCTTATAAGGGAAGCTGGTCAAAAAGTCCGAGATGATCACAACCGCGAGATGGCCATCTACGAGAAAGCCAGAACGCAACGCCTCCTTCAACAGGCCGTGAAAGATGAAAATGCCGGCCCTTGTCAACCTGTTATAAAAAAGGCTCGACGTAGAAGCAGAAATAAGTCGAAAGGCCAAAAAGGCGCTCAACAGCAACAAAGCAGGGCTAAGAAGCCATGCAAACGGGAATCGAGCGTTATTGATCTATCCCTCATGAAGAAAATGAGTCGAGCATACTCTTTTCCTCGGGATAAGACGAAGAGGATACTTGACCTTGCTCTAAAACATCAAATGCTTACACTGCCGGAGTCTAAATACCCCGAACAAGCAGGTGAAGTCTCTCACCCGGACTATTGCCCTTATCACCGAGTGATATGACACCCTCTCGAGGACTGCTTCACCTTCAAGAATTGGGTTGAAGATCAGTATCAGCTTGGCAAGTTCGCTTTGTCTGACAACTGGAGGGTAGCACCGCCACAAAAGCATGAGCCCAAGGCCACGAAAGAAGAACCGGTTCCACATTGGGATTGGAAGCGAATTCGCACCTGTCGCATGATTACAATATTAAAAGAAGAGCCCGAGAACATGGACAACCTTCCCTGGTGCTTCGAAAACAGCAACGACAAGGTAATCTCAGAATTCCCACCAGCGCCGAAAGAGCTGGAAGATGGAATCCATACCACTGCAGATAGCCTTAAGAAAATTGAGTTGGGAACGGCGAATGACCCCGGACCGATGTTCATTAGTGAGCTGTTGTCTGAAGAAAAGGTGGCCTCATTAAAAGACCTGCTTATGCAGCACAAAGATTGCTTCGCATGGAACTATTCCGAAATGCTGGGACTAGATCCAGAAATTGCTGTGCACAGATTGGCGATATCCCCGGACATCAAGCAGGCAAACAGGCGCCGAGGAGAATGCGGCTCGAGCTTGAGATGAGCATCAATGCTGAGGTCAAAAAGCTGATCGACTCTGGCTTCATCCAAGAAGTTCAATACCCTGAATAGATCGCCAACATCGTCCCGGTGATGAAGAAAAATGGGACAGTGCGCATATGCGTAGACTTCCGGGATCTTAATAAAGCTTGCCCGAAGGATGATTTTCCAGTGCCAGTCACCGAACTGATGATAGACAATACGTCCACTCATGAGGTTTTCTCCTTCATGGACGGCTCGTCAGGTTATAATCAGATAAAAATGCATCCCGAAGACCAGAAGCACACAGCCTTCAGGACCCCTTTGGGAATATTCTGCTATAAAGTGATGCCCTTCGGATTAAAGAACGCCGGTGCCACTTACCAAAGGGCCATGACGAAGATCTTCGATGACCTTATACATGAAATCGTCGAGTGCTATATCGACGACCTCGTGGTTAAGAGCAAATCATACGAAGAACATCTCGAGCATCTAAAGACTGTATTTCAATGCCTTCGACAATACAACTTGAAGATGAACCCTCTTAAGTGTGCATTCGGAGTTTTCTCGGGCAAATTCTTAGGATTCATCGTCCGACACCGGGGTATCGAAATAGATCCGTCCAAGATCAAGGCGATCATGGAAATGCCTCCGCCAAGGACTCTCAAACAGTTGCGGTCTCTCCAAGGAAACCTCGCATATATTCGGCGATTTATAGCCAACCTCTCTGGCAAGTGCCGCCCTTACAGTCACCTGATGAAGAAGGGAACCCCATTCGTCTGGGATCAAAAATTCCAGGGCGCGCTGGACGAAATTAAACAGTACCTGCAGAACCCGCCGGTGTTGGCTGCTCCGGTCAAGGGAAAGCCCCTCATTCTTTATACAACCGCCCTCGAAAGTTCCCTAGGCGCATTATGGGCACAAGAGAACGATCAAGGAAAAGAAAGAGCACTCTACTACTTAAGTCGAGTTCTGCTGGGGGCAGAAAGCAACTACTCTCCCATTGAAAAACACTGCCTGGCGTTGATCTTCGCAATAACAAAGCTCAGGCACTATGCGTTGGCGCACGAAGTCCGTCTCATTTCAAAGGTGGACCCCCTTAAATACTTGATGTCGAAGGCCATACTGAGAGGTCGACTCGCTAAATGGGCCCTGCTCTTGATGGAGTTCTCAATAACATATCAACCTCTCAAAGCAGTGAAAGGCCAGGCCATCGCCGACTTCCTCGCTGAGCACCCGATACCTGCCGATTCTCTTTTGAATTGCGATTTGCCAGACGAACATGTGTTTGACACGATCGACGGTAGTGATACCCGATGGGAACTTTATTTCGATGGAGCATCTTCCATGAAAAAACGCAAACAAAGTACCCCTATAATCAAATCGGGGGTAGGCCTCATCTTCGTGACTCCACAAGGAGGGATAATGCGTTTCGCTTTCTCCTTAACAGAGCCGAGGACGAATAACGAAGCCGAATATGAAGCCTTGATAGCAGGTCTTGAGATCGCCATCGACATGGGAATTGAAAACCTCCTTATATACGGAGATTCTCAACTGGTCGTTAGTCAAGTAAACGGCGACTACCAAACGTGCAAACCGGAGTTGGTGAAGTACGGGGAAAAGGTGCAACAACTGTTGACCCAAATTCCCTCCTATACTTTGGAGAACATACCGCACGCGGAAAACAGCAAAGCAGACGCGTTGGCCAAACTTGCTAAAGAGCTGGCTGACGAGAACCTCGATGACATCAGAATCATGGTACAAAGCCACCGAGTGCTTTCCCCAGCAGAAATATCTCCGGAATCATCCGAAGAAAAAGGAGCGAGCGAGCAGACGACCCTGCAAGTAAAAGATTGGGAAAATACCGAGGATTGGAGAGAAGTTTTCATAGATTACTTTAAATCCCACCGAATGCCTGAAGAAGCGTCCGCAAGACATCAGCTCATGAAACGAGCTCTGTCTTTCGCCTTCGTCAATGATACTCTGTACAAGAGATCGTTTGATTCTCTGTGGCTGAGATGCTTAGGACCTGACGAAGCGAAAAGAGTCATCCAGGAAGTTCACGACGGACTCTGCGGTTCTCATCCAGCGGGCCCAAAGATGAAGTTGAAGATCAAACGGATAGGCTACTACTGGCCCACGATGATTCAGGACTGCCTCGAATATGCGAAGCAGTGTCACTCATGTCAAATTCATGGGGATTTCATCCATCAGCATCCAAATCCATTACATCCAACGGTGGCTAGCTGGCCGTTCGAGATGTGGGGAATTGACATAGTCGGCCCTATCGAACCAGCATCGTCTAGGGGACATCGTTTCATCCTGGCGACGACTGACTACTTCTCTAAATGGGCAGAAGCAGTACCGTTAAGAGAAGTTAAGACGGAGAATATCCTCCATTTCTTCAAGACGCATGTCATATATCGGTTTGGAACTCTGCGACGGATCATCTCCGATAACGGGACAGCTTACAGAAGCCATAAGATCAGTCGCTTTGCACAGCAGCATAATATAGACTGGAGATATTCCTCGGTTTATAATCCGCGAGCTAACGGTCTAGCTGAGGCCTTCAACAAGACCTTGACGAAGATTATAAAGAAAACAGTGTCCCGAAATAAGAGAGACTGGCACGAGAGACTGCAAGAGGCTCTTTGGGCGTATCGAACTGCGTTCAAGACGGCCACGAACACAACGCAGTACGCGTTGGTATTTGGGACGGAAGCAGTGCTCCCCCTCGAGATAGAGTTACCCTCTCTACGAGTGGCAGTCCACTACGAGCTGACGGATGAAGAAAATGCTCACCTTCGGCTTGAGGAGCTTGACGCCCTTGATGAAACCCGGCTCATAGTACAGCAAAATATGGAAGCTTATAAAGCAAAGATGACGCGCTCATATGAAAGATTGACCCGACCGAGGACATTCCGCCAAGGCGAACTTGTGCTAGTGGTCAAAAGGCCTATGATCTCCAATCGCGCCAAGCGAGGAAAATTCGAGCCAAACTATGAAGGCCCATACATCATAGATAAGGTCTACCAGGGTGGGGCCTATCTACTCATGGACATGCACGGTGAAAGGCCTTTCAGGCCAATAAACGGTCGCTTCCTAAAGAAATACTATGCTTAATGAGCCACAGCCTAGGTCAATGGTAGATGACGACGACTATATCCGCTCGCTATCTTCCTAAGCTCAAACTCTATCAGCAGTAGCCAGCCTTCTCAAAGTCGGACCGAAATGTCCTTAAACTAATAGCAGACCGAAACGTCTTTAAACTACTACCGCAACATCTTTTAGGCTGACGAGATATAAAAAAAACATATAAAAATAAAATAAAATAAAAACGGTATGTCCATAAGTAAAAAGGGCACGGATGAAAACCCGAGAGGGCTCCGTGAGTAAAAACAGCAGGGCTACCGGCGAGTGTTCGTGAAAACCCGAAAGGGTGCGACCTCGTAAAAAATATATAAAAATAAAAAGAATAAAAAAAAAAGCGGTATGTCCATAAGCAAAAAGGGCACGGAGGAAAACCCGAGAGGGCTCCGTGAGTAAAAACAGCAGGGCTACCGGCGAGTGTTCGTGAAAACCCGAAAGGGCGCGACCTCGTAAAAAATATATAAAAATAAAAAGAATAAAAAAAAGCGGTACGTCCATGAGCAAAATGGGCACGGATGAAAACCCGAAAGGGCTCCGTGAGTAAAAACAGCAGGGCTACCGGCGAGTGTTTGTGAAAACCCGAAAGGGCGCAACCTCGTTAAAAGACACTTATAGGGTCCTCTTGACCTTGTAAGGAGAAACCACCCGCGTGAGATCCTTACGACTCACAAGGGAGCAACACACTTAGGGATCCCTACGATCCCTAAGGAGAAAATACACTTGCGAGATCCTCACGACTCGTAAGGAGAACTCTCTTATGGGACCCTCACGGCTCATAAGATTTGAAAGTCTTAAGTTACAGAGACCCAAACCTGTGCTTAAGCAATCCCCACAATTTCCGATATTGCCCTACAAGTGGTTCAATACTGACCCTTATATACAATCCACGGTCGCGAATAAACATTCCCCCAACCAAGTTTCATCCGTGATTGGGGATATGTTCGCATGGTGAACAACCCTTGTAAATCCTCTCGATTTATGAGGAGAAAACCCTCCTGTAGGATCCTTACGACTTACAGAGGAAACGAACATTTAGGAATCCTCACGATTCCTAAGGAGAAAATACACCTACAAGATCCTCACGACTTGTAGGAAGAAATACCTTTGTGGGACCCTTACGGCTCATGAAGTCAAAAGCCTTAGTCAACAGGACCTTAACCCTGTTCGCTAAGCCACCCTTGTTCGACATCGACAGAGGCAGATGATGATTCGCTCCTGGCAATATCCCAATTGTAGCGGTGCTGATACCGAAATCGGTGTCTAATTCCAGGTTTACGGAGGAAAGCCAGTAGGCCGCACATGCGTACGAAATAGCCGAAATGATGGGGCAACTTGCAGTAAAAAGCAGCGAGTAAAAACGTATGCACACAAAATAGCCGAAATGATTGGGCAACTCGCAATAAAAAGCAGCGAGTAAAAATAAAATAAATAGCCGAAATGATTGGGCACCGCGAAAAATAGCCGAAATGATTGGGCAATCGCGACCTTCGCGATATAAAAGCTGAAATGATAGAGCATCGTGGAGATAAAATAAAAAAATGATGATAAAACTTTGGCCCTACAGTTAAGATCACATCGATCCCTGTATACAATCCAAGGGCGTAAACAAAGAGGGAACCATTCTTTCCCAACAGGCTCCGCCAGAAGACGAAGCCAAATCTCGACGGTTCAGTCCAACTCCGAAGAAACCAATGTCTTCAACAAACTCCTCGACTCACGGATACAAACACTCCTTGACGAGAGCCTCCTGATCCGCGTCGACTCGCAGAGCCACCAGTACCTCCGTGGGAAGTTCTTGACTCGTTTCAAACCCCAAGGAAACAAATAATCCTTGGCGCTTGGGAAACAAATAATCCCTAGAAAACTCCTCGACTCACGGATACAAACACTCCTTGACGAGAGCCTCCTGATCCGCGTCGACTCGCAGAGCCACCAGTGCCTCCGTGGGAAATCCTCGACTCATTTCAAACCCCAAGGAAACAAATAATTCTTGGCGCTTGGGAAACAAATAATCCCTAGAAAACTCCTCGACTCACGGATACAAACACTCCTTGACGAGAGCCTCTTGATCCGCGTCGACTCGCAGAGCCACCAGTGCCTCCGTGGGAAGTCCTCGACTCGTTTCAAACCCCAAGGAAACAAATAATCCTTGGCGCTTGGGAAACAAATAATCCCTAGCAAACTCCTCGACTCACGGATACAAACACTCCTTGACGAGAGCCTCCTGATCCGCGTCGACTCGCAGAGCCACCAGTGCCTCCGTGGGAAGTCCTCGACTCGTTTCAAACCCCAAGGAAACAAATAATCCTTGGCGCTTAGGAAACAAATAATCCCTAGCAAACTCCTCGACTCACGGATACAAACACTCCTTGACGAGAGCCTCTTGATCCGCGTCGACTCGCAGAGCCACCAGTGCCTCCGTGGGAAGTCCTCGACTCGTTTCAAACCCCAAGGAAACAAATAATCCTTGGCGCTTGGGAAACAAATAATCCCTAGCAAACTCCTCGACTCACGGATACAAACACTCCTTGACGAGAGCCTCCTGATCCGCGTCGACTCGCAGAGCCACCAGTGCCTACATGGGAAATCCTCGACTCGTTTCAAACCCCAAGGAAACAAATAATCCTTGGCGCTTGGGAAACAAATAATCCCTAGCAAACTCCTCGACTCACAGATACAAACACTCCTTGACGAGAGCCTCCTGATTCGTGTCGGCTCGCAGAGAAACCAGTGTCTCCGCGGGAAAATTCCCGATTCGTCTCAACTTGCAACATGAAGCCTCAGGCAGCAGGGATTAAAAAACTTTCTTCCTGAACAGTGGGACCCTGCAAATCGATATAGACGATCTCTTGCATACTATTCACGGGTCTCACTCTCCAAAGTCGAATCTCGACAAGGAGAGAAACAACCGCTTACGAGTTCTCTCGACTTGTAAGAGGGAAGAATTCTCTTATAGGATCCTTACGACTTATAAGAGAAAACCACACTTAGGAATCCTCACGATTCCTAAGGAGAAAAACCCACCAACGAGCTCCTCTCGATCCGTAGGGAGAAAAGTCTCTATGAGACCCTCAGGGCTCATAGAGTTGAAAAGTCTTAGGCAGCAGATCTGAACCTGCGGCCTAAGCCATCACTATTTCTTAAGAAAGTCAAGATGCGTGCTCTATTATCTGTTGACCATGTTTACTAAGGTGGCGTGCTGATAATAAAAGAAAGAAAAGGCGGAGAAATAACACAAGACATTACAGAAGATGTATATCTTTTATTCATAAACTTGGTTGAGTACAGGATACATTATGCTAAAGAATAAAAAAGAAACTTATATACATTTTTTTATTCACAAGTACAAACGATACAAGGAGAATTACTGAGAAGGAAACATCTTGCATAGATCTAGCAATTGTTCGCGCAATTCTTTCCTCACTTTCTCCTGATTTGCTGCCACCGCCAGCTCCGCCTCCACTTGGGCCCGTTGCTGCAAGACAGACGCAAGCCGCTCCCTGACGGCCTGATAAGCAGCTTCCCGACCTGGAGTATCGCGCTCAGCTACATCAAGCTTTCGCTTCAAGTTTAGCCTATGGGAGATGCGCTCCAGAAGACCCTCGAAGATAGTCTTAACTTGGGCAGCATTCGCTTCAACCTCAGCACGCAGACGGACCATCTCGCTCGAGGTCTCTTGGCATTCCTTTAGCTTTAAAGCTGCTTCTTGTTCCAAGTGGTGGACATAAGAAGCACTTCCCTCGATCCATGCTGCTCTTTCATTGCTCGCGGCTAAAGTCTCGGGGGCGGTACGCATCGACTCCAGCTTATGCAGGTGAGCCTCGATCTCCATACAATGATTAACCCAAGATGCGATGATACCCTCGTCATGGAAATTCACGAGTATCACCAACATCGGGTTAACCACTATAGCGAAATCCGCAGCAGAAGTAGGGGTCTCGACATCGAGCTCCTCAATGTAGTCGCTCAACATGCGTAAGCTGTTCGCGGCGCCTTTCGAAGATGGACATCTCAGGAAAGGACCTGCCGGCATGATGATGCGAGACTCGAAGGGCGCCGAGACCGGAACGACCGCTGAAAAGAAACAAGATGTGATTAGATAACTGTTCAGGGAATAAAAAAGGGGAAAGTCATCAATGTGATAGTCGCCATACCAGCTGAGACAGGTGACAAGGCCGGAAGGGCCGATGGTGCAACCGATCTTCCTTCTCCCCCTTCGATTTGTAACACTGCAGTCAGGACAAGAGAGAGTTATAAATAATTCTACTACTGAAAAAAAAGATATCACTCAGGGACGGTACTCACCAGTGCCACCAGAGGGAGAGGCGAATTCAGATGGGAAGGAGAAGTGTGGGAGCAACACTTGATAGAGATGGTCAAAAAGCACTCCTGAAAGACACAACAGTGTGACTTTAGTACACAAATTATGCGTCTGGAAGATAAGATTAATAAATTGCAAACCCATACCTTCCAACATCTTCGAGGGTATGAGAGAGGGTTGAGAGGTGACTACCGCCAAGGCAGTAGTTGAAGGCGCTCCCTCAAGCAATGGGGCATCGGCGCTGGCTGCACCTGTGTTACAAGAAAAGTGAACTTGTCAGAAAGGATTGTAAAGTAAAGAAAAACAGCAACTTGGGGTTTACCTGAGGAGCTCCCGGCTAAAACGGAGGCGACTCCCTCCTGTATCGACATGAGGCCGCCGCCCGTGGCCTCATCACCCGACTCGATGGGGACCGTCGTCGTGCTCGCGTGGCCAGGAGACAGTGGAAGATCGTAGACGGGGAGGGCAATGATCGGAGCATTGCCAGACTCTTGAGAGAGAGTGGCTGACTCTTCCCCAAGAGTCGTGCCCTCTCTCCCGCTACTTCCTCGGGCTCCGCAATCTCCATCAGCTTATCCGCCTCCACTTCAAGGTCACCGGCCTCAAGCGCCTCGTCCGCCACCACCCTGGGCTCGGTTGTAATGATCATTTCATCTGCCGCCACTTCAGGCTCGGCATCAATGACCTTCTCGGCTACAGACCCCCCAACCTCCATCTCAGGCTCCGAAGCCTCAGTGACGTTGCCCACCGTCGGCTCAGGTTCGGCAGGCGCCGCCTCCTCTGTTTCCTTGGGTTCAACGGTCTCCGCCTCCCCCTCGGTCGGACTTGGCCCTGCAAGATAAGGTATATAAGAACCGACAGCTTTATGAGTCTTATAATGAAATTCTGAAAGAAGTGCTACCTGAGGCAGACTTGTCGTTAGCCTCTCTATTGGCGCGGATCGCCTGTCTATGAGCGGTAGACAAAGTGACCGGGGACTCTTCTGACGGAGTGTCGGCACGAGGAATGGTGCTTGGGCCTGCTCCCGTAGCCAAAGCAGCCCGGCGCGCCTTCGCCTCACGCCTCAGCCGCTTCCTTTCCTCCCGGGCCGTTGAAATGGACCTTACCAGAGCCTCTTTCATTGAGGCGTCCTCGTCTGTATACAGGGATGCCTCCAAATTCTTCAAGGCATCCCTCGTCGACTTGTCAAGTCGAGGCTCTTGCAGCAGCCCCGACGAGACCGGAACTCCAATAACAGATTCAGGGAGGATCCCCTCATCGACTGATATAACCCCTACAAAGAAACAAAGGAAGAAAGTTAGATTAACCATCGAAAAAGATAACGAAATTTTTTTTTAAAAAAAGGGGGAGTGGGACATACAGGCGCCCGCTAAAGCGCGTTTCTCCTCCTCCTTTTGGAAGGTTTTCAAAGAGTCAGCAATAGTTTCTTCGGTAGAGACACCTGTTGAAAATGGGGAAAAGTATTAGTCAAGAATAATGATAAAAATGCAATGAAATGATGAAGAAAGCAGCTAATAATTACTTGACTCAGCGAGTTTATTCAACCACGCTTCAAGCCTCGCTGATCGCTCAGAAGCCGCAATGGCGGCCGCCAAGTCGGTGTCTGCGGGGTCTACCGCGAAGCCCTTATTGCTGCCATATTCACTTATTCCTTCGGTAAGAGGGGCTTCAGGCTCTAAGCCAAGAATCGCGTCAAGAGAAAGGAGCGACTTCTTCTTCTTTTGCCCGCCAACTCTGGATGCACCCGGGACTGATTTGCATTTGGCAGACACCTTGGGGCGGCGGGCCCCGATATCCGCGCCTACACCGGACTCCGGTGACACCACAGTTACCGTTTCCACTGGAGCACGGGGGGCTGGTGGCACAGCCACAGCATCGTGAAGCGGCAATCCACGCGGGGGACTCAACACGCGAGGAGGTCCGCCTCCAGCACCTTTCAATGGAGGAATGACCGGAGTCCTCGGCCTCAAGGGAGCCTTGCGATCGCCGCCGGGAGGTGCACCCTTGCGGTCAACCAGCATACGTTTCTCCATCAAAATAACGGGCCCCATCGCATGCGCATACCAGGCTACGTACGCGTTGAGGACTTTGGGGACGCAGCTCGGCTCACTGATAAAGAAATAAAAACCCGTGTTGAGCCGCATAAAGTGGTGCATTGCATTCTTTATCCCCTCCCGGCTAACCACGGGCTTTTCCAAGAAGGCTTCCATCGGGATCCCTTGATTGTAGCTCGATTGCTGAGCAAACTGGTGAGGGTTATACCTCATGAAGAGTGCTGTCTCATTCTGCCTGAACACCAGGTAGCCTGGCCGAATGGAGTAGAGACGGAGGATTTCCCGAGCCTTCAATATGGAAGCCCCGTCTTTAAAATCATCGCGTAGCGACACTACCGACTTGATGGTCTCTGAGCCTAATGTTACGACCTTATCCACGAAGGAAACCTTCGCCCCGACCAGGTGTGGTCGAAGGAGCAGCCCCCTTGCCTCCCGCGGAGGTGCAACTACAATCGAAGCCCCGACCAAAAGTATGACCCTTGGGAGCCTGCATTTCTCAAAAAAGGGAGGAATTCTATGGGCGCCGAACACCCCGTGCACGTGCATCTCCATCCAAGAGGTAAAGTAGTGCATCGGGAAGTTGGCGGGTTGCACCCCTGGCTCACTAGCGTCCGCCGCTACACTAAGTCCATTATAAAGATGAGCCAGCCCGGCGATTCCTACTGACAACTGTAAACCAGCCACCATCCGATGCGCTGGGTAGAAAACAATCGGCCGCATATGGCGTGGATGCATAGGAAGAGCAAAACTGCACAACCACAAGCCCAAGAACCCTACAAAGAAGGTCTCTTCATCCATGTCGGGAACGGCAATTTCTGAAAAAGGGACGACGGCGGCACCAGGGAGATAAAAGTCTTTGTGGTCGTCCTCCGATGTGGGTCGGCGATCAAAACCGAACCCAAAAGGGTCGTCGAGCTGGGCGAACTTCTCGCTCCGCTCTGATAAGAACTCCGGTTGAATGAAGCGAAAAATGAAATCTGCAAAACTGACTCCCCGGTCACCCGATTCTAGATAGAGTCCTTCATAAATCTCCAATACCTTCACCAAGCCCGGGTACTGGTGCTGAATAGCGTTCTCCGGCGTCAGGTCAAACACCAGCGGCTTGGTGGCAAAGACGTATTCATCGGGAGGAAGCAGCTCCTCGTAAGGCTCTCCCCTCATCGGCAGACCCGAGATTTCAGCAAACTCCTCCAAGGAGATAGAGACTTCCCGGTCCATCATCAGGAAGGTGTGTGGGAATATTCCATTGCTCGATAAAAGCCTTAACCCACCACGTTGGAGGAGAAGGATACTCAAAGAGCGAGACGTAAATGGCCGAGTACAAACCAATCCTCATCAGATGAGTCATCCTCGCTGATAGGATGTACCGGGCCCATTGCAAATATCCGGCAGGCGGTCGTGGGATCAGTCCAATGTTATAAGCCTGTCCCCAAGGGCGCGCTTCACCCTGACAAATTCTCCTCCCTAAAATATCTATTGCCGGTGGCGGCTGCACGGGGATAGCACCAATCGCAGGCTGGAGGAGGTCATCCGAATTCCAATTTTTGACCTCCACGGCATACTTCACCGGGGGTTCATCTGCGTAGGGGAGTGAAGATGTTGGCTCAGACGGCGTGGCGGAACTGAAACTGCGACGACCCTGGAAGATTTCATTGTACCACCTACCCCACAAGTGAAGGTTTTTATGCTCGGGGTCATGATCCTTGATGAGAGTGAGCACCACGCGGTCCACCAGTGCCTGGGGAAACCCTCCCTCCGAGCGAACAAACGGAAAAGACAAATTGGCAGACATGTTTCCTGCAAAGAGACAAACATTAGCCGTCAGTATTATAATTCCAACGCTCAACATTTTTTAAATTTTTATACCATACCGCAATGCAGTGGATAGGGGGACCAAAGGGGGGCCCACAAATTCTGGACGACGGTACATCATTTAATAAGACAGCCCCATCATTGGATGAGACTGTCAGTTAATGAAAAGATCCCCGAGAGAATATCCTCATTGATGGGAAATCCCTAGAGACAAGGAGAAAATCTTCTCTTTTTTAGCAAAGCTCTGTCACAGAGTGACATTTTTCAAACTCTGGTCTCAAGGGAATAAAATTTCTTTAAAGAGAGCCTAGCCCTATATTAATGATGGAAAATCCATCAAAAAGAAAACTTCAACCCTTAAAGACTAAAAATTTGGGATTTTAAAGGTCAAAGAAAACTTGTAGGAGTTCTCTATTTTCAGATCAGAAAAGATCTACATTTGATCCATGAGCAAAGCTCTGTTCATGAGTTAAAACCCACGAACAAGATCTCTGTAGATCTATGAACTTTCTAGAGCAAGGCTCTGCTGATGAAACCCCAAAAGGGTTTTAGATCAAAGATCTATGAGAGCAAGGCTCTATTAATCAATTTTAATTTAATTTTATTTTATTTATTAATACCTAAGATGGTTTCAAGTTCTGAACTCTGGAGTTCTTGTGAAAAAGCAAAAGCAAGGCTCTAAAATTCTTAAACAAGAGCAAGGCTCTGAAAACTCAAGATTCTTGAAAATGGTAAAACATTTACTAAGGACCAAGAGTCCTATTTATAGACGCCTGCGCCCCTTCAACTCACCCCTTGATCCAACGATCAGGAGTTTGCCACCGCTGCACTCACGTGTGCGCCACGTGAGAGCAACGGTGGGGGGGCATTTGTTTCCCCCAATCAGAGCAAATCTCTGTTTGAATTTCAAAATTCAAAATTCGAAGCAACGCTTCAGATTCAATGCGCTGCACGCAACGCGCCACGTGTCAAAAACTGATACGGCAGCGCAGCGCCCAAGGCAGTGCTTCCAATCAGAGCAAGGCTCTTTTAAACTAAAATCAAAGGAAGCAATGCTTCAGTTGCGCAAGCACTGCGCTGCGCGACACATGTCAGCGCAGATGCGCTAGCGCAGTTGCGCTGCGCGACACGTGTCAGCTCAGATGCGCTAGCGCAGTTGCGCTGCGCTGTGCGCTGTGCTGTGCGCTGCGCGACACGTGTCACTCGCTGAGGCATTTGCGCCAAACAGAATTAAGATTCTAAAAGAAATCTTTCTGTTCTTGTTAAAACAAGAAGATTTTCTTCTGTAAAACAGAAGGCCTTGGATCAAAGATCCAACGGTGGGGAAAATTCCCCAAACCACTCAGAGAAAGATCTCTTTAACAAATTTAACTAATTTATGGGCACTATAAAATGGAGCCTAGGCCTCAATTCAAAAAAAAAAAGATTTTCTAAAAAAAAAAGGGAGAGAAAGAGAACTCTGAAGAACTCCTCAAGAATAAAAAAGGTAAAGACCTTTAGAAAAAGAGAAAGTTCTCTTATGAACAGATCATAGATCTTTAATAAAAAACAAAATAAAAATAGTGCTTTGCACTTATGAACCATTGGTTCTCTAAGATCAAGAAAAATAAGAAACACTTGTTTTCTTTGATCTAAATTATATCAAGAAACCAAGTAGTGCTTTGCACTTATGAACTATTGGTTCTGGAATCTAAAAGATTCTCAAGTTAATAGTGTCTTGCACTTGCAAAACTGCACTGTTGCGCTCTTGGGTTGGCGCAAGCCACTAGAGAGCGCCACGTGTCAGCATCTGAACCAATTGCGCTATGCGCTTTTGAAACAGAGCCTTGCTCTTTAAAACTGGCGCAATTCACCACAGCGCGCCACGTGTCAGCAGCGCAAGCGCAGCGCACTAGAACAGCGCTGTTGCGCTTGCGCTCGCCAGAGCATGACACGTGTCATCACCATATGAGCTTGCGCTCATTACTTGGCGCAAAGCGCCAGACAAATGCACTGCATTGCTTACAAAAGGGCCAAGCCTAATTAAAGAAAGCCTAACAGGCCTAATAAAATGCAATGCATTATTTTAAAAAGGGCAGAGCCCAAACCAAAACAGATGCTCTGCATCATAAATAAAGAGACAGAGCCCAAATCAAAAAGGCCTAGCAGACCAGAATAAAATGCAGTGCATTATTAAATATGGGCAAAGCCCTAGCACAGGCCTAATAGGCCCAAGATCAAGAGAAATATTGAATATTCTCAACGGGACTTAGCCCAATCATGGCCGTAATTCCCCAAACTAAATTGACTGAGCAAGAATGCTCTCCTAAATCAATTTACGACCGGTTCAAGGGTACATCTCCGAACTCCTCTGACACCCATCGTTGTAATCCTTCAACGACGTCAGAGAGGTGACGGGTCCCGACGACCACACATCAATACGGACTGCGGGGTCCTTAAACTCGTGGACCGAAACGTCCTTAAACTAATGTTGGACCGAAACGTCCTTAAACTAATATTGGACCGAAACGTCCTTAAACTAATATCGGACCCCCACGTCCCTAAACTGGAATATGGACCATCACGTCCCTAAACTGAAATGTGGACCACCATGTCCCTAAACTGGAATATGGACCGCAATGTCCTTAAACTACCAATGGACCGCAATGTCCCTAAACTACCTATGGACCACTACGTCCCTAAACTGGAACAATAGAGCTCCCAAATGCTCTTTTGTCGGATCTAAACGATCCCGTTTAAGTTGATCTTAGCCTCAAATATGGCTAACGTATCCTTAAACATTCAAACAGACTATAGTCCCAAATTGGACTATAAGACCCCCAATCAACTTTGGTTCAAGGGTACATCTCCGAACTCCTCTGACACATGTCGTTGTAATCCTTCAACGTCGTCAGAGAGGTGACGGGTCCCGACGGCCATATATTAAATGGACCACTACGTCCTTAAACTGGAAATGGATTTAGACGATCCCATTAAGTTGATCTTAGTCTCAAATCAGACTAACGTATCCTTAACGAACGTTTAAGTTGATCTTAGTCTCAAATGCGGCTAACGTATCCTTAAACTAAAAACACCAAACCCAAATCTAAGTAAATACGGATTTGGACTAATCCACGTCCTACGGGCGACGGCATTACTCAGTCTCCGTATACAATCCACGGGCAACCACAAACAAAACAAACACCCACGACACGAAGTGAAATTCTGGAGAAGGAGAAAGTTGTTACCGTAATGCGGTAGCGTAATTAACTGCAGGGGCTTGCGCCTGCAGGGAAGAGCGTCCCCACAATCAAAAATCCCTCAAGCGAGGGGGAATCTGACGAATTCTGCTACATCGGCCGCATCCGTCTAAACCTCCGATACACGGTGCCATAAATTAACTTGGCATCTTCGGAGAGGTAGACGGATAAAACCATATAGCATCTGCCCCGAATCTCAGGCAAGACGTCCTCACGTCGCCGCCGTCTTTCGGAGGGGAACAGATACCGATTTATGCATCAGCATCGCTACAACTAGGATATTACCAGGAGCGAATCATCATTTGCCTTTGTCGATGTCGAACAAAGGTGGCTTAGCAAACAAGGTTAGGATCCTGTTGACTAAGGCTTTTGACTTCATGAGCTGTAAGGGTCTCATAAAGGTGTTTCTCCCTACGAGTCGTGAGGATCTCGTAGGTGTGTTTTCTCCTTAGGAATCGTGAGGATTCCTAAGTGTGTGTTCTTTTATAAGTTGTAAGGATCTTACAAGAGTGTTTTCTCCTTGCAAGTCGAAAGGACCTACAAGTGTTTGTTCACCGTGTGAGCATATCCCTATCCGCTGGTGGGACTCTGTTAAGGAAATGTTCATTCGTGCCTGTAGATTGTATACAAGGGTCAATATTGAACCGCTTATAGGGCAGTATTGGAGGTTGTAGGGGCTACTTAAAAACATGTTCAGATCCCTGTAACTTAAGACTTTCAAGTCTTATGAGCCATGAGGGTCTCATAAGAAGGTTCTCCTTACGAGTCGTGAGGATCTCGTAAGTGAAATTTCTCCCTAGGGATCGTGGGGATCTCTAAGTATGTTGCTCCCTTGTGAGTCGTAAGGATCTCACGCAGGTATTTTCTCCTTACAGGGTCGAGAGGACCTTGTAAGTTTCTTTTAACGAAGTTGCGCCCTTTTGGGTTTTCACAAACTCGTCGGTAGTCCTGCTGTTTTTACTCACGGAGCCCTTCCGGGTTTTCTTCCGTGCCCATTTTGCTTGTGGTCATACCGTTTTTTTTTACGAGTCTGCGCCCTCTCGGGTTTTCACAAACATCGCCGGTAATCCTGCTGTTTTTACTCACGGAGCCCTTTCGGGTTTTCATCCGTGCCCATTTCGCTTATGGACATACCGTTTTTTTTTATTTTAATGAGGTTGCGCCCTTTCGGGTTTTCACAAGACTCGTCGGAAGCCTTGCTGTTTTTACTCACGGAGCCCTTTCGGGTTTTCATCTGTACCCATTTTGCTTATGGACATACCGTTTTTTTTTATTTGTTTTTTTAACACGTCAGCCTGAGGATGCCGCGGGCTGGTAGTAGTTTAACGACGTTTCGGTCATTTGCAAGTTTTAGGACATTGCGGTCCACCGTCGCCGTATTTGAGGCAAATCTCTAGTTTACTGACTTTTCGGCCTATGGGGCTTTCCCTATGAATGAGCATGATGCCCCCAGCATATCCATCATTCTCGGAGCATGTGGTTGTGGCGGGCTCACCTTCCAGTTTTCGGACAACGCGAACTTGCCCTGTTGGTATTGGTCTTCAACCCGGTTTTTGAAAACGTAGCAGTTTTCGATCGGATGGCCCAATACTTAGTGGTAAGGGCAGTAATTAGGATTGTTGACATTATTCAATTGTAGTGGGTGTCTCGGCTCCGATAGAGTGATAAGCCTGTTGCACACTGCTAGTTCGAACAGACTCCTTGTTTCATCCCGGGGAAATGAGTAAGGACGTTTCAACTTCTCATCGAGGGGTTGCCGCTTGTTGTTTTGGCGAGCAACTGTTCATCACAGAATACTGCATTTTATACCGCCCATTCTTACGCTCGGTTGTTTATAGGTAGGTGCTTTTAATCCGTGTTTGTTACATATTTGCAGGATACAGGTTCTCGGTTCTAAAACGGTGAAATTCATGGAAAACACGACAAAATCCGGGTTCCTGCCAACCACTGAGAAAACACGGTCTCCGCTCGTCATCCGTATGTTGCCAGATACCAGTTTAGGAAGACAAAATGTCAAATCAATGTCACCTTCATGCACAAGGCTCAATGGCAACAACAAGTTCCAAGAAATCTACGCGGAGCTCGAGGCAATCATGAAAAAAGCATCCACAAAAGTCCACCTTTCCTCAACAGAAATTCTGGAAGAAATGTGGAGGTATTTTCAGAAAACACATATGCCACACTGAAGGACACACAGAACCAGGGAAAGCCACCAAGTACGATGCCCTGACTCCATCATAGGGCCGCGGATCCGCGGCCAATAGGGGGTATTGGCGGCGGATCCGCGGCCATGTGGGGTCCTCACTTTGTCGTGTTTTGGGGGTATTTTGGGGACTTCATATAGTGGCAGATTCTTGCCCTAGATCTTCAACCCTCTGCCTATAAATACAGCAGATCTGAGCCAAGCCAAAGGGTCATTCTTTTGTTCCTCTTTTTGTTAGGATTTAGTCTTTTTCTTCTTCTTCTTCATTCTTTTTCCATGAAAATTGTAGTGAGAGCTTTTTGAGTGGGAGATCAATGAAGATGAGGGCCTTTTGTATCATTCTCTTTTGTTTCTTCTTCCCCTTGAGATTCTTGCTTTCTCTTGATCATTCAACCTCTTCATTGAGCTTGAATGATTAAGGGTTAGTTATTGATCTCAAGGGTCGTATTTTCTTATGGAATTAGCGCTTCATTTCACATGCGTTCTCTACCCTTCTCTTGATCTTGCAACCTCTTGATTGAGCTTGCAAGTTTAAGGGTTGGCTATTGATCACATGCTTGTCTTGAGTTCTAGTTTCTTGTTCTTTTTATTTGCTTATTTATTACTTTCTTTTTGTTACCTTGCTTTACTTTCTTGCAATTTAATTCATGCACTTAATTACTTGTAATCTTTTCTTTTCTTTGTTCTTTTCTTTTGCTCTCTTTTGTTCATTTTGTGAATGTTGTAATTATTATTGTTAAGAAGAAATACGATATTATAAGTTAAAGATTTTCTTTTCTCTTTTCCTTTTCCCGTTATTTTCCATTGAACTCCGCCCAAACCATACGCAAGCGCTCCGTTAGGCACCCTACCCTGACAAGGTAAAGGTGATTCCTAACCGCGACCGGTTGCGTTCGGTTTGGACGGAGGCGAAAGCAAGAGACAAGAATGGAAGGACAAGGGTAAATAAGCCGTATTCCACGAATACCGCGCTTAAATCCCCTAATCCACGTTGTTGCCGATTGCTTAGCTTCAATTGGTCAAGACTCGGCTCAAAGGTTTTGAGTACGAATTTCTTTAGCTTACAATTTCGTATCTTTTTCTTAACAACTTTATACTTGCAAATATTACACATAGGATAGTCTCGAACAAACTCATACAAATTCTTTATTGACTCGTCTAAAACAAGAAAGGACATACAACCATCTCCCTGTGGATCGACCCGTGCTCAACCGGCTAGCTGCATAGCGACACCGTCTTGATTGCGGTTAACTTTAAATCTAACAATCAAATGGCGCCGTTGCCGGGGAGACGGTAGCGTATTTTCTTTCTTGTTATTCGGGTTAATATTCTTTTTGTATATATATCAACAAAAAAAAATTCTTTTTTTTTTTTGATCATTTTTGTGGGCAAGAGTGCAGATTTTTGCAGATTTGCAAACTGCGATTGTGGGGAGCAAAGTGTACGTTCAAAGTTAAGGTGATTACGAAGTACAGTGCCAAAGATCCGGGTAGTTTGACCCGCGCAAGCGAACTTTTCAAGCTTACCGGATTTGATTCAACGGGGGTTTCCTAACCCAAAACTTAACGGTACGTACTTTACTAACACCTTCTTCTCAAATCCGACGCATCCAATATACTATTCTTTGCAGGATTCTTTGCAAGTTCGCTAGCAAACGCTAAAAATTGACTAACCCGTATTTGTTGCAGCGCCGCGCTTAAACTAAAAAACGATTGTTTGATTCTTTATAGAATTTTTTGAATTGCGCATTGCATACATTAATACGGACTTAAGGGCAAGCGAACCCCACAATATACGGTAAAGGATTTCATCACCTTTTCCGCGACCCACAAATCACGAACTTGAGCATAACGTTTACCCGCACAAAATTTAAAAGAAACTAGACTTTAAGCCTTAAGAACTTCGCGCTCACTAGGAGAAGTTAACTGTATTTAGAACCTTGCTTAACGGTATATTGTTTACGGGGTGTCTAGGAAAGTGTTAACGGCGAAACCGCCAAAAGAGAAAGGGTTATTTAATTAAGGAACTTCGCGAAAGCGTTGGAAAACCTCCCCTTATCTCTGCACTTACCTGGCCTCGTGATCAGTGTATCTTGAGCCTGTTTCTCGACACAGTTTTACTTCGACAATCAAGTTCTGGAGCAGGTCTAGTTGACCTAGGTGAACCCTAGAACGATTAGGTGTGTGGTATTTTTGTGTCGTGATTGTTTTTGTCAATATTCTTTTTTGTGTATATTTCATTCTTTTGTTAATATTCCAAAAAAAAAAAATCATCACATTCTTTTTCCCCTCCTTTTCTCTACCTTTTTTTCTCTCTCTTCATATCATGGGTACCCCATCTCGAAAAACTCTTGCCGAACTTTGGTACCCACAACCAGACATTACTTCTTACGGTTCTTGCTTTGGCCGAACATCGAACGACCCCTCCATGCCCAAAGTTTCACTGAAAGATCGCATAACAGCGTCTAGGACAAACACTTGCACTCCTCATTCCACTTCGTATCAACCTTTTCAACCTCCCGCACCCGCTTATGTTGATACCCCTTTTGCAAGTCGTCCTTTGTCCATCGCTGAACGTATTGAACAATCCCGTAGCCGATCTTTCACTCCTTTCACCACTTCAAATTCTTGGGATCAACAATTCCATTCACCTTCTTATCCAAATGTTGATCCTGCTCCTGTCCAACCATTCAATTCCTACCAATCCTACCCTACTTTTGCACCTTCCCTAGACATTGCATCAGAACCGCCAGTTGGGAGTTTTCAGTATCCAAACAATTTTGAATCTTTTACTGAACCCCCTTCACAACCCTTGTCTAGTCTGGAACAGTCGTTGGAAGACTTTAGGGTAGCGTCAAGCCAACAGATGATGGAGTTGAATGCGTCCATGGCCGCTCTCATACAACCTAGTGACCCGGTAGCTAGTTTTCAACTAGCTCCAAATTTTCCAATGTATGAAGAAGCGGTAGGACAGGCTGTGAATTTGAGTGGAGAGAGTAAGATGTACCCCCTTCCAAATCAAACCTACCCATCCCAAATTGAATCCCACAACTCCTGTTTTGAAAGTCTATCAAATATCCCACATGATTTATCAATTGAAGATAGAATGATTAATGAGTTGTGCGACTTTGTAGTGTTTGATTTACCCAATTGTGAAGGGTCCCCTTTGAGTGAAACCATACCCAATCCTTTTGACCTCTACACCTCCACTCTAGATCCTGAATTGATTAAAATCCATGCTTTTGATGAGGTGTCAGAGAATTTTGATTTTCACTTAATTGAGGATATTGACACTGGGAATATTTTGGATGATGAACCTGTAGATTTGACTGAGTTTCTCTCTCCAATTCATCATCCCGAGTCATTAAATGTTTTTCCCGAACCCCATATGCGTCTGGACTTTGATGAAATATGCATAGATGAGCTTAACTTTGAGGAAAATTTTGAGGATATTTTTGAGGATGAAACAGTTCTAGATGATGAGTCGGATTTTCCAATTCATCCTGTTCCTTTCACTGACTGTGTACACCCTCCAGAACCTTTAACCGATACCCTTCCTCAACCACTTCCCTCCATCCTTTCCATCGTTCCGACCTTGCAAGAACCCGTCTCACTTTCATTTACTATGTCTGGTTTACCAGGTTCGGCGTACCCATGGTTTTTCACGAACCTTGAGGGATTTGACCCCATTTCTCGACGGGTAAATATATTAGCACAATCGCTTTTCACACATCGGTCATCACAAATTGTGCTAATCTATTTACTCCATTTGCACCCTCAAGTTCGTATTCCACTTCTTTTTCCCTTCCGCCATTCTTCTTCCTCTCATATACCGAGACCGTATCCCGCTTCTCTTCGCATACGGTCTCGCGTATTGTCCTTCTCTTTTCTCTACGCCTTCTTCCACCAACCTGTACATTATAGCGATAAAATCTTTGAATGGTTGGTGCTCATTTTTGGCCTGTGTAAGGCCTTGTATAGCTTGATACTGTTCTTTCCCCCCTAAATCCTGAATTTCAACGCGTAACAGTGGAAACACTGTTTTACTTAAGGTTGGGGGGGACACTTTTTTGTATATATTTTTGTTTTCCTTTTTGTTTTGTATATAATTTGTTTCTAGGAAGCGCCGGCAATTTTAACCCTCTTGGTATAGCCTGACAGTGAGGGCACTGTCAAGTTTAAGTTTGGGGGTGTGCTCGGTAAGCTTTCTTCCTTCGCATTCATATGTATATTTTGCATCTGCATATTAAATCCATAAAATCCATAAAAATCTGAAAATTTTCTAAAAATATAAAAACTTTTTTGTCAAGTTAGATTGTGGAAGAACTCTGATTCAACATTCGACGGTTTTTGTTTGAAAAAATAGGAATAACTAAATCTTATGTTTAGATTTTGAAAACCTGAAAGATAACTCTCCTTTGAAGTTAACTATAGCTGATATACGTCTTTACATCACACTACACGTGTCGTGAATTTTGGGAATTAGATGACAAGTCTTTCATGTTTAAACTTTTAAACAGATAAATGATTTTCTGAGGATCAAATAGGTTTGTTCTGAAATAAGTAATGTCAAGAATAGTTTATGAAGTAAAGCGAATATGAAGGAATGTTATTGATGCCGTAATTGTTGCTAAGTCTGAAAAATAACCCATCGAAAACTTGATTGGAATGATTACACACCAAACCCACTAAACACGTCTTTTATCCAAAAATAATTGAACTGCCGGTTATATCTCCGTTCGTATTAAATCATCTGATTTTCACGTCAAACTGTCTTTTGTTTTTGGACCCAGGTAACTTGAGTAATTAAGTCCGCTGGGGTGTTTCTACACCTAATGCCCTAAAACCAACTGGTTTGGGTGCATTGGCCCAAAGCTCGCTAAGAAGCCTAGAAAGTCCAGTTTAAAACAAAGTCAAGCAAGTGTTCTCTCCGAGTTAAAATTCCTAACGGTTCTTTGTGTGAGAATAATCTTGATAAAAGACAGGCTTTTATAAAAAAAAATTAACGGAGATATGAAGGTTTTATTCTATGATAAAGACTATTGCACGTTCACAGAGGTGTGTATGAAATGAAAACAAGAAAAAGGTGGAGTGAAAAATACGACTTAGTTTCCTGTTAAGGAAGATAGAAATTCTGAAGTTGAAACCTTACTGGAAAACGAAACTTGAAAAATGCTTAACTCTTTATAAAACTTATGTGATCCTTTTAAAATTGTTATCTGGGCTTTATTGTGGGACATGATGACTTTAATCGATCCTTCTGGAACTTAACGACACTAATTGCACTGCACGTAAAGACATATAAAATCTGTAGTTAAATAAGAAGCGAGGTGTGAAAAATAAAGGTTCGATAGTCTAGACTTAGGATTATAGAATTGTTATTTTCTGAAACAAAAACTTTAGGGTTTGAATCTTAGTTATTGTACAAAACCAACTTGACCGGATTTTATGGGTAGTATCCGCTGAAAACCCTCAGGAGACAACACTCCTCCTACTAGGGACACCTAGAGGTTTAACGGCTTGTTGCACGCGCTCAGTGCAATCGCGTTCCCTGCGAAAGTGCGGTTAGGATTTTATTTTTGTGAATAATTGGTTTTGCTCGGGACGAGCAAAAGTTAAGTTTGGGGGTATTTGTTCATCACAGAATACTGCATTTTATACCGCCCATTCTTACGCTCGGTTGTTTATAGGTAGGTGCTTTTAATCCGTGTTTGTTACATATTTGCAGGATACAGGTTCTCGGTTCTAAAACGGTGAAATTCATGGAAAACACGACAAAATCCGGGTTCCTGCCAACCACTGAGAAAACACGGTCTCCGCTCGTCATCCGTATGTTGCCAGATACCAGTTTAGGAAGACAAAATGTCAAATCAATGTCACCTTCATACACAAGGCTCAATGGCAACAACAAGTTCCAAGAAATCTACGCGGAGCTCGAGGCAATCATGAAAAAAGCATCCACAAAAGTCCACCTTTCCTCAACAGAAATTCTGGAAGAAATGTGGAGGTATTTTCAGAAAACACATATGCCACACTGAAGGACACACAGAACCAGGGAAAGCCACCAAGTACGATGCCCTGAATCCATCATAGGGCCGCGGATCCGCGGCCAATAGGGGGTATTGGCGGCGGATCCGCGGCCATGTGGGGTCCTCACTTTGTCGTGTTTTGGGGGTATTTTGGGGACTTCATATAGTGGCAGATTCTTGCCCTAGATCTTCAACCCTCTGCCTATAAATACAGCAGATCTGAGCCAAGCCAAAGGGTCATTCTTTTGTTCCTCTTTTTGTTAGGATTTAGTCTTTTTCTTCTTCTTCTTCATTCTTTTTCCATGAAAATTGTAGTGAGAGCTTTTTGAGTGGGAGATCAATGAAGATGAGGGCCTTTTGTATCATTCTCTTTTGTTTCTTCTTCCCCTTGAGATTCTTGCTTTCTCTTGATCATTCAACATCTTCATTGAGCTTGAATGGTTAAGGGTTAGTTATTGATCTCAAGGGTCGTATTTTCTTATGGAATTAGCGCTTCATTTCACATGCGTTCTCTACCCTTCTCTTGATCTTGCAACCTCTTGATTGAGCTTGCAAGTTTAAGGGTTGGCTATTGATCACATGTTTGTCTTGAGTTCTAGTTTCTTGTTCTTTTTATTTGCTTATTTATTACTTTCTTTTTGTTACCTTGCTTTACTTTCTTGCAATTTAATTCATGCACTTAATTACTTGTAATCTTTTCTTTTCTTTGTTCTTTTCTTTTGCTCTCTTTTGTTCATTTTGTGAATGTTGTAATTATTATTGTTAAGAAGAAATACGATATTATAAGTTAAAGATTTTCTTTTCTCTTTTCCTTTTCCCGTTATTTTCCATTGAACTCCGCCCAAACCATACGCAAGCGCTCCGTTAGGCACCCTACCCTGACAAGGTAAAGGTGATTCCTAACCGCGACCGGTTGCGTTCGGTTTGGCCGGAGGCGAAAGCAAGAGACAAGAACGGAAGGACAAGGGTAAATAAGCCGTATTCCATGAATACCGTGCTTAAATCCCCTAATCCACGTTGTTGCCGATTGCTTAGCTTCAATTGGTCAAGACTCGGCTCAAAGGTTTTGAGTACGAATTTCTTTAGCTTACAATTTCGTATCTTTTTCTTAACAACTTTATACTTGCAAATATTACACATAGGATAGTCTCGAACAAACTCATACAAATTCTTTATTGACTCGTCTAAAACAAGAAAGGACATACAACCATCTCCCTGTGGATCGACCCGTGCTCAACCGGCTAGCTGCATAGCGACACCGTCTTGATTGCGGTTAACTTAAATTCTAACAATCAGCAACCGGTCTCGAGCCACTCGATTGTTGTTGAGCATTGGCGACGAATGCCGTTTTTCCCTTCCCCTTATCCTTTTTGTTCGATCCCTTGTTTGCGGGTCCGAGATTCTTTCCGGGTAGCGTGCGATTGCGCGGCTGAATGTTCTCGCAACTCCTCAGTTCTTTCGTTTCAGAGATGGATTCCTTGAAGAGAGGGCTGAGGGCTATTTCTATGTCGGAGTTGCTCCCGAAGGTGAGCACTCGCGATCCCTCGGGATCAACCCTGTGACAATTGCCGGCAGTTCTTTTACGCTCATCTGTCATATTTTTCTGTTGTCTACGAGCTTCACGCTTTGTCCTGTTGAAGTGTTTCCTGTGAGCGACATACCCTTTCTACCAACAATTAAAGGAGTTGCAGTCCTCAGTAGGATGTGCGATCTTCTGATGATATAAGCAGAAGTTAGGATGTACGTCCGCTTCATCAAGATGTAAACCACCAGGAGAATTTTCTCTGAAAGAGGGCAGCCTCATCCCTATCGATATGGCTTTGGCGAATCGTTTCCTTGTCTTAATCCAGCTTTCATTTGCGGCGGATGTACTTTGTTCTGGTGGGAGTGTTTCGACTCTTTTGTCCAGTCGCCGGCGTTTGGACTTTTCAAATATGGCCTCTCACGCTCCCGATCGGCTCTACTTTTTAGATGAATTTCACTCAGGAAGGCGTCGATCATTTCGTCTGACGGTCATAGAAGTTCTGGTTCAGGACCTGCCCCCCGTCTTTCGGTGCAAGGAGCTTCTTTATCGTCTATCAACAAGTGAGAGATTACATGGCAGCTTTCCACATAATCCTCAGGTTCATCCGACGTGTCTTTGTCATCATCTTCGTCCTCAAGGACGTGGCTGAGGAATTCTCGGAGTGTTACTGGGGTCCGCGCCTTCTGATTATATTCTTCTAGTGAGTCAATATGTTTTTGCATATCCATGCACTTGTCATCAAACTTCACGGGCTTTTGGGTCTTCTCCTTCTTCTTCGAAGACTTTGATGGCTGGGTGCGAGCGCTTTGACCATCACCACCGGATTTTGTAGTTGGGTGCGGTTTTAGCATTCCCTCGACGACCTCAGGTTCCAATGGATTTTTCCACCTGATTGCCGGACATGTCTGGAGATCATTCAGCATCTTTTTGGTTTTGGCCGAAAGGGCCACCTCTCATGGGGCATCTTCAACAAAAAAGCACGATGCCCCCGGCGTGTCCACCTTTTTAGGAGCATGAGGTTGTGGCGGGTTCACCTTCCAGTTTTCGGATAATGCGAACTTGCTTTGTTGGTATTGGTCCTCAATCCAGCCATTGAAAATGAAGCAATCTTCGATTGGATGGCTTACTGCTTGATGGTAAGGGCAGTAATTAGGATTGTTGAGATCGCCTGGCTGCAACGGACGTTTTGGACTCGGCAGATTGATGAGTCTGTTGCGCACTGCCAGCTCGAACAGTTTTCTCATTTTATCTTGAGGAAACGAGTAAGGACGTCATGGTCTCTCCTCGAGGGATGGGCGTGGACGCACGTTGTTTTGGCGAACAACCGGCTTTAAGTTGCTCGGCCGTTGTTGAGTATTGGCAACGAAGGTTACTTTCCCTTTGCCCTTTTCATTTCAAGGCTCTGTCTTTGAAGAGGAAGGCCTATGGCCCATCTGGTCCATTTGGGCCAACTTTTCAATCAAGGCCTGGAAAGTGGTCGGCTTGAAAAACATCATGAATTGGGAGATGGTCGCTTGAGGGTCGAGAGTGCCCACGAACATGCCTACCGCGGGAGCTTCTTCGGTGCGCTGCTCGCATTTCGATCATAAATTTCGCCACCGTATCGCGTATTGAACCCATGTTTCACCTGGCCTTACCCTGGCGTTGATCAATGCGGTGATCGGGGTGCGCTCGCTGGCGCTTGCAAATCTTTGTGTAAACAGCAGCTCCATCTCCACAAAGGTTTTGACGGAGTCATTGGGCAGTTCAGAGTACCATTCGAACACTGTCTCTGACAAGCTACCGACGAACTGGCGAAGTAGCAGTTTATCGTCACCTCCAGTGTTGCCGCACAAAGCCCTGAATTGAGCAACATGTTGATGCGGATTTCCCGTCCCCTTATATACGTGGAATTTGGGGATCGTGTATCCCGGCAGGTACTTTATTTGGTCATACCAACCCGGATAGGATCGTCCGGTCTTAACAATTTGGCCAGCCGCTTCATTCGCCTGGTGAGCTCGTATGTGCTGAGCTATATAATCATCGAGCGCAGCTTTTGAGATGGTCTCCTCTTTGGCTGCTGAAAGAGCCGGAGGAGGGTTCGACGTCTCCGCTCGGTCATCTTCAATAATGATCGAAGGGTCTTCAGCTGGAGGATCCGGCTGTAACGTCATCCCGACCATGTCTTGGAAGAGAAGCGCCATTCGTTTTATGTTGGCAGCTTGTTCTGCTGCTTCTCTGTCCTTCTTTCCGAGGACTCTGCGGAGGAAGTCAGCATCGGTTTCTTGTTCGTGACGCTGCTCTGATGATGCCTCTGGGCTTTCTTTTGGCCCGGTGAGTGTGGCCATTTGCGTCAGCATTTCTTGAAGCTTCTGTTGCTGCTCCTGGGCTTTTGTCAAAGATCGGGTGAGCGGTCGGTGACCCGTCGAAGCGCGGCTTTCCTCTTTTCCGAAAGCCATATAAATAGTATGGACCGTTGTGCCCCCAGACTTGGGGCGTTTGGGCTCAGTGGTCTTACGATTCGTCACGGACTCAGGGATTTTCTCCGGCTTTTTCTTTTTATGGACTGGTGACGTTGAGGGGGCCATTGCAGTGGGCATCCAAATAGCTGTCGTCCTTTGTAGCTTGCCAGGATAGTTTTCTTTCTGCTGAACTTTCAGCTTTTTCTGCCGGCGGGGATAGTCTTGATCAACCACCGACTCTCGGACGTGTCGCCAGATTTTGTAAACTTTAGAAGACAGTCGTTGGGGGGGCTGTTCCGGCTTCATTTCTGTGACAGTCTCCACTGGCGGTGGAGATCTTTTTAATACGGCGGTAGGCGAATTCCTACGCATCTTGTTCAGCAGCTCAAAGCTGTTCCCGGTTGGAACAGCAGCATTAATTTCCACCATTGGAGCCGGTGGAGTTTGCCTAGAGGGGGAGTTTCCCCCAGCCTACCTTACTCGGCGCCAGTGGCGACGTCAAGCATGTCGAGCGGACGGTGTTGGTTCGGCGATGGGGATGGCTTTGTCTTGCCCCCTGTCCAGATGAGGCGCTGCTGGTGCCAGCCTCTTGAAGACTGACGTCTTATGAGTAGCGGTATCCAATCTGTCAAAGACAAACCTTTGAGCAGGAACGGGAGCCGGAATAGTCAGTCTTGTGAAGACCAACCCTTTGGCAGGAGAAGCCGCCTTGACGACTTCAGGAGCAGGGATGGCTATCCTTTTCGGAACAACCATTTCTGGTATTGCAGGCTTCTTCATGGGCCCACATGAGTTTTGGCCCAGTTTGCTGAAAGCTGAGGCATTGGACTTGGGCGACCCGTTGAGAGGAGCCGCGGTAGTTGTAAGCCGATCAAAGACCGACTTCTTTAGAGCTTCTTGCGACGACATTGGGGCATTGAAGCTCGTCAGTGGGAGCATGGCCCCAAAAAACAGCCCAGTGGTGGCCTGAGTTACCTGTTCCACTGGTATCTTGAAAAGGGAGGCCGCTTGAGGCCCGTAGGTCACTCCTCCGGCGAGGATGGAGTGGGAGTTGTTGCAATGAGTGCAGTTTGAAGCCATTGATCTTCTATTTTCTACACAGAGCAAGACACCAAATCTAAGTACCTCGAATCCACAGGCAACCATAGCAAACCGTGATTCGTTCGCGAACACGACGCACGAAATGTGGAGTGGAAAGAGGAAAAGGTCCCATCGGGCGTGCCAGAATCTGTTCCCCTCCAAAAGACGGCGCGACAGGGACGTCTTGCCTGAGATTCGGGGCAGATGCTAATTGGTGCTATCCGTCCACCTCTCCGAAGATGCCAAGTTGATTTATGGCACCGTGTATCGAAGGTTTAAATGGATGCGTCCGATGTAGCAGACTTCGTCAGATTCCCCCTCGCTTGAGGGGTTTTTGATTATGGGGACGCTCTTCCCTACAGGCGCAAGCCCCTGCAGTTAATTACGCTACCGCATCGCGGTAACAACTTTCTCCTTCTCCAGATGGTCACTTCGTGTCGTGAATGTTTGTTTTGTTTTTGGTTGCCCGTGGATTGTATACGGAGACTAATTTATGTCGTCGCCCGTAGGACGTGAATTAGTCCAAATCCGTATCTTCTTAAATTTGGGTTTGGGGTTTGGTTTAAGGATACGTTAGTCTCATTTGAGACTAAGATCAACTTAAACGTTTGTTAAGGATACGTTAGTCTCATTTCAGACTAAGATCAACTTAACCGTTTGTTAAGGATACGTTAGTCTCATTTCATACTAAGATCAACTTAACGGGATCGTTTAGATCCAACAAAAGAGTATTTGGGCTCTATTTTTTAGTTTAGGGACATTGCGGTTGATTACCAGTTTAAGGACATGATGGTCCATTGTTAGTTTAAAGACATCCCGGTCAAGATTAAGGACATCGTAGTCCGTGGGTTTAAAGGGACCCCACAGTCCGTGAAATGTGTGGTTATCGGGACCCGTCACCTTTTTGAAGACGCTGAGGAATTACAACGAAAAATATCAAAGGAGTGAAGAGATGTACCCTTGAACCAATGTGGATTAAGTGATCTGTAGCCCAATTTGGAAACTAAGATCAGTTAATTATATTGTGAGCACGTTGGCTCAGTTGAGTCTGAGTTGAGGACTTATGGCCAACTTGGGCTAAGTCCAATTGTATTTGATGTGTTCGCCCTTTGTTAGACCATTAACACTTGTCTGGGTTCAAGCCCACATTATTTAGCAATGCTAAATCAAAGTTTGAGGGCTCTGAGAACATTTTTATCTTTGATTGAGCAGTAGACATTATAGTTCTGATTTTTACTGAATTTTGAATGGGAGGCTTTGCCTCTGGAAAATTAGCCAATTTGGCTAAAAGTAGTGTTAAACACTGGAGAACCTCAGTATTGAACATTGGAGATAAACTCTCAAATTAGTGTTAAACACTAAAAGACAATCAGTGTTAAACACTGGAAATATAGAATCCCAAATTAGTGTTAAGCACTAGAAAATAACAGTGTTAAACACTGGAAATAAGATTTTCAAATTAGTGTTAAACACTAAAAGATAATCAGTGTTAAACACTGGGAATAAAGCTCTCGAATTAGTGTTAAACACTAAAGAAAAAGGGGTCACGTATGGACACGTGAGGGCGCCCAAAGATGGGACCAGATTCCTTTTCTTCGTTCTGCAATTAAGTGTCAAACACTTTTTTATGTTTTTATTTTAAGCATCACGTATTGGCACGTGATGGTCATCTGTGCGCTGATCACTAAACCGTTTGCTAAGGGGTCACGTGGTAACACGTGAGAGCGCCCAAAGCTTGGATTTCCTTTGCTTTTTCTTTCTGTGTTTTGGAAGTCACGTGGGAGCACGTGAGGCGTTGCCTCGGAGCTTTTTCCTTCTCATTTTTGGGGATCTCTTCAGGGGTCACGTGACCTTGATTCTTTTCATGCACAGAGATCTTTTAAGTCTCCTTATTTTATTTTGAGAATTAAATTCTCTATAGGGTTAAACCCTAATCATGATTTTGGAGGAATTAAATTCCTATTATGAAAGAATTAAATTCTTATGTAGGGTTAAACCCTAGTTTCATTTTAGGAGGAATTAAATTCCTGTTATGAAAGAATTAAATTCTTATGTAGGGTTAAACCCTAATTTCTTTTAGAGGAATTAAATTCCAATGAATTTGAAAGAATTAAATTCTCAATTAGGGTTAGACCCTAGTTCTGTCCATCTTGAAGGAATTAAATTCCTGTAATTTTTGGAGAATTGAATTCTCATATAGGGTTGAACCCTAGTTTTTATCTTGAAGGAATTAAATTCCTGTGAGTTTGGGAGAATTAAATTCTCATATAGGGTTAAACCCTAATTTTGTTTTGGGAGAATTAAATTCTCTAAACTCAATTCCCCCTCTAAGTTTTGGATCTGCATGGCAGGATCTCAACCCGATGAGAATTAAATTCTTAACTTATGGGGAGATGTGCTCTTTGCAGATCTTCAACCAGAAGAAGAACTAAGTTCTTTGCAAAAGAGTTAAACTCTTAGATTTTTGAGAATTAAATTCTCTGTTTTGAAGTTTTGATCCCTTTCTCTTTTCTTACCTAGGGTTTTCTTTGTTGAGAATTAAATTCTCCTTTTTTCTCTCTGAAATTTCAAGATTCCAAAATTCTATATCCAAAACTCTATCTCCAATTCTCTTCTTTTGGCTCCTATTTATAGGAGAAGGAAAAGAATCAATTTGTTTAGTAAATCTTTCATTGAAAGATTTTGTTTGTTTTCATAATTAATATGAGCCTTTAGATCATACAGTGAATTTTATTCACCGTTGGATTTTAAATCCAAAGATATTCTGTTTGTTATTTCTGGTGAGATTTTCAGGGAAATCTTTCCTTGTATAGAATCTTTCCATAAATTGGTGATTTTTAATCACCCTTTGATTTTTAATCCAACGGTCCCTATAATCCTTTTCCATTTGGAAAGATTTAGAAGCTTTTAGAATTTTAATTCTATTAACTGTAAGGCTTTCGAAACCAGTCACGTGGTGACACGTGACCCTTGGTCACGTGTGAGCACGTGACCCCCAATTGAGTCCTTTTCTCGGCGTTTATTTATGCTTCATTTTAACCATCACGTGTCAACACGTGACCATTGGTCACGTGTGAGCACGTGATACCTCATTGAGGTATTTCCTTCAGCCGTTCGTTTTTATTTCTGTTTTAACTATCACATGTCAACACGTGACCATTGGTCACGTGTGAGCACGTGACCCCCAATTGGGTCCTTCTTCAGCCGTTTGTTTTTATTTATGTTTTAACTATCACGTGTCAACACGTGACCATTGACCACGTGTGAGCACGTGATACCTCATTGAGGTAATTCCTCATTTTTAATCAGGGAACAGTGCATAACATATTTGCTCATAATTTTCGATCCCGGATGAATTATGAAGCCCATAATATATCAAATCGAAGGTATGTTCGAGATGCTTCCAATATCATCAGAATTTAGCTGTTTCTCCTTCGGGAGTTTATGAAAATACAGGCCGGAAGATACTGGTTCGCATTTTCTTAAGCGTATCGCTGCCATTTGATACCTTGGACTCTTTTGCGCAGAAATTTTTGGCGGGAACAAGGAGTGCTTCCAATTATGAGTAACCTAAAAGAGAAGCAAGTTCTCTTAATCATTACTATTAACTGAATACCATACACAAGTATCTACATTTTCGATCACCTTGAAGAATCCTGATACTCGCAACGCCTAGTTCTCTACTTTATTCTTATACCTATAACTTTTCAAAACTTAGACCTTGCATTTCTACGAAACACATATCTAAGAACCAGAGAAGTCACAAGTAAACAGAATATAGTACGAGTACCAACCCCTTTGTCCAAATGGACACTGGACAACATACAATACTCTGTATAAGTCCTCTGAGTCTAATAACTCATTCCTTGTGTGTTGTAGGTTGAAAACTGTATTTATGCTTAAGAAGAATTACACCGCTGTTTAACGCTCCTTACCTAACCATCTACTGATATAGGTAAATGTCATAGACATAATTTCAAAAAGTTATATCTCACTTTATAAAAATAAACGTACAGATATATCAATTTGAAATTGGTGCATAACAACGGATATTCAAAACCAAATATTTGCCGTCCGGCAAACAACCCAGGCGATTTCCTCAAATATCACCAATTACAACGAATCCCGATATAATGAGGATGATCACCCAATTCCCAATAACTTACTCCCACTCATCATCTGTAAAACCATACAGATATGAGAATCAAACCTGGTAAATACATACCCTGGAGCAAGGACTAATTGGGAAATCAATTTTCTTTTAACAATACACAGTGAAACTGAAACATATAAATGTTTCGAAGGGGTATCCGGGTATTCCTAGTAATGCCTCTTCCATTATCAGATTCACAACTGTAACCGTATATTTCTTTGCCATCTCTCCAAATCCCTATATATGTCTTTAGTCATTACCTTCTGTACACCCCTTTAGGCTAAATGGTTTTCTTCCTTCCCTACCGTTCGGCACCGGCCTATGGTTTGGAAGAAGACTGTCCAATAAGCATAATGGGTGTACTGTCCTAATCCTAGGAGCACTTGCAACGCGAGAGAAGGTAAAGATAAAAGGCAACTGAATAAACCTTATTCCTATTTCTCCTGAACCGGAATCCATCCCCGAACTGGAACAAGTTCCTTCGAGTTTGTATATAACCATACGATGGAGTATCTAATAAACTGTGGATCTTCGTAGTGATACGGAGTGTTCTGGAGAAATACAAAGGTGATGTAGGATTGGCGAAGGAATACTTGGTTTGGTCGTGAATAGCAGTCGTAATTTACTTTGCCCTCTTACTGACCCCTTTATTTGTCTTTACTTAATACCTTATGTACACCTTCGTTAGGCTAATTGGTTTTCTTCATTCCCTACCGTTCGGCACCTGCCTATGGTTTGGAAGAAGACTATCCAATTAGCATAATTGGTGTACCGTCCTGATCCAAGAAGCACTCGCAACCAAAGAGAAGGTAAAAGGAAAAGACAACTGAATAATCCTATTCATTTTCTCCAGAACCGGAAACCATCCTCGAATCTTGAACAAGTTCCTTCGAGTTCGTATATAACCATACGATGGTTTTATCCAATGGAAGTGGACGTTCGTAATAATACGGGGTGTTCTGGAGAAAAGGGTAAAAGTAGGAGTGGCAATGAGGTATGCAACTCTGACAATCCAAAAGCCAGTGTTTTAAGAAGGTTCGGTTAACTTGGTCACTGAATCATAGTCAAGGGTCGGACTATGGTCGCTGCCAAAGAGAGAGAGAAAAGAAACACTCAGCGTGCACTCTAACCTAGATCAGAATGGTTATCACTTTATCTAATCAGGAAACCTGCCACTGTAACCTCAAATTCTCCTCCAAACCTGAAAGAAGAATTAGTCGGGATCACCCGAGGTGTAAACCAACTCATCAGTGGGAATCGGGATCTAACTATCATCGCATAATAACGTGATGAAATCCACTCATGTTATCACACTCCAGAAGGTATGCACATATCTGGCAAGTTTCAGTTTCTTTAGAAACTCCCGATGTGATTTTTACCCCATGCTCTTATGACCTTGACGAAGGTCAACAAATCATAAGTCACATGTCAAGTTCTACCCGTCATTGTCCAGGTTAATTTGAACCCACCCGTACAAGCTCTTGACGAAGGTCAACAAGGCTATACGACTGTCCCAAACCAACGCATCTATCTATGCAGCAGAAAGGTAACAAGCAGCTACCATTCACTATGCCTTGACGAAGGTCAACAAACATAGCATGAATACTAAGTGCTACCCGTCTGAAATGACGGAGGGCTATGAATGGTTTTTGGCGAAAAACCTTTAACGTAATGAACTTGATATCGTTGAAGGAACCGGATAGCTTTTTATAAAAATATAGTGGCAAAAACCTTTGCTAAAGAGGTCACTCCCGGTGAAGGGATCTCGGCTCTTTCCCCGTAGAATGAGGTGCAGGATATTCCAACTGAATACCACGATGCAAAGCAAAAGGAAATCGGCTATAGTGAAGTTATTACCCTGACGCAAACATCTGTCCAAGGGGTCACTCCCGGTGAAGGGATCTCGGCCCTTGCCTCGTCGACTGAGGTGCTGGATATTCATAACCGAATACCACTGTGCTAAACAAAAGAGAACGTCCTCGTAATAACAGCTTTTTTGAAAAATGTTCCAACAACATCGAACAGGTCTGTTTAGCTTGCATTGATCCGAATCTAGCAGTCCCATCAATTAATCACACCACAAAAGAATGAAAATACGATGTATGTATATGCCATCCGCATTCGCCACTGGGTCCCGTCATCACCCGTTAGGTTACTTAACTAACGACAGAGCGGGGACTGGACTAGCGCGGGTGTAAAACATATACAACATCTACTAGTATATATATCAATATATAATATTCGCTCATGGCGTGATAAAAATGCAACATCACAGAAATGTAATAAGTATCACAGAACAATACAGATAATCTGGGATCCCTGGGTTTCATAGAGCCGCTATTGAAACCCGACGTTCCCCTGGTCGTATGGATAGCCTGTGCAATGAAATCCTAGACCCCTACGGGCGCAGCAAGTTACCCGCCAAAACCTGAAGCGAGGCAGCCCCCTTCAACAACGTGAATGGACCACCCAGCACTTCACGGAATCCGGTAACTTGAGCACCTCTCCTTGGGTTAACCTGTACCCCTACGAGTGCGGTGAATAGCCTGCCAATTCTAGAGTGAAGCCCCCTCTGTCTCAAAGCCATGAGATGCGGGCCCGTTGCCCTCTAGAACCCGGCTATCCGTGCACCCCACCGCGGGGTAATCCTAGTACAGAAAGTAAAATATATACAACGGGTACATCGACCTCAGCCCGGTCGTGCCCCAAAAGAATAATATACAAACAGGCAGTGACGGCAGTCCACATGTCGGACGCTCGCCCCACAATATCAAATATACAAATACAACCAAACTGTACTACCATTGCATCCAGGCTATCCACCACGACAAATCTGCAACATCACAGCACAACACAGAACATCAACGTGAATGTCACGTTCGCAAATCCGTCTAAAAAAACTATAACAATTAGACAGGATTTACCGATCAAATGACATTCACGGTCGCAGAGATAATGTAAATACTGTGATCTAACATGTTCAAAATTTTCGATCGACAAAATTCCCCGAAGTGGGCCCCAAGTACAATACCCAGTACACAAAATAAATCTGGGCCCAAACAGAATATACCATAAACCCCAATTCCAAGTTTAAAGAGCTATGTAGAAAAATGGTACGGTGATGACTATTTACTGCGGCGGAACCGCAACCAGAACATGGGTTTGGCCGCGGTTCCACGGCCTTACTGTATTATCACCATACCAAATTTTCACAGAACTCTTAGAAAAGCTTGTACGTATTTCTGCAACACTCAAAATAATTTTTCGAGCACAAATGAAAATCGACAGAAACTGCATTTTTGAAATTGTGGTTTTTGGAATTTTTGTTCGATCGAAGTTCTAAACACGTTAGAGCAAGCTAGTAAAGGTTAATGGCATGGCTCTGATACCATGTAAGTCTACGGTAGCGCCCCGGCCGTCTGTTCGAGGCCAAAATGCGGAAACGAAACTTTTTCAAAACTAGAAACCGAACGATCCCAGATTGAACCATTAACCTACTACTAGCTAACTAGAGAAAGGGTAGAGAGGCTATACCGAACGATCCGTGTCCTTCGGTCTTTGGCCACCATCCCAAGCTCCCCACGGCATCTACGATCTCCGGTCTCCTCGTCGGAAGGGCACCACATCGAGAAGTCTTTTTACGGGCTCCCGCTTCATCCGAAGCAACTCGGGCATGAAGTGTGCTAGCCGACGTGTCCAAGGTGTTGTAGAGAATATTTGTGATCACTTTGTCTCTTGTATCCATGGCTTGGATGGAGGTTAGAGGTGTTGCCATTGATGGAGATAAAGAGCTAGAGGAAGAAGAAGAAGAAGAGGTTTCTTTTTCCTTTTCTTTTCTTTTTTGATAGAATGAGAGTGAGAGAGAGTTATCAAAATACAAGACCAAAACCACACATGGCAGCCCCTCTCTCTCCTCTCTCATCATATCAACACAAATCATTCCACTAATGTGACATATTTTATAAAAAAAGAGACCATGAGTCATAATATATGTCTATGTCACATTAATGCATCTCATGATGAAATTCTAGCTCATTATTTCCATTCACAAACATTAATCCAAATGTTTGCAACAATAAAAAGATACGGCAACATCTAAAGTAAACTCGTGACGGATCACAAGGATACCCCTCATCTGTATATACATACCTGCATCCGCATTCCGACTGAATGCGAATGCGACGAGACTAAAGCAATCCAACAAATCTAATACTAGGATCCGGCTTAAACCAAAGCCCACTAGTATGATCCGTCCGATCAAGATCTGTGCAATACCGAACGTATAAGATCGAACCCTGCCATATATCATATGGCCTCTACAACGTTTCGCCCGAAACATGAGAAACTGTCTGTGGGGGACTCTAAAGACTCGTCAATACTTTGGCTGTGGATTTAACCACTAGCATGTCAGAGGTATTAGCCATACGTAACGGGCTACCAGGTATTGACCAAAAGAGAGGTCGATGAGCGAACTCATCATAACACCCTACTGAACCTGTTAGTGACAATATCCGTACAGTCCGGTCCGTTCGTCTATGAGCATCGCATGGCGGGCCTAGGGGGTTGGTAAAAGTCAGACCCCCAAAAGCGGTACAAGTCGTGTCGGAGTGTAGCTCAGAACACCCTGAGATACTACTGGAATACCTACCAGTAAATCTCCTGCCTTGGCTAAGGATTTCGTGTAATGGCTCTCCTAGACACAGAGCGACCTCAACCCCAATACCGGGAGAGACGAACCCCTGCCGATCCGCTCACTGCCTCCATATGGCTCAAGACTGTACCTAACTAAAACCTGTTTGCACGACTCCTTTGAGCCGTGGTAGGGTAGTAATCAAAGCACAGTGGGAACTCACACGAGACAAATGACGATCTCAGGTCGATGAACTAACCTGTACACATGTCACCAGGGAACTGCTATCTAACGTCAGGTATAATACCAACTAGCATGTTCCCGGCGAGTCCTATCCGGTGTACTCATAACCCAATGAGCACCTGTATACATCTTAGGTGAACCAACTGACACCAATGGGTTGTGAGACTGGCCACCGCCCCTTATCGGGGTCTCAACTGTATACACTAGTCTACTAATGGAGTATCGATGCCCAGTCTCGAAACTCCCACGACTAGGGACCTTTTAAGGATGTGCTTATAGACCCCAGCTCTCACGTATATGATCTTCATCATACTGCTGGTCGTCAAGCAAGAATCCTAAGGGCTCTATCAGCATGCAATAGCGACCTGTAAGGTCACCTAAAGCAGTACACGGTGATAAAGACAAACCAGATAGCATACTATCATCTTGAGTAAGACTGTCCTACCGGTATAGGTCCTTCCTCAATCATTGCAATCACGTGCCTGTGATCCAATAATTGACTCTGAGGGCACTATATCCAACACAGACGGCCTCATGTAGCGAGGGTGCATGGGAAGCGCGAACCAGCTTAACCATAAACCGAGAAACCCTAAAAAGAATGCTTCCCCATCGACGCCCGGAGCGGCAATTTCCGAAAAGAGGACGATCGTGACGTTGGGAAGAAAGAAATCCTTTTGATCGGCTTCCAATATTAGCCGGCGATCCGAACCAAAGCCGAAAGGATCGTCAAGTTTGGCAAACTTTTCACCTTAACGCGATAAAACTTCTGCACGGAGAGAACGAGCGATAAAATCCGTAAAAGTAACCCCGCAGCCTCCAAATTCGAGAAAGAGGCTCTCATACATATTCAACACCTTTATCAAGATTTGAAATTGGTGCTGAATGGCGTTCTCTGGGGTAAGACCCATCACCACTGATTTGGTGGCAAAAATATACTCATCCGGAGGAAGCAGCTCCGCGTAATGATCTCCCCTAACGGGTAAACCAGAAACCTCGGCAAATTCCTTTAGAGAAATGGAGACTTTTCTATCCAATAAGAGGAAGGTGTGGGTCAGGATGTTCCATTGTTCGAGAAACGCCTTGATCCACCATGTCGGAGGTGCAGAATACTGGAACAAGGAAGCATAAATCGCAGGGTACAATCCGAGCTTCAGCAGACGTGACTTCTTCGCCGATAAAATATATCAGGCCCACTGCAGGTATCCGGACGGGTGACGGGAAGTTAGTCCTATATTGTATGGCTGTCCCTAAGGGCGCGATTCGCCCTGACATATGCGCCGCCCTAGAGTGTCCAGAGCTACCAGCGACTGCACAGGTATTGCAGCCATAGAAGGCCGAAGGAGACCTTCTGAAGTCCAATTCACCTCCTCCACAGTATAGCTTATCGGGGGTGCATCTGCATAAGAAATCGCAGAGATAGGCTCCGAGGGTTTCGCACAATAAAAGCTCCGGCGGCCTCTGATGATTTGATCGTACCATCTACCCCATAGATGAAGACTCTTGTGCTCGGGGTCATGGTTTTTTATCAGCTCAAGAACCTCTCAGTCTACGGGCGCTTCGGAGAATCTGCCTTCTGAACGGACGAACGAGAAAGAAGTGTCGAAAGACATAGTACCTGCGCGGAAAAGAACAAATTTTCAGCTGCCAATGCTACAATTTAAGTTCTGTAATTAGGTACTTTAAATCGGTACCACACTGTAATGCAGTAAAAAGGGACCAAAGGGGACCCACATAATCCAGATGGCATTGCATCATTAATAAAACAGCCTCATCATTTGATGAGGCTGTGAATTAAATGAGGAAATCCTCAATTGATTCTCATTTAATGAGAATTCATCGGGCCAGGGAGTAAATCTCCCCTTGAGAGCAGTGCTCTGTGACAGAGTGACATCTGTCAAACTCTAATGATGAAGAAATAAAAATTCCTCAAGAGCCTTGCTCTGTAAAAACGATGGAATAACCATCAGGAAATTTAAAATAAGAGTTTTAATAAATGAAAAATTCTGAGATCTTCAAGATCTATGAACAAACTCTAAGAGTTCTTTATGAGCAAAGCTCTGTTCATGGGCTAAGAAACCCCAAGAAAAGATCTCTTTAGATCTATGGGTTCAAGAGAGCAAAGCTCCGTTGATGAAACCCTAAAAGGATTTTCTTTAGATCAAAGATATATGAAGAGCAAAGCTCTGTTAATGAGTGAAACCCTAGATTATTAAAAGGTTCTTTAAAAGATATAATTTTTACCTAAAAATTTTGACAGAGTTCTGTCCTTAAGGAAGTTCTTAAGCCAAAGAGCTATGCCCTGCAAGAGAATGAAAATTCTCAGAAAGAAGAAGATGAATAGAAATCATCTCAAGGGCCAAGGGTCCTATTTAAAGGCACTGAGTGCCGTTTCAACTTCTAAGTTCATCTAATGGTGGAGATGTTGCCATCGCTGCACTCACGTGTGAGCCACGTGAGCGCAACGGTGGGGGGGGCATTTGTTCCCTCCAATCAGAGCAAAACTCTGTTTAAAATTCAAATTTTGAAATGAAGCAATGCTTCAGAAGCAGCGCCAAGTGCGCTGCGCCCTAAGCAGCGCACCACGCGCAAAGCACGTGTGCGCTAGCGCTAGGTGCGCTGCACATTAAGCAGCGCACCATGTACAAAGCACGTGTGTGCTAGTGCTAGGTGCGCTGCGCTCTAAGCAGCGCACCACGTGCAAAGCACGGGTGCGCTAGCGCTGGAACTAAAAGATCCCCACCGACAGATCTAAGATCCAATAATAATGATAAATCATTAATTAATCAGAATTAAATTTTGTTAAGAAAAGATTCCTCAAAATCTTTCCAAACAACAAGATTGTGCTCTGTAAATCAGAGCACCGTTTGATCAATGATCCAATAGTGATTAAAAATCACCAAAATACAGAATAAATTCTGTATGGAAAAGATTTCCCAATCTTGTTAAAAAATAAGAAGATTGCCTTCTGTAAATCAGAAGCCCTTGGATCAAAGATCCAACGGTGGGGAAATCCCCAAATCAATTGGAGAAAAGATCTCCTTAACTGATTGAACAAATCAGCTTGCCCTATAAAAAGGCTCCCAGAATTCAAGTCTCAAGATACAGAAGCATAGAGAGGAAACCCCCCTAGAAGCTTTGAGAAAATCTCAGAAAGAAGAGCCAAGCTCTCGATAGAAGAACTTCTTTTCTTCAAGGTAAAAGAACAGAGAGATGAAATCATCTCATAATTAAAAAAGAAGAATTCACTTCTTTCTTTAAGATTATAGATTTAGCTCTTTTACAAAGAGATCAAAAGATCTCATCATAAAATAAAAGAAGAATTTACTTCTTTCTCACAGATCATAGATCTATAAGACCAAAGCCTTTCTCAAAGAGATCATGAACATCTCATTATAAAAAATAGGGGAGAATAATTCAATTCTCTTAAGGATCACAGATCCATAAAGGTAAAACCTTTCATCAATATAAGAGATTAAAACATCTCTTTTGAAGCTAAGAACTTTATTCTTAGATCTATGAGACAAATTCTCTTAAAATAGGATTTAATTCTCAGTGCATAGCGCTGCATAAAAGAGCCTTAGCACTCCGTATTAAAAAGTGCTTCAGCGCACCGGAACTAGCGCACAGCGCTGCCTAAAAAAAGACTTAGCGCTCCATATTAAAAAGAAGTATCTCAGCGCTCCTGATCTGGCGCAAAGCACCGAGTGCATCACGTGTGTGCCACTCAACAGTTAGCGCTCTACGCTCTTGAACTAGCGCTTTGCGCTTATAAGACTGGCGCTAAGCGCACCAGGTACTCCCTACGTTTGCGCCACTGTACAAGTAGCGCTTGCGCTCATAAGATAGCGCTCTGTGCTCATAAACTGGCGCAATGCGTCCATGATCTCGCGCTTAGCGCCAAGCGCAACACGTGTCCCCCATGTATGCGCTACCCAGCAGAAGCGCAATGCGCTCATAAACTAGCACACTGCGCTCTTTGATTGGTGGAAAGCGCCAAGCGGACCATGTGATGCGCTGATAGAACATAAATTGTTCTTTAATAATCCCAGAGCTCTGATGAATGCTCAGCATTTAATAAAAGACAAAATATTGTCAGAATTCAAGTCAATACTCAGCATTGTTAAAAGGGCCTAGCCCAAATAAATGCTCAACAGCCCAAAATAAATGTTAAACATTTCAACTTGATTGGACTTAGCCCAAGATTGGCCATAAGTCCTCAGATTAACTGAGCCCATATGCTCACAAATCTTTTGATCTTAGTCCCAATTGAACTATAGATCTCTCAACCAAAATTGGTTCAAGGGTACATCTCTGAACTCCTCTGATATTTGTCGTTGTAATCCTTCAACGTTCTCAGAGAGGTGACGGGTCCCGACAACCATACATCCCATAGACTATGATGTCTTTAAACTGGACTGTGGGGTTCTTAAACCAATGGACTATAATGTCCTTAACCTCGGACTGTGGGGTCCTTAAGCCCATGGACTATGATGTCCTTAATCTCGTACTGTGGGGTCCTTAAACCCATGGACTATGATGTCCTTAACCTCGGACCGTAATGTCCTTAAACTAATAGACCGCAAAGTCCCTAAACTAAACAATAGAGCCCAAATGCTCTTTTGTTGGATCTAAATGATCCTGTTAAGTTGATCTTAGTCTAAAATTAGACTAACGTATCCTTAACAAATGTTTAATTTGATCTTAGTCTCAAGTGAGACTAACGTATCCTTAACCCAACCCCAAACCCAAATCTAAGAAAATACGGATTTGGACTAATCCACGCCCTATGGGCGACAACATAAATTAGTCTCCGTATACAATACACAGGCAACCAAAAAAAAAACAAACACACACGATACGAAGTGACCATCTGGAGAAGGAGAAATTGATTACCGCGATGCGGTAGCGTAATTAACTGCAGGGGCTTGCGCCTGCAGGGAAGAGCGTCCCCACAATCAAAAATCCCTCAATGAGGGGGAATCTGACGAAGTCTGCTACGTCGGCCGCATCCATTTAAACCTTCGATACACGGTGCCATAAATCAACTTGGCATCTTCGGAGAGGTGAACGGATAGCACCAATTAGCATCTGCCCTCGAAATTCAGGCAAGACAAATCTACGTGGTCTCATCTCTGTGTTCGGCGAAGAACATGGTAGTTAAAGAGTTTGACTTCATCAAAAACGTAGATGAACCTTGTATATACAAGAAGGTGGCAGAGAGTAAGGTTGTCTTCCTCGTATTGTATGTGGATAACATACTCTTGATAGGAAATGATGTTCCTATGCTGCACTCGGTCAAGCTCTTCTTATCACAAAGATTCTCAATGAAAGATTTAGGTGATGCCTCCTGCATCTTGGGGATCAAGATCTATAGAGATAGATCTAAACGGATACTGGGATTGTTCCAATCCAGGTCATTGACACCATACTAAAGAGGTTTAGTATGGAAGAATCCAAGCATGGGAATTTACCCACGATCTCTGGACTCACTCTCTCCAAAGAGATGTCTCCTAAGACTGATTTGGAAAGAGCTCGCATGCAAGGGATACCTTATGCCTCGGCAGTAGGCTCTATCATGTACGCGATGCTATGTACCAGACCCGATGTAGCATACTCACTAAGTGTAATGAGTAGGTATCAAGCAGATCCTGGAGAGAGTCACTGGACAGCTGTGAAGAATATTCTCAAGTACTTGAGAAGGACTAAAGAGATGTTCTTGGTGTATGGTAACGGAGAACTCCAGTTGGAGTCCTTTACCGATTCGAGCTTCCAAAGTGATAAGGACGACTCTAAGTCGCACACGGGATTTGTCTTTACCTTCAATGGAGGAGCGGTTTGTTGGAAGAGTTCCAAACAGGAAACCGTGGCAGACTCGATGATGGAGGCTGAATACATCGCTGCCAACGATGCTGCCAATGAGGCTGTCTGGATGAAGAAGTTCATAAACGAACTTGGAGTGGTTCCGTCCATTGAGCATCCAATACCTTTGTATTGTGATAACAATGGAGCTGTGGCTTTAGCCAAGGAACCCAAGTCCCATCAGAGATCCAGGCATATTCTGAAGTGGTATCACCTGATCCAGGAGATAGTTGATCGCCGAGAGATCGAGGTCAGGAGAGTTGAAACGAAAGACAACACTGCGGATCCACTCAAGAAGGCCATACCCCAGATACAATTTGAGAGACACTTCGGGATGTTGGGTATGAGAAACTACAACAGCTGGCCTTAGTGCAAGTGGGAGATTGTTAGTTATGTATATGCCCTAGAGGCCATTATTGTACATATGATGTATATTATAGTGGATGCTTGGATATATATAGAGAGGACTTTCTTACTCGATATGATAGTATGCTATCTGGTTGCACTTTGTCTTAACATGTTGACTTGTATTGTGTTACTGTCTTGCTCTCACATGTTGATAAAGCCCTTAGGATGTGTACATGACTACTAGGACTATGATGGAGATCATATTAGCGGGGCCAGGATATTCCAAAAGTACATCCTATAATTGTTCCTAGTCGAGGGTGTATCGAGACAGGGCATCGATACTCCAGAGTAGACTAGCGCATACGCTTCTTGACCCATATGATGGGCGATGGATGATTCCGCATCCATTAGTGTTTGACATCAAAGATGGTATACGGATGCTCAGTGGAGACTGGGTACACTGAACGAACTCTCCGAGAACTCCTAGCTGGTATTATACCCATCGTCAGATAGCAGTTCTCTGGTGACACTAGTACAGGTTAGTCTGTTCGAGATCGTCATAGAGTCTTATGTGATTCCCACTATGCTTTAATTTCCACCTTACCACGTTCATGAGAACGTGCAAAATGGTGGCTTTTGGGTACAGTCCCGAATCACATGGAGGTAATGAGCGATAGGAGGGGTTTCGTCTCTCCCGGTATTGGGGGTTGATGTTGCGCTGTGTTCGATTGGCTATAACTAGAAGTCCCTGGCCAAGGCTGATATGGAGATCTACTGGTAAGTGTTATCAGTAGTTTCTCGACCCGTTATGAGTCTCATATCGACACGACTTATCGGTTACTGGAGTCTGACATTTACCACCCCTAGACTGGATATGCGACATATCAGACGAAGAGACCGGACTGTACGGTAGTGTTATTGATTGGATCGCAGGAGTATGTACAGGCTTGCTCGTTGATCTTCTGATTGCTCAATACCCGGGTGGCTGTTACGTTTAGCTGACCGCTACAGCTTTTGGGTGTTTGATATGATCATCACTTACAGCCGGCGTATTGACGAGTCTTTAGAGTCCTACATAGAGGTTTCCTGGCTCAGGCGAAATGGAGTAAGAGCGCATATGTGATATGTGCGGGACCGAGAATAATACGTGTATGTGATACCGTATTCTATTCTCGCGATATGTGAGATCGGTCGGGTATATGTGATATAGCCGTGTTATCGGATTAGGTGTTGTTTCGATAAAATGATACATATTATATTAGTCGGTTATATATAATATAGCCGGATTATTAAATCAAGTATTGATTTAATAATTTAATGTATAATTATATATGTGACATATTATATTACATTAACTAATATAAGCTCACTTAAGTAATTCTTTTTCTCACAAAGGATGCATTGATATATATGTGATATATGTTAAATGTATTCTTTTCTTTTGTTACAAATTATATATATGTGATATGTATAATTGTAACATGCTAGATTATACATGCAACTAGGGTTTATGAGAATCACACCATGATTTGTGATAATGGTTGGATTTATTTCATTTTAGATAATTCAAATTGTATGGATATTTCTAGGATATTTTTCTTGTTGACTTTATCCACCCTTTTGATATTTTCTAAGATATTTATTAAGCTAACCCTAATCACTAACCATGGTCTATTCTCTACAAGGGTTAAGCCATGATACTAACCCATGGTTGCATTTCTAACCTCAACACAATTATTCATTCATCACTTCATCTTCTTCTTCCTCAAAAAAGGCTTGCTATCTTTTTTCTTAGTGACGAAAGAAAGTGAGAAAAAGAAAACTAAAGAGAGCAAAATTCCTACTTCATCATCCTCTTCTATACTAACCATATAGTTTAGTGTGTTGGATTCACTAATTTCATATTAGTGAAGAGATAGCTTGAGTTCGTGTTTTCTCGAAGTAGATCATCTTGGATTTCGAAGACTACAAGCAAACATGCATCATACGTCTTATAGAGCCTCTCAAGAGTCCGGGAGTTCTTGGATCGCGGCGAAAAGACCACTACTTGGAGCTTATGAAGTGAAGGAGAGGACTACAAAGGTTGTAATCCCTAATCACTTAGTTGTAAAGATGTTTACTAGATGTTTCCGTATCATTCTCTAGTTAAAGATCTAGGTTAGGGTTGTTTAAGCATGGCAAAATTTTAACTTGGCATGGATGATGCCACCCAAATCCTTGCTGTCGTGCTTAGGAACTCAACAATCCGAACGCCCGTTTTGCCCCTAGGGCTTGCGCCGACGTTCAAGACGAGTCCATTTGACTCCGTGCTTTACACACTCGTCTCTTCAACTCCCCTCAACTCTCTTGTACTGTTTGATTTTCCTGCATTCAAACAAGGACCATTTAATTCACCATTTAACACCATTTAAATTCTTTTAATCCACATTTTTAATTCCTAAACCATAATTCTCCACTATAAATACTACCACATGCCCAAACTCTTCCCCATTCTGAAATTTCGAGCAAAAATTCTCTCAAACTCTCTAAGTGCCAAGTGGAGTTAAGCCCCCCAAGTGGAGTAGCAAGCCGACGACCTGAGCATTTCCGACGAAACCACGACACCCGAGGGCTTCTTCGTTCTCTTATTAACCACCTAAAACCGTAAGTCCCTTCATCTCTATCTTTTTCCACCTCAAAACAAATTTTTAAAAACAAATCGACAAAAGTGGAGTTATCTCTGATATAATTTTCTTTTTAATTTTTGTATTCCACTTAATAAGAAAATTAGATCATACTAACATCCTACATTAATCTTAACCTTATTTCCCATCATTTAGTTTTTAGTTTAACAAAATTTTCATGTGAAACAAACATATAACGAACTTTTTCTTTAAAATACCATGAACTTTAGTATAACACTTCTCGATAATTAGTTTAAATACCTTTAAAAAACTTCACGGGGTAACGACCTACTCCACACACACACTAAGGTTCCATAGCACGGTATTCTAGATCAATGGCTAAGTTAATGAAATAGATTTTATATTAAAATACCACACTTTTACAAAACCAGGTTTTTTTAATCGGTATTTTGAAATTCTTGGTAATTACGCCTCTACAACTCTTGTTAGGGGACCCGCTAATAGATGGTGCAGATAATTGCACATCATTGGGATATTAGAGCGAGATGCAAAACTCCTCATGGAGTATTCGGTCTCGAAAAGAAATAAGAAATACGGTTTTTAAGAAATACGACTTTTCTAAATAAAAACTAAATTTTTGAAAAATTATGTAAAAATTATGAATTCGTATTTTCAATAAAACAAGTTATGAAACTATGTTTTCAAAAATTAAAAATTAAAATTTTTTATAAAATACCACCAAGTTTCCAAAAGTAGTAGTTTTCATAAAAATATCATAAACTTTCAAAAAGTTAGGTTTTATCACCAAAACACCACAACAATTAAAATACATGTTCATGAAAACCCTAAATATTGTAAATCACCCCCGAGGTTTATTTTTAAACTATATTAAAGTATTTTTCATAAAACCCTCTGGAGATATGCAAACAATATTTTAAAGACTCTAGAATTAATATAGATTTAAGCGGTATCATTTCTTTTGAACCTTAGGGAGCCGGAGAAAGTGAGTGCTTACCTATTCAGGTTAGATAACTTAACGGAGTTATCAATGGCAATTGTCTTGGAAAAAGACACAAATCCTGCCGTTCATGTGCAGCAGTTTTCGATTTCTCCCGAACATAAGATTTCTAACAATTTACATCAATTCCCATAAAAAGACATGAACTCGAATCTAAACTCGTGTATGAACTCGAACCCAAACTACTCGAACCAACTTGACTCGAATCAAGAATCTATGGTTTTGATCAAGACATGTTAATCAATCAATCGAATCAATTAACTATATTAACCAGTTATAATATATATTATACTTAGGGTGTTTGGGATAGTTTCTTGTGTAAATCCAACGGAACTTCAGTAGTCCCTTATTAACCTCTCTTTTTTATTTTACTCGAATATCATTCGGGTTGACTCATCCACGGCTTAGAATCCCGATACTAATACATGAAATGGGCCCGTGTTTCCTTGCTCGTGGGCTACCACTCTTGAGCCCGTGAATACTTCTACGGCTGTGTTGACATTCACACTTGGAATTTAACGTTAACATAATGACCATATAAAGACTTATAGTATATACTTACCTATGAACATATACTCTTACTCGTCATATATATCCTACACTTGTCATTTTCTTTACTCTTACTTATCTTTGGGACTTATTGAGCGCTAGTTCGCTGATGGGTATTCCACCCTCTTTTCTTCTCTTGGGATGTTCGTCAGATACAATCGAGACGGAGGAAGTTGAAGTCACAGAAGAGGGCTACAACCAGATCGCTACTCAAGGCCAGCTCAGCTTTATTTTTTCTTCAGTTTATGTATACCACTTGTTTAGGCATTTTTCTTATTGTATTTACTTTCCAGCATAATCTCATGTGTCACGCCCCGCTTCCCAGTAGACGGAAGCAGTGACGTGGTAAGCCCACGATATATTTATTTCGAGAAGGTCATTTTCCGAAATAAATACGTTAAGCGTAAAATAAGTAATATAAAATGACAAGAAAATTAACATGAGATTAAAACTTCAACAAATTTATTTACAGTCAACTTGATTCATTTACAATACATGATATCAACTAAAGGAAAATACAAGAATGGAAATGCCTAAACAATAGCATACATAAACTGAGAAAAGATAACTGGTCTAAGCCTGAGTCTCAATCTGATCGTGCTCCTCCTCTGAGATGTTTATCTCTTTAGTCTCCACGGTATCTGACGAACATTTCAAGAAGACAAAGGTGGGTGGAATGCCCATCAGCGAACTTTCGCTCGGTAAGTCCCCAAGATATGAAGTGAAATATAAAGTGTAATGATAAAGGAAGTATATATCATGAACAATTGATTATGATGTATGGTGTCTCAGCAAGTCATTTTATGTAAACACGGCAATTTTATTTAGCATGCAGTTCTATCATAATATATGTGAACAAGTATGGTAAGTAGGTAAACATGACAGTATAGCATAAGCATGGCAAACAATTATAATATGGCCGTATAGTGTAGGTATGGTGAATATACAGTGAATGTAAGTGTCTTAACAGTCTCTACTTGAGTATACTAATTTAACGTAAGTTCAAGGATGAATGTCAACCAATCTCAAGAGTGTTCTCGAACCCAACAGACTGTAATCCAGGGGTAAGGAACCATGGGCCCGAATCAAGTGTTGGTAACGGGACTTCAACCTAGTGTTGAAGTATTCCAAACTCAACATGTTGTAATCCAGGAGCAAAGAAACACGGGCCCTCATGATAGCTTGCTTGTGTTAGTAGACATGGATTCATGATCTAGTGGGACTCCTGAGATTTCGTTGGATTCACCATGAACTACCCCAACACCCCATGTATTCTACGTTACAGTTAAAATTACTTGCCTTACTCGAATCCATGAATACATCAAGTTACAAGATTGAGTTCATGTATATATAAAGTATTCTAGTCAAGTATTCATGTATCCATGTCAAGCTGTACTCATGGTTCGAGTCAAGTCATAGTGTTCAAATATTCTTGTTTTGATTTAGTCAAGTTCAAGTGTTATGATTCATGATCAATGGTCAAGTATACATGTTTGAGTTCAATATTGATTTCATGTGTACAAGTTCATGATTAAGTATTCATGATTGGTTTTAGATTCAGGTTTTGAGTTTGGATTCAGACTTGAGTTAGACTCAGACTTGAGTCAGATATTTATAAACTGATTTAGATCCTAAATTAGGTTCGGGAGTTATCGGTAACTGCTGCACATGGACAGCAGGATTTGTGTCTTTTTCCAAGACAATTACCATTGATAACACCGTTAAGTTTTCTACCTTAAATAAGCAAGCACTTACTTTCTCCGGCTCCCTGGGGCTCAAGAGAATTGATCTCGCTTAAATCTATATTTACTAAAGTCCTTAAATATAATTTTATATAACTCAATGGGGTTTTATGAAAAATATTTTTAATATAGTTTCAAAATAAATTTCAAGAAGTTATTTATTTTATTTAGGGTTTTCATGGATATGAATTTTAAGGGTTGAGGTATTTTAGTGATAATTACCTTAACTTGAATAGTTCATGGTATTTTATTGGTATTTTGATGAAATTTGTAATTCTTTTATTTGAAAAATATAAGGTTATTATATTTTGAAAATATATGGATTTTGTAATATTTATATAATTATAAAAAATTAATTTTTATTTAAGTATAAAATTGCATTTTTCTTAAAAACCGTATTAAAAACCTTTCGAGACCGAATGCTCCGTGAGGAGGTCTGCATCTCGCTCTGCTAGCCCAAGAATGTGCGATAATCTATACCATCTACTAGCGGGTCCACTAAAAAGGGTTGTAGAGGTTTATTTGCAAAGAAATTTTAAAATACAATTCCAAAGAAAACCGTTTTTATAGTAAATGGTATTTTAATGAAATATTTTCTCGAAACACAAATCTACATGAAAGAGTTATCGTGCTATGGAACCATGTGTGTTTGTGAGGGGTAGTTCATTACCCCGTGAAGTTTTCTAAAGGTATAATTAACAAAAAATACTAAAAGAGAGATATGTGAAGTTCATGGTATTTTAGTGTAAAAGTTAAGTTAAAACTATTTTGCCTGATATTCTTGATTAAAATTTGGTTCTAAACATTGGTTATATGATTACAAATATGGTGTAAGAATATAAATGAAAAATATGTAAGAAAAGATGGAATTTTAGAGGTTTAAAAGAAGATGTCGGTGTTAACTCCACTTCCGACATATGTTTTGAAAAGAGATTCATAGAAGAAGGAGAGAGATTGGAAGGGACTTACCACTTGGTTAGGTTAAGAGAAGGTAGAAGGAGAGAGGGTTGTCGTCGTGGGGTCGCAGAATCGCTAGAATTTGTTTCGATCCTCGTCGGAACTTGACCGCTTGCTAACTCCACTTGTACTTCACTTGTACTTGAGAAATTTTGAGAATTTTTGCTAGAAATTTTAGAATGATGAAGGGCTAGGGCATGGGGTAGTATTTATAGTGTGGAATTAGGATTTTGGAATTAAAAAGATGAATTAAAATGCATTAGAATGAGGATAAATGGGGAGTTGAAGGGTCTCTGTTTGATTGCAGAGTAATCAAACAGTGCAGGGGAGTTAGGGATAAGGGAAGGGTCATGTGTGGAAAGCCCGGGGTTCATTGGGCTCAAGAGGACCGTCAGTGCCGGCCAAAGAGGCAATCTCGCCGGTCGTTTTGTGGAGGGGGCTGTCGGATTGGTGCCACATGTTCATTTCTGTATTAATACTCTTTTGCACATGTTTATTTCTTCAGACTTTTCATTTTTATGTGCATTGCACGTGTAAACTTTTGGGCTTCCAAAAAGTTTAAAAGAAAAATCAAAAAAAAATATAATGTGTCTGATGGGATTCGAACACAGGGGCTACGTCACAGCAGTGCAAGGCTTTACCAGTGAGCTACAAGTTATTTCTTACTGTTCTTAAACAAAATTAACTTATAACTTGTACTCAGTCTGTGAAACTCTATTCTGAATTTTAACAGAAGAATTTCCGTACTAAGATTTCAAAGTCGTTATATCATGTATTTGTAAATATTGGAAGTTGAATGTAAATAAAGATGTTTGTTGAAAAAAATTACAGTCTCCATTTATTCTTGTATTGTGTATTATTGTTTCAATGCGCTTAGTATATTTATTTAGGCAATAACCTTCTCTGGATAAATATGCCGCGGGCTTGCCACGTCACTATTTCCATCTACTGGGAAGCAGGACGTGACATGCTCTGAAGGGCCAAGATGTTGGCTTCGTCGTCAAAGTATTCGACCCGATAACTAGGTAGACCGATTTCTGTGGGGACCATTGCCTCGGTGCCATAACAGAGGCTGAACGGGGTTTCTCCCGTAGGTGTCTTCCTCGATGTTCGCAATGCCCACAGTACCCGGGACAGTTCTTCGCCCCATTTGCCATGCCTTCCTTCAAGATGGGCTCTGAGCCACCGGATGACACCTCGGTTTGCTACCTCAGCTTGCCTGTTGCATTAGGGATGAGCGACCGCGGAGAACTTCATCAGTATGTGGTAGTCGCTGCAGAATTCTCTGACTTTGTTGTTCTCAAAGTTGGTTTCGTGGTCAGTGTGATGCACCTAAGAATTCCAAATCATGCAATTACGTTATTCTGCAGGAACTTCACTATGGAGGCGGCATCCAGTTTTCTTATCGGCGTGGCTTCGATCCATTTTGTAAAGTAGTCCACGGTGATGAGGATATATTTGTGCACCCTGAGCTTATGGGGAGCTGGCCAACTATGTCCATTCCCCACTGGGTGAATGGACAAGGGGAGCTCAACGGCCTTAGCTCTATGGCTGGTAATCGAGGAATACTTCCAAAGAGTTGACACGCCTTGCACCTTCATATGAGTTTTTTTGTATCGGTGTGGATAGGCCAATAATAGCCCTGTAGCTGTAACTTTTGGATCAGATTGCGAGCTTCCTGATATGCGCCTCCGACTCCTTTATGTATCTCTTGGAGACATACTCAGTTTCATCGGAATCAACGCATCTGAGTAGAGATTGGGTGTTTGATTTTTTATACAAGTTACGTTTTCTCCATACGAAGTGATGAGCTTTCATGCGGAGCCTGCGCACTTCTGTTTGGTCCACGGGGAGCGTTCCATCCTTGAGGAATTCTACTATGGGCTTTCTCCAATCCGGGATACTCTCCTGAGTGATCTAGAACATGTGTATTACTTTTATATCTTCGATACTGGGTTGCGGCAGGACTTTTAAGAGTACGTTCCACTTGTGATTGGCTGAATAGGAGGAGGCGAGCTTGCTTAAGGCGTCGGCCTCAACGTTCATACTCCGGGGAACCTGCTCCACTTGGACTTCGTCAAAAAATTTCCGTAGCCTTTTCACCTTAGCGAGATATTTCATCATAAGGGGTTTTCAGGCTTCGAATTGTCCGGTCACTTGGCCGACGACCAATGCGAAAACGCTGTGGATTCTGATATCCTTTAGCCCCACCCCCGAGGCGATTTGTAGGCCGGCCAATAAGGCTTCATATTCTGCGGCATTGTTTGAGGCTTTGAAGTCGAACCGTAGAGAATACTCTATCTCGGCTTCATTGGGGCCGCAGATGACTAGCCTAGCCCCACTTCCTTCCTCTGTGGAGGAACCGTTCACATAGAGTCCCCAGTCCAAAATCGGACCGAGCTTTTCTTCGACTGAGTGTTGTGGGTTTGGATCCCTGTCAGCGCTTCTTCTCTGCTGGGAATGGTGCATTCGACCACAAAATCGGATAGGTCTTAGGCTTTAATAGCTTTCCTTGGTCGATACTTGATGTCGAATTGAGACAACTCCTATCTCCACTTTTCCAAGCAGCCCAACGACTCGGGGGAACCAAGGATGTTCCTCAGGGGTCAGTCCTATTCTATTTCTTGACCATGACTACGTTGGTTAGCCAAGCCGAGTAGTCCAGATTTCTGATGAAGTTCACCGTGAGTAGTCAATCCACTTCCTCCTTAGTCGCCTTCTGTTTGATAGGCGTAAAGCTCATTTTCTTTTGTCTGGCTGGCCGAGCTTTTGAGTCAACTCTGAGCTTGTGGGAGATCACCTTGGGGTCGATCCCCGGCATATCCATGGGAGTCCAAGCAAACACATCAGAATTGTCTTAGAGGAACTGGATAAGGTTGTCCCGAGTTTCCCCGGTCAAGAGGTAGCCGATCTGGATAGTTCGGCTGCTATTCTCCTCTTTGAGGAGAACTTAGAACAAGGCTTCTACAGGGAACCCCAGATCTCCTTTTCATCACGTGTATCCAATGATTCCCGAGGATCACACGATCCGTCGGTCAGATCAACTTCTTTGTCCTCAGGAACTGTCATAGCGAGATACACCCTAGCGATTTGCTGATCTCCGTAGGCCCGGCCTATCCCACCATCGCTCAGAGGAAACTTGAGTGCGAGATGATAGGTCAAGATTTCAGGGTTGCTAGGCACGCGCACAAGGGTCTACGAGGCATCAACCATGCCTGATTAAAAATTTAGCCGTGCCGAACAACCCGAATACGGATCTTTAAACTAGAGATTAGGCGAAAACTAACATATTAAAAACTTTAACACTAAGTGAGAGGGATTACAACCTTTGTAGATCCGGTCCTTCACTTCATATGCTCCGTGTTGTGGTCCCTTCGCTGCGATCATCGGGATCCGGACTCTCGAGAGGTTCCACGAAGAGAAAGATGCAACCTTTGCTTCCGATCTTCGATACTAAAGATGATCTACCTTGAAGTTCCGTTAACACAAGCTAACACTCATGAAATGATGTGAACACCCTCATCTAAATGGCAAGGGAAGATGAGGATGATGAAGTAGGATTTTTGCTCTCTTTATTTATCTTTTTCTTATATTTATTCATCACTTTGGAAAAATCAAGCAAGCTTTTTCATGAAAGAATGAAGGAAGAAGAAGAATAGTGATCCATTTCCTTTTGTGATGAATAATGAAAGGATTAATATGACAAATAATGCAACCATGGTTGACTTAACCATTGTAGAGAATTAACCAAGGGTTAGGGTTTGGGTTGAGTTAAGAATGAGTCACTTGTAAATATCTTTTCCAAAACAAAAAGAAAACCTTCTAGAAATATCTAGAAAGCTTAACCCTAATCCAAACCCTAATCATGTTTAAACTCCACTAAACAAGTTGCATTAGTTATCATATCATGTTACAATATTATATATCACATATATAATATTTATCGTAACAAAATAAAATAATACAATTAACATATATCGCATATATATCAATGTATTATCCGAGTGAGAAAAAGAATCTTTTAGTGAGCAAATATTAGTTAATGTAATTTAATATATCATATATATTATTATACATTAAATTATCGTATCAACACTTGATCCGACAATCCGGCTATATCGCATATAACCGAGTAATATTTATCCGTACCGATTCATCGAATGAACACTTGATCCGATGACCCGGCTGATATCAAATATCGTGAGAATACAATACGATATCTCATATCGTATTATCCTCGGTCCCGCACATATCACATATGTGCCCCTACTCTGTTTTGCCTGAGTCAAGAAACCTCTGTGTAGGACTCTAAAGAATCGTCAATACGCCGGCAGTAGGTGATGATCATATCAAACACCCACAAGCTACAAGCGGTCAGCTAAACGTAACAGCTACCCAGGTATTGAGCGCTCAGAAGATCAACAAGCAAGCCTGTACATTCTCCTGTGAATCCAAACAGTAACACTCCCGTACAGTCCGGTCTCGTCGTCTGATATGTTGCATATCTCGCCTAGGGGTGGTAAACGTCAGACCCCAGTAGCTTGATAAGTCGTGTCGATATGAGGTCTATAACAGTTCGAGAAACTACTGATAACACTTACCAGTAAATCTCAGCAACCCTGGCCAGGGATTTCCGGTTATAGCCAATCGAACACAGCACAACATCAACTCCCTATACCGGGAGAGACGAATCCCCTCCTATCGCTCATTGCCTCCATGTGATTCGGGACTGTACCCAAAAGCCACCTTTTTCCACGCCCACTTGGACGTGGTATGATGGAAATCAAAGCACAGTGGGAACCACACAAGACTCTATGACGATCTCGGGTCAACAGACTACTCTGTACCAGTGTCACCGGAGAACTGCCATCTGACGTATGGTATAATACCATCTGGGAGTTCTCGGCGAGTCCGTCCAGTGTACCCAGTCTCCACTGAGCACCCGTACACCATCCTTGATGTCAAATACCGATGGATATGGGATCATCCATCGTCCATCATATGGATCAAGATGCGTATACGCTAGTCTACTCTGGTGCATCGATGCCCTGTCTCGATACACCCACGACTAGGAACAGTTATAGGATGTACTCGTCGACTACCGTGGCCCCACTAGTATGATCTCATCATAGTCCCAGTAGTCGAGTACATATCCTAAGGGCTTTATCAACATGTAATATAGAGACAATCAGAGTACATGTTAAGATAAAGTACAACCAGACAGCATACTATCATGTCGAGCAAGAAAGTCCTCCCTATATATGTCCTAGCATCCACTACAATATACATCGTATGTACAGTAATGGCCTCTAGGGCATACATATAACTAACAATCTCCCACTTGCACTAGGGCCATCTGTTATGGTATCGCATACCCAACAATTAGCTGCGGTTGAAGTATCTCATACTCAACCATCCCGTAAAAGTCTCTACTGGGAAAAAGGCCTTTGTGAGTGGATCCGCACTGTCGTCCTCTGTGTCTGCTCTCCTAACCTCGATCTCCCTGGAGATCAACCATCTCCATGATCAGGTGATACTGCCTAAGAATTATATCTGGATTTCTGATGGGACGGTAGTTCCTTGGCATAAGCCACAACTCCATTGTCACACAATGGTAGGAACGAAGTTCATCTTATGAACTTATATATATATCCAGACTGTCTCTTTGGTAGCATCCTTGGTAACGATGTATCTTTCCTTTAATCGTCTAGTATGTCACGGTATCTAGCTTGGAACTCTTCCAACATACCGTCCCTCCACTGAGGGTAAAGACAATGCCCGCGACTGACATTCAGTCGTCCTTATCACCCTGGAACCTTTCCAGTGATTCTCCCTAGGATCGATTGATACCATCTCACTACAACTAGTGAGTATCCTAACATCCAATTAGATCTATCTCATAGATCCAAAACCCAGGATTTAGGAGGTATCATTTTTATCCTATATGGAGAATCCTTGTGATAAGCGGAGATTGACCGAGCGTAGCATAGGAAACTCCTTCCCTATCAAGAGTATGTCATCCACGTACTCTACGAGGATCACCACCATACTCTCTAATACCTTTTCGTATATATAAGGTTCATCTACCATTTTGATGAAGTCAAACTCTTTGACTACCACATCAAAACAGATGTTCCAACTCCGCGATACCTGTTTTATCATATAAAACATCTTGCACACGTTTCCGCTGCTCCTACTGTCTACGAAGCCCTCTGGCTGTGTACTTATAGACGCTCTTTTCTAAAACATCATTTAGAAAAGCAGTCATGACACCCAACCACCAGATATCGTAGTCATGGTATGTAGCCGTGGCAAGTAGGATCTGGATGGACTTAAGCATAGCTTTGAAAGTCTCAACTTTTCCATGTACACCTAGTAATCTTCTCAAGATATACTTGCTCCTGATGGGGATTTAACCCTTCAGATAGAGCAACCAAAGTCCATACTTTGTTGGTGTATAAGGATTCCATCTCAGATCGATAAGCATCCAGCCATTCTTACAGAGTCTTACTCCTGATGGCCAGCTCGAAACTAGTTGGGTCATCATCTCATGATGCAATCCTCGCTCCCACTGTCATAGAGAAACAGAAGTATCTCTCAGGTGGGTGAGGAACCCTACTAGATCGGCGGAGAGGCTAAGGTTCGTTGGAATCTACTGAATCCTTTGGTTCTATCAAATCATCAGCTGCAGTCTGTATAGCTGGAACATTTCCAGTTCTACATAACAGACCTTGCCTCGAGCTTGTCCGGATTTTTCTTTTAGACATAGGGCGGACAACCCCAAATCTTAACAAACTTAAGATATGGGCTCTTCCCTTTCCATATCACATATGAAATGGTAGGCAACTGATTTGATTTGAACCCTATTCAATAGGTATGCAGCTTCTCAAGTGCATAACTCCCAAAAGGAAATAGGAAACTCAGTAGTACTCATCATAGAGCACACCATATCACATAGGGTGCTATGGCTCCACCCCGATACACCGACGTGCTGTGGTGTATACAGAGGAGTAATGCTGAGAGAGAATCTCATTCTCCTTTAGAATAGTCCAGGAATTCTGTGCTTAAGTATTCTCCTCCTTGATCACATCATAGGACATAATACTTTTACCCGTATTTTGGTTCTCTACTTCTAATTTATATTCTGTGAATATCTCAAAAGGTTCGGACCTGTGTTTCAACAGAAACATATGTCTGAATCTTGAGAGATTATCAGAGAATGTAATGAAGTAGAAAGAACCGGTCTTGGCATGTGTAGACAGGGGACCTTACATACATCAACATGTATCTATCCCAAGAGTTCACTAACTCTTTCTCTGTTTCCAATAAACAGAGCTGTGATCATCTTATCTTTGTGACATGACCGGCAAGTTTCACAAGATGGAAATTCAAACTAATTTAAATATGCATCTAACTGTAACTTCAGCCAGTCGGGTCGCATTGATATGACCTAGTCTACAATGCCTCAAGAAGGATTTGTTCATTTCTGAACTCTTCCTCTTATGTGTGTTCTGTATACTAAGAACTGTAGTTTGATTTAGAACGTCTATGCTTTTAGATAACGTGCCTGAACCGATCAACTCTTGATATAGGAAATGTTCAAAACATTATCCAACAATACAAAATTATATCACTTCTTTACTAATAAAGAGACTGATATGATTTTGTATATCAGGTTCGGTATCTAATAACATTCGTTCAGAATCAATGTATTCAGGTAATACAGGGTGATAGTGACCAACAGACTTGGCTGCAACACTTGCACCGTTTTCTGTCTCATGAAACTTATCACCCGTTCTCAGTTCTCTACCTATCTGTAGCCCATGTAACAGATTACATATGCGGGATCCTGATCCGGTATCACATACCCAGGACGTAAAGGATACTGAGAAACAGTTCTGTGTAATGAACACACCCGAAGATGATGCATCAACATGCACTTTCTTCGTTTGGGCGGCACGGGAATTCTGGTAATCCCCAATTTCCTGCTCTGTCCTATAACAATTATAAGTTGGAGCGGGACCAACGTTCCCCAGCTCAGTATAACAAGCGGGTTCGGTCAATATATCCATTTTATTATCTTGATTAAGGCGTGATATGGTCGCTATCTGGAGAGAGAGAGAAGAAAACACTCAGCGTATGCTCTTGCAAGATTAGATTGGTTATTTAATATATCTAATCAGGATGTCTCCCACTGTTTTAGTCAAATCTTCCTTCAAACCCTAAAAGGAAAGACTAGCCGGGATTAATTACACGCTACAAGTTCGCCAATCTTTCAGCCAGGCCAGTGTCGGTACTTTGAGGGAGGTCCCCCGTGCTATCGCACGAACCTAATTAAAGTAAACCTCGTTTTCCCATAGGCGTAACCCCGTTAACACCTTTCTAGACACCTACTTGATCGACTAATTGTAATGTGTAAAACTCTCCCAGGAGTAACTCTTACTCGCAGCGGGTATCGGGATCCAACTATCTCATAGAAGGTATGCAATCTCATTGCAAATTTCAACACTTGAAATTCCCAATAATATTTTACCCCTAGCGTGCTATGACCTTGACGCATGCCAAACAACCCATAGTCCGCTAGTCAAGTTCAACCCGTACATTTCTTGATTGAATTAAACCCACCCGCACGACCCTTGACGCATGCCAAACAACGCCGTACGAATACCCTAATCCAATCGCATCGTATGCTAGCAGATAAGCACTAGTTAGCTACCGTACACTACGCCTTGACGCATGCCAAACTACCGCAGCACGAATACTAACTAGTACTTATCTGAAATGACGGAGGGCTACGACAGGTTTTTAAGAATACCCTTTGCGTAATGAACTTGATATCGTTGTAGAATCGAGTGATTTTAAATGGAGTGTTTTTTAGGCTTTTCTAGTTTTTGCTAAAGGGGTCACTCCCGGTGAAGGGATCGTCGGCCCTTTCCTCATCGAATAAGGTGCAGGATATATCATATATACCACTATGCAAAGCAAGAACTATAGAGGCAATCAAAAGACAAACCGAGTTTGTAGCATCTGCCAGTTATTGCTAAAGGAGTCACTCCCGGTGAAGGGATCTCGGTCCTTTCCTTATCGAATAAGGTGCTGGATGTTCTACAAGGAACACCGCTATGCAAAGCAAGAACTAGAGCTACCAGTTTTTATAAACAAGTTTCTACAACATCTTAGGTTTCTTTTATTTCATTAATCTCATTAATGAAGTCCCATTTTATTATGCTTCACAAGCATCTCTTTTGAAACGAAATCTGCAATATAACATATATCTCATATATATAATATAAACATTCGTCTCAGGCAGTAATATGATCTCATCACAGAACATTGCAGCAGAAGAACATATATGAAATATTGGATATACTAGGACGTCCGTGTTTTCAATACGAGCCTGTATAAAACACGGATTCCACGGTCGCGATGAATAGCCAAACCCACATCCCTAGACCCCTACGAGAGCGGCAAGCAACACTGCCAATTCTAGGGTTAGGAGACCCGGTCTCGACTCCTCGAGATGGTCTCCCACTGGACCCTAGAACCCGGTTACTTGTGCTCCCCGCCTTGGGTCTACCTAATGCGGAAAAGTAAATAATATACAACGGTGACATCTTCCGCTACCTGGAAGTGCCCCAATAAAAGAATATTACATACAAATGAATTTTACATGAATGAAAAAGAAAAAACTCTCATCTCACATAAAACCCCCGGCTATTCAAACGCGACGATCCAATACAACATATCACAGCAACACATAATATCTCATATCATCAACGTAAACAAGTATGCGTATCCCGATTGTCGTTGATGTATAGCAACGAAGCCGGCGATACACCACATACTACGCTTACGGTCACAGAAAATAAAGTGTAAAACTACAACAGTTGGAATCCGCAACTTCCTTAGACATCGCATGCCTAACCAAATGAATTCCTTAGACATCACATGCCTAACAATTATAAGCCCCGCATTTTAGTCTCATTTATCGAAAACTCTTTTTTCAATATCAAGTCGGGCAATTCAACAAGATTCCCGACGTCCTGATCGAATGCTCGTCGCAAACTTTAGTAGACGGCTGCACCCCTGGATGCCGTCGACGAAGTGCACTAAGGCGGAACACCGCTACCGCGAGCACCCGAACAGATGCTTTCAGCGACGGGGTTCTCCTACAGTCACTTGGTCGGGGCTAAGAGGTGTAGCTGTCTATTAAGTTTTCCCGGCGAGTATCCGCGTACGCTACGTGATTGCGACAGACTTTTGATCACATCAAAATTCCGTGGCAACCGATCATCTGAGACTAAACTGCTATGTTTATAATATTCAAATTAGTTATCTCATAACTACCTGTGGATTCCAAATATTGTATCACATTCCAGATAAATAGAAAAAGTTAAACTTTCCGATCGAATCATCAAGCACCCAAGATTTCCCCAATATATCTCAACACTTGAAATCAGTTTAAAAACATTCATTACATGCCACAGTACCAATGGTCCAGCCGTAGAAGGGTCAAGCCAACGCCTCACATGTGGCACGCCGTACTGCCCCAAACCCTAAGGTTCAAAGGGCAGTTCAAGACGGTCACATAATCGAGTTAAGGTTTGTTGTCTTCTAGAGGGTCCACCGAGTTACTTGCTAGAACATTCTTAAACACGAGGAAAAATCCAACTTTTGAAAAATTTTCCGACAGGGGAAAAAGTGAGTTATTGATATCCGTTCGAACTTTTTAACAGTTTCTAAAAATTATCCGGAAAAAACACATAGACAAAATTAGGCAATCCGATCGAATAATTGAATCCCCAAAACAACCCCAGAAAAACTCAACTGTTGAGTAAAAATAAAAATTTCCAGAAGACTCAGCACATCAAGACAAGAATTACTGTGCAAGCCACGTGGTGTAACTCAGCCAAATGGCCGCGGAACCGCCGCGAAACCCAGGGTTAGGCCGCCGTTCCGCGCCTCACTTGACGAGTTACAATCACGTGCTTCACAGTAACTCATAGAATTCCCTGCTGAATTTTTTGGCAATTTTTAATTCGCAAAAATCCAAATTTTCAGAAAATTTCCAGAGAAGGGGTTTGTTCGGGTTTTCCGGGTTCGATCGGACTTCAAACTTCGTCTAGACTTCGCCTAAAGCTCTAGCTTGGCTCTGATACCACTTCAGGGTTGCTAGGCACGAGCACAAGGGTCTACGAGACATCAACCATGCCCGATTAAAAATTTAGCCGTGCCGAACAACCCGAATACGGATCTTTAAACTAGAGATTAGGCGAAAACTAACATGTTAACAACTTTAACACTAAGTGAGAAGGATTACAACCTTTGTAGATCCGGTCCTTCACTTCATATGCTCCGTGTTGTGGTCCCTTCGCTGCGATCATCGGGATCCGGACTCTCGAGAGGTTCCACGAAGAGAAAGATGCAACCTTTGCTTCCGATCTTCGATACTAAGATGACCTACCTTGAAGTTACGTTAACACAAGCTAACACTCATGAAATGATGTGAACACCCTCATCTAAATGGCAAGGGAAGATGAGGATGATGAAGTAGGATTTTTGATCTCTTTATTTATCTTTTTTTCATATTTATTCATCACTTTGGAAAAATCAAGCAAGCTTTTTCATGAAAGAATGAAGGAAGAAGAAGAATAGTGATCCATTTCCTTTTGTGATGAATAATGAAAGGATTAATATGACAAATAATGCAACCATGGTTGATTTAACCATTGTAGAGAATTAACCAAGGGTTAGGGTTTGGGTTGAGTTAAGAATGAGTCACTTGTAAATATCTTTTCCAAAACAAAAAGAAAACCTTCTAGAAACATCTAGAAAGCTTAACCCTAATCCAAACCCTAATCATGTTTAAACTCCACTAAACAAGTTGCATTAGTTATCATATCATGTTACAATATTATATATCACATATATAATATTTATCGTAACAAAATAAAATAATACAATTAACATATATCGCATATATATCAATGTATTATCCGAGTGAGAAAAAGAATCTTTTAGTGAGCAAATATTAGTTAATGTAATTTAATATATCATATATATTATTATACATTAAATTATCGAATCAACACTTGATCCGACAATCCGGCTATATCGCATATAACCGACTAATATTTATCTGTACCGATTCATCGAATCAACACTTGATCCGATGACCCGGCTGATATCAAATATCGCGAGAATACAATACGATATCTCATATCGTATTATCCACGGTCCCGCACATATCACATATGTGCCCCTACTCCGTTTTTCCTGAGTCAAGAAACCACTGTGTAGGACTCTAAAGAATCGTCAATACGCCGGCAGTAGGTGATGATCATATCAAACACCCACAAGCTGCAAGCGGTCAGCTAAACGTAACAGCTACCCAGGTATTAAGCGCTCAGAAGATCAACAAGCAAGCCTGTACATTCTCCTGTGAATCCAAACAGTAACACTCCCGTACAGTCCGGTCTCGTCGTCTGATATGTTGCATATCTCGCCTAGGGGTGGTAAACGTCAGACCCCAGTAGCTTGATAAGTCGTGTCAATATGAGGTCTATAACAGTTCGAGAAACTACTGATAACACTTACCAGTAAATCTCAGCAACCCTGGCCAGGGATTTCCGGTTATAGCCAATCGAACACAGCACAACATCAACTCCCTATACCGAGAGAGACGAATCCCCTCCTATCGCTCATTGCCTCCATGTGATTCGGGACTGTACCCAAAAGCCACCTTTTTGCACGCCCTCTTGGACGTGGTATGATGGAAATCAAAGCACAGTGGGAACCACACAAGACTCTATGACGATCTCGGTTCAACAGACTACTCTGTACCAGTGTCACCGGAGAACTGCCATCTGACGTATGGTATAATACCATCTGGGAGTTCTCGGCGAGTCCGTCCAGTGTACCCAGTCTCCACTGAGCACCCGTACACCATCCTTGATGTCAAACACCGATGGATATGGGATCATCCATCGTCCATCATATGGATCAAGATGCATATACGCTAGTCTACTCTGGTGCATCGATGCCCTGTCTCGATACACCCACGACTAGGAACAGTTATAAGATGTACTCGTCGACTACCGTGGCCCTACTAGTATGATCTCATCATAGTCCCAGTAGTTGAGTACATATCCTAAGGGCTTTATCAACATGTAATATAGAGACAATCAGAGTACATGTTAAGATAAAGTACAACCAGACAGCATACTATCATGTCGAGCAAGAAAGTCCTCCCTATATATGTCCTAGCATCCACTACAATATACATCGTATGTACAGTAATGTCAGATCAACTTCTTTGTCCTCAGGAACTGTCATAGCGAGATACACCCTAGCGATTTGCTGATCTCCGTAGGCCCGGCCTATCCCACCATCGCTCAGAGGAAACTTGAGTGCGAGATGATAGGTCAAGATCTGAGCTTGAAGGGTGTTTAAGGTGGGGCGACCCAAGAGGATGTTATAAGACGAAGGAACCCGAGCGACGAGGAAACTCACCGACATTGTTCGGGTTCTTCTTGCATCCCTAATGTTGAAAGGGAGAGTGATTTTTCCCTCAGTTTAGACAGAGTGGTTAGTAAATCCGGAGAGAACGTGCGAGGTAGGTTAGATATCATACGGGTTTAATTCCATATGCTGGAAGCAATCGTAAAATAGAATGTCCGCTGAGCTTCCTGATTCAATGAGGATTCTTCTGACTTTGTACCGATTTACCCGGGCCATGATCACTAGGGGATCATTGTGCGGGACAAATATGCCATGCAGGTCCTCGTTGGTGAAGGTGATAGGAGCAACCTTCTTGTGCTTCTTTGAGGGGGGAGCATTTAAGGTCATGACTGGCCGGATACGGCGGGTGTCTCTGTTGCTTGGAGTCAAGCCAACGGAGACGACCATGATCTGTCCGGCCGCCAACTCTTTGATGGGGGGTTAGTCTGCTTGCTCCCTATCTGCTTGACGTTTGTCTCGCATGTAATTTGCCAAGGGACCGGAGCAGATCATCTCCTCGATGTAATCGTTCAGCTGTTTGCAGTTCTCGGTCGAGTGTCTCTGTGACCGATGAAAGGCATATTATGGGCCGCGGAGTCGCTTGTCAGGCCTTTGTATCATCGGCGGCAGGTTGAAGAATCTCTCGCTCTTCGCCTCCTCGAGCATCTCGGCCCGAGAGACGTTCAGAGGAGTGTACTTGTGAAACCTTGGAGAATAGGGTTTCGAATGATCGGTCTTCTTCTTCACTTCTCGGTCTTGTTTCTTTCGGTCTGTCCAGTCTCCACGGGAAAGAATAGTGTTCACCTCAGACTCGAGTTAGATTTCCCGTTCGGTCCAGAATTTTACCTCGGCCATGGTCTTAGGTTGCGTCAATGCAAAAGAGCGGAGCCACTCTTTGTGTCTATGACTAGATCTCAGGGCGGTGATGACCGTATCGTCCCAGTGCTCGGGTTCTTCCAGGAGAGCATTATAGAACCGAGTGATATAGGCCTTGAAATATTCTCTGTCCTCACTCTTGATTATGAACAGGTAGTCGACCAACCTGTTCTGTCATCGGTTGCTGACGAAATAGCTATGGAACTAAGTAGCCAACTCGTTGAAAGTTGAGATTGAGCGCGGAGTTAGGCCGTAGAACAAATCTCGCCTGGCCTGGATGAGAGTGGTGAGGAAGGCTCGGCACTGAGCCACGCCCGAGTTATCTTGAAAGCTCATGACTGCGGTGAACGAATCCAAGTGATCTTTCGGGTCAGATTTCCCTTTGAAGATAGCCACTTTTGGCGGTTTGTTCCGGGATGAGACCCGCTCCCTTAGTAACTACTTAGTAAAGGATTTCGTGAAAGAGTCCGTGGAGTATTTTTCCGATCCGCCGGGTGAACGGGTGGCAAGCTACATATCCTTAATCTTCTTCTCGAAAATCTCGATTCGCTGCTGGTACCCTGAGGATTCTCTGTAATCGGAGTGTCTACTGTCTATGCTTTGGGCTTAGTCGATGGATCGGCTTCGGTTTCGCTTTATCACATTCCTCGATGGGAATAGCCTCGACCGCCGGATGAACAGGTGGCAAACCCTTTGTGGCTCCCCTCGACGTGCGCCATTGGAACAGCCTCGATGATTATGGTAACGTTGGTCTTCCCTGGAATCAGGCGACCTGACCAACGTCGCCTTGGAGGGCGAGCGAGCGCGACGAGCGTTGAAGCGACAATTCGGTTGGTCCTGAGACCTCGGTGTTGGACCGTTCGGCGCCCAATGGGTCATGAAATCATTTCACATATGGGGGTCGCGACTGCCGGAATTGGCACAGTTCCTGCCAAAATTTTTGGCTCAAAACTTGTTGTTCCCTTTATGAAAATAAAGAATAACCCCCATGCGTTAAACACGTGATCACTCACATGCAAAACATGTAAGTAGAGGTTTCAAATAGATTTAAATCTTATGACAGCCCCACGTGTTAAACACGTGATCACTCACATGCAAAACATGTGAGTAGCGGCTTCAGATAGATTTAAATCCTATGACAGCCCCCACATGTTAAACATGTAAGTTCTCTTGCCGCATTCTTATGGCAGTGCACACATGTATAACACGTGGGCATCGCTGCCATATATGGCAGCGCTCACGTGATAGCACGTGAGCGCCCCAATTTGAAACGCTCTCATCTGATATAATTAAATTCTATGTAATAAAATTAAATTATAATTGAGAAATATTTTTCCTGGTCTTTCTAATATTGAAAGATCTTTCTCTAACAGAGAATATTTGGATTTAAAATCTAATGGTGATAAAATATCAGCATTTAAACAATCTGATAGAATTAAATTCTATGGTTAGGAAAATATCTTCCTAATAAGATATTCATATAATAGAATTAAATTCTATGTTAGGAAAATATTTTCCTAATCTTATTAATCAAACAAGATATTCATATGATAGAATTAAATTCTATGTTAGAAAAATATTTTCCTAATCTTGTTAAGACAAACATGAATTTTTTTTTGTTAAACAGAGAGCCTTTGAATAAAATTTACCGGTTGATTTTTAAGATCAATTTTATTGATTATGGAATCAATCATGATCTCTTAATGAGAGATTTTCTCAAAACAGATTGATTTTTCTCTTCTCCTATAAATAGGAGCAAAGAAATTAAATCTAAAAAAGAGGAGAACGCCCATAAGATTTTGTAAAAAAATACATAAGGCTCTCCAAAAACTTCGGTAACAAAGAATTTAATTCTCAATAATGAAGAAGATCTTCCTCCTCTCAAATCTTAGCTAAAGAAAATACGGAGATAAAAATATCTCCACTTTACCCATCATATCATATCTAAGGGTTTAACCCTTCATAAGAACTTAGTTCTTTCTCTGGATCTGAGATCCACAAGACAACTCCTCCATAAGATGGGAATTTAATTCTCATCGAAAAGATCTTGTTCTTGAGAATCAGGATTCAAGGAAAAACAAGGTTGAAATGAACAATGATGAAAGAAGAACATAAAGAAAATAGAATTTATACTCCACGAACTTAATTCCCAAACATGAAAAGAACTTAGTTCTTAAAGAAGATGATCCCAGATTCTCAAAATATTGATCTTGGCGATTGTTAACAGTCAAAATACCATTAACAGAAGTTTAACTTCTTTAAAAAAACATGAACAGAGATTAAACCTCTAAGGAAAATGTGTGTTACATGATATCCATGTGAGCATAGATGGTAAGATGACCATGCAAGTGCGCGTCTCACGTGATACGCACGTGAGTACTCAGAAACCATGAAAATAGCGCCTTACGTGATATCCACGTGAGCGCTCAAAAGAAACAAATGATAGCGTCTCACGTAATATCCACGTGAGCGCACAGAAGCTCAGAGACTCGGCGCCTCACATGCCATATACGTGAGTGCTTGAAAGACGCCAGAGACTTAGTGCCTCACGTGATATTCACGTGAGCGCTATGTGACGAGTGCTTAACACTGCTGGGTGGTATAGAAACCCAATCTTAGCCCCAAATTGGCTAAGTCTGTGAAGCTTAAGCTTCTTCTTTGATTTTAAATCAACTGAGCCCATATGCTCATGATATCCAAGCTGATATTAGTCCCATATATAAATAATGATCTTTCATCAATGATATCCAAGCTAATCCTAATCTCATATACGGCTAATGATTTTCATCCCATATCTTCTAAGTTAATCTCAGTCTCATATAAGACTAACGATCTTTAGATCCACCATGTTCTCTTCCCTCATATACGAATTTGGTTCAAGGAGTTTCCCCAATATATTTAACCTAATAAAAGAGCAAAACTCTGTTGAATTTAATGAGGCAGCGCCTCACGTGCTCTCCACGAAGGCACCAGCGCCAGAGAAAATCTTATAAGATTAAATTCTATGGTAGCGCCTCACGTGCTCCTCACACGGGCACCAATGTGCAAAGCACATAAGAGTTCATTATATAGAGTTAAACTCTTAGATGGCGCCGCACGTACTCCTCATGCGGGCGCCAATGTGCAAAGTACAGAAGAGTTCATTATATAAGAGGTAAACTTTTAGGTGGCGCCGCACGTGCTCCTCACACGGGCGTCAATGTGCAAAGCATATTAGTACCCATCTGAAGAATTAAATTCTTGAGTGGCACCCACGTGCACGACACGTGAGAGCCAGGGCCAGATTGAATTAAATTCTACAATACTCTCTGTTAAACAGAGCCGTTGGATCAAAAATCCAACGGAGATGATAAATCATCAAAATACAAAATTAAATTCTGTTGGGAGAAAACATTTCCCAAATCTTTTTAAAATAAGAAAGATACTTTCGGTTGGATCAAAGATCCAATTATAAAATAAAATTCTATTTTGGAATATATTCTCTCAATCTTTCTAAATAAGAAAAATTGCTTTCTGTAAAACAGAGAACCATTGGATTAAAAAATCCAATGGTGATTAAAAATCACCATTTTTACAGAATAAATTCTGTACAGAGAAAAATATTTCCACAATCTTGTTAAAAACAAAAATCATATTCTCTAAAAACTGAAGTCCTTGGATCAAAAATCCAATGGTGGGTAAAATTCCTCAACTCAATTTTGAGTCCAATTAAATCAATTGGAATCTCTCAATGAGAGATTTTCTCAGAATCAAGTAACAAACTTGCCTCCACTATATAAAGGACCCGAGACTTCAAGTCTTATATAGAAAAAAAACCCATAAACTTCTGAAAAATACAGAAAGCTTCCAAAAACAATAGAGAAATCAACCCTCAGAGAGGAAGACTTCCCTTTTAAAAGAAATCTAGGTAAAAGAAATTCAGAGATCAAAATATCTCTTTTTACCTATTTTAAGGGTTTAACCCTTCTAAAAGAACTTAGTTCTTTCTCTGGATCAGATATCCACAAGAAAAGTCTTTCACAAGTTGAGAATTTAATTCTTATCGGGCGGATTTTGTTCTTGAGAATCAAAGATTCAGAAAAGAATTAGGTCCAAAAGAAAAACAAAAGGAAAAAGAACCTATAAAAGAACTTAGTTCTTAAAGAAAAACCTGATCCCAGATCTTCAAAAATTGAAGATCTTGGTGATCATTATTAGTCAAAATGCCATTAACAGAGATTTAATTTCTAAAAAAGGAAAAAAAGACCAGCGCCTCACGTGCTCCTCACGTGGGCGCCCCTTTTAATAGCACCTAGCGTCTCACGTGAAAAACACATGGGTCCCCAAAACAGAAGGCCAGCGCCTCACGTGAAACACACGTGGGCGCTGATTAAAAGTGCTCAGCACTCCATATACCGCCGAAGACAGTTAAGTGCTTAGCACTATTTGGGCAGCGCCCAGCGCCACACATGCTCCTCACGTGGGTGCCATACAAAAAGTGCTAAGCACTTCATATATAGCCAAAACGGCTGAGTGCTTAGCACTGATTGGACAGCGCCCAGCGCCACACGTGCATCTCATGTAAGCCATATAAAAAGTGCTTAGCATTTCACATTTAGTCAAAATGACTAAAAATGTTCAAAATTTATTGGGCAGCGCCCACGACAGAATGCTTCACATGACATACATATGAGCGTCAGAGCTCAAATAAGTGCTTAGCACTTTTACATGAAAAGAAAAGGGCTGAACAAATAGAGCCTAAATAAGTGCTTAGCACTTTTGAATAAAAAAAGGCCAAGTAGACTTTCCCAAATTGGCTAAGTCTCTGAAATTTTCTTGCAGCTGAGCCCAAATGCTCTTTTGCTGGATCTTAAATAAAAATGATCTTTGAAATTTTGCTAAGTTGATCTTAGTCTCAAATTAGACTAACGCATTCTTAGTAAGAACAAATTAAGCCCAAATGCTCACACATTTAAGTTGATCTTAATCTCAAATCAGATTAACGTTCCTTAAATAAACCTAAGCCCAAATCTTAAATATACGGATTTGGACTGATCCGCGCCGTACGGGCGACGATATAAACTAGTCTTCATATACAATCCACGAGCAACCTAAACAAAAAAAAACAGACATGACACGAAGTGAACTGCCGGAGCAGGAGAAAATGGTTATCGTAATGCGGTAACGTAATTAACTGCAGGGGGCTTGCGCCTGCAGGGAAAGGCATCCCCACAATAAAAAACTCCTCATAAAATGAGGGGGAATCAAATAAAATCTGCTACAACGGCCGCGTTCATCCAAACATCCGATATATGTTGCCATAAATCAACTTGGTATCTTCGGAGAGGTGGACGGATAAATCCAAATAGCATCTGCCCCCAAATTCAAGCCAGATGTCCCAATGTCTCAATCCGGTCTTTCGGTGGTGAGCAGATTCTGGCACGCCTGGTGGGACCTTTTCCTCTTTCCACTCCACACTTCATGTGTCGTGTTTCGTGAGAAAAATCGTGGTTCGCAATGGTTGCTCTTGGATTTGAGGTACTAAAATTTGGTATCTTGCTCCTATGCAGAAGAAGAAAATCGATGGCTTCCCACTGCACCTCTTACAACAGCAACTCTCGCTCCACCCCAACTGGAGGAGTGACCTACGGGCCCAACGCAGCCTCCATCTTTTCAATACCGGTGGGGCAAGTAACGCAAGCCACTATTGGGTTGTTCTTCGGGACCATACTCCCACCAGTAGGTGTCGGTGCCTCAGCGCCGCAGGAAGAAGCTTCCAAGAGCTTGTTCTTCGATCGACTAGCGACCACAACGGCCCCTCTCAACAGGCCGTCCAAAGCTGACATCTCATTCTTCAACAGGCTGTGCAAGAACCCAAACGGGCCCGCAAAGAGGCTCATGACACATGAAGGGGCTACCCCAAAACGGATAGCCCTCTAACTCCTGCTACGGGCAAAGTCGTCAAAAGTGCTTCCCCTACCAAAAAGTCGGTCTTTGAAATATTGGCCGACCATCCTTAAACCCTGCCAAGGAGTTAGTCTTCAACAGGCTGATACCAACAACAGCCCCTCAGCATATCCGGGGGCATGAAGAAGCCGCTTCTAAATATGAAGCGGTCCCGTCTGCAAGACATGCTCGACGTCTTCACCGGTGCCGAGTGAAGAAAGCTGGGGGCAACTCCCCCTCTGGACTCACCCCACCAACTCCAATGGTGGAAATTGACGCTGCTGTTCCAACCGGGAACAGCTTTGATCTGCATAGGAGGGTACGCAAGAACTTTCCAACGGCGGTGCTAAAGGAATCGCCCCCGCCTGCAGAAGCTACAGTGCAGGAAAAACCGGAGCGCCCGTATCAACGGCTTTCCTCCTAAATTCACAGGGTCTGGCGAAAAGTCCAGGACTCCATGATTGATCAAAACTACTCTCATCGACCGAAGAAATCGAAGGCTCGACAAGGGAAAAACCATCCCTTCGTCATACAGCATGAGTCTTCTTCTACACAGGCGCCTGTTACAATGGCTCCTTCAACTTCGACCTCCAAAAAATGGATGAGTCCGGAGAATGTCTCACCGTCTGCGGCAAATCCCAAAGGCGATGGACTCAAACGCCCCAAGTCTGGGTGCATGATCATACAAACGATCTATATGGCTTCCGAAAAAGAAGAAATCCGTGCTTCCATAGGACATCGACTGCAAATTCGGTCGCTGACAAAAGCTCAGGAGCAACAACAAAAACTCCAGGAGATGCTGACCAAATGGCAGCACTTACCAGGCAGAAAGAAAGCCCGGACACAATAGCCGAACATCGCCAGGAGCAGGAGACCGATACAGAGTTCCTGCGAAGGGTGCTTGAAAGAAAGGACAAGGAAGCTACTGAGCAGGCTGCTAACATAAAGAAGATGGCTCTCTTATTCCAGAATATAGTTGGAATGATGATCCAGCCAGAACCCCCAGCCAAGGATCCACTGATAATCATCGAGGATGACAGAGGGAAAACATCAAACCCTCTCCCGGCCTTATCGGCGGCCAAGGAGGAAACAATCTCCAAGGCTGCCCTTGATGATTATATCGCTCAACAAATATGAGTTCATCAAGCTAATGAAGCCGCAGGCCAAATCGTTAGTACTGGGCGACCGTATGCACGCTGGTATGACCAAATTAAATACCCGCCGGGATATACGATCCCCAAGTTCCATGTGCATAAGAGAACAAGCAACCCACACCAGCACGTCGCACAGTTTAGAGCTCTGTGCGGAAACACTGGAGGTGACGACAAACTGTTGCTTCGCCAGTTCGTTGGCAGCCTGCCAGAGACGACCTTTGAATGGTATTCGGAGCTCCCAAATGACTCTATAAGAACATTCATAGAGATAGAACTGATGTTCACACAGCGGTTCACCAGTGCAAGTGAGCGCACCCGGATCACGGCATTAATCAATGCCAGGGTAAAGTCAGGAGAAACATGGGTCCAATATGCGATCCGGTGGCGGAACCTATGGTCTAAGTGCGAAAAGAGCATCGAAGAATCCCCGACCATGGGCATATTCATCGGGACCCTTGATCCTCAAACAACTGTGTTCCAGTTCATGACGTTCTTCAAACCAACGACCTTCCAGGCTCTGATCGATAAACTGGCCCAAATAGACCAGATGGGCTACGGGCCTTCCTCCTAAAGTAAGGACCCTTGAAACGCCAACGGTAAAGAGAAAGCGGCCTTCTTCGCCAACGCTCAACAACCGAGTGGCCCAAAATCGGCTGCTCGCCAAAACAACGCACGTCCACGCCTATCCCTGGAAGAAAGGTTTGGACGCGCTTACTCATTTCCCCGCGATAAGATGAGGAGACTATTTGAGTTGGCAATGCGTAACAAACTCATTATATTACTAGACCCACGACATCCACCGCAACCCGACAACGTCAACAATCCGAACTACTGCGCCTATCACAGAATGGTGAGCCACCCAATGGAGGATTGTTATATCTTCAAGAACTGGGTTGAGGACCAGTATCAACAGGGGAAGTTCGCGCTGTCTGAGAACTAGAGGGTGACCCACCACAGAAGCACACTCCTAAAAAGGTGGATGCGCCGGGGGCATCATGCTCGCTCTTGGAAGAAACTCTATGGGAAGTCGTTCTTTCAGCAAAAACCAAAAGAATGCTGAAGGATCTATAGGCATTTCTGGCAGTCAGGTGGAAAAGCCCACTTGAACCTGAAATCATCGAAGGGGTGCTGAAACCGCGTCCCGTACCGAAAATTGTTGACAAAGGGAAAAATCCCCAAGTCAAGCCTTCAAAGTCTTCGAAAAAAAGAAGAAGGCCAAGAAGCCTGTGCAGCCAGCCGAGTATGACGACAATCGTATAGACCTACAAAAGTACATTGACGCGCTGGAGGAGTACAACCAGAAGGCACGAAAACCAGTCACGCTCGAAGAGTTCCTCAAGCATATTCTTGAGAATGAAGATAGTGACAACGATGAGGAAAATAACTCATCAGAAGAAACCGAAAACTATGTAACAAGTTGCCACATGGTCTCCCCATTCGTCGTTAAATGACAAATAAACTCCCTCAGCATCAGAAAACAACGCAGAGGAACTGGGGACAGAATCGGCGCTAAAATCTCCGGAACTGCCAGAAGACCCAATCGATAGGCAGTTAAACGAAGCCTTTCGAAGAAGTAAAGCTGACCGAGAATGCGAAACAGCCATATACGAAAAGGCTAAGCGTCAGCGTCATGATGAAGAAGCTACGGCAAGGCAGAGTCGTAAAGTACTCAACCCAAACCAAGGCATACCTGTGACAAATAAGAGCAGGATTAAGGTAGAGAATCGGTTCGCCAAAGCCCTGTCAATTGGAATGAAGCTGCCACCTCCGGTAGGAAACACTCCCAGGGTCATATGTCTTGACGGAGAGGATTCACATCCAAACTACTGCCTATATCATCGGAGGGTTAACCACCCTATCGAAAAATGCAGTACCTTCAAGAAGTGGTGGCAAAGATATGTTGCTCATCAAAAATACTTCAAGAGGATAAAGCGCGAAGCTCGTCGACGGCAAAAGAGTGCGACAGATGCGTGTGAAAAACGACTGGCAACTGTCATATGGTTGGTACAGTTCAGAAGGGAAAAAACCCCAAGTTTTTACTTTCGGGAGAGATTCTGAGAAAGAAATATCTCTCAACCCTCTCTCCAAAGACTCCACCTCAGAAAAAGAAGAGGAAGAGAAGAACTGTGAGAACATTCAGCTGCGTAACCGCACGCTTCCTGAAAAGAATCTCGGACCTACAAACAAAGATTTGAGCAAAAAAGACAAAAGTAAAGAGAAAATATCTGAGAAAATTACTCTCTACGATGGAGTTGTCAAAGAGCTCGCAGCGAAAGACTCGCCTAGAAAAAATAAGGTGGATTACAATGACCTAGCACATCTGAGAAAAATACACTTACAACCGAGCATATTGGATACTCTCCTCCTGTCCAAAGAGACATGAGATTCTCTTATCAAGGCATTACAAGAGCCTGATCAGTTCTAAGCTTTCCTTGCAGAAAAGAAGATGGGGGACGATGTCACATCCCGCTTCCCGGTGTACAGGGAGGGGATGCGGCGAGATCCGCTACGTATTTACTCAGAAGTAAATACGCTAAGAATAACTAAGAAATATAAAGTAAAATGTATACAAGAGACATAAATATAAATGAACAGCAACTTTTATTTATTTAACAATTCTTTACAAGTATAACTGGTAATGTAAATACAGGAATAGAAAGCAATGCCTAAACAATGGCATAACTGAAATGAAAAGTATATACAGGTGCCTACAGCTCTGGGTCGATGGCAAACTGCTCCAAGTCCTCAGTACTGGGCTCGATCTCTAGTAAGTCGGATCCACCTGACAACATTCCAAGGAAAGAAGAAAAGGAATGTTGTCAGCGAATAATCGCTCGGTAAGTCCCAAAGAATGAGAGAAGTAGAATAGACAAAAAAGAGAATATAACTGTATAATGTTATCTTTTGTTCTATTAACGCAGTTATTTGTAGCTTGGTACAGATATGCCAGTGTATACGATAGGAGTCCTACTATTCCGGAGACTAAGGTATACGGAGCATAAGAAATCGTTAAGCCACGGTACAACAGCAATGGATATTCAGGTTAGGTGTATTAAAGTGACCGTCTCGTGCCACTTCTAACACATTTCGTACCATTCTACCCCTTTAAAAAAACCGTAATGTCTTTTATATTGATTGTATTGTATTGTTATATAGATGGATGACTTACCGAAACTATGATATCATGTAAACAGAATGGATATAAATGGATAGTCATGTAATCAGAGTATATCCATAGTTCGGTTCGGTCAATATAGATTGAATTCTGGTATAAATGGTGTTTACCGCCGGAAACCGGGAAGACGCGGCGAATGACTTGCCTGAATCTGGGGGCGGATGCTAATTGGTGCTATCCGTCCACCTCTCCGTAGATGCCAACTTAATTTATAGCACCATGCATCGAAGGTTTAAACGGATGCGGCCGATGTAGCAGACTTCGTCAGATTCCCCCTCGTTTAAGGGGCTTTTGATTGTGAGGACACTCTTCCCTGCAGGTGCAAGCCCCTGCAGTTAATTATGCTACCGCATCGCGGTAACAACTTTCTCCTTCTCCAGATGGTCACTTCATGTCGTGGGTGTTTGTTTTGTTTATGGTTGCCCGTAAATTGTATACAGACTAATTTATGTTGTCGCCCGTAGGGCGTGAATTAGTCCAAATCCGTATCTTCTTAGATTTGGGTTTGAAGTTTGGGTTTAAGGATATGTTAGCCTCATTTGAGACTAAGATCAACTTAAACGTATGTTAAGGATACGTTAGTCTAATTTTTAGACTAAGATCAACTTAACAGGATCATTTAGATCCGAAAAGAGAGCAATTGGGCTCTATTGTTTAGTTTAGGGACATTGCGGTCGATTACCAGTTTAAGGACATGGTGGTCCAATGTTAGTTTAAGAACATCTCGGTCCAACGGTAGTTTAAGGACATCTCGGTCCAGGTTAAGAACATCGTAGTCCATGAGTTTAAGGACCCCACAGTCCGTAGTTTAAAGACATCGTAGTCTATGAGTTTAAGGACATCGTAGTCCATGAGTTTAAGGACCCCACAGTCCGTAGAAATGTGTGGTCATCGAGACCCGTCACCTCTCTAAAGACGTTGAAGGATTACAACGACAAATATCAGAGGAGTAACGAGATGTACCCTCGAACTGGTGTGAATTGTTCGAAAGATCTGTAGCCCAGTTTGAGACTAAGATCTGTTAAATACTTGTGAGCAGATGTGCTCAGTTTAATATAAGTTGAGAACATATGTCCAGAATTGGGCTAAGTCCAATTAAAATGTTTAACATTTTTTTGTTCTGGCTATTGATCCTTTACTTGGGCTCGGCCCTTTTAGTAATGCTAAGCATTAAATCCTGACATCTTTTGTCTTGTATTGAATGCATAGCATTCATCAGAACAAAGTGTGTTCTGAAAATACGCCACGTAGCGCGCCAGGAGCTTTGCGCCAATTAGAGAGCGCATTGCTCTTCTGTCGAGTAGCGCACACGAAAAGGACACGTGTCGCGCTTAGCGCTAAGCGCCAGCTTATGAGCGCATTGCGCTTTCAATTTATAAGCGCTTTACGCTAGTTTGGTGGTGCACCAGTGAATGACATGTGGCGCGCTTGGCGCTGAGCGGCAGCCCATGAGCGCAGTGCGCTATTTCAGAAGCGTAAAGCGCAAGTTGCATATGTGGTTGACACGTGGCACGTTTTGGCGCTGAGCGCCAATCCAAGGATCGCAAAAGTGCAGTTCATGAGTGCAAAGCACTTTTCAGTAGTGCAAAGCACTTTTCAGTAGCGCAAAGCACATTTGATCAAATTTATGATCAGAGAACAAGTTTATGTTCTCCATTTAAAGGAGGCCTTGCCTCATGGTTCAAGAACAAAAAGTTCTTATTTATAAAAAAGGGCACTGCCTTTGTAGATCAAGGATCTATGAATGAAGTGAATACTCTTTTTAGTTTTTATAGTAAGATCTCTGATCTCTCTTTTTTTTATCAAAGACCTTGGTCTTTTGTAGATCTATGATCTTTTTTAGAAGATAATTCTTCTTTTATGAGATGATTTCATCTTTGTGTTCAAGAATCATGTTCTCTACCTTGAAGAAAATGATCTTCTTTCACCAAAAGCTTGCTTTTCTTTTTCTTTGAGTTTTTCTCAAAGTTTGCAGGGGGGTTTCTCTATATCAGACTTTAAGTCTTGGGGCCTTTATATAGGGCCAATTGATTTGTTAAATCAGTTTTAAGAGATCTTTCTCTGATTGATTTGGGAATATTTCCCACCGTTGGATTTTTGATGCTAATGGTTCTACTTCGCAGAAGATAATCTTCTTGTTTTAATAAGATTGAAAAGATCTTTTCGTAACAGAATTTTAATTCTAATTAATTAATAATTTATTATTATTAGATCTTTTGATCTAACGGTGGGGAATTTTTAATTCCAGCATTGGCGCCCCTTGCGCTAGCGCGCCTGCGTTTGACACGTAGCACGCAGCGCAGAGCGCAGCGCAACTGCGCTAGCGCACCCGTGTTTGACACGTGGCGCGCAGCACAGAGCGCTGAATCTGAAGCGTTGCTTCAACTTTTGAGTTTTGAAATTTTAAAACAGAGTTTTGCTCTGATTGGGGTGCGCTGCCTAGGGCGCAGTGCACCTGGCGCTAGCGCATCCGTGTTTGACACGTGGCGCACAGCGCACCTAGCGCTGGATCTGAAACGTTACTTCAATTTTTTTGAATTTTGAATTTCAAAATAAAGCTTTGCTCTGATTGGGGGAAATAAATGCCCCCCCCACCATTGCGCTCACGTGGCGCACACGTGAGTGCAGCGGTGGCAACATCTGAGCCCTTGGATCAACTCAGAAGTTGAAGAGGCGGTTCAAGGCCTATAAATAGGACCTTTGGTCCCTTAGATGATTTCCATCCTCTTTCTTGAGAGTTTTTATTCAGAACATTGATCTTCAGTTAAGAACTTTTCAAGAGTCAGTACTCTATCAAAACTTAGGTAAAGTTTAAAAAATTTTAATTTTTAATGTTTAATAAATTAGGGCTTTACAGAGCCTTGCTCTTCATAGATCTTTGATCTAAAGAAAACCCATTTAGGGTTTCATTAACAGAGCTTTGCTCTCATGAACCCACAGATCTAAAGAGATCTTTTCTTGGGGTTTCTTAGCCCATGAATCAGAGCTCTGCTCTTTGATAATATGTAGATTTCTTAATCTTTGATGAAGAACTCTTAAGCGTTTTTTCACGGATCTTGAAGATCCCAGAATTTTTAATTCATAAAAAATTAGTTTTAATTAATCCTCGATGGATTTTTCCATCATCATTACAGAGCCAGGTTCTTTAAGGAATTTTATTCCTTCATGATCAGAGTTTGACAAGTGTCACTCTGTCATAGAGCCTTGCTCTCAAAGAGAGATTTTCTCCTTTTCCCGAGTGATTTCTCATTCATTGAGAATTTCCTTGAGGATTTCCTCATTAATTAACAGTCTCATCCAATGATGAGGCTGTTTTATTAATTTTTAATCGATGAATTGTCATCTAGATTTTGTGGGTCTCCCTTTGGTTCCCTTTCCACTGCATTGCAGTGTGGTACAACTTTTAAAGTACCGAGTGTCAGAAAATTGAATTATAGCACTGAAAATTGACTTCTGTCCCCCCTTTTTTGCAGGCGACATGTCTTCCGATGCCACGTTTCCATTCGTCCATTCAGAGGGAGGATTCCCAGAGGCACCTGTGGACCGGGAGGTCCTTGCACTCATCAAAGACCGTGACCCAGAACACAAAAATCTCCACTTGTGGGGAAGATGGTATGACCAGATTATCAGAGGTCGTCAAATCTTCTCTTGTGCGAAGCCGTCGGAGCCGATCTCGGCGATTCCGTATGCAGATGCACCCCCGGTGAAATATGCCGTGGAGGTTGTCAATTGGAATTCGGGGGGTCTTCTTTAACCTTCAATTGCCGCCGTACCCATGCAGCTGCCGGTGGCTTTGGATACCCTGGGGCGGCATATATGCCAGGGCGAGTCGCGCCCTTGGGGACAACCCTACAACATCGGGCTAACTCCCCGTCATCCGGCCGGGTATTTGCAGTGGGCCAGGTACATCTTGTCAGCGAAGAAAATGCAGCTGCTGAAGCTCGGCCTATACCCTGCGGTTTATGCTTTGTTGTTCCAATATTCTGCTCCTCCCACATGGTGGATTAAGGCGTTCTTGGAGCAGTGGAACATCCCAACCCATACCTTCCTTCTACTGGACAGAGAAGTCTCCATCTTCTTAGAAGAATTTGCTGAGGTTTCCGGTCTACCGGTTAGGGGGGAGTACTATGAGGAGCTGCTTCCTCCAGATAAATACGTTTTTGCCACCAAGCTGATGGTGATGGGCCTAACGCCAGAGAACGCCATTCAGCACCAGTTTCCTTGCCTGATAAAGGTGTTGAACATGTACGAGAGCCTCTTCTTGGAATCCGGAGGTCGAGCGGTCAGTTTTGCGGACTTCATTGCCCAGTTTCTTCGCCCGGAGATTTTGTCGCAGCGAAGCGAAAAGTTTGCCAAGCTCGACGACCCCTTCGACTTTGGTTTGGACTGTCGACCAGTACTGGAAGACGATCAGAAGGGCTTTTTTCTTCCTGATGCTGCGATCATCCCTCTGTCAGAAATCGTCGCTTCGGGCATTGACAAGGAGGCTTTCTTTCTTGGGTTTCTTGGGCTATGGTTGTGCTGGTTCGCGCTCCCTATGCATCCTCGTTACATGAGGCCTTCCTTCTTCTACCCGCGCATCGTATGGTGGCTGGAATACAAGTGGCCATCGGGATTGCCGGGTTAGCCCATTTATACCATGGTCTTAGCATGGCGGCGGATACCACTGAACCGGGGGTGCATGCTGCCAACTTCCCGATGCATTACTTTACTTCATGGATGGAGATGCACGTGCTCGGGGTCTTTGGCATTCAAAAGATACCCTCGTTTTACGAGAAATGCAACTTCCCGCGAATTATGCGGCTAGTTGACGCCTCTATCGTGAATCCGTCACAGCGGGAAGCTAGGGGCTTGCTTCTTCGTCCGTGCACGGTCGGAGATGGTATGTCTTTCACGGACAAAGTCCTGACGATCGGCCAGGAAACTTCTAAGACGCTGTTGGTATTGCGCGATGTTTTTAAGGACAGGGCCTCCGTGTTGAAAGCCCGAGAGATTCTCCATTTATACTCCATCAGGCCGGGCTTTCTTGTATTCAGGCTAAATGATGCAGCGCTATTTATGAGATACAATCCCTATCATTTTGCCCAGCAGCTGAGCAATAACCAGGGGGTCCCGCTGGAGGCTTTCTTGGTAGAACCCGCTGCCACCAGAGAGGGAATACGGGGCACGCTGCATCACTTCATGCGCTTGAATACGGGCTCTCACTTCTTCATTAGTGAGCCGAGTTGCGTCCCGAGGGCCCTTAACGTACACGTAGCCTGGTATCAACACGTGATGGGTGCTGTTATCAGGGAAGAGAGGCGGCTGCTACTCGATCACAAGAGTGCGCCCCCTGCCGGTGATCGCAACGTCCCTTTAAAGCGACGGATCGCTGTCCCTCCTCCGCCAAGAGAGGTTGCTGCAGTTGAGCCTCTACGTGTGCTAAGCCCTGCGCGTGGATTGCCCCGTGCTCCTGTGGAGACGGTGGATGTGCCATCGGTGCCCCGTGTTCCAACGGAGACGGTAAATATAGATTCACCCGAATCTGGCGTGGGCTCAGATATCAGGACTCACCGTCCCAAAGTGCCCACCAAGCGCAAGCTGGTGCTGGCTGCAACCGGAGCTCACTCGCAGAAGAGGAAGAAGAAGTCGCTCTTCTCTGCCGATGTCGTATTTGGTCAGGAGCCTCATGCTCCTTATAGTGAGGGCTTGAGCGAGTATGGGATAAATGAGGGCTTATTCATGCCGCCAGATGATACTGATCTGGCGGCTGCCATCGCAGCTTCTGAGCAATTGGCAAGCTAAGAAGAGGGGTTGGCTATCCTCGCGCGATCAGGTAATCATTAGTCGTATTCTTCGCCATTGCATCGTACTTCTATTATTGTGTTTTGACTGACGCTTTTCCTTCTTTAACAGGCATTTCCACTGAAGAAGCTCTTGCAGCTTCTCTCAAGACTTTTGAGGAAGAGGAAAGACTTCGAGCATCCTTAGGCATCGGTATGCTTCGGTTTATCGTGTCTCCGCTCCCCTTTTTTTTATATAGGTGATCTGACCCCGCTTTATCTTATCGCAGGGACCACAATGCCGATACCGTAAGCTGATGTGGAGATTCTTCCCGGGCCAGCCACCGGAGTCCCGGCCTCTACGGCACTGCCGAAAGAGGCCTTACTCAAACGACCGATGACGGAAGCCCTGACAGCTCCAGAGGTAACCCTTGGTGCGGACGATGATGTGTTGTTGATGGAGGCATCTAGAAGGTCCGCTTTGACGGTTCGAGCGGAAAGGAAGCGCCGAATGCGTGCGGCAAGAGAGCGTAGTGCTGCCTTAGCCGCAGGTGCGGGTTCGAGCACCGCTACCCCTGCCGCTACTCCTTCAGAGGAGTCCTCGGCTGCCTTGCCTACTGCCTATAGATGAGCAACACGTGCGGCTCGGGAAGCGGTCGGAAGACCAACCCAAGATAATGTGACACGGGGTTCCGTTGTCAAAGTTCTAAGTATCAATTCTCATATATCTTATCTTGCAGAGCCGTGTCTTCTCGAAGAGGTGGCGGCAACCGCTGAGCCTGAGGTAGCGGTGGAGGAGGTAGCTGTGATTGTCGAACCCAAGACGGCGATAGGCGAGGTGGCTGTAATTGCCGGGCTCGAGGTAGTGACTGGTAAGTCAGTCACGATTGCCGAGCCTGAGATAGCTGTAGGTGAGATGGCTACAGCCGCTGAGCCCGAGGTGGCCGCTCCTTCTCAAGAGTCGGGCACCGCCCCAATCATTGCTCTTTCTACCTGCGACCCTTTGCTATCTCCTAGCGTCGCGAGCATTACGACGGCTCTGGTAGAGTCAGGGGATGAGGCGACAGGAGGTGAGACCTTCCCGATGGAAGAGGATGGAGCAGTTGCTGTGTTAAGTGACGCCCTTGTCGCGGTTCCGACTGGAGACTCACTAGGTAGATTTTGGATCATTGCTTTTCTTTTTATTCTGCAATCTTTTTCAATCTTTCCTGACAGGGTTTATCTTGTTTCTAATGCAGGTGCGGCTAGTGCTGATGTCGCGCTATCCGAGGCAATGCCATCAGCTACCGCCTTGACGGTGACACCTCCTCTACCCTCTCTTATACCATCTCAGATGTTGGAAGGTGTGGATTCATGACCCATCAGTCTTATTTTTAAGCTGTATAACTTATGTACTGACGTTGCATTACTGCGTCCTTGCAGGAGTCCTTTTTGACCACCTGTATCAGGTGATGTACCCACACTTCTCCTTCCTGTCAGAGATTAATCCGCCTGCTGGTGTCGGTGAGTATCTTTTCTAAACGATGTCCTTTCTTTAATGGGCAGTCGCATTACTGCTAACTCTTCTTTATATTGCTTGTAGCCTTACAAATTGAAGGAGGGGACGAGGCTGTCGTTGCGCTACCAGTTCTCCCAGCTCTGCCCCCTGTTACAGCCGGTATAGTAGACTCTATTTTCGTGTGTATGTATATTTTTTATTTCTCGAGTCGTGATCTGATTGTGATTTATTTTGCATCAATCACATCGACTCCAGCCTCTTTCGAGTCTCGCATTATGATGTCGGCATGGCCCTTTTCCAGACATCCGTCCTCGAAAGGCGGCGCAAATAGTCTGCGCATGCTGAGCAACTATATTGAGAAGCTCGACGTGGAGACTCCTACATCTGCTGCGGATTTTGCCATGAAGGTTAACCCCATTCTGGCGACGCTCGTGAACTTTCATGGTGAGGGCGTCGTTGAGTCTTGGGTTAATCGCTGCAAGGAAATCGAGGCTTGCCTGCACGAGCTTGAGCTTAGGTGTCCTGCACCTGAGATTCTGGCTGTGAGTACTCAACGTGCTGCGTGGATCGAGCAGAGCACTTCTTACTTCTGCCATCTTGAACAGGAAGTGGCTTTAAAGCAGAAGGAATGTAAAGAAACTTCAAGTGAATCTGCTCGACTGCATGCTTAGGTTGATGCGAATGCTGCTCAGTTGAAAGTTATCTTCGAAGGCCTTCTGCGATGCATTTTTGATGGGTTAACATTGAGGCAGAAGCTCGACGTCGTCGAGCAGGATGCACAAGATCGTGAAGCAGCTCAGCGGGCCGCCGAGGAACAACTTTTGTTTTACTTGCCGCAGCGAGCCCAGGTCAAGAAGAGGGGCTGAGGGAAGTGCGCGAGCGGCTGATTGGATTATTGAAAGCGATTCCTTCTTAATAATTTTTTTGTACCATTTGTAATTTTGAATAAAATGTATTCGTTCTTTTATTCTTTCATATGATGTATTTTGTACCCAATTGAATTCATGAATAAAAGATACACATTTTTTTTGCAATGTCTTGTGTTATCTCTCTGCTTTCTTCTCTCTTTTGTTATCAGCATGTCACCTTAGCAAACATAGCCGGCAGATGATAGAGTGAGCATCTTGTCTTGGCTTCTTCGAGGGGTAGTGATGGTTTAGGAAGCAGGTTCAGATCTGTTACTTAAGACTTTTCAACTTTATGAGCCGTGAGGGTCTCATTAAGACTTTTCTCCCTACGAGTTGAGAGGATCTTGTAGGCGTGTTTTCTCCTTAGGAATCGTGAGGATTCCTATGTGTGTTTTCCCTTATAAGTCGTAAGGATCTTATAAGAGAGTTTTCTTCCTTACGAATCGAGAGGACCCGTAAGTGTTTAGTGAGATAGACATGTAGATGACGTATTTCCGAAACGGGGTCATATGGATGACGTATTTCCGTGACGGAGTCATATGGATGACGTATTTCCGAACGGGGTCATGAGGATGACGTATTTCCTAATGGGGTCATATGGATGACGTATTTCCGAACGGGGTCATGTTGATGACGTATTTCCGAACGGGGTCATGTGGATGACGTATTTCCGAGCGGGGTCATGTGGATGACGTATTTCCGAACGGGGTCATGTGGATGACGTATTTCTGAACGGGGCCATGTGGATGACGTATTTCCGAAGGGGTTCATGTGGATGACGTATTTTCGAGCAGGGTCATGTGGATGACGTATTTCCGAGCGGGGTCATGTGGATGACGTATTTCCGAGCGGGATCATGTGGATGACGTATTTCCGAACGGGGTCATGTGGATGACGTATTTCCGAACGGGGTCATATGGATGACGTATTTCCGAACGGGGTCATATGGATGACGTATTTCCGAGCGGGGTCATATGGATGACGTATTTCCGAACGGGGTCATATGGATGACGTATTTCCGAACGGGGTCATGTGGATGACGTATTTCCGAACGGGGTCATGTGGAACGGGGTCATGTGGATGACGTATTTCCGAACGGGGTCATGTAGATGACGTATTTCCGAACGGGGTCATGTGGATGACGTACTTCCGAACGGGGTCATGTGGATGACGTATTTCCGAGCGGGGTCATGTGGATGACGTATTTCCGTGCGGGGTCATATGGATGACGTATTTCCGAGCGGGGTCATGTGGATGACGTATTTCCGAACGGGGTCATATGGATGACGTATTTCCGAACGGGGTTATGTGGATGACGTAGCGTCTGTTGTAATGAGACGAATATCGGAGTGGTCTCTAGGTTGTCTGTGAGCCATTGAGATATGGCTTCTTCTTCTGATGGTGCCTGGGAGGGAAGGCGTGATTCCTTCTTTTTTTGTGCCCCTGGATTGTGTACAGGGATTGATGTAATATCACCTGTAGGGCATAAATTTTATATGTTTTTTATTTCCGCGATGCTCTATTATTTCATCTTTTATATTGCGAAGGTCGCGATTGCCCAATCATTTCGGCTATTTTTCGTGGTTCCCAATCATTCGGCTATTTATTTTATTTTTACTCGCTGCCTTTTGTTGCGAGTTGCCCAATCATTTCGGCTATCTTGCATGCATACATTTTTATTTACTGATTTTGTTGCAAGTTGCCCCATCATTTCGGCTATTTCGTATGCATGTGTGGCTCGCTAGCTTCTCGCTGCAAGCCTGGAATTAGACACCGATTTCGGCATCAGCACCGCTACAACTGGGATATTGCCAGGAGCGAATCATCATTTGCCTCTGTCGATGTCGAACAAAGGTGGCTTAGTAGACAGGGTTAGGATCCTGTCGACTAAGGCTTTGACTTCATGAGCCATAAGGGTCTCATAAAGGTATTTCTCCCTGCGAGTCGTGAGGATCTCGTAGGTGTGTTTTCTCCTTATGAATCGTGAGGATTCCTAAGTGTATGGTCTCTTATAAGTCGGAAGGATCTTACAAGAGTGTTTTCTCGTTATAAGTCGAAAGGACTTATAAGGGCTGTTCACCGGGTAGATTTATCCCTAGTCACGAATGGGACTCTGTTAGGGAAATGTTTATTCATGCCCGTGGATTGTATACAAGGGTCAGCATTGAGCCGCTTGTAGGGCAGAATCGGAGGTTGTGGTGGCTGCTTAAGAACAGGTTCAGATCCCTATAGTTTAAGACTTCGGAATCTTATGAGCCGTGAGGGTCTCATAAAAGGGTTCTCCTTACGAGTCGTGAGGATCTCGCAAGTGTAATTTCTCCCTAGGGATCGTGGGGATCCCTAAGTGTGTTTCTCCTTTGTGAGTCGTAAGGATCTCACGCAGGTGGTTTCTCCTTACAAAGTCGAGAGGACCTTGCAAATGTCTTTTAACGAGATTGCGCCCTTTCGGGTTTTCAAAAAACTCGCCGGTAGCCCTGCTCTTTTTACTCACGGAGCCCTTTCGGGTTTTCATCCATGCCCATTTTACTTATGGACATACCGTTTTCTCTTTTTTTTATTCTAACGAGGTTGCGCCCATTCGGGTTTTCACAAAACTCGCCGGTAGCCCTGCTGTTTTTACTCACGGAGCCCTTTCGGGTTTTCATCCGTGCCCATTTTGCTTATGGACATACCGTTTTCTTTTCTCTCTCTTTTTTTATTGTTTTTTCTTGTATCAGCTTTGTATAAGACTACGGTAGCGCCCCGGCCGTCTGTACGAGGCCAAAATGCGGAAACGAAAACTTTTTCAAACTAGAAACCAGCGCTATCGTATGCTTAAAACCCGGATCGAACCATTAACCTACAACTAGCTATCTATAGAGAGGGTTAGAAAGCTACACCGATCAATCCGTGTCCTTCGGTCTTTGGTCACCATCCCAAGCTCCTTGCGGCATCTCCGGTCTCGATCTCCTCGTCGGAAAGGGCACCACATCATCGATTCTTTTTACGGGCTGCCGCTTCGTCCGAAGCAACTCGGGCACGAAGTGTGCTAGCCGACGTGTCCAAGGTGATGTAGAGAATATTTGTGATCACTTTGTCTCTTGCATCCATGAGTTGGATGGAGGTTAGAGGTGAAGCCATTGATGGAAGTTTTCAGCTAAAGGAAGAAGAAGAAGAAAGGAGCCTTTTTTCTTTTCTTATGTGAGATGATAGAATGAGAGTGAGAAGAAAATAATCCAAGAGCTAACCATATACATGGCTACCCCATCTCTCTCTCTCTTTCATTTCACCATATAAATCAATCACAAATGTGACATGTGCACTTAAAAAGAGACCATGAGTCACTACTCTTGCACATGCCACATTAAATGCACTCCATGATGACCTCTAGCTCATAATTTCCATTTGTAAACATTAATCCAAATGTTTGCAGCAATAAAAAGATACGGCAACATCTAAAGTAAACTCGTGACGGATCACAAGGATACCCCTCACCTGTATATACATACCTGCATCCGCATTCCGACTGAATGCGAATGCGATGAGACTAAAGTAATCCAACAAATCTAATACTAGGATCCGGCTTAAACCAAAGCCCACTAGTATGATCCGTACAATCATGATGCGTGCAATACCGCACGTAAAAGATCGAACCCTGCCATATATCATACGGCCTCTACAACGTTTCGCCCGAAACTTAAGAAACTGACTGTGGGGGACTCTAAAGACTCGTTAATATTTTGGCTGTGGATTTAACCACTAGCACGTCAGAGGTATTAGCCGTACATAACGGGCTACCAGGTATTGACCAAAAGGGAGGTCGATGAGCGAACTCATCCTGACACCCTACTGAGCCTGTCGATAACAATATCCGTACAGTCCGGTCCGTTCTTCTATGAGCATCGCATGGCGGGCCTAGGGGGTTGGTAAAAGTTAGACCCCAAAAAGCAGTACAAGTCGTGTCGGAGTATAGCCCAGAACACCCAGAGATACTACTGGAATACCTACCAGTAAATCTCCTGCCTTAGCCAAGGACTTCGTGTAATGGCTCTCCTAGACACAGCACGATCTCATCCCCAATACCGGGAGAGACGAAACCTCTGCCGATCCGCTCACTGCTTCCATGTGGCTCAGGACTGTACCCAACTAAAACCTGTTTGCACGACTCCTTTGAGCCGTGGTAGGGTAGTAATCAAAGTACAGTAGGAACTCACACGAGACAAATGACAATCTCAGGTCGATGAACTAACCTGTACACATGTCACCAGGGAACTGCTATCTGACGTCAGGTATAATACCAACTAGCATGTTCCCGGCGAGTCATGTCCGGTATACTCATAACCCAATGAGCACCTGTATACATCTTAGGTGAACCAACTGACACCAATGGCTTGTGAGACCGGCCACCGCCCCTCGTCGGGGTCTCGACTGTGTACACTAGTCTACTAATGGAGTATCGATGCCCAGTCTCGAAACTCCCATGACTAGGGACCACTTTAAGGATGTGCTTATAGACCCCAGCTCCCACGTATATGATCGCCATCATACTGCTGGTAGTCAAGCAAGAATCCTAAGGGCTCTATCAACGTGCAATAGTGACCTATAAGGTCACGTGAAGTAGTACACGATGATAAAGATAAACCAGATAGCATACTATCATCTAGAGTAAGATTTTCCTACCGGTATAGGTCCTTCCTCAATCATTGCAATCACGTGCCTGTGATCCAATAATTGACTCTGAGGGCACTATATCCAACAATCTCCCACTTGCACTCAAGGCTAATTATTGCGATGTCGCATACTCACAGCCCGTGTGATACCGAACACCCAACTCCTCTACTAATCAGTCTCACAAAGCCCGTTTGCGAAACTATTGTGTTTGAGGAATAGCCTCAATGAGTGGATCCGCCCTGATGTTTCTTTCTATATCTCTCTTTATCTCAAGTTCGCGGAGAAAGCCATCTCCCGAAATGAGCAATACCTGTCTTAGAATATGTCTGGATATCTGATGGGACCTAGTTCATAAATGAACTCCAAATCCAAACTTCTTAGACTGTATCATCAACTGAACTTAATCAGTATCCTGCGCCACACCTCCCTCGGTATTCGCTTGGACCACCTGTCCAAAATACTGCCCCTCATCAGAGGGAAAACTACAACTCTGACAGCCACTCGGTCATCCAGGTCACCTTGGAAGCCTGGAATGATAACCGTCTCCTAAAAGAGGCTATTGTTATCATATCCCTAGAACATCCACTTATGTTCTAAAACTGCTTCTGAATGTTTCTCCAGGATTGGATCAATATCAACTTATTGTATCTACTGCAAAAAACAACATCTGGTATGGTACTTAACATCTCATGATTAACTCAATTGCCTAAGCAAGTAATCTGCCAATCATGCGCATCCCTCTCCCCTTTAGTCTGTAAGAAACCTTTAGAGAGGGTGACTCCATCACCTGCAGCTACACCACCGTGCCAGGAGTCATCCATTCTAAAACACCTTTAGAATGCTGTCTAAGTACCCAGATTGGGAAACTACCCAAATCTTGATCTAAAACCATAGATCTAGTAACCAGAATGATATAATATCTATATCCTATGTGGAGAAACCACTGTGTGACAACCAAAGTATAACCGATTGTAGTATAGGAATTTCATTTCCTACTCTGTGTATGTCATCCAAATACCAGGACATCACACCCTACTACTTTCTTAACAGATCCATCCCCTATTCTGATGAAGTCAAACATATAACTGTCACATCAGAAATAGATGATCTATCTCTGCTATATTTGCTTTAGTCCATAAATAGACATAAGCTACTTGTCCACTATACTTCCGTTGCTCCCACTGACTACGATAACCCTCTGGCAGAGTCATATACACGTACACTTCTAAAGCTAGTTTAGAACGACGCTATACTTATCCTCCTGCCGGGTCTCACAGTCTGGAACAACAGCAATGGCAAGTCTAGGTAAACAAGAACCTCCCTGTCACCGTCTTTGAGGCTACCGGAGTACCTCTCGGGTGCCTGAGGTTACCCACCATATCTGTGGAGTGGCCAATGGAATGTCAAACCAGATTGAATCTTTAGGTTCTTATCAAATTTTCAGTAATCGTTTGCGGTTCTGGAATCACTTCCAGTTCTACCATACTCCCACTACTGTTTTCTGAAAAAATCCATTTTACTAAAACTGTGACGAGTCAAGAACAATATCACTATTGGTCTTCCAGATGGTAGAAAGTCAACCCTCGTCATAGCCCGGGTCAAACCACAAACAGCCATTACAAAAACGTGCCTTGAGTTATCCAGAGTCTGTTTTTAAGCATAAGCCGGAAAACTCCCCGTACCTTAACAATGTTAAGATATGAACTATTCTATATCCAATATAGAAACAGAGGTACTGATTTAACTGGAACCAGATTCAAATCACGCAACTGTCTCCAGTGCATGTCAACTAAATGGAAAGAGGCCGATCAGTATTACTCAACTTAGGAGTGCTTCCAATTATGAGTAAACTGAAAAAGAAGCAAGTTCTCATAATTATTACTATCAACTGAATACCATACACAAGTATCTACATCTTCGATCACTTGAAGAATCCCGATACTTGCAATACCTGGTTCTCTACTTTATTCTTATACCTATAACTTCTCAAAACTTAGACCTTGCAATCTACGAAACACATGTCTAAGAACCAGAGAAGTCACAAGTAAACAGAATATAGTACGAGTACCAACCCCTTTGTCCTCATGGACACTGGACAACATGCAATACTCTGTATAAGTCCCCTGAGTCTAATAACTCATTCCCTGTGTGTCGTAGGTTGAAAACTGTACTTATGGTTAAGAAGAATTACACCGCTGTTTAATACTCCTTACCTAACTATCCACTGATCTAGGTAAATGTCATAGACATAATTTCAAAAAGTTATATCTCACTTTATGAAAATAAACGTACAGATATATCAATTTGAAATTGGTGCATAACAACGATATTCAAAACCAAATATTTGCCGTCCGGCAAACAACCCAGGTGATTTCCTCAAATATCACCAATTACAATGAATCCCGATATAATGAGGATGATCACCCAATTCCCAATAACTTACTCACACTCATCATCTGTAAAACCATACAGATGTGAGAATCAAACCTGGTAAATACATACCGTGGAGCAAGGACTAATTAGGAAATCAGTTTTCTTTTAACAATACACAGTGAAACTGAAACATGTAGATGTTTCGAAGAGGTATCCGGGTATTCCTAGTAATGCCTCTTCCATTATCAGATTCACAACTGTAACCGTATATTTCTTTGCCATCTCTCCAAATCCCTCTATATGTCTTTAGTCATTACCTTCTGTACACCCTTTTAGGCCAAATGGTTTTCTTCCTTCCTTACCGTTCGGCACCAGCTTATGGTTTGGAAGAAGACTATCCAATAAGTATAATGGGTGTACTGTCCTAATCCTAGGAGCACTCGTAACCTGAGAGAAAGTGAAGATAAAAGACAACTGAATAAAACCATATTCCTATTTCTCCTGAACCAGAATCCATCCCCAAACAGGAACAAGTCCCTTCGAGTTCGTATATAACCATTGATTGAATGATTTAGCGTGCTTGCGCTTTCTAAAAGATAGATCAAAAATATTTCTTACCGCAATCAAGAACGGCGTCGCTTTGCAGCTAGCCGGTGAGTACGGGTCGGTCCACAGGGATGTTGTGAATCTCCGATTCGTTCTTACGAGTTAATTCCGAAGGGTGTTCGGAGTTGTTATTAAATCTAAAAACCTAATTAACCTAGGGCAATTATCTAGATCTATTCTTGCTAGGGTTAGGTTTAGGGATGGTTTGGAAATGCAATTAAATCTCAACGCTTTCTATACCTGAATGAAGATCTGTGAAGAGTTATGGTAATTATCAATAAAGGGGATTAGATCCATTCGGGAAAGTGTTCCTTCCTCTAGGTTCTTGTCCTTCCTTTAGAGATCCTTACCCTAACCTCCATGGAAAACGCGCGCAACCGGGCCTTTACACTACGGTGTCATCGTTACCTCGAGGGGTAGGATGCCGTAGGGCGCGGTGTGTGCGTGTATGCATGGAGTCCTATTGTAAATATTTGGTGGGTAAGAAAGGGATGAGAGATCTCGTCTCTCAAAATCCTTCCCCAAAGCTAAACCCTAAACAAGTTCCTAGGGCATGAAATTAAATCTACCTAGGGCAAAGAATTGAAATCTAAACTAGCGCGAGAAATTAAATCTACTTACAGATACATCCCTCCAATCATCCATGCAGGGTTGTCAGATCTGAATTTCTGAATGGAAAGGAAACACCGATGCTCTCCAAAAAGGATTTCTGAATTTTTATTAAAAGGAGGCATAGAGTTTACAAAAGATTTAGAGTTCTATTTATAGGAAATAGAAACCCTAGGTTACATTTCGATCCGCATGTTTACAATTACAAAAATACCCCTAAGAAAAGACCTATTCAGCGTCGCCTCAGACTTTGGGAAAAAATTCTCGAAGTACGGGCACAAGATGGCCGCGGAACCGCGGCAATGGCGGGCTTGGGCCGCAGTTCCGCGGCCCATTGGAGGGTTCATTTCCTCATTTTTCCTGTGCTTCCTTTGGGCTTTCTGGGCTCTGTTATTCTTTAATTCTTTTCTCAATTGGGCTACCAAGTTGGTTCCAGATCTCCAGTGAACAATTATGGTGGACTTTAACCGTGGCTTCACGATCTTGGACTTTGCATTGCCTTGTACTTTGTGAACTCTATCTTTATGTAGGCTTAATCAAGGTCCTTCTATTTGTTGGTCAAAGCCCATTTTTTCATCGTCTTTACATCGCTTTCACTGTTTTCTGTCCAAGAACCTGTAACCTGTAACATGTAGCAGACATGCGTCAAAAGCACTCGTTTATTTATAAAAAGAATAAGAATGGGGAATATAATAATGCAATATTATGGTGTGAACAAATACCCCCAAACTTATCTTTTGCTCGTCCTCGAGCAAACTTATTTTTATTCACTAAAATCCTAACCACACTTTCGCAGGGAAACGCGATTGCACTGAGCACGTGCAACAAGCCGTTAAACCTCTAGGTGTCCCTAGTAGGAGGAGTGTTGTCTCCTGAGGGTTTTCAGCGGATTACACCCACAAAATCCTATCAATTCGGCCTTTCGACTTTTGTTCTCCAATTATGTTTTCTAACAAGGAATTCTATTATCGTCGACCCGCAAATTATCCACCCATATTCTTCACACTTCCTCATCATTTAACTTAAGATTATACATGTTCTATAGACTTACTTAGCTTTCGGCATCTCTTAAGTTTTCCTTCTAAAGCTCCATCTCCACTTAGGAATTTCTATCAACTTTACTAAAGATACAGGTTCTATTCTTCATCCCTTTCTCTCATCTAAACTCCAATTACATACCCCCACGTGTGTGTATAAATCACCCCTACACTTGGAAATTCAAATCAAGCAATCATACCCTTGTCCGTTGTCCAAAGTACTAATTAGTTGGTGAATTTTTAATTGAATTTTGCTTACACATCCTTCATGCGACCGTTAATACTTCTTGAGGTACCAACGACCGATTACAAGATGCGTTTGCACTTGAAGGCGTAATTCCTAGCCTTGCAACACCCAAGGCTTTTAGCAGTGACTCCCAAACCAGTTGGTCTAAGGCACTAGGTGATGAAGCACCCTCGCTAAATATTTTTCTATTTTTACAGCCTTAAGTAATCACAAAAACCAGTGTTCATTTTTTTTTTTATTCTTTATTCACATTTTTTTTCTTTTATTTTCTTTGTACTAAGGACTTTAGACAAGAGCATTTCAAGGTCTCTTCTACTATTCCAAGTTTCAAAGTGCGTGATTGTGCAAATTGTAGGGTATACGTTTTCAGAATCTAGACTTAAGTTAGGAACTATTTTTCAAACTTATACTCTAATAAAAATATCAATACTCTTCCCTTATTTTGACTTAGCCCAAGAAGTGAACTCAAAATTTGCCTATTTCTAAATAAACTACAAAAACATATACTTTCTACCGTTAAACTTTAAGGAAGGTTATTTTTAGGGTTTTTAATTTACTAAGTCTAAGATCTAGTTGTTCCTAACCAGTTAACCTATTTTTCAAACTCTAGTCAATTAGCCAAAATTGAATACAATAATTTTTATAATTTTTGAAATTTTTCAATTTTTATGGGTTTTCAAATAATTATGCAAACGCAAAAATATATACAAATGAATGCGAAGGAAGAAGACGTACCGAGCATACCCCCAAACTTGAACTTGACAGTGTCCTCACTGTCATGCTAAACCAAGAGGGTCAAAATACCGGCACTCCCCTGTTTATTTATTTATAATTTTTTTTTTTGAATTTTTTTTTGAATTTTTTATAGAAAAAGAAAACAAAAATATATGTACATATATACAAAGGATCCCCCCAAACTTAAGCTTGGCCTTACACAAGCCAAAGGTTAGCACCAACCATTCAAAAATCTTATCGTGGTAATGGTATAGTTGGTGCGAGAATGGGGTGCGGAGGAAAGAAATGAGAAACACGCGAGACCGTGTGGAAAGAAGAATGGAAGATGGTCTCGGCGGAGGAGAAGAATGGCGGAAAGAAGAAAGAAGTAGAGTACGATCTTGAGGGTGTAAATTGAGTGAATAAATTAGCGCAATTTGTGATGACCGATGTGTTAAAAGCGATTGCGCTAACCTATCAACCCGTCGTGCAATGAGATCAAATCCCTCAAGATTCGCAAGAAAACATGGGTACGCCGAACTTGGTATTTGAGATGAAAGCGTAACGGTCACTTGCACGGTCGGAACAATAGGAAGGAGGGAGGGTGATATAACAGTTAAAGGTTCAGGAGGCTGAATTGGAAAATCCGACACATTAAACAAAATTGGTTCAACCTCAATATTATCCTCAAAACTCTCCTCAATATTATCCTTATAATTTTCCTCAAAATTCAACTCATCCATGCCATTATCATCAAATTCAAGACGCATATGAGATTCGGGAGAAATATTTAATAACTCGGGATGATGATTTGAACATAAAATTTCAATTAAATCGACAGGTTCATCATCCGAAATATTCCCGGCGTCTATATCCTCAATCAAGTGATAATCAATTTTCTTAGGCACCTCATCAAAAGCATGGATATCTATCGATTTAGGTTCTAGATGGGAGGTGTAAAGATTGAAAGGATTAGGTGCGGTTTCACTCGAAAGGGGTTCCTCACAATTTGGCAAATCAAGCACTACAAAATCACAAACTCATTTTTATTTTCAACAGGTGAACTATTTAGGGCAATCGATGGAAAACAGGAGTTGTGGACTTCAATTGAGTAAGGGTAGGTTTGATTTGAAAATCCTCTCACATTCTCACTCTGTCCAACCGCCTCCTTATGCATTGAAAAATTTGGAGCTAGCGGAAAACTAGCTACCGGTTCACTAGGTTGCATAAGGGCGGCCACAGACGTTTCCACATTCCTAGTCATTTTATTTGTTGCTGCAATATAAGCTTCCAACGACTCTTCCAAACTAGACTTAGGTGGTGAGGGGGTTTCGGTGAAAGATTCAAAATGGTGTGGATATGCAAAACTCCCAACAGGCTGTGTAGAAACAGTGTCTAGTGAAGGTGGGAAAGTCGGGTAGGACTGGTAGGAAGTGGGTGATTGGACAGGGGTAGGGTCAACATATGGATAAAAAGGTGAATAATCGTGCGGATCCCTAAAACTAGATGAGTGGAGAGGGGTGAAAGATCGACTGCAAGATTGAGCAATATGCTCAGCAATGGACATCGGCTTAGAAGTTACAGCAGGACTTGGAAAAGTGGTGTCAACATATGGAGGTGGTGAAGGTTGACTTGGTTGACACAAGGTGGGTTGAAAAGTCAAACTGTTTCTCCTAGACGCCTCTATATGATCTTTCAAAGATTTTTTAGGCATGGAGGGATCGTCTTTAAATTGACCGAACAAATTGACATACGACGCAAAATTAGGTTCGGGATACCAAAGTTCGGCTAATGATTTATTGTGTGGGGTACCCATGTTAGAAGAAGGAGTGAAAAGAAGGAAGGTTTGTGGTGCAAGGATCTAATTGCGGCCAAAAATTTTTGCAAGTTTCTAATAAAATTTGTCCTTCTGATTTTTATTATTTTTCTCTTTATTTGAAAAAAATTTTGTTGCAAAAAGATTTTAGAGAAAAGATATGCAACAACAAAATATTACTTGCAATCAATTTTATTTCAAGCGGGGCCGGAAAATCCTGCACAAGATCGTTATTTGGAAGGGAATATATTTTTAAACCACAAAAAATCCTGCAGGCAAATCTACAGAGAATATATCAATATTTGCATAAGAGAAAGAGCGGAGCTTACAGAAAAAATTTCGCCAGATGATGCCTCTAGATGACCGCCCTTCCGCGGCCAATGTGATGTTCCCACCGCGGTTCCGCGGTGGAGAAGCAGGCGCGGATCCCCAAAAAACATTTGGTGCTCTGATTCGACGAGACGGCCGCGGTTCCGCGGCCTAGGGTGGGTTTTGGCTGTGGAATCGCGGCGGGTTGAGTGATTTGGGTCTCCAGAAAAAATTTCCTGTTCTGTTGTTCAAAATCTCTTCTGTTCTGATATTTTGTTTCCTATTTTTCTTTCTGGAAATCTCCAGATCCGAATTTGTATATCCTGCAAAAATTCAAACAACAAAGTATCCCTTCCAAAAATAACAAATGATATATATTTTAATATTTTTTTTTTTATTTTTTCAGATTTTTATGATTTTTTAATTTTAACATTAACCCGAAATTGCGAAAAGGAAATTTCTACTCCATCCCCGGCAACGGCGCCATTTGATTGAATGATTTAGCGTGCTTGCGCTTTCTAAAAGATAGATCAAAAATATTTGTTACCGCAATCAAGAACGGCGTCGCTTTGCAGCTAGCCGGTGAGTACGGGTCGGTCCACAGGGTTGTTGTGAATCTCCGATTCGTTCTTACGAGTTAATTCCGAAGGGTGTTCGGAGTTGTTATTAAATCTAAAAACCTAATTAACCTAGGGCAATTATCTAGATCTATTCTTGCTAGGGTTAGGTTTAGGGATGGTTTGGAAATGCAATTAAATCTCAACGCTTTCTATACCCGAATTAAGATCTGTGAGGAGTTATGGTAATTATCAATAAAGGGGATTAGATCCATTCGGGAAGGTGTTCCTTCCTCTAGGTTCTTGTCCTTCCTTTAGAGATCCTTACCCTAACCTCCATGGAAAACGCGCGCAACCGGGCCTTTACACTACGGTGTCATCGTTACCTCGAGGGGTAGGATGCCATAGGGCGCGGTGTGTGCGTGTATGCATGGAGTCCTATTGTAAATATTTGGTGGGTAAGAAAGGGATGAGAGATCTCGTCTCTCAAAATCCTTCCCCAAAGCTAAACCCTAAACAAGTTCCTAGGGCATGAAATTAATTCTACCTAGGGCAAAGAATTGAAATCTAAACTAGGGCGAGAAATTAAATCTACTTACAGATGCATCCCTCCAATCATCCATGCAGGGTTGTCAGATCTGAATTTCTGAATGGAAAGGAAACACCGATGCTCTCCAAAAAGGATTTCTGAATTTTTATTAAAAGGAGGCATAGAGTTTACAAATATTTAGAGTTCTATTTATAGGAAATAGAAACCCTAGGTTACATTTTGATCCGCATGTTTACAATTACAAAAATACCCCTAAGAAAAGACCTATTCAGCGTCGCCTCAGACTTTGGAAAAAAATTCTCGAAGTACGGGCACAAGATGGCCGCGGAACCGCGGCAATGGCGGGCTTGGGCCGCGGTTCCGCGGCCCATTGGAGGGTTCATTTCCTCATTTTTCCTGTGCTTCCTTTGGGCTTTCTGGGCTCTGTTATTCTTTAATTCTTTTCTCAATTGGGCTACCAAGTTGGTTCCAGATCTCCAGTGAACAATTATGGTGGACTTTAACCGTGGCTTCGGGATCTTGGACTTTGCATTGCCTTGTACTTTGTGAACTCTATCTTTATGTAAGCTTCATCAAGGTCCTTCTATTTGTTGGTCAAAGTCCATTTTTTCATCGTCTTTACATCGCTTTCACTGTTTTCTGTCCAAGAACCTGTAACCTGTAACATGTAGCAGACATGCATCAAAAGCACCCGTTTATTTATAAAAAGAATAAGAATGGGGAATATAATAATGCAATATTATGGTGTGAACAACCATACGATGGAGTATCCAAATAACTGTGGATCTTCGTAGTGATACGGAGTGTCCTGGAGAAATACAAAGGTGAAGTAGGAGTGGCGATGAAATACTTGGTTTGGTCGTGAATAGCAGTCGCAATTTACTTTGCCCTCTTACTAATCCCTTTATTTTTCTTTACTTAATACCTTCTGTACACCTTTTAGGCTAAATGGTTTTCTTCATTCCCTACCGTTCGGCACCAGCCTATGGTTTGGAAGAAGACTATCCAATTAGCGTAATAGATGTACCATCCTAATCCAAGGAGCACTCGCAACCTGAGAGAAGGTAAAAGGAAAAGACAACTGAATAGTCCTATTCATTTTCTCCAGAACCAGAAACCATCCTCGAATCTGGAACAAGTTCTTTCGAGTTCGTATATAACCATACGATGGTTTTATCCAATGGAAGTGGATGTTCGTAGTAATACGGGGTGTTCTGGAGAAAAGGGTAGAAGTAGAAGTGGTAATGAGGTATGCAACTTTGACAATCCAAAAGCCAGTGTTTTAAAAAGGTTCGGTTAATTTGGTCACTGAGTCATAGTCAAGGGTCGGGCCATGGTCGCTGCCAAAGAGAGAGAGAAAAGAAACACTCAGCGTGCACTCTAACCTAGATCAGAATGGTTACCAATTTATCTAATCAGGAAATCTCCCACTGTAACCTCAAATTCTCCTTCAAACCTGAAAGAAGAATTAGTCGGGATCACCCGAGGAGTAAACCAACTCATCAGTGGGAATCGGGATCCAACTATCATCGCATGATAACGTGATGGAATCCACTCACGTTATCACACTCCAGAAGGTATGCGCATATCTGGCAAGTTTCAGTTTCTTTAGAAACTCCCGATGTGATTTTTACCCCATGCTCTTATGACCTTAACTTTGGCCAACAAATCATAAGTCACATGTCAAGTTCTACCCGTCATTATCCAGGTTAATTTGAACCCACCCGTACCTATCCTTGACTTTGGCCAATAAGGCAGTACGACTGTCCCAAACCAACGCATCTATTTATGCAACAGAAAAGTAACAAATAGCTACCATACACTATGCCTTGACTTTGGCCAACAAACATAGCATGAATACTAAGTGCTACCCGTCTGAAATGACGGAGGGCTACGAATGGTTTTTGGCGAAAAACCTTTAACGTAATGAACTTGATATCGTTGAAGGAACCGGATAGTTTTTTATAAAAATATAGTGGCAAAAACCTTTGCTAAAGAGGTCACTCCCGGTGAAGGGATCTCGGTTCTTTCCCCTTAGAATGAGGTGCAGGATATTCTAACTGAATACCACGATGCAAAGCAAAAATAATCGACTATAGTGAAGTTATTACTCTGACGCAAACTTTTGTCCAAGGGGTCACTCCCGGTGAAGGGATCTCGGCCCTTGCCTCGTCGACTGAGGTGCTGGATATTCATAACCGAATACTACTGTGCAAAATAAAAGAGAACGTCCTTGCAATAACAGCTTTTTGAAAAATATTCCAACAACATCAGAATAGGTTTGTTTAGCTTGCATTGATCCGAATCAATGCAGTCCCATCAATTAATCACACCACAAAAGAACGAAAATATGATGTACGTATATGCCATCCGCATTCGCCACTGGGTCCCGTCATCACCCGTTTGGTTACTTAACTAACGACAGAGCGGGGACTGGACTAGCGCGGATGTAAAACATATACAACATCTACTAGTATATATATAGCAATATATAATATTCGCTCATGGCGTGATAAAATGAAACATCACAGAAATGTAATAAGCATCAAAAAATAATACAGATAATCTGGGAGCCCCGGGTTTCATAGAGCCGCAACTGAAACCCGACGTTCCCCTGGTTGTGTAGATAGCCTGTGCAATGAAATCCTAGACCCCTACGGGCGCGGCAAGTTACCCGCCAAAACCTGAAGTGAGGCAGCCCCCTTCAACAAAGTGAATGGACCACCCAGCACTTCACGGAATCCGGTAACTTGGGCACCCCTCCTTGGGTCAACCTATACCCCCTATGAGTGCGGCGAATAGCCCGCCAATTCTAGAGTGAAGCCCCCTCCGTCTCAAAGCCATGAGATGCGGGCCCGTTGCCCTCTAGAACCCGGCTATCCGTGCACCCCTCCGCAGGGTAATTCTAGTACAGAAAGTAAAATATATACAACAGGTACATCGACCTCAGCTCGGTCGTGCCCCAAAAGAATAATATACAAATAGGCAGTGTCGGCAGTCCACATGTCGGACGCTCGCCCCGCAATATCAAATGTACAAATATAACCAAACTGTACTACCATTGCATCCAGGTTATCCACCACGACAAGTCCGCAACATCACAGCACAACACAGAATATCAACGTGAATGTCACGTTCGCAAATCCGTCTAAAAGAGCTATAGCAATTAGACAAGATTTACCGATCAAATGACATTCACGGTCGCAGATATAATGTAAATACTGTGAACTAACATGTTTTAAAAATTTCGATCGACAAAATTTCCCGAAGTGGGCCCCAAGCACAATACCCGGTACTCAAACAAATCTGGGCCCAAAATAAAATTACCAGAAACCCCATTTCAAAGTCAGAGAGCAGTGCAGAAATTTTGGTGCCCTAAAGCTACAGCGTTGCGGCGGAACCGTGGCCAATGCATGGGTCATGCCGCGGTTCCGCGGCGCTACAGTAGGTTCAGGCAACCAATTTTCTGCAGTGTTCTTCAAAAACCCTGCCTGATTTTCTACAACACAACAAATAATTTTTTTGACAACAGAAAAATTTCGACAGAAACTGATGACTTGGAAATGTAGTTTTTGGAAATTCCATCCGATCGAAGTTCATAACACGTTAGAACAAGCTAGTAAAGGTTAATGGCGTGTCTCTGATACCTTGTAAGACTACGGTAGCACCCCGGTCGTCTGTACGAGGCCAAAATACGGAAAAGAAAACTTTTTCAAACTAGAAACCGGCGCTATCGTATGCTTAAAACCCGGATCGAACCATTAACCTACAACTAGCTATCTATAGAGAGGGTTGGAAAGGTATACCGATCGATCCGTGTCCTTCGGTATTTGGTCACCATCCCAAGCTCCTTGCGGCATCTCCGGTCCCGGTCTCGATCTCCTCGTCAGAAAGGGCACCACATCATCGATTCTTTTTACGGGCTCCCGCTTCGTCCGAAGCAACTTGGGCACGAAGTGTGCTAGCCGACGTGTCCAAGGTGATGTAGAGAATGTTTGTGATCACTTTGTCTCTTGCATCCATGAGTTGGATGGAGGTTAGAGGTGAAGCCATTGATGGAAGTTTTGAGCTAGAGGAAGAAGAAGAAGAAAGGAGCCTTTTTTCTTTTCTTATGTGAGATGATAGAATGAGAGTGAGAAGAAAATAATCCAAGAGCTAACCATATACATGGCTGCCCCATCTCTCTCTTTCTTTCATTTCACCATATAAATCAATCATAAATGTGACATGTGCACTTAAAAAGAGACCATGAGTCACTACTCTTGCACATACCACATTAAATGCACTCCATGATAACCTCTAGCTCATAATTTCCATTTGCAAACATTAATCCAAATGTTTGCAGCAATAAAAAGATACGGAAATATCTAAAGTAAACTCGTAACGGATCACAAGGATACCCCTCACCTGTATATACATACCTGCATCCGCATTCCGACTGAATGCGAATGCGATGAGACTAAAGTAATCCAACAAATCTAATACTAGAATCCGGCTTAAACCAAAGCCCACTAGTATGATCCGTCCGATCATGATGCGTGCAATACCGCACGTATTAGATCGAACCCTGCCATATATCATACGGCCTCTACAACGTTTCACCCGAAACTTGAGAAACTGTCTGTGGGGGACTCTAAAGACTCGTCAATACTTTGGCTGTGGATTTAACCACTAGCACGTCAGAGGTATTAGCCGTACGTAACGGGCTACCAGGTGTTGACCAAAAGGGAAGTCGATGAGCGAAGTCATCCTGACACCCTACTGAGCCTGTCGGTGACAATATCCGTACAGTCAGGTCCGTTCGTCTATGAGCATCGTATGGCGGGCCTAGGGGGTTGGTAAAAGTCAGACCCCCAAAAGCGGTACAAGTCATGTCGGAGTGTAGCTCAGAACACCCTGAGATACTACTGGAATACCTACCAGTATATCTCCTGCCTTGGCCAAGGAATTCGTGTAATGGCTCTCCTAAACACAGCGCGATCTCACCCCCAATACCGGGAGAGATGAAACCCCTGCCGATCCGCTCACTGCCTCCATGTGGCTCGGGACTGTACCCAACTAAAACCTGTTTGCATGACTCCTTTGAGCCGTGGTAGGGTAGTAATCAAAGCACAGTGGGAACTCACACGAGACAAATGACGATCTCAGGTCGATGAACCAACCTGTACACATGTCACCAGGGAACTGCTATCTGACGTCAGGTATAATACCAACTAGCATGTTCCCGGCGAGTCCTGTCCGGTGTACTCATAACCCAATGAGCACCTGTATACATCTTAGGTGAACCAGCTAACACCAATGGCTTGTGAGACCGGCCACCGTCCCTTGTCAGGGTCTCGACTGTATACACTAGTCTACTAATGGAGTATCGATACCCAGTCTCGAAACTCCCACGACTAGGGACCACTTTAAGGATGTGCTTATAGACCCCAGCTCCCACGTATATGATCGCCATCATACTGCTGGTAGTCAAGCAAGAATCCTAAGGGCTCTATCAACGTGCAATAGTGACCTGTAAGGTCACGTGAAGCAGTACACGATGATAAAGATAAACCAGATAGCATACTATCATCTTGAGTAAGACTGTCCTACCGGTATAGGTCCGCCCTCAATCATTGCAATCACGTGCTTGTGATCCAATAATTGACTCTGAGGGCACTATATCCAACACTTTGGGATGCTGCAATCCACCGTAGTTTATCGACATCTCGGTCAACGGCTAGTTTAGGACATAGTGTTCCATTGTTAGTTCTAAGGACGTTTCGGTCCGTTGTTAGTTTAAGAACGTTTCGGTCCGTTGTTAGTTTAAGGACGTTTCGGTCCGTCTTTAGTTTAAAGACGTTTCGTTCCACTGTTAGTTTAAGGACGTTTCGATCCGTTGTTAGTTTAGGACGTTTCGGTCCGTCGTTAATTTAAGGACATTTCGGTCCGTTAGCCGGCTACTACTTATAGAGTTTGGGCTTAGAAAGATAGCGAGCGGACATACTCATCGTCATCTATCATTGACCTAGGCCGTGACTCGTCAGGAGTAGTATTTTTTTAAGAAGTGACCATTTATTAGCCTGAAGGGCCTTTCGCCATGCATGTCCATAAGTAGATAGGCCCCACCCTGGTAGACCTTGTCTATGATATACGGGCCTTCATAGTTCGGCTCGAATTTTCCCCGCTTGGCACGATTGGGGATCATAGGTCTTTTGACCACTAGCACGAGTTCGCCTTGGCGGAATGTTCTCGGCCGAGTTAATCTTTCGTATGAGCACGTCATCTTTGCTTTGTAAGCCTCCAAATTTTGTTGCATTATGAGCCGGGTTTCATCGAGGGCATCGAGCACCTCAAGCCGAAGGTGAGCATTCTCTTCGTCCGTTAGCTCGTAATGAACTGCCACTCGTAGAGAGGGTAACTCTATCTCGAGGGGGAGTACCGCCTCTGTACCGAATACCAATGCGTACGGTGTTGTGTTCGTGGCCGTTTTGAATGTAGTTCGATACGCCCAGAGAGCTTCATGCAGTCTCTCGTGCCAGTCCTTCTTATTTCGAGACACCGTCTTTTTCATGATCTTCGTTAAGGTTTTGTTAAAAGCCTCAGCTAGACCGTTAGCTCAGGGATTATAGACTGAGGAGTATCTCCAGTTTATGTTATGCTGCTGTGCGAAGCGGCTTATCTTGTGGCTTCTATAGGCTGGCCCGTTATCGGAGATAATCCGTCGTGGAGTTCCAAACCGATAAATGACGTGCGTCTTGAAGAAATGGAGGATATTCTCCGTCTTTACTTCCCTCAACGGTACTGCCTCTGCCCATTTGGAGAAGTAATCAGTTGTCTCCAAAATGAACCGATGTCCTCTGGACGATGCTGGTTCGATGGGGCCGATTATGTCAGTCCCCCACATTTCGAACGGCCAGCTAGCCACCGTTGGATGTAGTGGATTTGGATGTTGATGGATAAAGTCTCCGTGAATTTGGAACGAATGGCACTGCTTCACGTATTCGAGGCAGTCTTGGATCATCGTGGGCCAATAATAACCCATCCGTTTGATCTTCAGCTTCATCTTCGGCCCGGCTTGGTGAGAACCGCAGAGTCCGTCGTGAATTTCTTGGACGACTCTCTTTGCCTCTTCAGGTCCCAGGCATCTTAGCCACAGAGAATCAAATGATCTCTTATACAGAGTATCATTGACGAAAGCAAAAGACAGAGCTCGTTTCATAAGCTGATGTCTTGAGGACGCATCTTCAGGTGTTCGACGAGATTTGAAGTAATCTATAAAGACTTCTCTCCAATCTGTAACCTTTTCCTGGTCTTTTATTTGTAAAGTCATTTTCTCGGTCGCTCCCTTTTCTTCGGGTGACTCCGGAGATATTTCTACCGGTGTGAGAACCCGACAGCTTTGCACAACGATCCTCACGTCATCGAGGTTTTCGTCAGCCAGTTCTTTACCGAGTTTGGCTAATGCATCCGCTTTGCTATTTTCCGCACGCGGTATGCTTTCCAAGGTGTAGGAAGGAATTGAGTCAGCAGTTGTTGTACTTTTTCTCCGTATTTCACCAACTCAGGCTTGCACGGCTGATAGTCGTCGTTTACTTGACTGACGATCAGTTGGGAGTCTCCGTATATGAGGAGGTTTTCAATTCCCATGTCGATGGCGATCTCGAGACCTGCTATCAAAGCTTCATACTCGGCTTCTTTGTTCGTCATCGGCTCTGTTAAGGGAAAGGCAAATCGCATTATTCCTCCCTGTGGAGTCACGAAGATGAGGCCTACCCCTGATTTGATTATAGGGATGCTTTGTTTGCGCTTCTTCATGGAGGATGCCCCATCAAAATACAGTTCCCACCGGGTATCACCACCGTCGATCGTGTCAAACGCATGTTCGTCTGGCAGTTCGCAATTCAAAGGAGAATCGGCAGGTATCGGATGCTCAGCGAGGAAGTCGGCGATGGCCTGGCCTTTCACTGCCTTAAGAGGCCGATAAGTTATCGAGAATTCCATCAAGAGCAGGGCCCATTTAGCGAGTCGTCCTATTAATATGTCCTTCGACATCAATTACTTGAGAGGATCCACTTTTAATATAAGATGGACCTCATGTGCCAACGCATAGTGTCTGAGCTTCATTACCGCGAAGATCAACGCTAGGCAGTGTTTTTCAATGGGAGAGTAATTGCTTTCTGCCCACAGTAGAACTCGACTCAAATAGTAGAGGGCTCTCTCCTTCCCTTGGTCATTCTCTTGTGCCTACAATGCGCCTAAGGAACCTTCAAGGGCGGTTGTATACAGGATGAAAGGTTTTCCTTTAACGGGAGCGGCCAGTACTGGCGGATTCTGCAGGTATTGCTTGATTTCTTCCAGTGCGCTTTGGCATTTATGATCCCTGACGAACGGGGTTCCCTTCTTCATTGGGTGACTGTAGGGACGGCACTTTCCTGAGAGATTGGCTATAAATCGCCGGATATACGCGAGCTTTCCTTGGAGAGACCGCAATTGCTTGAGAGTCCTTGGCAGAGGCATTTCCATAATCGCCTTGATCTTTGACGGATCTATCTCGATGCCTCGGTGTCGGATGATGAATCCTAGGAATTTGCCCGAGGAGACTCCGAACGCGCATTTGAGGGGGTTCATCTTCAAGTTGTATTTCCGAAGGCGTTGAAATACGGTCTTCAGATGCTCTAAATGTTCCTCGTATGATTTGCTTTTAACTACTAGGTCGTCGATATAACATTCGATGATTTCATGTATGAGATCAGCGAAGATCTTCGTCATGGCCCTCTGATAGGTGGCACTGGCATTCTTTAGTCCGAAGGGCATCACCTTGTAGCAGAATATGCCCAAAGGGATCCGGAAAGCAGCGTGCTTCTGGTCCTCGGGATGCATCTTTATCTGATTGTATCCTGACGAGCCGTCCATGAAGGAGAAAACTTCATGAGTGGACGTATTGTCTATCATCAGCTCGGTGACCGGTACTGGGAAGTCGTCCTTCGGGCAAGCTTTATTGAGGTCCCGAAAGTCCACGCAGATGCGTACCGTCCCATTTTTCTTCATCACCGGGACGATGTTGGCGATCCAGTCAGGGTACTGAACCTCTTGGATGAAACTGGAGTCGATTAGTTTCTTGACCTCGGCAATGATGCTCATCTCAAGCTTGAGCCGCATTCTTCTCGGTGCTTGTTTGATCGGTTTGATGTCCGGAGATATCACCAATTTGTGCACAGCAATCTCTGGATCTAATCCTGGCATTTCGGAATAGTTCCATGCGAAGCAATCTTTATGCTGCATGAGCACGTCTTTTAG